>CM014090.1:32849312-33449312 GCA_004119915.2 Collichthys lucidus
AACAGGGAAAAAGGTGGAAGAAAGCTCGGGAAGAGCCACAGAGGAGGGATCCCAGTCAAATTAACTGAATAACATGAATTAAATTAATTAGTATGTGCACCTAAATGCAAGAAATTATGGTGAGTAGGTGAAGTTAGGTTGAATTTGAATGATTTCATTTGTAAACACACACGATTATGAAAGACAAGACAGAAATGACAGAAACCTGGGACTGTGTTGTGATGGTGTAGCTGCAGTGTCTCCTCGTGCCCTCTGTGGCCCAAAGACCTCATGGCTTCTACCCTTTGGCCACTGCCAGCCTCCATAAGTATGGAAACTGAAAGTGGCTCAGGAGCTGCTGCCTGTTCTGCTGTGAATCCATTAACATGTTGCTTGTCAACTGAGGGGTCAGCACACCTGAGGGTAGCAAAAGCATTTAAGCAAAAAGGAAAAAAATGCTGATTTCTAATATGCTAAGATATTCTCATGCTTATAATCTTTAATGTAAAGCCCTTTCCTTTAAAATTATTGATGCTTGCAGCCTGCAGGCTTTCTCCGATGATTAATCGACTGAAAAAGTCATAGTTGGCTGTTCTGTACCTGGGTCCCCATACAGGGGAGCTGAGTGTAGGAAACCCTTTTGTTTTCAGGGGGGCGTGGGATGATACAATCGCAGTAAAACAGATAATCCACGTCCACTAGAAGTCTCCATTCTCCTTGACAGAGGGATAATGCTCTGTACCTGCTGTTATATCTACTGCCATCTTCTCTCTCAGACGTGATCGATGCCATGGCTTCACGCTTGCCATTTAACAGATATACACCATTAACTGTACCATGGCATCCAAATCTAACCGGAGGTGCTTTCCAAAGGCCAGTAAGTAAATTGAAATGTCTTTCTAAAGCTTGACTTTAGTGGCCTTTAAATAGCAGAGAAATATCACAGCACAAGAGAGAGGTTGAGATGAAGTAGGGAAGAGAAGGAGTCGTGAGGAGATAGTGAGAGGGGTCACAGGAAACAAGAGAGTGAGAGAAGAGCATGAAAAGAAGATGTTGTGCAAGTGGTATTGAGTTCCTCACTGCCAGATCAATATAACTATAATCAATCGTCACCAAAACTGCAAACATCAGTTTAAAGACACAATGTGAATAAAAGAAGAGCCATCAAAGTTCTAGATCATACTTATGTTAAACGGTTTCATAGTTCAAATGACAGTTGAAAAGTACAGAATATGCAAGTATATAACACAGATATGTTGATCTCAGTAATTTTTCCCAAACATTGTAGATTTCGGCTGTAAGATCTACAGTAATTTGCTGTGTTTGTAAATTGTAAAGCATTTCACAGTACACTGTGTATTCAGTCAAAAACTACAATAATTATAGAGTTACTGTGAAAATTACAGTAACTACAGTGACCAATAATGTACTGTAGAAACTTTTTTTTTACAGTTACAACATGTTACTGTAAACACAAATTCAGTAGAATACTGTGATTTTACAGCAAGTTACCTGTCAACAGCTGCCAGTTAGTTACTGTGATTTTATTTACAGCAAGTTACCTGTCAATAGCTGCCAGTTAGTTACTGTGATTTTGTTTACAGTATGTTACTTGTCAACAGCTGCCAGTTAGAGACTGTGAATTTCCACAGGGACCAGTTTACAGTGTACATTGATCAGCTGTGTTAAATAGATAATAAAACTGCATATTTGGGATGATTTTTGTTTTGATCATGTTTGACATGAATAAAAACACTGGAAATACTGCTGCTGATTTTTATCATTGTTTTATAGTAAATGTGTTCTGAAGTGGGACTGGACCTTCCAGGTTCTGCTACTAAAGTAAGAGATGATTGTAAATACGCTCACTTCATATACTGTGATCGGAATGATACTCTTTAATAAAAAAAAAAATCTAATACCATTGTTCATTCAGAATTAGCTTTCTTTAATGAACACCATTTTCCATAAGCACTAAATGTTTCACAAGCTGAAAAAAAAACCTGTCTGTGATGTAGCCTGACACAGCAGGACAGAAGGATAAAGTTGATGAGAGCTGGGGTTTTTTCTGCGCTCACAAACTGAAATAATTGTTTAACTTTGTTCAGATTACAAAGGCTTTAATTTCATATAGTAAGCACTATATTGGATGATGATTTAGTCTTAGAATATGGAAAGTAAACCTCAGGTATAGGATAGAAACACTGAATAAGAGACTGACGAGACAGGACGTGCTATCACAACAGGAGCAGTTACACAGAAGAATGGAGTTCATATCAAGTGTATGCAGTGAGTGTTAATGTTTCCTCTTAATGTTGAAGCAGACTGTAATCTGAGCAGAAGACCTGAGAGTGCTGAGTGGTGTGTTTAAGTGTCCTGTAGTGTCTACATGCTATTTTAGAGGCTTTGTCTCGCAGTAAAAAACAACATTTATAGACTGATATATCATACCAGGTCAAGGGCCCTGTGCAGTAATAACTCTCTCTCAATAAGATGTTTGGTTTCAGTTGATGGAAGAATATTCAGATTTCGGACAAGTAAATCTCTTCTCTGATCTTCTCGATCTTTCATCCCTTTCTTGTGCTCCCTCCTTGATAATGTAACTGTCTCCAATTTACTTACTAGCAATATATTGATGTCTCAAATGACGCTGCATTGCTTTGGCTCTTGACTTCCTTTCCTCACACAAATAAAACAGATTTAGATTCAGATTCTCTCTCTCCATGTCTCTCCGTCCCTCACTCTTTCTCGGTGTGAAAGAGGAGAAAAACCAATGGGCCCTATCGGCCCCTGAAGACCAGAGCCGCCCCCCCATTGTTCACCCAACCTCATTAACTCGAGCCCCTACACACTCCCTTTTAGTCACAATTCAGAAAGCATACAGTTCAAAAAGCATGCACTACACACTCACATGCGCAGAGCAATTAAAATGCAGCCTTGCATATTTGCATGGCATTTATGTTCTTTGGTGTGACACTCTGATTGCCTGCTGCAGTGAAAGGATTGCGAGATGGGCACAGAAGCTCTAGATCCCTGGACCTTCCATTTGTAAATTTCGTGTCACAGACCTGCTCAGGAACCATTTTGGATTCAGCTCTGAATAATAAACTTTAAAAATGATCACAATTAAAGAATGTAAAAGACTGCCTGTTGACATAAGGTTAACTTAACATACTAAAATGAATGAAATGATTGTGAAATTACCTATTTTGTCACTTTGCAGGGGCTCCAATGGAATCCTCCTCAAGGACCTGCTTCATGTCCCCAGACCCCACTTTGAGAACCATTGTCCTAACATTAGCAGGCTGCATAGCTCCCAGGGACAAAATCCTCTGAAACGGATGTGTGTGTGTGTGTGTGTGTGTGTGTGTGTGAAACCCTGCTTCATCTGAACCAGCATCACCACAGCAGGCACTCCACTAGATGGCAGTGTTGTGTGTTACAGCACAGAGCACAAAGACACCTAACAGGGTATATAAAACACACTGCACAACTAAAGTGTGTGCACATGCCGACATTATCAATGTGGTGTGTCGTTTGGACAGAGACACAATTAAAAACAGAGCCATCAATGTCTTTTTTTAAAAAAAAATTTTAATTTGATGTGCAAAAGAAAAATCTTAAGCTTAACTGACCTTGGACCAGTCCTTCTAGCATGAGTGCGTGATTCTACTACTGAAAACAGCTTTTACAGCAGTCAAGTGTAGTGCTGCAACTGAAGATTATTTTCATTTTTAATTGTTTGACTTTTGGTTGATTGATTTAATTTATCATTTGGTATAAATTGTATAGAAAGGTGGCCACGTCAAATTGTTTGTATCGTCAGACCAAAACCAACCAACGATGTGCAGTTTATAATGATATAACAGAGAAATCAGAACATATAAATGACTCAAATGATTTAATATAACAGTATTTATTGATTGATTCATCTCTTCGGCTCTCGTCGAGCCTCTCAACTGTATATTAGCTTTCAAACTAAAGCAGTAATTGCACCATGTTCTCAAATAACTGCATCTCTTACATTTAGATTATTTCATTATATTTGTTAATGTTCAATTTATGGTGGCCAGATTAATAACTTGTGTTTAATTTGCCATTTCATAAAATCTGCTTCAGTCATTCTGTGTTTGTGGGATCGATACATAGAATACCTACTGACAGAATTCACCATGGATAATAACTAATAATAGTTTTAAAAAAAAGAAGAGGAATCAAGTCACAGATGATCACATGTTTAGTGTTTTTATTGTATTACTGTTTCTGCTCTGTGTTGTTATGGATCTATTCTCATGTTGTGTTTTGTCTGCATAGACACTGTAAACTAATTCAGGCCATAAATCTTGTCATATGTGCAATTGGTCCATGCTACGTAAAGATCCCTAAAATATAACTGTTAGCGTTGAGAGAAATTCTCTTGTCACTAAAACACATATAACATGTTTTTTCATTGCCGGGTTAACCACCTTTTATTTCATTCTATACTAGAATATTACCTGTCCAGACATTTTCTTTGTGGTGATTAAATGCATTAATTTACATGAATATTAAATATAAAATACAACAGAAAATATATCAAAGGACTTCAAACAAGTTGATTTTGACATAGTACAAGTTTGAGGTACTTTACGTGACTTAAATGTGATATTTTTCTACATCACTATATTTATCCAACAGCTTTATTTTACAAATTAAAATTCATAAAACATAAATCAGTTTTATCAGTTTATGAAAGCTAATATAATGTTTAACAAAAAACATGCATGACATACACACATAAACTTATTTGCATATTATCAAAGAGCACTTTGTAAAATTAAAAATTACATTTTTTTTTGTTAATACTATTGTTGTCTCATAATAATGTAATTTCAGTTTGAATGTGGGACTTTATTATAAGAGGGTCATCTTATATTAAACATTAATGTGGAATACTCGACCTGATAAATACTGCTCACATATTACTGCATAAACAATAATGATACTACAATATGTATAACATTCAGATTGGGGTCATTGTGCTTTATGAGTAGTTGTTATAAGGCAAATAAAAGTATAGAAGTATCTTCAACAAAACATAGTTTTAGCACAATCCAGTTGGCGCCTCCGTTTCTCCAGCCTGGAGCTTTTTCAGGGGCCCTGAACTCGGGAGGCAGGCCCCCGCGAGGAAGTTCCAAATTGGTTATTGAAGTAAATTATTCAGGATAAAACATGGCAGACTATTGTTCAGAAATAACAATATTGGTCCGATACGTGGATCGGACATATTGTCCTACACGGCTGAATGCAACACCAACAGAAGTGAGCAGGCTGAACTGACGTCTAAATGGAGTTCACTTTATTAACACTTATGATTGTGAAAGAGGGAATGATGAGAGAGAGAGGGCACGCAGCACAGAGAAAAGAAGAGTTGCCTCCAGAGGATTCTGTTCTCATTAGGCTCTTACTCCATTTATTAATAGCCAGTCATTGGGGTTGCAGGAAAATTTCCGTTGCCTGCCACTATGCATGTAGGAGTGATTTTTCTTTCACTCTATTGGCTTACCGTTGCACTACTCGTCTGAATGTGTGTGTTTTTTAAAGCGACTCCCTCTCTCTTTTGTTTCTCTCTCCTTCTCTCTGTCATGCACACTTCAATGGAAAACTGTCAAAGTTATTAGGAAAGTAAGACTGGTGTACAAGCTGATAAAAATGTCCTACTATTGGTTGTCAGACGTGTCAATAAGGTGTGTGTGTGTGTGTGTGTGTGTGTGTGTGTGTGTGTGTGTGTGTGTGTGTGTGTGTGTGTGTGTGTGTGTGTGTGTGTTCTCCCTGCTTGCTCGTTTAGTGTGTTTTATGGAGCTGGAGAAGTCAGACAGTGGGGATATATTTTCCTCCTGGTTTCACTTCTTCACCCTTAATTTGAGAATAAATCTGCTATTTTATGTTTCCTTACTGTCAATAAGTCTCATAAACAGACAAATCCCAACAATGACCTGCTCACACCAGTGTCTTATACAGAAAAAATGAATGAATTCTAATAAATTCTCTCACAAGGGGCAAGGTTCGTCACATGTCGAGGTGAAATGAATTTGTGCCACTGAATATTTGCGCATACTTGTCAGTTCTGACCTTTCAGGGAAGTGCAAGTGTGCTAGCGGTTAGCCCGGCAGGTAAGTAAGTGGCTAAAAGGAGGAATGTGCACGCCTTACACATATCTCAGACCAGCGTACACGCAATTTACTAGAGATATCTGAGGGTGATATGATAATGTGGACTCAAAATATACAGTGGGAGATGTAACCTAAGACTTGCTTGCCAGTTTCACTTATTGTGTTCAGTAAAATGTCACTCTGTGCTGCATTTATAAACGTATTCAAATGATTTACAAGTGATGATATTCATTATTCTGTTAGTGATCTTTTTGATTGATCCTGAACTGTGAAACACTTCAACACAGTCTGTTTTAATATGAGCTCTATGAATTTATCACTGATCATTCTCATGACGTTTAACAATGATGACTGAGATATTGTGCAACACGTAACACGCTCATGTTGTTTATGGTACATGCGATGAAGTAATGGTTTGGCTGCTCTAAATAGCCACAGCCATGCGTAACGGATACGCGTAGTAAAAGCAGGTCTAGAGTTTGGAGAACCTCACAGATGCAACTCAACTAGTAGAGTTCCCCAGCTTCTCTGCTGTCCTCACTGACAGGCCTAAGAGAGGGTGCAGGTATCGATATACAGTACAAATGGGTGATTGAGGGCGTCTATACGTCCATACATGGCTAACTGTAGGAGTGGAAATGAGACTTATGCACGTGTACCCGGTTCAAGAGAATTATGAAGCAGAGCACCTTTTAAAATCTGACAAAGATGAAGTACATGCATGATTCTATCTGAGTGTACACAGGACAGAAATCTTTAAAAATGGGTCACAAAAATACAGTTACATTTTAGAACAAAACCTCAGTAATTTCCTAAAACAGCTGCTCACTGTAGTTTAACAGAGAGGAACAGTGTTTGGGGTCTATGCTGTACAGTTGATGTTCCGGTCATTCACTGCACCTCCACTGCGGCAATCATGTAAGGCAGCTTCAAACAGCCTCACCTTCTGCATATTCAAACATCTCCATCATTAGAGTTCTGGGTTGGGCAGCATGCAATGAGTCAGTGTTTTTTTTTCTTTCTGTTATAGACTGAAAATTTCACATTTGAACAGATCATTAAAGATCGAAGATTCCAGATCAAATTTCAGTTACAAATAACAGACAACATGTCCCAAGTGAACAGTGAAGGATACACACACAATAAGTATAGCTGCAGTATTTTGTTTGCATTGGCTACACAGTGTAAAGTATAATAATGCAACAACACATTTGAGAATACAGGAGGTTGTAGTAAGGCTAAAGGCAGTGTGTGTATATTAATGTGTGTGTGCTTTCTGCCATTACTAGTAGAGTCCATCACCATCATCAAGACCAGGGTCAACCAGAGGACCACCATCTCTTATTTACACACACACACACACACACACATGTGTGCACCCACACTTACACACACAGTTCAATTCACATTTCTCCCGCATTGTGACTGTAGTAGTGTGTGTGTTTGTGCGTGCGTGTGTGTGTGTGTGTACAGGGACATTTGAATGATCAAGACACATTCATCTGCCCTCTGACTTAAGACTGAAGAAGTGTGTGTACAGTATACTCTTTCCAATCACACACACATACATACGAGACACCCGCACTACAGGTGCAGTTCTCCTTCCATTAAAATATTGTTGAGGGTGGCACAGACAAATGCACACACACACACATACATCTGGACGCGCGCACACACACACACACACACACACACACACACACACACACACACACACACACACACACACACACACACAGGCCATCTAAGCACCCTAATCCACAATCTGTGTTTGAAATGCAGGGCCAGGGTCAAGGATTACAATAAAATCTGATGATCAAATAATGCAGGAATTCTTATTCCAGTGGAGAGCCTGATCGTCTCTACTCCAGAATACTCAATGAGAAACAGCTGGAGGAGGAGGAGGAGTAGAGGGGGAGAGAGAGAGAGAAGGAAGGGAAAGAGGGACAAAAGGGAGACAAGTCAAATGTCAAAGGAAAAGAAGGAAGAAGACGATGAGTGGAGGAGAGGAGGAACAGCAGGAGAAGACCAAGGGGGAGTAAAGAGAAGTTTGAGGGATAAACGGAGGATGAGCTGACAGGAGGAGAGAGAAAACAGAAAGCAAAGAAGGAGATGAATGACGGGAAAATGAGCGGGGGGTGAGAGGAAGGAGAGAAAACAGCGTAGATGAAAATAAATGAGTGTTTAGTGATAAAAGTCAATTCTAAAAGTAAAACAGATGTTCAGAAATGCGAGCTCTTATTGATAAATGAATCTGGTTGATCATTCAGTGACATGATGATACGTGGCTTCTAAATGACAGCAGTCCTCTCTGACCGGATTCCTATGGGACCCCATGGATCTGCTTCAGTTAGAACTGGAGGAGAACAGATCTCTGCCAGCTGTGTACCTTTAGTGGGTCACAACATATCAGGTACTCTTTGCGAATGTCAGTTTTTGAGTCCTGACAAAGGCCAAATTTTGGCCAAGTCAGTCTAGATAAGCTTTGTCTTTAGCTTTGCTGACATATAAGCCGACACATAGGCGGATGGGTACAACTAGTTCTGCTAGTAAACATCCTTTTATACCTTAGAGGATAATTCCATTTTATTACAATAAAATGAACAATACAATAAAAATAAAATGATAATATGCTCACCAAAATAGTTGCTGTGACAACATGGATGAAGTCTGATGTAGAACAAGAAGGCTGTAAATAAGCCAACAGTTAAGACACTTGTTCGGACACATTTCAGATGCACTCACACATAAAATGTCGATACCAAGTGGCAGTCTCTGTTTTACAGTCATGATGTCATGGATACTACGTCCATGTTTTAGACTTTCTATGGTTAATAGTACTCATTTACACAGGAAAACCATGTGCATATGCAACTACGGCAAGTTCCTGAGGTCAAAGTGAAACAGAAGGTGGGTCTGTAAACTACGCTGGATGTTTCCAACAGGCTGTTTGAGTGTCTTGATAATTTTTCTGTCCACTTTAGTTTTCTCGTCAAATTGGCCAGGTTTTGAACCTGGTGATCGAAACGCTTTGTTCACAGATGTCACTGATGCGTGTGAGTGAAAGCAGCTGAACTCATGTCTTCTTCATCATTTTGGGAATGTCACAGAGAGAGAGAGGAAAAGTGAGAAAAGGAAGGAGAGAATAGTGGATCAAATCTGGAGTACAGATGAAGAAGAAGAGCGAGGGTGGGAGAAGGAAGAGCGACAAGAAGACACCCAGGGATGGCAAGATGAGGATGAGGAGGAAGGAGGCATGGTGTGTCCTGGGGAGGACAGAGGGAGACATCATCTCTCTTTCTTCATCCTTCCTCCTCCTCCTTGTCCTGTTCCTTCCATCTCTCCATCTCTCTGCTAACATGGATCTTCACTAAACTCAGGCTGCCTGCATGACATGCACAGGCTATCTGCCATCTGTGTGATCTCTGATCGAACAGCAAGGCTATGTGTGTCCGTCCACATGTACATGACTGTGTGTGTGATGCAGTGGCCCTCTGGAACTTCTATCTATTTACACTGTGCACGTGTATGTGTGTGTGTGTGTGTGTGTGTGTGTGTGTGTGTGTGTGTGTGTGTGTGTGTGTGTGTGTGTGTTTGTATAACAGATTGTGAACGTACCACATAAAAACATGGAAGCGTGTGTATGTAATTGCATGAGTGTGTGTGTCTATATGCGTGTGTGTTTGGACCCCTAGTTCCCTCCGCTGGGCATTAACATTCATGGAGCCAGCAGGGCATGTCAGAGCCCATAATGACCCCAGAGAGAGGCCCTGGGCTGGGGGAGGGCTATGGAGGCACCTGGGGGTTTGGGTGTTGATGGAGGCCTGGAGGTGAGAGGCGAGGAACTGCTACACCAAGCTGTCTGACAAGTGTGTGTGTGTGTGTGTACATAAAAAATATATATTGTTAACTAATTATTACACTTAATCTACAAATTTAGATGCCTTTTTAATCATGCAAATAAAATCCTTAATGGAGTGTTGATTTTGCAGCCAAGCAGAACCAAGTTGTAGATAAAAAGGCAAATCTAAAGACGAGAGAAGACTCAAAAATCTGCTGAGTTGACATTTTAGTCAGATTATCAATCAACCAGGTTGACCTGGTTGATGTCATTGTAAATATTATCAAGATATTTTCAGATACTGATGCACAGCAGCCGATATCTCTATGCCACATTTGAATTAAAGTCTAAAAAAATAAAAAAAAAATAGATTGCAATGAACTTTGTTCTGCTGTTCAGACAAAGCAGTCAAATGTTTGGACATGGACATATATTTTTAAAGTCTGAAAAGGTAACATGGAATTTCTATCTGTCTAATAGAAGTAGTGGAGTAAAAAGTTACAACTCTTTAATAAAGTAAAAATACTTTTTAAAATGTTTACTATTGTGAAATCATTTGTGCATTTTTTTAATTATTTCTGCTTGTACTGCCTAGTTTTAGCACACTGGATTCCAAATGTGACTTTCAGTGATATTGCCTCAGAGCTTTTTTTGTCATGACAAATTTAAATCCAGTTTCAAGTGATATGAAAATGTTTCAAATGAAATTGTAAATCAATACATACTTTTAGCCCCACAACTGGTATCAACCTTCCAAAACTCCTCTTTTGTTGTCATTATACATTCAAGTCCAGCATTACAATAAAACAATAAATGTAAGGGAGGACTTTGCTTATTTGCAGGTGTTTTGTGTCTTATGTTTTCCCACAGGATCACCAAATAGCAGTGTTTATTATCTTATCAATGAGCTTTACCTTTCTCTGTTTCACAGAATAAATCAAACAAAGTCACATATTTGATAAATGCAGCTGGGGGCAGTCATGAAGTGGGAAAAGCTCACATGTCCCTACTTCATGTGTAAATAGAAGCCTCCCTGCATTGGTTATATGCATGCTCTTTGCTTCATATTCAGAGAGTGACTGTGTGTACACACACATGTGTACCTTGCACAGCTACGAGCTTTGTTCTCTGACAAAACATTTATTCTGCACACACACACACAGTCTCATAGAGCTTGGTGGTCATTCCCCAACCCCCAACCCGGAAAGGTCAGAGCCTTCTTTGATGTTGGCCCCATAGATCACCATTATTACTGTAGTCTATTGATTCCTATGGAGATGAGGCCTGCAGCCGTGGTTCTAGGGTGACTGAGGCTGAGGTCAGGGTCTGCCTCATCTGGCTTCGCTTCAGAATATAAAATCCAGCTAACTGCTACGTATTGCTCAGCATGCTGAGTTTGGTCTGAAGGACACACAGGAAAGGTATACAAGAGGCATGAATGCACATGCACGTCAAACAGATTACACATGTACTGTACAAGGGCTCGGACAGGGTTTTGTAAGCTGGTGTTGATATATTAGAACTGATGCTGCCCAATGCTTCTGTGTTAAAATTCAAAAACTCTATATTCAAATTAAATTAACAATTGAATTCTTGGCTCTTAAAATCGAGAATGACATCGGCATCCTCAGGGTCTAATCTAAGACCAGATTTAGACCACAAGACACTACAGTCCCCTAACAACAAAGAATAATCACACAGCATATGAAGCAGAAGGTACAAACTACCAAATTCTCCATCGATTCTCAGAGACATAACTATCATGCTAAAGCAGTCACTGCAATGTGGCGGTGCTTATGCATTCAGCTCCTGAATCCAAATATTACACGGCAGCAGCAAGCCACCTCTATGTTCACGCATACGACCCTGACCCAAACCCAGAGTGCTTTGCTACCGTTGTTAAGCATTTTGTCACGATGACCCCCAGGTCAACTCACTTCCTCTTCCTGCCTGTCGCTGCGGCGACAGTCAGTGAGGGCTCGGCGTGAGTACTGCTGCATACTGCTGTTCCCACATCAATCATGCTCACTGTAAGATGGCAACCTTTCCCACCTTTACTAATGCTCCTTCCTCATTTGTAGCCAGAGCCAAGCTGCTCTGAATAACCCTCAACCTCCCTTCAACAACATAACCTTGTACAGGTGAGTGTTGCAGAGATATTCAAGCGGCCACTACTTTTCTTGAAAGTGCCTTCTTTGTCCTTTTGTGACAGGCTGAAAGAGGAGAACAGGTAGCATCTGTGCTTGTTTCAGTCATGGCCAAGGAATCAGCTGAACCCTAGATTTCTTCAAATTAAAGCAAGTCTGCATGAACGCAGTGGTCTCATTGAAATGAATAAGGATGGTGTGCTTTATCATGTACTGCTTAAGTGGCAAAAGTAAAGTCTGAACAAGGCTGTACTGCTTAAGGCCAGGACGGGGGGGGGGTGAATTTGGTCACAGGATGAGATACATATGTAGAGCTAGCAGACACTTTCATTTTTCAAGTCTGCTATACAGTCGTCCCTCGCTATATCGCGGTTCACTTTTTCGCGGACTCGCTGTTGTTCTGCGTCCTAAATTGGCTAAGGGAGAACCGCACGTGTTCTGCGTCCTGATTAACTAAGGTAGTACTGTACAAAATGCGTGTAAAAAGGTGTATAAAAATGTGTGGTTAGGGGTTTTACGGCCTTAAAACATGTATAATAATTGTAAAACTCACTTCGCGGATTTAGTTTTTTGCGGGTTATTTTTAGAACGTATCCCCCACGATAAACGAGGGACCACTGTATTTGAGTTTTGTATAGCCAGACATCTCAACGTCATTTTGGAGAAAGATATAGTTGCAAGCTTAGGGCTTGTTTGCATTTCTTAAAACCAATCAGTTTCCTTGGGTGGCGCTAAGCTCAGGATGCAAAGACAGTGCCCTTGCAAAGTTGTGTAGTGGGGGAGACTTGTTTTGGTGGAAAATGTGCATGTGGATATTAAAATGGCTAAAGCTAAAAGAAGGTAACAGCTTGCTCATTTATGTTTTCACCATTAGTGACCAGGTTAGAGTAGCATGTGCTTTGTGATTCATTGTGATTCATTATCATTTTATCAGTCATTGTAATTGTACAATATGTTTGTGTTGATTTGTCCTGTACACGTGACATCCATTGCACGTCTGTCCATCCTGGAAGAGGGATCCCTCCTCTGTGGCTCTTCCTGAGGTTTCCTCCATATTTTTTCCCTGTTAAAGGTTTTTTGTGAGCTCTCAGAGGCAAAATGTGTTTTGTGACTTTGGGCTATACAAATAAAATTTGATTTGATTGTTTGTTTGATTGATTGACTATATACAATATATATGTATACTATGCCAGCCTTTGCAGTGTGGGTAGTTTCATTTGATCCCTATACTCTTCAGCTTCATCTTTTGTACTTCTTTCATCAGATGATAGCTGCAGCAGAGCTAGCTTAGCTTGTTGTTGTGGCCCGTTCCTGTATGTCAATACATTTTGCTGCCATTGTAAGTGGCCGTACAAACCGAGCTGCTGAAAACAGATAATGTTATTTACAATGATTCAGTGGATCTTAGAGATAAAAACAATCAAAAGACAATTAATTGCTTATGATGACATTGAATATGAGTGCATTCACATACATACTACAGTATGTGGAGCAGGCGACACTGTCATTTTAGCTGCTGCCATAATGTCATCCTATTAAACCTAATGAGAATCATCAAGAAGTTGTAAAACCCCGGCAGTGAGTGTATAATATTGTTTTTAAGTAATATGAAGGCATAAAATTTGACTGCCCTCTCTGCCACTGAGAGTACTGCCATTAAAAAATAAAAAAGAAAGACAGAAATTGTGACATTTCACATTTCATATGAACATTTGCTCGATGGATCTTAGTAATATTTTTTGAGGTCTTTTGGCAGCCCTAGGAAATACACCTAGTCTAATGTTGAATGTGTCTGAATCTGCATTCAGCAAAATAATTCAGGACAGTGTTATTAAAATGAACATTGCCACACGGCAAACAGAAACACACTCGATCAATTGTGCACATTGTATCTAGCTACTCAATTTCAGCACACTTGTTTATTGGCTTTGATGTGATAGAGTGACAAGGACGGTGTGTAGTGCATTTTGAATAGAGCTAAAAGAATACACTTGAGAACCAGAGGTGTACTTGAGAGAACAAATGTAGATTTGTGTGGCAGTCCAGTGGGCTGGGGATGAGGTTGCTATGCAGTTGTTGTCTGTACTTTTCATAAGTGGGTGTGATGGCTGTTTTTTTATACATGAAAGTGTTCTGTAAATAGTCAAGGGTACACTTTGAGTGCTACCAAAAATTCTATTCTGGCTGAATTTCTGTGTGTTTACATTACAATTGAACCGAGGGGAAGGGTGATAGCACAGGGATCTAAAGATGGTTTGTCTGTTTAGCACTTTGGGTTTCATATAACAACATCACATATATATATATATATATATATATATATATATATATATATATATATATATATATATATATATATATATATATATATATATATATATATATATAAATTAATAAATAAATTAAAAAATAAATAAATAAATAAATTACATTTATATCCTTGTGGAGGGGGCGTGGTACATCAGCTGCAGAGGAGAGGTGTGGAGATGGAGTGCCAGGTGAGAGTGATTGGACACATTATTATTGTTACCATATCTCCATTACAGTTTATAGTAAGCTAATGTTTTGCTGCTGCCGTGCATCTGCGTTTCTCTATCTCTCTCTGTCTCTCTCTATTTATCTGTCTATCCCCCCTCCCTCTCTCTCTTTCTATCTGCCCCTCTGTATCTTTAACTCAACTGGTCATGGGGGTTGACCATCTACCAATGAGATTGGGTCTCTCTGAGATTTCTGCCTGTTAAAAGAAAGTTTTTCTACACCACCATCGCCAAGTGCATGCTCATGGTGGAACTGTTGGTCTCTGTAGATAATATTATAAAGAGTACGGTCTAGACTTGCTCTGTATGTCATGAGATTAACTTAACTTTTGTTATGATATGCCGCTATAAAAATAAAATTGAATTGAATTGAACTCGCTCCCAACCTGGATGGAGTATTCAACAGTTTTCCAGCAGAGAACCATTGCATCAGACGTGAAGGTGCTGACTCTCATCCTAACTGCTTCATGCTCGGCTGCAAATAGGCTGCCCCACTGAGTGCTGAAGGTCGCGGTCCAATGAAGCCAACAGAACCACATCATCTACAAAAAGCAAGGATACAATCCTGAGGTTCCCAAACCAGATACCCTCCTCCTCCTGGCTGCGCCTTAAGATCCCGTCCATGAATGTCACAAGCAGAATCCGGGACAAGGGGCAACCTTGAAGGCATTTTACTTTGTGCCGAGAATACGGACACAACTCTTATTTTGGTCGTACAAGGACCGGGTGGCTTGTAGCAATGGCCCCGTACTCCCCCAGGGGCTCCAATGGGGGGCACATGGTCAAATCTGCATATGTAGACTGGATGGTCAAACTCCCATGAGCCACCCCAACCCCTGCAAGGGTAAAGAACTGGCATGTTGTTCCATGGCCAATGAACTATTGAACACATAATTCTGAATATAATATTCTGTAAACAGAGCTCCCTAAATCACACACTGGACTCTCTGGACCTGACATGAACATATCAGCCTGACATCAACACGTTAAATGTTTAGCAACAACATATTTTATTTTATTTTGCCTAAAATATTAGCTCTCACAGGTTAGGGAGTTGAAGCATGAAACAGGACAGGTTTACTTCATTAAGATTTATCAGAAGCAACAATCTTTTCCTGATCATAAGTAAAGTGCTCTTGTTACTTTAACCAAACCCTAATTATACACCACCATCCACAGCTATTGCCCGTGTGACTTGTTTGCAGTACATAAAGGTACTGTAGTGCTTCCTACAATCGAAATGTTGCCATTACACTACTATTATGTTACTATAAAAAATGAAAAAACAATTATTATCTTATAATCTATTTTGTTGGTTTTAGTGTGTTTCTGTACTGTGTACAAGGCAGGAGTCTCCTCAGAGGTGGACATCATTGTGTAACTAATTTCTGATGTCTTGACACATGCATACATATGTGCACATGTTGGCTACATGTATGCTTTAGCAGTTGTCTGCATGTCCTCTGTTCATACATGCAAATGAACAGATTGTGTGTGCATGTCTCTCAAACATATACATCCTTCTATACACTCTACATGCTCCCACATTGAAGGGTGCTAAATGTGAGTATGTGCATTAGCACACACACACACACCAGTGTATGGATATCAAGCTGAGCCCCTGATTTTCTTCCACTCTGACACATGATTTCCCTGGGAAGCCTGCGATACCACCCGAGAACAAAAGGGGACCTGAACGCAGCCGAGCGCCTATCTCCAGCACACGCCACTGTTAATCAAAGACAATTAAAAAGAGCCCTGCCAGCAAAGGCAGCCATGATGATTTATGAATAAATTACAGGGCTCATTTGTATGCCATAGATCATATTTGTTGGGCATGCTCCTCCCGTGGAGCTGGATCGGGGTTTCTCCGAATTACCGAGTGGAGATAACAGCTACAGTATCTCTCCTGGGTGAGAGGGTGATGGGGTTCTGACATTCAACAGTTTTCTCTGCACTTCTGTGCCCTAAGAATGTTAGTTAAAGCCTTTTAAACTTATAAAAAAAGAATACAGCAGTTTTCCAGACTTGTTTATATAACTCAGTCCATACTGTTGGGACATGGTTTAAAATTCACATCGACAGAATTGTACCAATAAGTTAAGTGGAGCACATAGAAATCAGCTTGCTGGTTTATAGGCCATTTGAGTGGCAATGCTGGCATGTCAGGCACAGCAACGATCAAAGTCTCTTCTAATTTGGTTCACTAATAAAAAAAACTGCCACAGAGTGCCACCTGTGACAGTCACACCTGGCATGGGTTGGGGGCAACTGTGGCTCAGGAGGTAGAGCGGGTTGTCAACGGCGGTTTGATCCCAGACTTCTCCAGTCTGCATGTTGAAGTGTCCTTGGGCAAGATACTGAACCCAAAATTGTTCCTGCAGGCTGTGCCACTATGCACCTTGCATGGCAGCTAATGCCATCAATGTATGAATGTGTGTGAATGGGTGAATGAGATATGTAGTGTAAAAGAGCTTTGAGTGGTCGGAAGACTAGAAAGGTGTTATATAAGTACAGTGCATTTACCATTTAAGTGGGGTCAACCACATGCACTTCTTTGCTTGAATTGTTTGAATCTGTCTTCACCAGGCGAAATTCACCAGAGTTGAACTCCACGTGATTCGAAGATTGGACCACTGGAAGTTAATGTTTTATTCGGTCTTTGGCTTGGAAAGAATGGAAATGCATTTATGGCCGCGCCCTAATGCTGGATTTTGTGGGCACTAGTTGCCATTTTGGTAATTATATATAAAATAATCAGAAGATAAGGAAGCATATAGGACTGCCAAAAGATATGATTTCATATCATCTTTTGTCATTTCACTTGCTCAATGCAACATTTTTGTGGATTAATAAATCTTAATTCACCTGTAACAAACTTCTAATACCGTAATTTCACAATAACCCTCAAACTCTCTGTGCCCAGTAGCTTTAATTTCACGAAATGATACATGAGGAGGAAACCTATGACTTTTAAATGAGAAATAGTAAATGTACTGTACTTATATATCTCCTTTCTAGTCTTCCAACCACTCAAAGCTCTTTTACACTACATATCTCATTCTCCCATTCACACACATTCATACAGTGATGGTACTGGCTGCCATGCAAGGTGCCAACTGCTCATCAGTTTGAGGAGCTAACCAGTCAACTGTTTAACTATGCGCTAATTTGATAAGTGTTATTAGATAACTTTTGTTAGGATTTGGTGCTACATGAATAAAATTGAATTAAAAAATTAATTGAATCCAATGAAAACTCACTGTTACAGCATAAAAACTTTTTAGCCTTTATAAATCCCTGATGCATTATTGTTGTTTCACTTGACTGAGGTGTTTTTTAACTAGCCTGTAATAACTAACTGTAATATTAATATTTCACAACCCTGAACATTGTCAAGAAAAGTTTTCGTCCAAACAGGCTCAATATTTTAAAGAAAAAACAAAATATAAAATTATTCTTTAGGGCGAGTCCACTGCATTGGCTTACAGTTTGGAGAGAAGCAGTAATTACAGTCACTGTGTGTGAGCTTAGGATGAAACTTGACCCCGGGCCACTGCTAGAAAAGACTACAGCAGTTGGAGCAACACTTACAAATAGTGATCTGATAAGTAGAAATGGAGGACTTGGCAGTGTTTGCAGTGCTGGTGTGTGGAGAGGAGCTGATGAACATCATTAATCTGCTAGCTGGCATGTATCATCGCTCATAGATTGCTTTGGTCAATAGGTGCCTCACTCACCAACAAGCCTCTGGAATCCGAAGAGCATGGGAGAATGAATTAGGAAAGCCAAGATCGACTACTGTGGTGAGTGTTGTGAATCAGGCTGAACACTTAACACCGTGCTGACTCTTACTGGCAGGACAGCAACACAAGTGAGTGGTGACAAAGTTTGTTTTTGTTATACAGCTTTCTTTTTGTGATGGCATGAATGCATTTTATTTCTGTTTAATAATTTGTCAAGTTCGTCACCGACATTATACCAACTACCACTGATTTTTCCAAATCGTAGGCAGTATGAGAAATGAACAACTCCATTGTTCAGACAGACAGACAGGTTTTCAAGCATGTCTGCCTTTCTTTCTCAAGATTAGACTAAAGACGCTTCTGAATGGTTTGATTCAATCGGTATGTATTTGTCTGAGTCTTCATGCACGTGTATACACTGGACTTTGATTTCACATTGAAGACATTTAATTCACACATACATCATACAGAATAAACTAAAACCCTTTGAAGCCCTGTGAGTTCCTTAAGATGCTGAAAATCCATTATTCTCCAAAACACATGCTGGACAAACAAAATTATTATTTAGCTTTTTTTAAGCAAGCTTGTTGAAAGAGTAAAATTATATATGCAAGAGATACAGCATTTATGTATACTGTATGTAAAATATAATTATTATTCATTCTTTGTATACTTCTTTACAAAGTATTTTTGTTTATTACATAATTCCATATGTAAAAAATTAAGAAAATAACATTGAATAAATGAACCTTTATAATATCAAGGACCAAAATATTGATCAGTTGGTACTTTTAAGTGATCAACTGACATCATTTTTAGGCTCCTCTAGCTGGGCAGAAAACCCTGATGAGAAAACTAAAGGGCATGTTTTGTGAACTACATTGTCCTTCACTGTTCCTTCACACTATTTGACCAAGTTAGAATAAAGCTATGTTGATTCTGATGGTACAAAAAAAAACACAGGAAATCCTGAAAATACAGTCACATGCCATATAAAGAGAACTACTGTATAGTGTAGTTTGGCACGAGTGAAAATCGAATCAGAAACTACTACATGATGACACATCCAAGGTGCAAAACAGATGCCAGTGTCCAATAGGCAGCAGTTCCAAAATGTTGCAAAATATAACAAGCTAACTACCATCCAGACTGTTTTCTCCTCTAAAATTTGGGCAAAAAACTCCAGAGGTCTCCTAGTTTTCCAGAACAAATGCAAAACCTGACTGTCATCTGCCAGAAAGAATGGGAGAAATAGCGGTTAATGTGGAAACAGAAGGCAGCAGCCAGTTGTTTCATGACTAACTTCACTGTGCAGCTGCACTGGATGGCCGAGCAAGCTCAAGAAGATGAATTTTTATGGTCAAATTTGAGTGCCTTATTGTCTATACATGCATTTTATTGGTGTGACTAAATGCTCCAGATGCTCCTCTCACCGACAGTGATGCAGTAAAACCCAAATTAATAGCCATTATCATTCACAAACATTTGGGAGCCCACAAACAGGTGGAGGAGGCTGCTGCTGAACATTTGAAAGACAAAATCATACAACCAGATTAAGAGCCTCAGGATTACCACCTACACTGAGGGCAGGTTTTTCTATGGACACTTTGGAGCCCGAGACTAGAGATCTATCCTGTCCCCTGAAGGATCATCAACAACACACAGCTCATTCTGTTAATGAGTGCGTTATGTGATGTGTTCAAGATATGGAACAAAGAGAGTCTGGCTATTTCTATTCCTTGTACATCATATATATAATATGATATTCAAGTTCTAAATATGTCTGTCATTTCTGAGATTCTGGCAGCATCACTGTCAGGTTTCTCATGTATGATCAATATTTATATTGATTGTATTTCATTTAGACCTGCTATGTCATTAGTAAAACAATTTAGATGCAGTCTGTTTGGCAGCTGAAGTGTTCCCTGTAACCACAGCTTTCCTTGGATAGTTTATTTTTTAATTTAAGTTTTTGACAAACGGCCGAACTTTAGAGGTGTTATTAATCTGCAAGATAATTGTCTGTATTAATCTGTAATAATCAGAAATGTCTGGATTGGCCCTGATCTTGACTGATTGATGCAATGTGATCTTAAAAAAAGATGCACATCAGCTTTTATTATTAATCTTTTGGCTAACTGAAAACTATGAATGCCTCGGGTTCACCTTGTGATTGATCTGCTTTTATAGTTGCTACAGAAAATATTGGCACAGACACATTTAATATCTCACAACTATTTGTAAAATATGTTGAAAATTTGGTCTCCACAGATTTATAGTATATTACAGTGTTAACAGCACAGTAACTTTAAAATTAACATTTAAAATACTTCTCTTGTTTATTTGACTCATTATTTAATAAGAGTACTCTCAGCATCATGTGTTGAGGCAGTGTCTGCAGTGGGTTTAGTCAAATGCACATACGTCTCTCACAGGTAAGATTGAAAGTCTAAAATAAATGACTAAAAATGTCGCTCTCCTCTTTAGTGCGCCTCCAGCTGGTGGCACCTTAAACAATTGCCAAGCTCGCCTAAAACTCTGTATAAAAATCTGGTCATACCTGACTATATATTCGGCAGAACAATAAAGTTCTTTTTTGAAAAAGTTTCCTTCACATAAACCAAGTCCTGCAGATGCAGCTGCTGCATTTGCCTCCAGAAATCACAGGATGTACCAGTTGTTTAGTAAATTACAATGCCTCAAATGGAAAATATCAGGGTGTTATTCTAATAAATGTTGACATTTAGTACAACCAAGGCTCAGCCCACTTTCAATGTATTTATCAGAAAACAAGCTCACCTGGCACATTTGAGCAAAAAGGCAATTTTCTTTCTATTTGCAAATTGTTATGTCTGGGTTTTGATATGCCAGAGGAGTACACATCCAGGCCTCGAGCTCCGGGAACATACATTTACACACAGCCAATACAATTAGGAAAAGATGGGTAACCATTTTAGGGCCTTTAACTGTGACTAAAGGTAGGCAAACACCTCTCTGGTTTTCCTCCCCGACTCCCCCTGCGCAAGATGAGCTGCATTTAAAGAATCAATTAAGGTGGAGATGGAGAACATTGCGACTGACCTTTCAGAAAGGGAAATTAAAAGAGCACCTCTAGCTCGTGGGAAAAACTGAGTGGTGGATAAGAGGGTTCTTTCTGGCTGCTTTTGCCTTTTAAATACACTTACAGTCAGTCTTTTGTGGGAATTTGTTTTGTGGGAAATGAATGAGCAGGCCATATGGATGACATTTACAGAGCTGGTCGTGCGAAGGCGGGTCATGGTTCAGTGGCTCTACTGTACTGGATGGAAAATTAACTGAAGCCTACAGTATTAATATGGGTCACTCCTGAAGTGTGCTTCACTGGGCACGGCTAGACTAATGTGTTAGGGGCGAGCCATCAATATCATGTACAGTTTGGTTGACAGTTATTTTAGAAGCATAAAGGGATGTTCATGCCCTCCTCAGAGAAAGTACCCAAAAACATCACCTGGGGAAACTTTTTTTTATTTACTTGTTTGTCTTTTTACCATCATTCATGTATTCTTTATCTTTTGTCACTTTCTTAGAATAAGCCTTCAAAGTAAAGAAATGGATGAACTTTGGGGCAATAACCTTCGAGGTCGGGGTCAAACTTCATCTTTTTTTTACGCCCACCCTGACCCCCATTTATCATTCACAGGCAACAATGAATAAAATGCTTTATAAACCCACCATCTGTAGATACCAGATTTTTTTCAGTTATAATGTCTCTAATTTCTACTGCCATTTGTACTCTTCATGTAAGTTTGGTTGCACAAAATATACAAATTATAATATTTTAACCATCCATCCATTTACTTACGCCTATCCGAGGTCAGGTCCCAGTGGCAGCAGGTTTAGCGGAGGGCTCCTTCTCCCCAGCAACACATACTAGCCCAGGGGTGGGCAAACTTTTTGACTTGTGGGCCACATTGGGTTCTACATATACATTGGGTTCTATACGACGATTCTGAGAGGAGGAAAGAAGACTTCGAGTTTTAATACAACGCGATGTTTGAAACAAGCGGTATTAAAAGAATATGAAGCAGCTGCGGTGCTACTAAAGCTAAAACAACGCAGAGTGTGGATGATTGACACCTGTCACCTGTCGACCAATCAGAGTCAGGATAATCAATTAGTACCGCCCACATTCACCTTTGACCAACCAATGACGATCCAGAATGAAGTAAACCCAAAGGTGGTATATCGCACCAAGAGGTCTCACTTCACTGTCAAAGCCTCTTTGTCTTTATAACAACCAGGCACTTCGTGACTGATTCAAACTAAAGCAGAGACAGAGCAGGAGACATTAGCAGCGTGCGCTCGCCGAGTTTTCATCGCACAGTGATGGGACACATATCTTATCTAAGATATATTTTTATTTTTGGATGTAGATAAGTTCGGCGGGCCGTAGTTTGCCCATGTCTGTACTAGCCCCTTCTGGGCGATCCTGAGACATTCCCAGGGCAGATGGGCTATCTAGTCCCTCCAACCGGTTCCTTTCAGCATGAAGATCTGAGCTCCTCACCCTATCTCTAAGAATGACTCCAAATACCTGGTCAATATTAATTAGTCAATGATTATTAGTCGAGATTTGAAGTACTGTTGCTTCTTATTCATGCACGTCTCTTTTTGTTGGAGGTCATAAAATTGTGTCAGTTGGTTGTAAGGCCAAAAGACAAAAAAACTGCACACATCCCTTTCATATCTGTTCAGAGAATATTCTTTGACAGATAACAGATAAAGCAGATTAAAATACATTTTTAAGTGTATTAAAAAAAATTTCCACCATTATAAATCTTTGTGCGTCAGTCACTCATGAAGTGTTCATATGCTGGTAATGACCACATCATAGGAACACTTATACCTGTTGACAAATAATTTAACCAACATTTGCTTGCACACTTTTACACTAGTTTGTTGTGAAGAAATTAATAAATCTTTATGTACTTTGATTATATTTATTCAATGTAGGGAGAGGATAAAATGAGTCAGATTACAATAATGCACTCTACAATAAACTGCTAATTGCTTATCCATAAATAGTTGGCAAGCAGTTCTTAAGTTATTTTGAATCAAATAAATAATGATAAGTTACTTGAGAACACACCGTGTCAGTGTAGTCCTCATTCAGCACAGTAAGCTGCCCGGCCCTGCTGTTTGCTGTGTACCACCCCACCACCAGCGGTCCGCAGGGGCCCCGACGCCCAGCCTGCAGCCCTCCTGCCTGGGGCCCACAGTGGCAGATGGCCAGGACAGGCTGCACTGAGCAAAGCACTGTGGGTATGGAGAGAAGCTGAGTTGCACAGACACACACACACACACACACACACACACACACACACACACACACACACACACACACACACACACCTGTGTTCATGCTAAGGATCAACCACTGACACTGATAGTGTTAGATTGAAGTTTCAAAATAGCCAACACTTATTGTATTTAAATCTGACTCGTATTCAGAGTGTCAAAAAAGACTACACATCAATGAAGGTCAATACGTTTGAATTAAATCTGTTTGCAGCTCTTATTTTGCACTAATCTTCATGATTACCATATACATTACATATGACAGTTAGTTCTTTTTTCTTTTCTTCGAGGTCCAGTGTGTAGGGTTTAGTAGTGGTTAAACCAATGACAGTATAAAGAATGGACAGAGCCTGAGTGACGTCACCCGTAGGTTTGTGAAGCACTGTTTTGAAGCCAAAAATATGCAGCGGACCTGAGTTGGGTTGAATGAAGCCTGGGTACTCCAATAAGCCATCTGTAATAGGACATACCTGTAAATCAAGTGACGACACTATTATAATTATGCACAACTTCAAGCCTTAATATCATCTGAACTTGTCATGGACAGGGAAATTAACTATAGAGACCAAAAGCGTTGGCTGAACCAGGCTGTAAACATTTATTTCTGCTGTGAAGTTGGACATTTTAATATGGGTGTTGACTCACCTCTGCAGCCTGTCTTAAGTGGACACTCGAGGAATTACAGTTTTACACAGTTTTTTACAGTTTTTTGGAAGGCCCTATCTAAAGCCAATGTTTGCTTTGTCCCTTCTGGACCACTGCAGAAACATGGGGGTTCAACACGGCAGACTTGATGTGTCTGTAGATTCAAATGTTCATTCAGAGGTAGGAAATACATAATGATTCTTATTTTAAGGTGATTATATAATTAAAGTAGTCTGTCAAGGTTCACAGAAGGTGAACAGACACACAGAGCAGAGGAGACTTTAAACTCCTAAACTGGCTTGTTTGAGCACCCAGGCGTCATGCCTTAGGTTCGCCGATGATACACGCCTTTGCCGGTTTTTGGATTAGCCAGGAGGCAGAAGTAGTGGTACAGCCAAGATATTTGTAGAACAATATGGGTGACATCATGCTTAAGATGTCTATTCTTTTATTATCAGTGGTCTGCTCACACCATCATTTAAAAGGAATTCAAACAGTAGCAGTACACTTCACTGTCCACCCTAATTTAGCAAACTTGTTATCTTGAGGTGCTAGTTAGGTAGCATGCAGTTGCTTTAATGGAGATTTCAGATTGAACCGCAACAATAAGCTAAAAGTGTCATAAAGGTGAGTTGACCTGCAGAGCTGGGTGGTAATTCTTTGTTAATGGTTTAGCAATAGGAGCATCTCCTTTTACACATAGTAACTTGTAACTGTTTATTTCTAATAACATTTATAACTGTAGCAGTTAATATGGAGCAACTATCTGCCTGATATACCATCAAACCGAGACATCGGTCTAACCCTAGCACACGCACACACACACACAAACATAATCACCTGCTGGGAGGGATGGGAGATTATCCTCCTTATCACAAAGTTGAGCCTAACACATACGCTCAGGCGCTCATAGCCACACACAAGTCTGAGCTCCGACAAACACAGGGAGGCTGGGGTGTCGACACACGCTGAGTGCCACCTGTGCCTGGGCACGGAGAGATCGAAGGGCAAAATCCCGAGTCTCCACGGGGAGGATGGAATGGCACTGGTGAGCAGGTAGACGTGAAGGGAGCCAAGCCCACCCTGTCCTACTGTATCAGCTGGCATCTCACAGATTAACACTTGGATGGGCAGATAGGCTTGTTAACACATGCTCCCAACCACCCCCACCTACCGCACGCACACACACTCAAACACAAAAACAGCTAAACCACTGAGAGCAGATTTCAGGCTCATCGTCTCCATTCTGTCAGGGTGGAGACGTAAAGTGATGGTGGGTGTACCAGAGCGATCCCAGTCAGGATTAGCAACACTATCGTGGGTGGGAATCGGTGGAGAACAGGGGTCTGAGGCTGTGCTAGGGAGTGGGGGGGCGTGAATGGATGGGAGAGCAGGTTGTGGACCAGAGAGGTAAAGATTAAAATATGTTAGCTGACAACAAAAACACTGATAAAGAGGCTGAAGTGAGCGCAACAAGAGGTATTCTGTATTTCAGACTCAACATACATACAAAGAAGCTGAATTATATCACTTTATTTGCTGGTGAAGCTATGTTTCATGAAATATTATAATTCAATTCAAATCATAACATAACATTACAGAGCAGGTCTAGACTGTACTCTTTATAATATTATCTATACTTTTTGTTTTATTTAAAGCAACAATAGAACCAATGCACAAAAGAATAATCACATAACATGATAATAATTTGATATTGTTATATCATAGGTGTCTATAGGTGTCTTTGTCATTCATGCATCTGTGCTTGCAACTTGTAACTTTGTGCTCCAGCTACGATTACCTGTAAGAAGTATGTGTTTTCTGCTTTTCCCTATGATGTCCTCCAGCTGCTCTGCCTCAACTCTCTGTGATTTACAGAGTTTCCTGATTGATAGTGAAGTAAACTGCTGCCAACTGTAGTAGCTGTTAGCTAATGTTAGCTCAGAGCACCGGGGGAGACTTATCACCAAATTCCCCTCAGCTCCATGTAAAATTCGTGGCTGTTCTATTTTTGACTCCAGCAGCCCACATCAATTTCCACAGAGTGCCTCGAGTGGGCGGTAGCCACTCACAGAAAAAGCATAGAGAATCCGGTGGGTTTTCAAAATAAAATACCCTGTGCAAACTGTCGGCCATAAAAACAGATAAAAGCAAAACTAATTAACTACATAGCATATTTACACATGTAGAAGCATATTTAGAAAAACATACACCAGGAAAATGTCCAAATCTGAGCAAGTAAACAAAGTCTGGCAGGTTAAATGCTTCTGAAACGCTCCCGGTGGGGTTTGAAGTCACATGCAGGATGGACCAAAACAGCGTTGTATTTGCGATGTGACAGAGACATGCCCCGGTGGGGTTTCAGGGTTAGTGTTTTGTAATACAGGTGTTGTGGACCACCTGCTGACAGAAATTTAACCCGGGCTCAGCAACCTCTATGGACATAATGACAGAGGAGAAGAGACTGAAAAGAATGGTGTGGCTGAGCAAGAAGCTGCCGGACAAGAGTAAATCTTGTGTGAATCTTCAAGTGTGAAGTAACAATGGTGGCTGTTGAATGAGTGAAAAGCACAACAGGTCCTATATGGTGTCAGTGTTTATTTTGTCTGTTCTGGGCAACTGTAGAAATATGGCTGTTCAACATGGCAGGGTCTTTGGAAAATCACTTTCAGACGACTAGTTAATAGATAGAAGTCTCATTCTTAGGTAACAAAAAAATAACTAGAAAAAATTTGAAAGAAATTTTGAGTGTGCCTGACTCTGGCCCTGTCACATCCATACATTATAATTGAAACTGTGTCATCAGTGCCTTTTTAATGGGCCCTTATTTTGAAGGGACTGTTATTTTGAAAGACTTTTGTGTTATGTGTGTGTGAGTGTGTGTCCTTGAGAGGGGCCAAGTGGTGGCCACCAATCAGAGCAGAGCAATCAACCGCAGCTGCTCCTGTGACATTTGACACCATTGAGAGAGAGAGAAAAACGCTGAAAGTACCCCTCGAACAGGAAGGATTATTGGCCAAACTGTATTTCCAATCATTGAACCGGCTTCACTTTGAGCAATTGAGCTCTTCCTGAATGTCTACATAGGTATTTTGTGTGTAAAATAAAGAAATGTGACCTGTTACAGTGATTCAAAGAAACGTTACTTCTGACTCCTCCAGAAATGTTCCCACCTTTTTAACATGGCAGTCTATGGGGCTAGGGATAGGTGTTGCTGGCGCATCTTTGTGTCTTACGCCAAAACTATAAGGCTGACAGCTTCAGTAGACGAATAAGACGAATAAGACCAATTTGTCCTACGTTTTTATGTATAAATAATTTCTGTAGAGTGACATTTGCGGCCTCGAGAGAATGTTTCGACACATTTTTCTCTCCCTCTCCACTCTAGCTATGATGTCGCGCAATCTAGCCCGCGTCGCCCGGCTGAGTCAGTCGTTTTGATACCTTTTTGTGTATGTGCGACCAAAACTGCGGGAGGAGTAGCGCGTCAAAAAAAGGCAATAGAATAGAGTGTTATATTGTACTTCTGCCATAATCTGTAAGTAGAGCCCCCCTAAATCTGACACACTGGACCATCCAGAGGAGTGGTACAGTGGTACTAATATATATGCATTCAGTAAATATTGTATATTTATGCATCAAATGACACAACTTTTACTCACTTTACTATCTCAGAAACTGATTTCTTTATATGTTCCAAAGCATCTTAGCCGAAAAGATGATAAATAGCTCCTTACACGTATCTGCAGGGTGATAATCTTCCCACTGACCAACACGCAGTATATCATGCTGGCATCAGAAGAGTGACTTGTATCTGACTGACTGTCTCTCCATCTCTGTCCCTATATGTTTGTGCTAATGCTTTCCAGTTGTGACAGGGGATAATGATTGGTGAGCCACAGATCTGATATCCCATCAGTTAAAACTAGTCACAGTGACATGTTGGCTACAACAGAAACACACCGGGAAGAGTTGCTGTTCTCCTCTCTACGTCCTCTTCTTACAATCCCATATTTTTCTCCTCACTTCTCTTCTCACCTTTTGACACCCTGTGCCACATCCCGGCTGTTGTCCTTCTCTCTCCCACCTTGTTTCTGTCTCTCGGTATTTTCCCCAGCACTGGAGTTTAATACTTGGCAAGACAACTACAAGTTTATTATCAGGCGAATGCCATGTCAAACCCCCCTTCTCCCACCCCCTAAAACGTTGCCGCCAGATGATCCACCACTTTGTCACTGCATTTAAATCACCATCATTTGTGCACACATGCAAATAACACCTGCAATGCATGTATACAAGCAGGGAGAGACGCTGAAAAGCACAAATATTAAGAAAATCTATTCAGTTTTCAGTATAGTGTTATTCCTGCTCTATATACAGGCCTGTTTTTGCATGACATCAAGCCAAATATGGATTAATATAGTTTTATGTCAATCTGTCTGGATGGGAATAAAACACCCTTCCCGTGTTCAGCAGGCAGATGCTGCTTCTCATTCAGAATCTGACACATAGTTTTTTTGAGTATGAGGCACAACAGGAAATGCACTCAGGCATGCTTTCACAATGGATCAATTTCACTGATCGATTCATTTCACAGCTGAGCAGTAGATTTTTAAAAGACACACAGGACTTGGGCAGGTAGGAGAAGATTCAGGGGTTCTTCATGCTGCTATGTATTCACATTTTCCATCATGTGGACACATTGACTTCTGTTTATAAGGTTATCTTGTGCAGTTGTCAGTTTGATATTAAGTAAAGACTTGCTACATGACATTGTAGTGTTTCACCAAAAACAAAAAGAAAAAATTCATCTGGGAACTATGAATATCCACAGTAATGTTTTTCTAATTATAATCCTGGCAGCAAAGGGTTAGGACAGCCAGCTGGAATGATGGAGAATTACTATTTCAAGCAGTTCAGTTCAGTTCAGTTGGGGCAACTCTGAGTAACTGTGCAATATCCAATTTATTTTTTTAAATTAATGTTTTATCCGAATTTAAATTAATAGTATTGACTAAGTAGCCACTAGTAAACCTTAATAATAGAATGAGTAAAAATTGTTGGAGATAGAGAAAAAAAAAACTTTGGGGGAGTGATTGAACTTATATAACCTAGAGACATCAAAGCACTTCTCAAAATACTTGCAATGACATGAAAGGTATTATAAGGAAGACAGTGAATGTAGACCCCTTCAAATAAAATGAATCAACAAAAACCCCCAAACTGAAGATGTGGACAAGATATAAAAGAACTGCACAGACTGAAAAGGACCAGACACTTTGAGCAAACTGTAAAAAGAGTGAGATGACAGCAGTTCAACCAAGAAATTTGAAGGACGGTTTTTGAACTTCTCACCCATGACAATGAGCCACTGAGCAATTAGTAGATTGAAATGATTCATTACATTGGTTTTCAGAAAAGAAAGAAAGAAAAAAAAACATTCAAGACAGTTGAATATCATATAAAAATAAGACGACCATGAAGTTAAAGATAAAAAGGAGTTAATGACTTACACAAACCAAAAAGTGAAAGTCACATTGGAAGGCAATGTGAAACAGATCAAAGAGGCAGAAAAGGTGGAGGGACTGATTAGCTGATCGGTGCAAGCTCTGCTCTGACAACGCCGTCTTCGTGTCTCATTGGGTCTCCTTGGGTCTCTCCGGGTTCGTCTCTATGCTGAGTTAACATCCTGTCTTGTGGTACGTCTAGTTTGCACAGTACTGTCTGCCACTATGGTTGAAGGCCACCAACCACTAATTTGGATCATTGTTATTTTACTGTGGATCACCACCTGTGACAACAACAATGGACTCACCTACACCAGGGATGCTTTGCTATAACTCCGGTACTCCAAACTCTGCAGTATTAAGCCACCCAATGCCATCCCAAGGCTGATCCTTCAAACCTCTTCTCTCTATCGTCCTGTCCAATGTTTGGTCCCTCCAGAACAAAGTGGATATACTCCATGCAAAGTGCCTGATGGAAAGAACCTTCAAGGAGGCCTGCATCATCGCCCTGACTGAAACCTGGCTTGATGAGGCTGTACTGCACAGCGAGGTAGATCTCGACAACTACAGGTGGTGTAACAACATCAAAATCCACAACAAGGTCTGTACCCCTAACCCTGAGATGCTGACCCTATTCCACCGTCGCTTTCATCTCCCAAGGGAATTTCCTGCTGTTGTCGTCAGCTGTGTTAACATTCCACCCAGCACTAACACCAAGGCTGCTGCCGAGCTAGTAGCTAACGGTGCTAACAACATACAGAGTAAATACCCTGAGGACCCAGTGTTTATTGTTGGCAACTTTAACAGCTGTAGACTAGACAGTGTTCTGCCGTCATTTGTGGATATTCCAACAAGAGGGGGAAACATTTTGGAGTACGGGAACATAACAGATGCTTACACCTGTCGTACTTATCCTCCACTTAGCTTCGCGGACCACAACGTAATTTGTTTCCACTGTACAGACCAACACTGAAGCACCACAAGCCCCAGAGCTATAGCGTCAACCAGTGGTCGGAGGGCTCTCTGGCCTGTACAGACTGGGACATTTTTGAGGGCAACCTTGAGGGGAGGGTTTCTACTATCACTGACTATATCAATTTCTGCATTTCAAGAACAATACCAGTAAGGGATTTAAGTTTCCAAACTCCAAACCCTGGACCACACACTACATTAACCACAGTTTTAGGGAGAAATGAAAAGCCTTTTAAACGACAAGATTGGGCTTCACTCAGGACCATAAGCCATCAAATGAAAAACGACATCATCACAAAACTGAACTATAGACAGAAATTGGAACAGGAATTTAGCACCATGAACACAAGAAAGGCCCGAAACCTAAAACCACACTTTCAACAATAAATGACCCAGTCTCATTCGCAGACTTGAACATATTCTACACCAGGTTCAACACAAGCAACTGCTCTGAGGACTGCAAGACTTTGCTAGAGACCCTGTCAATCCCAGAGACAACACACCAGGCACCATTCACAGTGGATGCGCCAGCACCTGGCCAGGTGTAAGCCAGGCAAGACCCAGGGACATGACGGCATTCAGGTGAGGGTGCTACGATTACTGTGCCACAGAGCTATCCCCAATTGTCCACAACATCTCCTGGGAGTCCTACAGGACTGCTACAGCACCCACCCTTTGGAAAACATCCACTAGCACACCAGGACCCAAAAAACCCTGCCCCTCAGAACTAAATCACTAACGACTAGTTTCACTTTCATTGTCATGAAATGCCTTGAAAAACTGATACTTAACATCATCCACCTGTTTGTTGGATCTGGACATGCATTAGTTTGCCTAGAAGGCCAAAATGGGGACTGAGGATGCTGTGGCATACTTCCTTCACTCTCTCCTACAGCACATGGAATCACCCAGCAACTTCACCAGAATCCTCTTCATTGATTTCAGTTCTGCATTTAACACCGTCCAGCGCCCTCAAATGATCAAGAAACTGCACCACCTCAGCATCCCTCCACTCCTCATTCACTGGGTCCACAGTTTCTTCAGCAACAGACCACAGACAGTCAGATTGGATACTGCTACATCCTCCACCATCAACAATAACACAAAGGAGCCCCACAAGGTTGTGTCCTGAGCCTGTTTCTGTTCACCCTTTACACCAATGACTGCACCAGCCCCTCACCTGTCACCACATACATTAAATACTCTGATGACACTGCCATGCTTGCATTCCTCAACAACAATAACTCTGTTTTAAGCTATCTATCTATCTATCTATCTATCTATCTATCTATCTATCTATCTATCTATCTATCTATCTATCTATCTATCTATCTATCTATCTATCTATCTATCTATCTATCTATCTATCTATCTATCTATCTATCTATCTATCTAGATGAGTGAAGAAAGAAAACAGAGAGGAGAATAAAAGCAGCTGAAACAGAGGCTAGCTGAGAGGCACAACAAGTTTAAAGAAGAATACGGACTGTTCATATTCACACATTCATTTTGGATGATTCTGCAGTGTCTGCTTCAAATCCTATATTCAGTGACATTGCAGAAATCTTTTTCTATTTATCTTGTATGTTTAACTTTTAAAAAGTACTTGGTAGCCATTTTATGAAAATGGTTATCAGTGGCAACCTGACTGCTGTTAATGTTGAGTCCTGTTAGACCAAAGGAAAAGTTAAAGGTCTAGTGTGTAAGATTTAGAGTGCTCTATTTATCGAAAAAGGACAAAAAAGTAATGTAATATTTATAACTCTGTTTTCATTAGTGTATATTCACCTGAAAATATTTATTCATATTATGTTTTTGTTACTTTAGAATGAGCCTTTTATATCTACAGATACCACGGGCCCTCAAACAAACTAGACAGTGGCCTTTCGCATTTTCTTATGCAAAGGTAAAAACTTTTCCTGCTTACCATGAGTGTAATTACCTGGGGGACACAGTTTGACAGTGGATTTGATCATCAGGTGGAGGCAATAATAATTCCACAAGGCATAGTGGCATATCACAAATGAGAAAGCCCTATTATGTTTGTGTACAATATATTTCCAGCAGAAAAAATTATTTGAGCAAACAAAACATACGCAACAAGTCATAAAAACGTTCATACTAAAGGTATCTGTAAAATACTCACTGACAATGTATTTCATTCATTTTTAATATTGCAATGCACCATGTGCATATAACAAATACAGCATTACTTTTTTATGTTTAGGCACTGTTAATACCTTTGCCATTCACCGAAAGACATGTCTTAGAACATAATCCAGGCAAGTCACCATACTCACACTGCAGCCATTGTTCTCTCACGTCTTCATCTTCATCTTCATCTTCTTCCGCTTATCCGTTGGTCGGGTTGCGGGGGCAGCAGCTTTAGCAGGGTGGCCCAGACCTCCCTCTCCCCAGCCACTTCGTCCAGCTCTCCCATGGGGGACCCCAAGGCGTTCCCAGGCCAGCCGAGAGACATAGTCCCTCCAGCGTGTCCTGGGTCTTCCCCGGGGCCGCCTCCCGGAGGGACATGCCCGGGAACACCTCACCAGGGAGACGTCCAGGAGGCATCCTCACGAGATGCCCGAGCCACCTTAACTGGTTCCTCTCGATGCGGAGGAGCAGCGGCTCTACTCTGAGCTCCTCGCGGATGGCTGAGCTTCTCACCCTATCTCTAAGGTAGAGCCCAGCCACCCTGCGAAGGAAGCTCATTTTGGCCGCTTGTATTCGCGATCTCGTTCTTTCGGTCACTACCCAAAGCTCGTGACCATAGGTGAGGGTAGGAACGTAGATCGACTGGTAAATCGAGAGCTTCACCTTTCGACTCAGCTCCTTCTTCACCACGACGGACCGGTGCAGAGTCCGCATCACTGCAGAAGCCGCACCGATCCGCCAGTCGATCCCCCGTTCCATCCTTCCCTCACTCATGAACAAGACCCCGAGATACCTCCACTTGAGGCAGGATCTCATCCCCGACCCGGAGGCTGCACTCCACCCTTTTCCGGCTGAGCACCATGGTCTCGGATTTGGAGGTGCTGATTCTCATTCCAGCTGCTTCACACTCAGCTGCGAACTGCTCCAGAGAGAGCTGTAGGTCACGTTCCGATGAAGCCAACAGGACTAGATCATCCGCAAAAAGCAGCGACCCAATCCTGAGGCCACCGAACCGCAGCCCCTCAACGCCCTGGCTGCGCCTAGAAATTCTGTCCATAAAGGTTATGAACAGAACCGGTGACAAAGGGCAGCCCTGGCGGAGTCCAACTCTCACAGGAAACAGGTCCGACTTACTGCCGGCAATGCGGACCAAGCTCTGGCACCGAGAGTACAGGGACCGGATAGCCCGAATTAATGGGTCCGAAACCCCATACTCCCGGAGTACCCCCCACAGGACTCCCCGAGGGACACGGTCGAACGCCTTCTCCAGGTCCACAAAGCACATGTAGACTGGTTGGGCAAACTCCCATGCACCCTCTAGGACCGCGCTAAGGGTATAGAGCTGGTCCACAGTTCCACGACCAGGACGAAAACCACATTGCTCCTCCTGGATCCGAGGTTCGACAATCTTGCGGACCCTCCTCTCCAGGACCCCCGGAAAGACCTTCCCGGGGAGGCTGAGGAGTGTGATCCCCCTATAGTTGGAGCACATCCTCCGGTCCCCCTTTTTGAAGAGGGGAACCACCAGCCCCAGAGATTGGTGAGACCACCACGGGGTCCCCAGGCTCTGCCTCCTCAAGGGAAGACGTGCTGGTGGGATTGAGGAGGTCTTCGAAGTATTCCCTCCACCGACCCAAGACGTCCCGAGTCGAGGTCAGCAGCACCCCGCCCCCACTGAACACAGTGTTGACAGTGCACTGCTTCCCCCGCCTGAGCCGCCGGATGGTGGTCCAGAACCTCCTCGAAGCCGTTCGAAAGTCGTTCACCATGGCCTTACCGAACTCCTCCCACGCCCGAGTTTTTCAATTCAATTCAATTCAATTTTATTTGTATAGCCCAAAGTCACAAAGTACATTTGCCTCGGAGGGCTTTACAATCTGTACAGAGAATGACACCCTCTGTCCTTAGACCCTCGGTTCGAGTGAGGAAAAACTTGCCCACAAAAAACCTTTTAACAGGGAAAAAATGTGGAAGAAACCTCAGGAAGAGCCACAGAGGAGGGATCCCTCTCCCAGGACGGACAGACGTGCAATGGATGTCACGTGTACAGGACAATCAACATAAACATTTTGTACAGTTACAATGACTTACAGAATGACAATTAATGATAAAGTTTTGCCGCCGCAACCACTGAGGCCGCACTCCGCTTGGCACGCCGATACCCATCAGCTGCTTCAGGAGTCCCACAGGCCAAAAAGGTTCTGTAGTACTCCTTCTTTACATTACATTACATTACATTACATTACATTGCATTTAGCAGACGCTTTTATCCAAAGCGACTTACAGAGGAGGACATAAGCTGAAAAGGTGTAAAGGAGCACAGAGTAGTTTGTTAGTTTTGTTAGTTTTGTTAGGCTTGACGGCATCCCTCACCGCCGGTGTCCACCAGCGGGTTCGGGGGCCGCCGCCACGACAGGCACCGACCACCTTATGGCCGCAGCTCCGGTCAGCTGCCTCGACAATGGAGGAACGGAACAAGGTCCACTCGGACTCAATGTCCCCCGCCTCCCCCGGGACGTGAGAAAAGCTCTCCCGGAGGTGGGAGTTGAAACTCTTTCTGACAGGAGATTCAGCCAGACGTTCCCAGCAAACCCGCACAGAACGTTTGGGCCTGCCAGGTCTGACCGCCATCCTCCCCCACCATCGGAGCCAACTCACCACCAGGTGGTGATCAATTGACAGCTCCGCCCCTCTCTTCACCCGAGTGTCCAAAACATGTGGACGCAAGTCCGATGACACATCCACAAAGTAGATCATCGAACTGCGACCGAGGGTGCCCTGGTGCCAAGTGCACATATGGACACCCTTATGCTTGAACATGGTGTTCGTTAGGGTGTTCGCTCTCCAGCACTCCCTCCAAAGATTCCAGAAAGGGTGGGTACTCTGTACTGCCATTCGGTGCATAGGCACAGACGACAGTCAGGACCCGTCCCCCCACCTGAAGGCGAAGGGAGGCTACCCTCTCGTCCACCGCGGTGAACCCCAACGTGCAAGCGCCGAGCCGGGGGGAAACAAGCATTCCCACCCCCGCTCTGCGCCTCTCACCGGGGGCAACTCCAGAGTGGTAGAGCGTCCAGCCCCTCTCAAGGAAACTGGTTCCGGAACCCACGCTGTGCGTCGAGGCGAGCCCGACTATATCTAGCCGGTACCTCTCAACCTCGTGCACCAGCTCAGGCTGCTTCCGCAACCGGGGGTCGGACCGCCACGGTCCCCGCCTCCGACTGCCGCCCATCTCTCTAAGCACCCGACCCCTGAGACCCCTCCCATGGGTGGTGGGTCCATGGCAACGGGTGTTCTCTCACGTTTAGGTAGGAAATGTCGTACTGCTGTGTTCTAGTTTGCAAGTCATCCAAATGAACGAAGAGCGAAAATCAGTATGGACATCGAGCCACATTTCAAGGTTTAACAACATATTCTATTACCCATTAGCTACTGTTAGAGAACAGCTAACATTAGAGAGGTGTTGATGAGAGTCTGCAGTTTGGTACCTGATGAATAATATTGTGTAATACTGAGGTTCGGGCTTTTGTGTACATGTTCACCGTCACATATTATTTACCTGCTGTACACCCTAAAGGAGACAACCCAATGTGCTGTGTTGCTCAGTACAATGAGGGAGTGTAGGACTGAGGGAACAATTCTTTAGCAATTACGTTCTTGTGGCTTCACTCTCCAGTTGAACTTACCTTTGATTCTTCAGAAACATTGTTCTGATGTTTCTAGGACTGTCTACATGTGTATTATTATGTACATTTAGGTACGGTTGTATGATTGTATAATGTTTCTTTTGTGAGTTTCATATCAAAAAAGTATGTTGGACTGATACAGAAGATTCATACATAATGGTGCTGAGAATTTAATTTTCTCTGCAGAATTTCCAGTTACTTGCTGGAGCACAAATTTCTATAAAATAACAACACAATTTCAGCATGCTTTGAGCTATATTTTGATTAGCTGAACTTTTACTAGTGCAGAAACTACTACTTTTGTCTGATATTTCTCAGTTTTATTATATGTTACTTATTAAGGCGATAGGATCAAGTGGATAATTTTGCTGTACAACATGCCAGGTTTGCCACTTGCCAAATGTAAGCAAAAATAAGTTTTGCATGCACTCTACTACTCTAAAGTTAAGCTTCACTGTCATCATTTAACATGATGATGATAAAAAAGAGACTAAATTACAATCACTCCCTACTAGCACATGTTTGGCAGGCCTACTCTTTGCGTATGTATCATATCATATAAACAGGCTTGGACTAAGAAACTGGCAATTCTGGCCAATGCCAGATGGGTTGGCCAAGTCAACTGCAAGGCCAGCAACAGCAATGTAGGAAAAAAATCAAATCTGTGGATCACAGCCCACTTGATGTTGGAATAACCCACCGATCGTTGATTGATTAAGACTGGTATTGTTCTGTAACAATTTTATTGTTATCGTCAGATGAACAAATCTAAGTCAGATAACAAAGAATAAATTGTATGGAATTTGTTAAACATGCAGGTTGATACAAATCTGAATCTCATATTCATTTTAAACATGACTTATTATGAGTAATGCAAAGTCTGTTAACATTTAAGTTTAAAACATATCACTCTTGCTCTTATCTCATCAAAATCATTCAGAAAGTCATATTTTGTTTCACATCTACAAATATAACACCAGCAGTTATGTCCTTAAAGGTTCAAATGCTCCGTTATGTCAACCAAAAAAGCCAAACAGTATCTGACGATCCTAGCAGGCCCCCATGGGAGGGACATTAGACATTGGTCCAGAAGAAAATTGCCAGGGCGGAGTCTGGCTTACCAAAAATCCTGCATTAACTTCAAGTTGGTCTTGAGAAATTATAAATTGCCCCTTTCCAGGCAATGATGTAGAATTATGACTATTTTTTGGCTCTAAAAGTTACTGGTCCTGGATAGAAAATAATCAAGCGTGTAACCAGGTTTCTTCATTAATCGTTCATAAATAGTTTTTGTGTTCCAGGAAGCACAACAGGTGACTTGTGTCATTTCTACACTGTAAAAACAAAAAAACACACAAAAAAACTAAAACAACTGGCAGCTGTAGTTGCCAGAATTTTACCACAATATGGTCATTTTTTCTACTATTATAATGCTAGGACATTAATACTGTTGATTTCATGATTAACATTGCCGTTTTTTCCATATTTGACCATTTTACCAAACCATGACAATAAAAGACTGCAAAATATGCAATAAATATTACAGTGTTTTTCTTACTTACAATTAACAGTCTCTAATATAAAACACTACTTTATTATTCTCTTAAAATGCTGTATAAATAAAAGTATACAGTAAAACACAGTCATATTTCATGGTATATTTCATGTTTCACAGTCTTTTACTGTCATAGGCAGTTTTTCACTGTAAAATCTACAGACATGTTTTACATTGTATTTATTTGGTAGGCACTGGCAGACAATATCATACGCCTACAATATTATATCATACTAGCAATGTATCTTACTTTGAATTAATTTCATAAATGTGACAGATCACATATAGTGAAGTCTTCACCGTATACATGCAAAGCAAACACCTGGTAAATGATCCAATTGTTTCTCCCATGCTGAGAGTTGCACAACACAGGGACAGTGATCTTCTCTATTGTAAAACAAACGGCATCGAAGTTGATGAACCCAACCTGTCATTGGATAGTTAAGAGGAAAAGAAGGTGGTGGGGGCCAGTAAAAAGAGATGCCTAGCGGCTGTACAGATGTCTTGCAGTAGTGATATATGAGGGATCTGGGAAAAAGGTGGTGTGAGCTGCCAGACAGTGGCTAAGTGATTAGGGACGTGTGGCGTAACCCTGCGCCATATTTAGCCGCAGCGGGGCGCCCCGTCCCCTGCCATCTCCCCGAGGCCCAGCGCCAGATGTTGAAAACTGCTGTGGCACGCCTGGCAGAGCAGGTTGACAGCAGGGTGGCACAGCAAGCCTGGGTACAGTGAGGATAACACCACCTCCCTGCCAAATGCTTTTTATTCACTCATAAGCAAAAATACACACTACAGTTTGGATCACTCCATGGATAATATGACATTTTATGTACATTTAAAAACATTGTGAGCAGACTGGTGAGTCCACTTCTGAAGATATTTTATTGATGTCTGATGTTTCGAATGAATACATTTTTGAAATAGTGGTGAATATTTTTCTATTCATGAATAAACTTTTATTTCATTTCAGCATTCCGAGCAGGTAGCAATCCAACACTAACAGACATTAATCTGTTCAAGGTGGTGCAAAGTGATGAATATTTAGATAAAGATATATCTAAATTTAACTAAGTTTTAAGCAGAAGAAAATGAACATAAATATTAGTAGTTGATTCAGATAAGCAGTAGTTGGTGCCAATTCTCAGAAAATCATTATATTACTGCAGCAAAATAACATAAATGAAAGAGAATTAGTTGAACCTCACCCAGTGGAAAACATTTATTTGTTTGGTGAGGAAGGTCAGATCTGTGTGGAGCCATCATGCATATATTCTAGAGCCATGTCAGAGCTTATTCAGAAGAAGTGTTTCCATATCCATTTAAAGAATTAGCTCTTTGTAAAAAAAAAACAACAACAACAACAAAAAAACCATCTCAAGTGAGTCCTTCTGATTTTTTCCATTTCCAAATCTTTTGATTTATGTGACTTTATCATCCCACCGTCATCCCATTGGTGGTACAATGTGCTATAAACCTTGACTTTGTGTCTTGTTTACCTTGTCTTTAATATAGCTATAATGGTCTTAAAACTGCTTAAGCGTGTTTTATCAACAAGGAAAGAGTAGTATATTTATATAAATTATATAATATTTTATTTCTGACCAAATCAGCTATAATATCAGCTGCTTTAATTGCAAAAATATCTTCAATTTAAAAAAAAAATCCATCGTTGAACCCTAATAAACATCTTTAGGCGGGTATACACACACATGTGCACACAGCCTTAACTCACTGATCTCTCTGCAGATATTGCGCTAACAAGTGTCCCCCAATTAGTCATTCTCTCTCTCTGCATGCTCCCCCTTTTTTGTTCTTTCTTTCTCACTCTAGGACACTCTGCCGGAGGCTGACCAAGATAAAGTTTTGACTGGCAGGACCATTTGTTTTAATCAGGTGTTTGCAGACGCTTCCCTGACCTCCATTAGTTGAAGTTTTAATTGAAATTAACCCCCAATACTACCCCAATTAACCCACGTCCCCCCTGACTGGCGCCGCCCTCGTCCCGAGCATCTGTTTCGGGGCAGGGGGAATGGGAGTCAGAGCGGGGAACCGGAGGAGAGAAAGGGGGGTTAGTACGACCGCCAAGGATGCAGTGTTGTCACCCGAGGAGAGGCGGCATCACGTCAAGTGCGCGCCAACTGTGCCTGGCTTGCCATGATGCCCCAGGGGGGCCTTCTGTCTCTCTGTCTACAACATCCCAGCAGTGAGGCTACACATGGCTTAGTCTTGGCCAGCGGGAGGTGGGGGAGGCAGGTAGGTAGAGGGATGAGCTCAAACACGGGAGGGGAGGATGAGGATGTCCCACGGGCGGGGTGAGGAGGAGGGGAGGAGGGGGGTCACGGAAAGGAAAGATGGGAAAGTTGGGAAGATGAGAGAGTGGAGAAGTAGTAGAGGATGTTAAAGGGGTGTAGAGTGGAATAGGGAGAGGGAGGGAGGTAGTAATTACTGTACAGCATGCTTTCTATCTTAAGCCCTTCTGCTGGAGATAAGAGTGTGTGGATAGAGTGCAGAGTGTGTAAATGTATGTGTGTGTTTGTGTGTGCGTGTGTGGGTGAGTGGGTGGTGGGCGCCACCTGTTTCCTTGCCTGTAGAAGGTGTAGAATAAGGAAGCTGTCAAAGTGGCCCCTCTAGCACAGAGCTGAGGCTATTGAGTGTGCACACATGCTGGAGTATCTTTGTTTAGCCTTTCTTCATGCCGGAGAGTGTACAATTAGAGGGTATATTGTGAGGGTGAAATAGATACACACGCACACACACACACACACACGCGCACACACACACACACACACACACACACACACACACACACACTGTAGGCATGAAAAGTGATTCTGAGAGTTGTAGTTTTTTTCAGAAGACAGCAGTTAGCGTTGAACTCCCACTGCGACTCATAGAAACAAGACAAAAACAAACTCCTGAAGAGTAATTCACTTCTTTGTCACTAACCTACTAGTCTACATTTCTGGTGCGGATTCTTTTAAATGCAGAGTTCTGGTTCAGAGTTTTTTTCTAAAGTCTTACAAAGCTTTTGCGTTTTTACATTTTTTCCAATTGCTTAGACACAATTTTGCAAACTCGACTGGTTTTATCAAAACACTAACACAATTCACCAAAGCACACACCCAAACAGCAAAACATTTCATATGTCCCACAAAATGAAGCACTGCAACCAAAATCAAACTTTTGCACCAGATGGCACACACTTCATTCGTATTCCCAGATTTTTGTCTAACCAACTACACACTGTTGGGCATAATGAAAAGGTCTCTCATCTTTAGTATGCTTTGCCATAATACTAACATAGTTCAAACTGTAGAGAATTCTTTTTTTTTTCACCAAACAAGTCAGTTCAACATAGGCACAGCAGATATATTTACATTGGAGTGAACTAAAATATGCTCACAAAACAGTAAGCTGAAAAAGCAGATTTAAAAAAAAATAAAAAAAATAAAGAGGGAAGCAAAATAATTAGACAACACTGCTCTATCCCGACTCTCACTCTTCTTCCCCCTCTCATTCAAACCCTCCCTATTTCTCTACCTCTCTCAGCAATGTCTTCCAAAGATGCTCACCTGGTCTTTTATTGCTTACTTCCTGATTAAAGTGTTAACAGTTACATAACACCATGTTTGGGCAGGTGGCACATATAGTGGCCAATGATCTCATGTAGTGTCATTTTAAATGGCGTGTTTTGAAATTGCAAACATGTAACTTTATGTCAGATTGTTGCGTCTTATGCAGAGAACCGCGTTCAGTACACTTAAAAAGAGCCACTTCGAATTGCAAAACGTGTGTAAAGCAGAAAATGTGTTTCAAGTTTTGTAGATTTGAGATGAGGTTTTGCTCCCTGTGTGTCACTTTAAATATTTGTCTCTGTTGAGTTTCCAGGCATCGTTCATGTTCTGGTGATTTTGTCAAAAGAATCGGTGCAACTGTTCACATATGGTGTGTGACATCTATAGGTGTTAGAACTAGTTATTATTATTACTATTATTATTATTAATAATAATAATAATTATTATTATTATATTGTTGTTGTTGGATAATGTTATTTTGTTAAGAAATTATATATGTAGAAGTGTAAAATATCTGGATCATGATTATAATTTTGTGGTTGTCAGATCAACATGAGATCTGGCCCATCATGCCATCCCAGTAAATACTTAGAAAATACAAAAATGTCAGCTTCACTTTTTACTAGCCAGTGACAAGTGAAGCTGTTGTCATTGATACAGGCAGTCTGTGTACATCTTTTAAAAAATGTTTTAGTTCGGACTTTTTCAGTTAAGATAAGGTAGAACGTCTGACATGGGATAGGATACAACCATGAGTTTAGGAATTACTTCTGTGACAGGAACATACGATTGTTCCTGTTAAAAACTTAAGTTATGTTTTTATGAGGCCACAACTGAAGATGATATTTACTGTTCCGTACAAAATCATAGAAAGACAGTGTTCAACAGTGATGTACAGTATTTCCTTCTCACTAAATTTTTGGTTTTCTGTGGGACTGCATGACAATAGCTAATAGTTCAGGACCACAATAGAATGATAAAAAAAATGTTTATCCAGGATGTCGACATGAATTGGGGTCCATCCATCTTGCTGGCTGAAACATCCATGCAAACAAAAGAACACACAGCAAGAAGCACACACAGCCCCTGCTGGTGCACACCGTGGGTCTGTTGGTGTGGATGGTCATAGCCGTGGTGATGGCAGTACCAAAAGTGCATCAGTGCCCTGCCCTTCATCTGAGATAGGAATTATCTTGTGTCGGGGCTGGGAGCTGAGGATGGGGAATGGTAGAGGTGGTCAGGTTAAGGAAAAGAGGTTGTGTGGAGTTGTGTGGGGATGGTATCCTGTGAAGGACAAAAAAGCAAAGGACCTGGCGCCTACCTACTGTCATCATCCAGAGCCATCCCTCATGTAAGACCCCCCCAACGGTAGCTTGTCCATCTCCACACACACACACACACACGCAGACACACATAGAAACTGTGCCACTTAGGTCTCTGGTCTCCAGCCAGACTTTGTGTATGAGATGGTCTAATGGTATGTGTGTGTGTGTGTGTGTTTGTGTGTGTGTGTGTGTGTGTGTGTGTGTGTGTGTGTGTGTGTGTGTGTGTGTGTGTGTGTGTTTTGTGCTGGGGCATGTGGAGTGTACCCTTTGGCAAGGTGGTCTTACACTTTCTCCTTGGCTTGGCTAATCATCAGTTTTGCATTTGCAATGTGAAGTGCATTTCTAAGGACTTGTGTGGGATTGTGAACAGGAGGGTGGCTGGTTCAAGTCCAGAACAGACCAGTCAGTATTGAGCTAGACCTGGTAGTTGGAGAGGTGCCACTTCACCTCCTGGGCACTGCTAAGGTTCCCCTTGAGCAAGGCACTTTGCTGCTTGGAGGGCCTGACTGTGTCAACTCGTATCATTCTGGCATCTTTCCACAATAATTAATTTACATCTATAGGTTCATAAGTATGTGTGTGTAATGACTGTAACAGGACGTGCTCAATATTTCTATCAAGATACTTGGGTACTCATGGGTTTTAGATTTCGCTTTCAACTGCAGTTCACAAAACGACAGAAACAAGTCATCCAACAGTTATCAAATGAAGTCATGTCTACTTGTAATCCCTTGTCATAGATACACATGAACAACGTTCACTACACATATTCTTACTGTCATTATTGCTACCATATTTCAGTTTATAGTTAGTTCATGATTTGCTGCTGCTGTGCATCTGTGTCTCTCTATCTCTTTCACAGTTTCCACTGCTACTGTAATCATTTTATCAGTCATTGTAATTGTACAATATGTTTGTGTTGATTTGTCCTGTACACGTGACATCCATTGCACGTCTGTCCGTCCTGGGAGAGGGATCCCTCCTCAGTGGCTCTTCCTGAAGATTCTTCCACATTTTTTCCCTGTTAAAGGGTTTTTTGTGGGCAAGTTTTTCCTCACTGGAACCAAGGGTCTAAGGACAGAGGGTGTCACTCCCTGTACAGACCCTTGCCCTCTGTACTTTGTGACTTTGGGCTATACAAATAAAATTTGATTTGATTTATTTGACAAGAAAGACTATTTCAGAAAAAAGTGAAATATGTATATGCATGTACAAACAAGGGCGCAATAGCTAAGACTGTTGCATTGAGGTAACCAATATAACACATTCTGCCCATTAGTGGCCATGAAAAGAAAGCAGTTGAAATATGTATGACCAGTTTTGACACTAGGAACAATTGACATCTGTGCAAAAACCCTGTTTTACCCAAAATGGCAGCTATAGGACTGTGTACTTAAGTATGCTTTCTGTTTCTTTGTATTCTTTGTTGCTTGTTTTACCATACTAATATGCACATACTGCGTTTGATCTGTGCAGTTGTGCATATGCTGTCTGAAGCCACTTTTAAATTTTTTGCTGATGTTTTTACTTTGGTTTACATAGTTTGGGTCTTGTCTAAATTAGCAATCGACTGATAAAGTGAACAACCTAATGTTCTAAATATCAACTTTCCCACAGTTGGGGGAAAAAACTTAGTGTCCCTACATTATTAAAAATAAATGTTATTTTTCTAAAAGAAAAAGTGGGATTCTTAGATATATACAGGGTGATTAGCCTGGCGTGAAAAACAACCCATTAAATAAGACCACTCTGGAGATGTAGTGGAGTTGCCCACACAGAGTCTCCAGCAAAAAAACACAAAACAAGTTTAAACCTGCTCAGCTTTTGCAACAATGCAATGCAAAGTCATCTGGCATGTGCAATCACGCCATCCTGGTATCTTCTTCGTATTACTGATGATCGTTGTGACGAAAGATACAATGTGATGAAAATCCTCATATTATCAACCAGTGCACAGTGTACAGTGTTGTGCAGTGGTGTCTGATAACACAGCACATCAAACATATGAAGCTGTAACTCAAAATGGACTTCCTGGATTATATTTCACTGTTTCACTTGTACCTGAAGTAAGTGTAGCCTTAGACCACGAGGCACAGTAACACCAAAACTTTGATTTATCTAGGGGCCCCAAATAAGAAATCTCATGAGGACCATTTTGGAAGGTAATGAACCTGTAAGAAAGCCGTTACACAATGAGAGGAGCACAAAAGTTGGAATATTGGCTTATGGAGGCAGATCCATGCACACTTTATGTGACCCTCCTGCACACACAGAAACGTACACACCTTCACTATTTAATAGATGAACTTACCTGCAAATGCGTTCCCTGTTTTTGGAATGGATCCCAATCAGAGGTTCCCATCACCACAGCTACATCCATCGAGGAACAAATTACAGTTGGGGATTAGGATTGGGGAGGGGGGACAACCCAGTGTTTTATCAGTGGGGCCATGTTCCGTCTGCCGAGCCGCTTATATTTCAGGTAAACATAATCCAGATTCGGCTCTGGCGGGGGTAGATTCAATTAAGATACAGAGACAACTTTGTTAATGCGGCCGTATCTTAATACCCTGGCCACAGCTTGTAATGAATCAGGGCTCAGGGGTGGGAGCTGGGAGTCAGGGACGAGGGAAGAGGACTAAGTGTGACAGTATCCTGTGGCAGTGGTTGCTCGAGTTAGTCAGATTGATTCGTCCACTCTCGTAAGTCAGCAGAGTCCCAGACAATATGTTACTTTGTTACTTGGAATGTGAACTGATTATTGGTTCAAAATCTATACAGTTCACCAGTTTTGTCTTCAGAGGGCACTGAAGTGTTTCCCAGTTGTTCCATAATCCCAAAAGATGCAAAAAATTTTCCCATGTCCCAATAAAATCTTGAAATCAATATCACATGACAGCTGTTTAGCACATCACTGAAGGTTGGATAATTCACATGCAGAATATACGTATTCACTGCAGCCAAGAAATAAATGAATTAATTGTCTTTTGTCCTGTTCCAGCTCAGATGTCCAATTCAACCCTACTTTGCCCATTTCCATTGGCAGCAGTGGCATTAGGCTATTTATTTGAAGTTTATTATCACTGTTAATGACTTTGCTCAAAGCTGATCAACTCTGGGTGTCAGAACTGAAGCCCAAAGCAAGTCCTTGTCCTAAAATACACAGTAAAAATTCTTTTCCATCCATGCAGAAATAACAATTTCACATCATCTGATTTAGTGGCCCGATTGATGACATTTCCCGAATGGCATCTACAAGAGCTGTGCAGTTCCAGAGCTCTTTGAGTCTTTCAGTGTGGGTCACTGGCTCAACAATCCTTCTTCAGTATCAGCTAAGAGACAGCCCACCCTGACACCCATGTAGTGAATACACTGCCTAACCAGAGCATATCTCATCCCTCTGGATGTTAATATTTATTGATGGCACTAGGCTGGTGTTAGAACATTAAAAAGGGGATCGGGAAGAAGGGCTCTGCGGACTTAAGCCCTGAGAGGCCACGGCGACTCAAAGTCTTATTCAGATGATGTGCCATGAGATGCTTGTCCTTGAAGAAAGGGAATTAGCGTATGTGGAAGTCAAAGAGAAAATGGAGAGAGAAAAAGAGTAAGAGGGGGCGGTGGGTGGTCTGTCAGAGTACAGAGTGTGTATATGGATTTGCAGATGTGTGTTTGCATGCATATTTGTGCACATGCCCATATGAGATAGAGCAAAACAGAGAAAAGAAGGAGAGAAAGGCAAAGCAAGGCTTCTTCACGCAGGGAGAGATGATGCAAAGAGTGCAGGCTGGTACAAAAGTGTTACCACAGGACCGAGCAGACAATCCCCTCTCCAGGAAACGCAGATCAAAGTGGATTTAAGTAGTCAAGACTTGTTCCGTGTGGCTCCAACCAGCACTCTCGACCCTGTAGCCATGCTTTTCCTCTCTGTGTTGTGATCAGTTAGGAGGGGTGATGAAGCTCTAGAAATAAGTCACGGCAAATTTTGATGGAGAGGTCTCAGAAAAATTCTCCAACATACTAAGGCCTAGATTGTTTGTCATGACTCAGGTGCTGGAGAATACATCTTTATCTTGTTGCTGTGTATATAAAGCTTTCTTTATCTTTTAGCCTAGCCTTACACTCTTAATGGGCTTGGCTTAGACATGACATTATGCTGTGGTTCTGAATGCTTCTCTTCCATCAATTATGCCCCAATGCCCATACGTACATTATGAAAGACTTGTATGGGTCACATAGTGTTCACATATACGACAAGTCCTCCCTGTAAAATCTGATTTTAATGATATTTGCATACACTATAAAACCTTCAGTAGTTGCTTTGTGAACTGCTATAAGTTACTTTATATGGTTTGTGACAGCATTGCTTAATGGGTTTACCACAAAGAAAGACACTTTACAATGCTCTTTCAATGGTGGTGCTGTCATTATCCTTTTTTCAACTTAAAAACCTTTTTGGCTGTTTGAGAACATCACATTTGTTTAATTATCCCCTGAAATCAGCTTCTGAATACATCTGAGGTGAAGGAAACCTTCAGAATCATGATTTGTTTTCTTTGTTCAAACGGTCCACAAAATTGACTGAATAGCCATCTTGTATCTCTTTATTCATTTAGCCAGATATTGCATTTACATTTTCTGATATCTGTTTGGGATAGGGGTTTATTTTGTTTTCCTGTGCCCCAACTAATCAATAGCAAATAATGTGTTTGTCGTCATATGGTCATTTTTAGTAGTCATAGAAGCTCCTGTAGTGATTAAAAGTAGTTGATGACATAAGTTTGATCATGAGTTTGGATCTACATATGTACATACGACAGACACAGAGCAGAAGGCAACTAACATTACATTAGCTAAGACACAAAATGTTGCAAATTAACTTTAACTTAAATTGACGCTCCTCTGGCCCCAGGTTCAGGTCCATCACTTCTCGGTTCCAGCTTGTTTTACTTAAACTTATTTATTTGGGATGTCTTTCAGGCTTAAATTGTCTGAGCTTTGTGATTTAATTTAGTTTGTCAATTAAAGTTAGCTGTAAGTATGTGATGCAGTGATGATATGAGTCTCGCCTGGCAAATTTAATCTACATATTACCTAAGTAGGCTATGTACTGTCTGGTCTTGGTCTAGACTTAGCCTGAATCCCTCAGGGTCTCAGTCTTCTCTCAGTCTTGATACACTCTGGTCTTGGTCATTACTCAGTCTCAGTTTCTGTGGTCTTAACTACAAGACTGTTTGTTACTACTTCATTGTAGTAATGCTAAAACTGGCTTTGTTGACTAATCTACAGGAAAAAGAAAATACTTAACACACCAAACAGACCCAGGAAATTGCATTTTATGGTGATTTTTGGCTTCAGTACTTCGCCATTAGTCAAGACATGAAGCCAGTTGTTTTCCTTGGCTGCTGAAATGTTAACAAATGCATTTGCTGATATTTTACCTACACGCTACTGTACGAAGACACAAATACATTTAGTAGAGAAAACAGACACATTAATATATTCCACACTAACCAAAGGAAACTGGCTTTAAATAGAGGTGGCAACAGTGGAAGTATATATGTGTAAGAAGTCTGCATTAGAAATAAAAGGTGAGAGGTGGCAGAAGATAAAACATCTGCACTGTCTCACTTTTAATTGAAGACTCTGTTTTGTACAGTACACAGTGGCAGGACAGCACAGAGATAGAGCACAGTATGAGGGCTGAGGCTGTAACAGAAACACAGATAGTGAACAACAGAGACATCTGAAAAGGCTGATAGAGAGTATAATGTCAACAGAGTGGGAGCCAACAGAATGCATATCCACAGAGGAGGCAAAGAGATATAAGAGGTGTGAGAAAAGAAGAGGGAAGAAGTAAATGGATGATTTATTATTTGGTTTGATCTATGGTGTGATCACAGACATTCAATTTATTCCCAGGAGAGGGTAGTGACAGTGGTGGTGTGTGGGTATGATTGACCATTGGTACCATAGGTGCTAAGATGCCAATCTCACCTCACTGCTGGCAAACCCCCCTCAGAACAGACCTGGTGTCATAAAAGTCATCAACAGTATATCCATGAAAATCTTTATGAAAGTTTGTTTCACACGTGCATCGAATGTTAGCATGTTGATGGTTGCATTCAGCTCAAAGCACCTCTTGGCCAGGCAACAAGCACCATGCCAGTTTCAATTTGTGATGTTTTAGGTACCCCTTCTAGCATTGTGTCTTGATATGTCCATGCAGTGTCATAGTTTGAACTGCCACTAAAGTCAGGTGATGTAGTATAAAAAGCAAGAAAGTCTACATATGGAGGAGAAGGGGCGGATGGATGCTTCAAATAAACAAAACTTTCACCTTGAAGACCTGTGTTCAGTTTGTGACCAAAACTCAATGTTGGCTTCTTTTAAGAATAATGGCTACATAAACTAGCTTAGGTAACTTGTTCAAGTAATGTTATGTATGTAAAGTAACTTGAAAAAGAGTGGTTGACGAAGTGAGAGGCCATCGGAGAAGAGTCAATCTAGGACTGGCCGAGCTGGGCTGACTGCTGTTGGACAAGTCAGTAATATTAGCTGCTGCTGTGTCTGCTGTTGGTGACCTGGTTGATGTTTGGCTTTTAGCAAAGTTGTCAACTTGCTAATTTTTAACCACAAGTAGTAACCATAAAAGGGCTGGAATCAGAAGAAGATCAGAAACTAATTGATTCATAATCATTTTAAGACTATGAGGCCTAAACAAAGGACCCAAACCTGCTACAGGTAGGAAAGGCATGATTACTACTTGAGAACATGTCTTGGACACATCAAATGTGTGGTAGATTATTCTTTACACTTTGACAAATATCAAAAAATATAACCATTGTATCAGTTCAGTATCTATCATCAGTTATTCTACAATATTTGTCCAGTCTATTATATTAAATATAGATCACAATGAGTGGCTGCTTTTCTATTCGAAACATCAGATGGTAAATTCTTGTCACCACCTCCAGGATGAGGGCCACAACCCCTGTGTAGGGGTGTCTTCAAACCCTGCATGTGTCAACTTATTGCTCTTCTCCCAGGAGAGAGATAGAGCAGAATTTCTTTCAAAGTGACAAGCTCATTCGCCATTGCTGTCCCCAGGTGGGTTATCCTCTGAAAGCAAACCCTGAAGATGGGAGAAGATCACATGGAAACAGAGGGATAGGGACACATTCCACAGCTCTTTCATGCTAGTTTCTGGCAGAAATACTACAGTGTGACACTCTGACCAGTTGTGGGTTCATAGAAAGCATGATGACAAATTTCTTCATCTAGCTACTGTACCTCTGCTACCTGCCACCGAACATTAAGCCAAGATCGAGAGAATTCATTACAAATCAACCCTTTAGCCCTATTTCCTATGCCCCCACCCAAACCCTGCTCAAACTGCTTGCTTCCTGTAATCCGACAGATTAATGGCAGAGCATGAAATGTGGCGTTTACGTCAACAAAAGTTAAATGTTGTAGGAAGGGAGGGGCGTTCTGGCTTTGGCTTGTGGATTACGCCCTGCGAAACCCCCTTAATGCCAGTATAATTTGATGGAGCTGCCAATTTGCTGTATGCGCACTCTCTCTGCCCCACTTCTTATTCCGCCCCACCCCCCCCCCCGAACCAAAGCCGACTTTGCTGCAACATTTCTGAGGAGGATCTGAAGTTTGGAGAGGCGGAGATACATGTTAGGAGGAGCGAGGAGCAGCCACAGATGCTGCCTGAGATCGCTACCTCCCCCAAGCTTAAGAGCACGGTGCTAATGTCATTGCAGAATTTATGTCACGTCTGGATTTGCATAATAAACTCTCTGAGTCAAAGGTACTACAGGTAATATACACAGTAATAGTGGTAGGGAGTAGATTGTTTTCTCCTTTTTTACTGTTTTTTTTAAGTATTAACCCTTTTTTTGGTTATGCAAGTCTGCTAACAAAAATCACCACTTACATTTTAAGAGGCTCATAGATGATGATGACTGATGACATATCAAATCAAATATATATCAAAATATGTTTTAAAAAATATTTTTACTGACATCTTGGATGGATGGTGCTAATTGTGTGCCCTGATTGTAATCCATGTTAAAATTCATTTCTGTACAAAAAAAAATAATAAGAAGAAAACTGAAAAAATAACTTACACATACATTTACATTTATTCATTTAGCAGGCACTTTTATCCAAAGCAACTTACAGGGAAGGGAACAATCAAGGTACAGTGCAAAGACAATGAAGTTAAAGGGGTAGCTTTTTCATCTCCAGTTTAGGCAGTAGTCGAGTTGTAAAATGAAACCAAGGGGGATGGTGAAATTTTTCATTTATGTGACATATTTTCCAGTGGGCGGTCTTTCCCCCAGAAAATTTTGTATTTCTTAGATGCAATTTCCTGCATTCTAGTCAATTTTAGGGTGACTTGCTAGACATGGCAAATCCTAAATCCCATCTGATCGTAGCTTGCATTCTCAGTTGCATGGCCTGCACATGACAATACTATTTATTGGAAAGAAACAAAAACCACTTAACTATGGACATCATGTCATTTACATCTTTTTTAAACATATTTGTAAAAACATTTTAAATATCTTTATTTGTGAATGTGCTCATATATTTTTTTTTCCAAGCACAATCTTTGTGTATGTTTTTAGATCTTTTTTAAACATCTTTTAACATCTTTGTGTGTTTTTAAACATATTTAAATACACTTAAACACATTTTTGTTAAAAAACGCGATGTTTGAAACAAGCGGTATTAAAAGAATATGAAGCAGCAGGTAGCAGCTAGCGGTGCTGCTAAAGCTAAAGCAACACAGAGTGTGGATCCTGATTGGCGGATTTTGATGATTGACACCTGTCGACCAATCAGATTCAGGAGAATCAATAGTACCGCCCACATTCACCTTTGACCCACCAATGACGATCCAGAATGAAGTAAACCCAAAGGTGGTATATTGCAGCATAAGGTCTCACTTCACTGTCAAAGCCTCTTTGTCTTTATGTAAACAACAAGGAGCTTCGTGACTGATTCAAACTAAAGCAGAGACAGAGCAGGAGACATTAGCAGCATTTTTTCGCTGGAATAGAACTTTTGACCACGAATGGAAATTCTATTTCCAGTGTCAAACATAAGTAATTTCCACATGCATTGATAAAATGCCACAAGGGATGGTAGAAGGGATGATTTTGACCCGGGGGGATTGTAGGTAGCGCTAGGACAGAGACAACTTTGTAGGTAAGCATTAGCACTTTGAATTTTTGACTTATTTTTGTTACTTTAATGTAATTTCTTTACATCAGTCCTCACGATTTCTCTATATTTGCATACTGAACTTTGCTTTTCTCTTTGGTGGATGACATACTTTGCCGATGCCATCTTTTTCACCATTCAGGGTGTGTTAATGTAAATTTCATGATCTCCTGATAGTGTGAAACTCATATGCACAAATATCATTTACACATTGAATAGAATTATATCAATTTCTTTAGAAATCACACAAAGATTAAGACTCTAGTCATGCTAGCAAATCTGTGAGGAACTTATAGGCACAGCAGTAGCTGAGCTATGTGCAAATGGCATGTGTGCTAACATGCTATCATGCATTGGAATTTTTGATGTGATAAAAAAGGCGGCTCTTCCTTTCAAGATATTTGGCAAGTTAAATGACAAGTCAAATTCAGCTGAGCGAAATTAGAAACAAAGCTTACAACGGAAGAGGTGAAGATGTTTTGACTAATGTGTCAGTCAAACTTAATGTCAGTGTGTGAGCATGTGGGTATGAGATGACTACAGGTATGGAAGCTCAGAGATAGGTCAACACTACTACTTTTACCTCTGCAGTTGTGTCATGATCAGTACAGGGTTATCTAAGCTATTCACACTACGCAGACACTCATACCAGCAATTCTATCAGCGTATGTGTGTGTGTGTAGAGGCAGGTCAGATTCAATCAAAGCGGTGTAGTACTGCTCTCTGGCTCACCACATCCCACCTCCCTGAAATAATACTCATAATTCACGGGGAGGAGGAGGAGGGAAGTGGAGGGCGGAGGAGTTTGCTCTTTAGCATCATTCAAAGGACATTTCCAAACTATCGCTCAAAATGACAGAGGGAAGCATGGGGGTGTGCGAGGAAAACGGGCGAGGGGGTGGATGGTTAGCTGGGGTGGAGAGGTGGTGGTGGTGGTGGGGGGAGTGGGTTGCTCAGAACAATCACACTCATTCACACCTCCGTCACCGATCCCTTCATCCCCACACCCCTCCCATCCCTCCCTCTCAGAGTCTGCCAATTAATCGCAGTGAAAACATGTCTGATTGAATCTTTTCAAGCAAATCCTCAGGCTTGGGCTTTTGTTGGTCCACTCCTTGTCAACATCCATTAAAACAGGCCTTTAATGCTCCCGCCCAGGCCATCTTCCATGCAAAATATGGAGTGAACGGACAGGATGGGAGGAGAGAAGGGAAACAGGCAGGGGGGAAGGAGGGGTGGAGGACAAAAACCTCCGGCGCAGACTGATCCCACTGTCTTCAACTTTAATCAACTGTATGCTAGACCGCTCTTCATCCTCCCTCTCTCTCTCTTTCTCTCTCTTACTCTCTCCCTTTGTCATTCCCTCTCAGTGTCTCTCTCTCGCCTTCTCTCTGTCTTTCTCTCTCTCGCCTTCTCTTTCTGCCTTTCTCTCTCTCTTCCTCTCTGCCCAATAATGGGCTGTTTGTAATGCAGGAGGCGAGCTCCACATCAATCATTCGCCCCAGTCCCCCCCACACACCACCACCACCATCACCACCACCACCACCTCATCCTCGGCTGCAATAAATATGGAAATGAGCAGGAGCCAGTCATTGGTAATTTCAAGCTCGGCTCACTAGTGTTAAAAAAAGGACACAAATGTATTAATTGCCGGCGGCCGGAGGAATCCCATTTTCTGTGGGCATTGATTACAAAATTGGTGTGAGCAGCTTTTTTTTTAAAGTTACGGCTGGTTGTATGGCATTTGTGTATTGAAGTGGAATATGGAGAATGACAAATATAGGGTTGGTGATGTCACATGCACATAACCCTCGTGTTTATCATCAGTGGAGATACAACAGATTGTGGTGTAGGTCAGCTTCTTTCATGCATGCAGTGGCAATTTTTATTCTTTATATTATATTAAGACTATTCGACAGGCACAAACATGCACACGATATGCAGCCCCAAAACACCACCCTACCCCTCATGAAACAGGTAGTGTGCATGCTTGCTGCACAGCTGGCTGTACTAATGTGAGATTATGTTGCGTGGAGACCCAATTATCCACAATTGATCCCAAACACCTCCTACTACAGCTCTGAGAGCAGCCCTGAGTGTTTCTGTGTGTGTGTGTTTTATTGTTGCACAGCACTTACCTCCTTAACAAAGAACCCACATGGACATTCTTGCAAATGCAGTTGGGAGACACCAGGGGGACATTTCCCCTCAAGGTTAAAGAATCATTTGAGTTATTTTCAAGCTGGGCCATGTTTGCTCAGTTTTCACGATCATGATGACTGACTGGGTTGAAACTCTTCATTTCTTTGAAGACTTCCAGGTTGGTGCTTCTTGCTGACACTTAAACACAAGACAGAAAGGGAGACAGAGGAAAACATAAAGTATATGAGTGCACAGAATGCGAGACATGTATGTTTTTAGTTTGAAGACTGGATAACAGTGCTGTTAACTGCTAACAATGTCAGCCAATTCATAACTAGACAGCAACCAGGAGGTATCTTGATCAGATGTCTGGCTCAAGCTTCAGATGAGTCTGTCTCTACAGGTGAGTCCAGCCACCTTTTCGGTGGAAACTAATTCAGCTACTTGTGACCACAATCATATTTTTTCAGTCACTAACCAAAGCTAATGACCATAGATGAGGGTAATACTTGTGAGAACCATGGCCTCGGACTTGGAGGTGCTGACTCTCATCCAGACTGCTTCACATACAACTGCAAACCACCCTACTGCATGCTGCAGGCTACAGTCTCATGAAGCCATAGAACCACATCATCTGCAAAGAAATGCTGACGTCATCAAATCGGACACTTCCCTCCCCCAGCTACAGTATGAAAAGCACAAACAGAAGGGGTGACTAGTGACAACCCTGCTAGGACCCAATACCCACTGGAAGCTTTCGACTTCCTGCCAAGGATACAGACACAGACACACACTCTAGACTTGATGGTGAAACTCCCATAGGGTAAAATGCTGATCCACTGTTGTAGGTTGGAATTCACAGTGGTTTGTCTGAATCTGTTTTCCAACACCCAACAATGGAAACTTTAAACATCTCCTTTTCTCATTTCACCAACCTTCCCTGAGAAGCATGCGAAATTAGAGCCACAGACATGAGCTTTAGGTTCCCAGTAGTCAGCTAACAGCTCTGCTTCTCTCTTCACCCAAGTTTTAAAAAATATATGGCCACATTTGATGATGCGACCAGTCAAATCATTGACATTTGGCTCTGGTACAAGTACACTTGTGCATGACCCTTTGCTCAAACGTGGTGTTTAAGATATTTCAGTCTAGACAAAAGTGGTGGACCTCCTTGATCTTTCTCTGACTGTTCACTGACTTGTTGTTGATAACCCAAAACCAGTGGATGCCATGTTAGGTTTCACAGACAACTGATGTGTATGTCCCCCCCTACATAAACACAAAGAGAATTGCAGTCAGCCATCTAGCTCTGGTGCGTGTGTGTGTGTGTGTGTGTGTGGTTGCTAAAAATGAATGTGCATGCAATCTACGTGCTTATGTGTACAGATATTTATGCATAATGTGCTTTTGAATGTATTACTATGGAGTCCATTTTTGTTTATGCCTGCCTGTTAGCCTGTCTTTACTTCACGGTGAATATGTTTGTCCTGCCACAAACCCCAAGTAGTGCAAATGAATCTTTCTTTACTGCTGTTAACGCAGGGCAACCTCATTCACAAGTCGAACACATACTGTATACACACACACAGGCTCCACAATAATAATAATAAAAATAATAAATCGACACGGGTCCGAGATGGTGTCCAAGGAATCTCATCTCCCCATAAATTATGGCCGTAAACTTGCCGCCACGCAGTCTAATTAATTCTCGTGCTGTTACACAAAAGGAAGTGTCGAGTGACAAATAGGCACAGGACTTGAAAGCTGCCAGGTCTGCAAAACATTTTCCACTCCAATTTGTAAGCAATTTTACTGTAAATCGTCAACCAGAACTGGTTACTTTAGGAAACAGGACAACATGGTAAGTGGGGTGATGAGGGAGAGACATGGCGAAAGAGACAGACAGGCTGATAAATACAAATAAGAAATAAAATATTTATACCATGTCATTAAAAATTCCATTTCAAATTTAAAAGGCCAAATTGTAAATATAACCCTGTATATATGGAGATCTAATGTGTTCAGTGTTAAATGCATGAGGCATTTAAAAAATCAATAATCATATGAATATATACAGAAACAAATTATAACAGAAATAAACTGCAAAATTATTGTGAAATAAATGATGCAGTTTATGTTTATTATATGTATCCTGAACATAATTTGTGACAGGTCGTTTTTGTTTGGTCCCTGCTGTGGCTCGGAGATAGAGCGGGTTATCCACTAATGAAACGGTTGGTGGTTCAATCCCCGGCTCCGCCAGTCTGCATGTCAAAGTGTCCTTGGGCAATTGCGAATTGCTCCTGAAGGTGTGTGAATGTGTATGAATGGTTAAAAATATGAAATGGTTAGCTCTTAAAACTGATGAGCAGTTGGCACCTTGCATGGCAGTTAATGTTATCAGTGTGAATGGGTGAATGAGATATGTAGTGTAAAAGTGCTTTGAGTGGTCGGAAGACTAGAAAGGTGATATATATATAAGTACAGTCCATTTATTTGTAGTATTTTATAAAATACTTACAAATAAATGGACTGTACCAAGACAAATTTCAGGTTTCTGATTACTTGCCAAACTAAACTAAATTCCTTTTATTTTGTTCGTTATGTTGGGTTTTGTCTGTATTGTGTAGCACGACTCAACTCAGAGTTGTTCTTTTTTGATTTTCCAATGTTCAAAGTTATGGACAGTATCCAGTATATGCCACATTTTTTTGGTATCACCTCAATAAAGACTCCAAGCAAGCTGAGCCGATACTAAAAGGTGGACTGCAACCCACCGATTGATCAAAAAGAATCATCGCAAAACTCTCATTTGCACAGCTTGCACATTAATGGCACCAAGCCACACCAAGTGTAGCCGCAATCTTTTTAGCCACTTGACCCAGATGTCAGATGTCCCTGTTTGGTTGCTGATGAAAGGATCTCAGAATGAAAGGATTGTTCCTGTGTGAATCTATCAAGGCCAGTTTTGGTACATCTGTGACTTTTATGAAACCAAGACACTGTTTAGGATACATTATGGATGTATTTTACAGCTCTGTAAAGGTGTGATGGAATGGAAGCTATCTTTTGTGTCAATGATGTGGAGAAAGTAAAGTATCTTGTTGATGTTATCTACCACCAACATGCACTTACCATTTCAGTGTGTTGGGAAGATGATGTTACATTGTGTTGGACCAAAAGCCAGATTCATTTTTTTCTTCTGCTGGACAACTCTATTTTTTCTTGTTCTCTTTGTACCCCACCGAATATAGCCTGACCTTGTGTGAGATAAGCTCCGTTTTTGAAAACTGATATACGGATTTCATAAAACAATACAGATACAGCTACACAGCTGCTTCCTGTCGCTGCTACCTTTACACAGCTTCACTACTACAGAGCAGGCAGTCCTCATCTATTCAGCGTATAATGGAAAGCTGCTCCTAATGCTGGAAGAAAGCTCACTTTGACTCGGCATTGATCAACACTCTGGACTGATTGGGGACAATGCAAATAACAGGAAAGTGATGGACAGCGACTGGACTGCCTCAGCCCAGCCTGGAGGAATTAGCCTGTATGCCTCCCACCACACACAGACCTTTTATCAATGTTTGCGGACCCAGGGCCAATTTGAATGTGACTGAGGCACTCAGTGGACGTGACATTGACGAAGGAGGCCCATTGGAAGCCATGGTTCAATGACTCATTATGGAGGAGGCTACAGGCTGTGTTTTCTGCATTTGATACAGCACCGGCCTTTAAAAACACTAATTGGAGTGTAAATGTGTCCTTTCCCTTGCATCTGTTTTGTTTGTTCTTATCTTGTTACTGAAATGAGTTTGTGCCAGATTGGCCATTAATCTCAGTTTGAAGTTTACAGTGCATTTTGACAAAAAGGCAACAAGTGACGATGTACAAAAACACTCAATATGTTTAAAGCTTGTGGTAGATTAATAGTTGTTATGATAATGACAACAATAAAAACTATAAAATAATCCACTGCATTTTTAACAAGATACATAATTACATGGATAAATGCCCGATCTACTTAACCAAGGGTCTATACGGTCCTCCAGACTGCACTACACTACATTCCGTTGCCTAATACCGAAACCCCACAGGGCCCATCCGCGGTGTGTTGCATGAACGTTGTTGGTCCGTCCTGCACACGTCTTTCAGAAGCGAGCGTTTAGCCCACCAGACTTTGTTTACTTGCTCAGATTTGGCCATTGTCCCGGTGTATGTTCTTCTAAACATGTGTAAATATGCTACGAAGTTAATTAGTTTCGCTTTTGTATGTTTTTACGACCGGCAGTTTGCACAGGGTATTTTATTTTGAAAATCCACCGGATTCTCTTTGCTTTTTCTGTGTCTGGCTTCCGCCCGTTTGCGGTGCTCTGTGTAGATTGATGCGTGCTACTCGTGTCAAACGTCAAAAATAGAACAGACCACGACGGAGATAATGGGGTTTGATACATTGACTAGAAAGACCGCACACAACGCGCTGCAGACAGGCCCGGTGGGGATTGGGCGTAAAAGCCACAGCGTTCTTCAAAATGTTGGATTATTTAAGACACTTGCTTTTCAGATGGCGAATTAGGCTGGACTCAACAAGTGCAACTTTCTGTAACAGTCTAATGATCATGCCCACTTTACATTTAATAAGCCAGTGCTTGAAGTTTGAACTGTAAATTAGTTTTCGGAGTGTTCTTCAAAATGTTGGCACATCCGTTTATGGCTACACTGTTTTAAACTGCAGCACAATCCGGTGGTTTGTAGTATGCATGATCTCATGACCATATCAGTACATGTACTAAAAGAACACCAAAACATTTCCAAGCAAGATTGCATGGCATGTCTTCATGGTCTCTCTGCCTCTAATTTTAATGAATTATTTTCTATAAAATTCCAGCAGCCCATCTACTCTATTAAACTTTGGCAAGAGTATAAAAAAAAGAGGGGGGGGGGGGGGATTGCCATCTAATTAATTATTTCCAGTTTTGGTTTATAATTAAATGCATGGTTAGTCTACTCTGCAAATGTGGGTGTGTCGCAACAATGCTGTTTTACCAGCGCAGATACACTCAGTGAGCCCGGGTCTGACTGTCACACCCACGCATCTACAAGAAACATGATGCTAAACAGCAGAACAATGGAAAGTTTCTAAAGTAAAAGTAAAGCAAAGTTCTTCTGCAGTGAAATCAGCACAAAGACACACAGGACAGGAATGGAGGCCCTGTGTTTGCCAGCTTGGGTATGTTTACAAGTTATGTTTCTTTTTTTCATTTTTTTCAAAGCAGCATTCTCATGCAGCTGAATAACCATCCCCTGCACCAGCGTGGACTTCGTGAACACCACCCTAAAACTTATATGAGACTTACCACAAGCGAGAAAAGGGACCCTAAACCATGTCCTATCTTCTAACTATGATTAATGACTGCCAACTGTCATGCATGCATCAAGAACAGAGCCATACATCATGCAATAACTACAGCTGGCAAATACTGACAAGTACACTGAAGCCATGCCACAGCATAGACCTTATAGCACGTTTCAATGTTCAAGCTATTTTGATTTAATATTCAAGTACATGTGTTGGAAAAATATTCAATATGTACAATTTTGGCAAAATAGAAAGCAAGAAAAAAAAATACATGTGTGCAAGGACGCATAGACACACACATACACACACTCAGAGACACACACACACACACACCTCGATTCTTGTGTAATCCGTCATCTTGCCTATGGTTTTAATTCCTGTTAACTGCATGGTTGCATGCCGCTGCATCGTTCATTCTAATGGAATTGAATAACAGAGCTGCTTGGCTGCACTTGCACAGGCCTGCTTTAATTGGAATGAATGTTTTTTTTTTTTAACAGAAATATTCAGGCCAATTTTTCTCAGCTTAAAGACAATGTGTGTCTCACATACTAGTCAGTTTCCCCCCTCTGTAGCGTTGTAGAATATAGACAGAATATATAGACAAATGTCCCCTGACAGTTTAGTATTGAATGGAAATGAAAAGTACAGCGGTGCACTGTATTCTGTACACTGTATGCAAATAATAGTATATATTTGAATGATACATATGTATTAATGGTTCTGGATAACTGACAGAAGCTGTATGTAATATCTGGATTTCCAAGCTCTGTACTGGTCAGGAAGAATCACAGGAACTGTCACATCACCTGGAGGTCGTGTATATCTAGCATGGTGGACCTTCACGATCAACATTGGCTTATGGAGTGTGGGATCCAAAATCAAATGCCAAACATTTATTTATTTGTTCTTGATGACACCACTAGGGGAAAAAATCAACCGACAGTGTATAACCCATAGTATATCAAAAACGGGTATAATTGTTCAGTTCAATCCATTTAGTAAGATATTGACTTTTGTTTGTATTTTTGAGCACTGAGCATTCACAGGCTTTAAACCCCCAACACTCACTCTGCAGGCCAAGTCAAGTTCACGGAGGGTGACTTCAACTGGAATTATCCAAACACAAGAGGTCAACATGCATTTCCACACATTTCAGCGGACCTGAGAGAGAGACTGGTATGATGTATGACATCATCATGGCATCACTTGTGACAGCTGTGGAGAGCACTACATCAGTGAAACAGCAAGACGAGAGACTGAATGAACAGCAGAAACAGACGTCACCAGAGCAAAAGCAGTCACAGCATCCACAGAGAAGAGGTCAAAGGTCATCAATGAGGAGTCAGTGAACGACGCGAGAAACATCATAAGCTAACGCCACAGTCTTTGAGCGTCATCATTTTAATAATAAAAACTCCACCTACTGATGGAGCCATGCAAAGCTCAAGACACAAGTAAATAGGTGGCTCTTAAGCTAAGCATAAGAATGAATTTTCATGCTCCAGAAAAATTGGATTTAAATTAAAATTAAATTATCTAATTAAAATATACAGCAATCCATCCCAACTCAAGTTATTTGATTACTTGATTTACCTTTTTCTCAATATTTGGTGCTACAGAAAATTAACTTGGCCCTAAAAAGGTTCCTATGCCAACTTCATAGTGACTATGTGTGATGTTGGTAATGTTACTTTAATAACAAGTCTAAAGCCCAACTTGACAGGATGCCACATTTGTTATTAATTTAGAGAAATGAATCTGTATAACTGCAATGATATTTAGGATTTCTGTGCTACTGACAGTAAATCAGGCTGTTCCTTTCATAACTGATGTAATCCACTGAAGCTATTGACCTGATCCTCAAACAGGAGACATCATTTGTTTATTGCTTTCCTCTGAATGGGTTGCTTGCCCATTCTCATCACTGTATAAGTACACAGAGCACTCAATACTCATCAGTACACACAGTGACAACTTAGGGGCCAGATTAGTGTATGTGTAATATCCACCCTCCACCAAAGTGAATTAATTGTCTAATGGCTTTAAATTGATTAGGCATGTCTCGGGTTTGAGTTGCAAATCTCCTTCTAATCCAGGTATTTCCCTCTCAGGATAAGCATGGGATTGCTTTAATTAGCAGCATGGCCATGTGTGTTGGCTACAGTAACATGGCAATGAACACCTGGAGCTGAAGTTACAGTGTGTTTGCCTGATAAGGGCTTTCTGTGGTGTTGCATTTAGACACTTGCTCAAACACACTCTGATAATGCCACAGTAGAAAATGCTAAGCTAGCAGAAAATAACAAAAATAATTTTGCCCAGGAGATTCTATAAGCAGTGAAGAAATCTAAAAATGAGACTGTGACAGCTTTGGTGTTTTGGCTTTGGGGTTTCCATGTTCTAATACATATTTTTTGTATTTAAAAGTAAGAACTGTGGCTTCCATTTGGAGATTCCCAAACACAAAGCTCAACAAGTTATGGAATCCTGTCTGTAAATACAGTATGTATGATTCAATGAAACTGCTGATTGTGATTAGTCAGGGTAATATGTCGCCACATCACAAAAAGGACACTATACACAACCATACTATAAAAAAAAGAATAGACAATGTCTGCTAGATGAACCAAGAAGACTAGGCCGTTTGGAGGAGGTGAAGTCAGCTTAGAAACCAGATGAACCACTATCACCTCTCTCATCAACTACAAAGACAAGATTATAGGAAAACAATATGAGGGTCAAACTGATAAACAGGAAAGTGGTCAAGCAAGTCGTTCAGAAATACAGTGACAGCACAAAGGAGAATCTAGCTCCAAAACCTAAATTTCTCAAAGGTCCAGGTTACAGGAGAACCTACTGCAGTAAGATGAGGCTGTGAGTGGTAATGCTATGTTTAAAATCTGTCCTGAAGAATGACTGATGGTGGAAGTCAAAGGTAATCTCACATCAACTAATATGAAGCTCAAAGTGTGGTGAGCTGTATAAAAATTCACCCTCAATACAGTTGTCAAGAACGGGGGATTTAGACCCAAGCTGTTTATTTCTGCTCTGAAGTTAGACATTTTAATATTCACTTTAAAATGACGAATGTTATCAACTTTTCATAGATATCACACATCTCCACTATTAGGAAACTTTCCATGCCATGTTCTTGCTAAGCAACGTAAAGAATCCAAGCTGAAAACATTCCAAATAAACATGGGATGTACACAGCCCCACGACAGGAGGGCTATGCAGCAGGTGATTAAAATCACCAAGAACTTTATTAATAGTGAGGATCAGTGATATTGGTGGGGAGAGGCGCCTGTGCAGAGCCCAAAGGATACAAAAAGACGATACCAACCCCAGTGACAGCCTGTTCACACTGCTGCCGTCTGGCAAGCAGTGCAAAAGTAACTGTCGTCATACCACCAGACTACAGAGCAGCTTCTTTCCTCAGGCTCTGAATTCCTCCTACAATCATCTACACTTCACTTTTATGACTTATTATTATTTATTCATCCATATATATATATATATATATATATATATATATTGTAAACAGATATTGCATTTAAGTGTGTATTCCGTGTAATATCACGATGGGAAATTGCCAGTGCAATCATACACAAACAACTCATTGCAACTCATTGAGAAAACCCTTGCCCTGAGCAAAAAACACAGCAGTTGGTCTCCAATATGTGAATGACAAATGAATATCACTCGGTGGGTCAGATGGTGTAGACACACTCCATGCTCTGTGCTAATCAGGCCAACCTACAGACCCCACATACCATCAGGACATCCTGCAGGGGGAAATTAGTACTTTCCACTTTGCTAAACGAGTATACTTTCCTCCCTGGGTGAGTGCATTGTTTGTTACATGGGCAATTTCCTTATGTAAATTATACTACAATGGCTTACATACCAATTATAAGTAAAAACGTTCAGTTTTCTACTGAGTCTGAATAGCAAATTAGAGGTATATTTGTGCACATTTTCTCAGGGGCAAACTACACTAAAGGCAGAAATAAGCTCCATGATTTATTCATCAGTTAAAGGTAAAAATGAGTTAGCTGCCTCCTTACTGTATGAGTAGAGGGCTAATATAAGCAGCTCAAAACACATAAAGAAAAGGGCATCTGGAGTAACATACGGTAACTGCAAAATGCCGTCTCTATTCTAGGGCATATATATCAGCTCTGGTAGAGATCCGGCAACATTACTTTGACATGTGAGTTCAAAAGAACATAAAAACTAAGAGGTATAAACGAGCTAAACTGCAACAATGCTAAAATGTGGAATTGTTTAATGGGAACATTTCAATGGTCTCAGACAACCTGCAGACAAAGAGGGATGGCAAACAGCAAAAGCTACACAACAGCACAGTAAGTATTGTACAACAGCTAAGTTATTCCCCTTAATAGTGTAGGAGCAAACACTTACCAGGGAATTCAATCTGATCAACTAACTAAACACTGGAGAATCTCTGGTTGGAGATTGGGATTGACCTGACCCCGGGTAAGAGTCAACCCTGAAAAAGCACTGGGTCAAGATCAGGGTTAAGAGCTTGGGTGAAGCTCTGTCCATTACTCTGGGGTCAAAGTGTATTGGTTAGTTAGAATGCATTACAGCTTTTGTGTTCTCACCTTTTAGGATGATAAAAGTTTACTTTAAATAAATATAGTTTTGCGTATACCACACTGTGCCATCAGTTGAATGCAGATGATACGGATGAACATACTGTACATTTTTAGGCCTTTATTTTGAAGGTGTAGATTTGGCTTTTGCTGATGTCATCCTGCAGCTGGAGAGGCCATTCTGTGTTGCATTACACAGAGATCTCTTGTTTAGCCTTGACTCGCATATAACCACAGAGGTGTGCTGGACAATCTGTCTGTAGGTTGCACAAAGCTGAAAGCTAGCCCGTAGCTCTCTAAGCTAATATTCACCCAGCAAACTGACTGCCTGCCAGCTGTAGGATTTCTAGCTCTGATCTTATAAATCCAGGTATTGTTAATATTATTAAACCAAAATGATTATCTTCTCATTGTCCAGATCACACATGTTTTCTCCTTGTGTGTGGGAGCTGCGTAGCATTAGGTTCCATTGCAGAGGCCTGTCTATCATTACTGTTGCTGGGACAAAATTTTTCGTGATATAATGTTTGCCGTCTACAAGCTTGTCTGCTTGTTTATTGTTACATTTAATGTCAGGGACATACCACAGTAGACAATAAGATAATATTGGAGAAGAACTGACTCAGAGGGAAGCTGGTACCTTACCTGGTAAAGTCCTTACCACAGCAGTCCGGTTCTGAGTCCGGCCTGGGCCTTTTGCTGAATTTCCTCCCGTCTCTCTCCACTTCCTGGCAGTGTGGAGATGGTAGCATTTCAATTTTAATTTAAATATTAGGGTATAGAAGAAATCTTTGTCTCAGGACCTCAGTATTTCTAGAATCTTGGCAACAGTCCTGGCTACAATAAAATACTTTGAAAGTAGTCCTGTCCAAAGTGTATATAAAATATTTGCTTCTTCCTTCCTGGGCTTCATTCCTTTTATTACCTGGTCAGTCGGGCGTTTAGAGAGAACTAGACTGAAAACCAAATTCTATTTGTCAGGAATCACTTTTATCACACACACAATCTGCATCACAAGATTCATTTTGGTCCAATTGGCATTTCTTTCTTTCTTTTACCTTTCACTTAGATTTTTTGTTGAATATGTTTGACTTGACTTTTTTTTTAAATCTTTTCATCAGTCATGGTGGCCACAGCTGATCATGTTTACTTCTCTTCTTCTGTTTGTTCAACAAAAATGGAAAGTAAAAAAAAGACATAGATTTCTGTGCAGTAAAGGATTTTTTCTTGAAAAGAGTCATTACACGTTGGATGTAGGAAGGAGGAGGAAAAGGTGCAGTCAGTAATGCTGGAGGAAGTCTCATTCCTGACACAAACACCACCTCTTGTATTATGTGGCTCACTCTGTTTCCCATTTATGTCACGACCTAGGATTGAGACTCAACAATCAACTTCTTCTCAAATTCTTCTACATTATGACTGACCCCATCTTTAAGATCGACTTTCTCTTTAATTATAAATCTAAAAGAAAAGCTGGCATTATTTGTGAGAAAACACTCGTGAACATTAACTAATAAAAGAAATGGTCCTATGAGTTAAACACCCCCTCTGTCCTCTTTGAGAAAGGGAGGAGGTAGTGTAAAGAGTAGCGAGGTGGAAAAACAAACAGCTCGTCAGCAGAGGTCCGCTTATCAGGCTGCTACATGACTGTGTATCACCCACTCGCCGAGTATTGAGCTAGGGAAATGTGGCTCTGCGATCAACCAGCCCGCTCCATTGATTAACAGCGTTTTCTCATTCCCCCTACGTGTGTCGTTTGTTTGAGAAGAAAACCAGTGCCATGTGTGTGTGTGTGTGCGTGTGTGTGTGCTTACACTTGCTCCGAGGAGAGGGTACACTTCCAGCTGAGCCACTCTGCATTTAAAGCTAGCAGCCAAATGCTTCTCATATGGAGAGGGGCTCTAAAGAAACCTTCTCATTTTAAACGTAAGTATCTCAGTGTTTGCCTGCTGGGTCTGATCTTCCTATTGGCTCAATATTTTGGCCCCTGTTGTACCCTAAAGTAAACCATTTTGTACACCCCCCCCCACCTTTCTCTAAGCCCCCCCCCACCTTTCTCTAAGCATTTAAACCCCCCCCCCCCCCCAACTCAAACGTCCTGACTCAGAGCTTTAAAATGTCATTTAAAACCCATTCACTGCTGTTAAGGCTTGTTTTATTTTTCCAGTGTTAGACTACAAGGTCAGTTTGCACCAACAGCTGATGAGCGATCAATAGGAGATTTGAATTTAAAGAGCTCTGGCCCTGTGGGGGAGAAAAGGGGGGGGGGTCAGTTGCTGGTGCATGGTGTTACCACAGGGGGGGCTAAGCCCAGAGGCTCAACAAAGACCTATATCCTTCCACAGGCCCTCCACCCCACCTTCCACCCCACCTCCCCAAGCTTGGTTAACTCTCAAGACCATGATTAATTCATAGTGGATTACAGTCTGGAGGCAGGGGGAAAAAACTGGGATTGCGTACGGTCCTAACTGCACATGCAGGGTTTGGGAGATAAAGGTTCACCCGGATTCATGGCACAATCCCACCGACCGACTCATTCCCCTACAAGTATGAATAATTTTTTCATCCTTCCTGCAAAAAGATCAGGCCTCAGTGTTTGGGCTTCTTGATTATTATTACGACTATGTTGGTTGAAATAAGTTAGGAGAGGTCGCTCCCAGCCGTCAGACCGCACCATGAACAGTAAGCTGCAGGGAATAATAATGTAGGAGCGGGCTAATAAAAGCATAACAAGCAGGAGAGCTGCGGTCACGGCAATTTCATCATTGTCCTTCACAGTTGCACAGCTAACTGCTTATGATTAGTTGACGACCTCGAGTAACTGAACGGACGATTCTGAGTGGTTGGAGGAGGGAAAGAAGTGGAATCAGCATAAGTTGTGAATTCACTCCCCCTTGTGTCGGCTGCAGCAAGCAAGTCCACTAAATGCCTCTACGGCTCGAGAGAAAAGTGAAATCAGCAGAAAAGTTTCTTTCTTTTGTTTGTTGTTGTTCAAACCCTTGTTCTATTTGTCTATGAGTCGCTCTTCAAGCCATTGTGATCTGGTGCAACGCTACGGCATGCAGGAAAAAGAGAAACCCCGTCTGTTGGCAGCTTGACATTAGCATCACAAAACTCATAATGCAAGGCATGACTCCATATCTTACTTCTTTTTTCTCTCTCTGTGTCTTTTCAAAACCTTTCACCAACTGCCATTTCAATTTCACTCAGTGTTTTTTAACAGCATTAATCAGAATTAACAAATGTTTACCTGTCACCATGTCTGCAAAGGCCAATTATTTCACACCCGGGAGTGAATGGAAAATTAGATACGTAGACAAAAAGCATTCATTATGAAATGAGTGACACTGGCCTGATAAGTACCTTACAGAGAGCCCTGTGATGTATTGCTGCACTGACACCGTGTGATACATAACACACTGTAATGTAAGGGTATACTGTAAGATAGCTGCTCCAAAGAAAATATGTTCATACGTATATTTTCTAATTTTATTAGAAACACATTTTTGTCAACATGTTGTATTTATACAGTGAATGGTCTAATATGCACTGGAGGTCACATAAGCTTAGGTTTATTGGAACAATAAAAGACATACCATGAGGGCTTGATATTCAAAGAGATGTAGCAGCTACTAGCTGCATATTTGACCATCAATTTTTAATAGTTTGGATTTTTCTCCTTTGAAGACACAAAAATAAAACCTGTCTAAGTATGTTATATTAACAATTTTATGAATGTATTGTCAGCAGACTAAAAAATTAAGAAGTCAATTACTCCTTTTAACACTTACATTTTGTCTCAACACGTTCCGCAGATGATGGTGCAAAGCACTTTAACAGGATTTGTACTATTTTTTTTTTTTTTTTAATTTGGCAAATGTCTACTTATGTTTTTATTCTTTTTTTTTAAACCTTTTTTGTAAACAACATCTTGTACAAACTAGCACAGTGAACCACAACCCCAGCAAATTAGTTTTTATCTCCATACAATATAAATGAAATCAATACAAAAGTTTGGTTGGTTGCTTGGAACATTTTTATATGGATCGAGAGGTTCTAAAACATGGTTTTCGAGACTTCTGGACTCCTGAATTAAATAGATTACGTAAACAGTTGACTGTTCTAAGTCCCATTTAGAACCCCGGTAGAAGATTTTTAGAAGGTAGACTTCATTTCAACATTTCAAGTTCACTTCCATTTTAAATAAAGGGTTTGCAATCCATAGAGGGTTTTTACTCTTAGCCTTTTGAAGGCGGCCTTCTTCAGATTTGGTGGAAATTCTGAAACCAAGAAAAGAAGAGAAAGCAAAAAAAGAAAAGAAAAACAAATAGTCCAGACGGAGGAAAAATTGTCATTTCCTCTGGCCTTCGGAAACAGTGTCAAAAAGGTTAAGTGTCAATATGGCAGAGCCTTGAGAGGCAAAGAGGTCTGAGAAGCTTCTGAATAAATACAAGGGACAAGTCTAGTGCCTCGAACATAGTCTGAACGCCGCTCAGCCTTCCTACAGTGCCAGGTCAGCACACAACCAACCCTCGGCCCTTTTATTCTCTCTCTGTAAAGCTATTGAAGTCTTTGACAGTAGCTAATGATGTTTTTGTGTTCAGGACATACTATTGGAGATTTCAAAAGGGTTGTTTTTTACCCCACAGGTGAGTGTTAGGGGGTTTGGTCGCTATGCTGGGCCACTGACAGGAGTCAGGAGAGGTGACAGGGTGCCCCAGGGGCCCAAAGAAAGTGGGATGAATGCAGGGCAGTTCAGCAGTCTTGCCCAGTTATTTTTTTAAGTCCAGTTTTGGATTCAGGGTACAAGGACGGAAGAGGGAAAGGGGCAATTGAAACACCCAAACACAATACTGAAGACAATGTTCTTGAGCATAGGTTTTTATGCCAAATATGTTTTCCCACCAAAAATTACCAAATCAAACGGGAAAATAAATAAATAAATATGAAAACACCCCAAAAAAGAACTGTGATTCAATGGCGTTGCCCTAACCCTGTCGATATCCATGTCCCTGCTCTCGACCCCAGGCCCCAACACCACCGAACCTCACCACCCTCCATCACCAAATCTCTTGCCAGTAAAGTCCACTCTTTCAAAAAGCTACCAGACAGTGCCCTCGTTCATTTCCGAGGGCGGGTGGGACAGGTGGTTGTTGTATCCGCTGCCATTCAGCGACAGTGAGGTAAAGGGCGGACTAGGGCCGAACACCTCAGAGGAGATGCTGTGCAGGGGTCCCGGGATGCCGGGCTCCGGGCTTGGAGAGTCCCCCGGGTGGTGGGACATGATATCAGAGAAGCGCTGCACGTCACTGGAGGGGTGGTGGCCCGGCAGGGGGTGGTCCATACCTCCAAGGGGGGTGCCTGTGGGGCCTGAGGAGGGCACGAAAGGGAGATCAACTGGGGTCTGGGCCTGTGAAGATGGGGGCCCCTGAGGGAAGAAATCATAGTTCCCTCCTGGGCCGTAGTACTCGCTTTGATAATCTGCAGATCCAAGAGAAGAAGAAGAGAAAAAAAAATCAACGTTAGTTGTGAGAACAATGGTGTGCAGAAATAATTCCGGAGACATTGAGAAATTCATTGAATATACATAGCTTGATTTGTATTAGAGGGGAGAGAGACCCTTGCCGTACTACATTAGTCACAGCGCACGTTACACTTAAATCAAAACTGCAATTGGGTGGGGAGAACAACGTGGCTACAAAATTAATTAAAAAGGGGGCCATTTCATCAGCAATTCCACCTACTGAGACCCATTTTTTTCCCCCTTTTTTTCAATTCAGTAGAATAAAATTAGATTTTGCTTCAGCAGAAAGGACAAAGGCCCAAGCACAAAGTGAAATCCTCTGAAAATGATCAGATATTTCAAAGTGTGGTATCAAATCACACAGATGTAAACTCAATTCACTCAAACTCAACTCACTGATTTACAAACATTGATAGACACCTCGTCAAACTCAATAATATCTCACAGGTGAATTTATAAAGAAAATACGACCCAATCCTGGCCATATAAAGCAAGAGCAAAAATCATGCATCAATTTGTTCATGCAGATGTTATTTTAATTCTGTGTACTAACTTAAAATGTGCTTTTTATGAATGAATACCATCTACTTTATTTGGTATTTAACACCTGAGATGACATGGTGAGAGCAAATAGAACACTATCCTTTTTCATGTCAGCAGTAAACAGAAAATAATGTACAATAAATGACAGACTAACAAGAAATATGCAAACATAAGTGAAAGTCAAATTTTAAAGCTATGTTAAATAAAATGTCTGACTGAATTTCTGAATAAACATGAATTTAAAAAAAAGAAAAAAAAGATCCTTTAGAGGAGAAAATTTAAAATGTTAAACATAATGACCTAAATTGTACTGCATACCTCCATAGTAAGAGAAGGGCCCGTTGGGGATCAGCTCACCGGGCTCCAGCCGGTCCACAAGCGTCCTCATCCGCCTCGGGCTCCGGAAAAACGCGTGCCTCCGGGCGCCCAGCGCGCTTAGCTGCTTCATGCGCCTCTCTTTGGAACGTCGGTTCTGAAACCAGACCTAGACACACACAGACATACACACACATTTATATATGTTATATATATATATATATATATATATATATATATATATATATATATATATATATATATATATATATATATATATATATATATATATATATACGGGTCACCTCATTGTCACTCAGCAAAACATGAAGCAAACTGCTGACGCCATTTTGATTGTTCGTCAATATTCTGCTTGGTGATGGGAGGAGAGTGAGAAACGGAGGTGATGGAGAAGAAGAAGGGCCGCGGTGGTGTGAGTTTTAGGCAGGAGAATGAATACATATGTAAACAAAAATAAACAAACAAACACAAATTGGCACGTTGTGGATTTCTTTTTAAATATGCAAATTAAGATCGCTGTGCAAATTCTCCCTCGCACAAAAGAAGGTGTAATTAGGTGTCATATTTACCTTGGCACCTGCACCGCATTGGCTTCTTATTAGAGTAAATAACCGAGAGCTCTCTGTGTTTTTTTATTTTTTTATTATTTTTTTGTGCGTGATGAGCCGGTGCGTAAAATCCGCAAGGCTCTGCGGTTAGAGAGGACTGCGCCCAATTATCGTTACAGGAGGGAGAGTCACATCTAACCTCCCTAATGATCTTTTAACCCTCCATTTACTCCGACTGAAGGCTGCACCAGCAGGGGCTTCAAATCTGCAATTAATACTTAATATGAGGGTTGTTACCGATATAGTACCGGGCTCTTGGAGGTTATCATTTCCTAATCTATAGGCCAGTTTCCTTTAATTACGCTCTTCCTTTTCCCTCATGCTCATACATATTAGATACCCCTGCTCTACCACTCTCGCTTTATCGCCGTTAATCTGCTCTGCTAAACCTTCTTTTACCTTTAGTCTGCCCCGCAGCGTCCCGCACATTATGAAACTTTTCCTCGAAAAAAACAAATCACATTTATGGAAACGTGTCGGCGAGATTAAAAATACAGAAAAGATTCGCTGTTTTCTGAGCCGATAGTTTTAATTTATGTTCAGATTCCTGATGCACAAAAAAAAAATAATAATAATAATAAATGTTTCGGCTCATTTAAATATTAATGCGCTGCGTAAAAAAGCACCAAATACCCCCTAATAATAATAATGATGATGATAATAATAATAACAATAATAATAATAATAATGGTGTGTGGTCACTTGTCTGTTGCTCTTTGTTTAACTTCACAGGTCCTGCTGTAATTCAGAGACGATCTGAGGACCCTTGAAACAGATTTCTTGTCTTTCCACTTGGCTGGAAATGCTCACAGCGTGGCTAAACGTGGTCGCAAAACGTGATGGCAGCGCTGTGCCAGGACTCCCAGCGCTCCCAGCAGCCCAGCGCCAGTTGGCGACTTTGCCCCGCGCCGAGCGCCAAGACTCAAAAATACCCATATAAATTACCCCACGTTTCCAAATCAACCTCACCGTCCGTCGGCCGTCGGGCTTAATAAATTCAACTTGAGCACGTGCAATTTTAAAGGGGAAGAAGCCTCCCTTTAAAGAGGGGTGAAGGATGTGAGGGGGGCAATGGCAGTGGAGGTGGGGGAAGGAGGTGGCGCTTCTCTGATGGGATGAGGCCTTGCACGGTCATGGCAGTCTGGCAGGGACATTTTACCATAAAATATAAGCTGTTACATCACACCTTTTAATGGCTGCGTAACACCCTATAAAACAGAAAAGGCGCGAGCCCACCTCCTCAGCCTGTGGGTGTACCCCTGAACATTATTTTCATATTTTCTCAGACAGAAGCTGATCCATATTTTGATCATTTGCCACTGAAATGAGTAAACCTATAATAAAAGAATCTACATGGACCCCACAGTGAGAAACTATAAATACTATAAATCATATAGTGGCTTGTTAATGAATGGATTTATGAACCAACGAGGAGCTAATCTAGGTTGGATCCTTAACCTGGATGACTCTCATGTTGAGGCCGGTCTCCTGGGCCAGCTGCTCCCTGATGTGTCTGGTGGGTTTTGGGGTGGCAGCGAACGCCGCCTTCAGCGTCTCGAGCTGCTTGGCCTTTATGGTGGTCCGGGGTCCGCGCCGCTTTCCTCCGAGGTTCTGGTCGTCGTTCTCGTTATTAACCGTTTCTTTGTCGGACAGGGCGGCTATCTCCGTGTCCTTTAGGACCACGTCGTCCTGTAGCTGGTCTTGAGAGTCCGGCGATAAGCTGGGGTCGCTGCATGCTGTTACTGCAGAAATGAGTAAATGTGTAAATTAGAATACACTCCAAAATATACACTTTTTTAAAATAAATGATGAAATAATGTAAAGTAGATTTATGAGCGCGCAGCGTGTCAGCGGTGATGAAGTGGTCAGTTCATGGTGGCTGAACTATGATCTCATCAACATGAAGATAATAAACATAAATGATACTTCCATTTTTTTAAACGAGTTTTGAATTTTGTTTCACACCCATGAGATACATATTAACAATCAGACGGGGACATTCATTTAACCAGGGGAAGCAGCTCCTGCGTTGCCAGGAGACTTGAATATTATTTTAAATTATAAACAAACGTGATTAAAAAAAAGACTGTTTAGGTCACAGAAAAATATTTGGGGGCACAATCAGCTGTTTTTGTTCTGCTCTCTAAACGCAGTCTGAGTCTTGCTCGTGGAAATGATGAAGCCACTGCGGGGCTGAGCACATCACATCCATCACAATTTATCCCGCCTGGCCCTCACGTACGCACGCACACACACTTGCACACGCACAAACCCGCACCGGCTCCCTCCGTACCTGAGAGGAGGTTGGTGTCTTTGACACTGGCGTTGTTTAGGTAATCGTCTTTGCAAACGAATTTATTCTCGTCTATGATGTAGAGCTCTTCTCCGGTGGAGAGCTGCTTATTGCACATCATGCAGGTGAAGCAGTTCAGGTGAAACACTTTGCTCCGGGCTCTCCGGACCAGGTCGTTTGGAGAGATGCCCTGCGAACAACCGCCACACTTGGTGCCGAAACGCCTGCAGGAGGGAGGAGAAGCGGAGATGATTATTAATATCAGACACGTGAATCATTTTAAAGCGTTTAAATAATAATACATATCAGACAGACAGATTTGGTGGCAGGGAGCAGATCTTTAACATGGCGCTTTAATGTGAAGAATCGTAACATTCAAATGTTTAAAAATGTATGTTTTGTGGAAGAAAAAAAGATAATAAATGAAGATTTTATGATGTTTAGGATTGAAGTTGATTTTCTTCAATTCCTTTCAAAACCTCGTTGAGCATTTGGAGACGCAACCTGCTTAAATCTTCAAGGATTATTAAACATTTTACATTACAATATAATAATAGGGGGAATGAAGAGAAAGTACAGAGAATCTGAATAGGGATAAAGGAGAAGAGCTTCATTTGTTCACTTTAGAAAAACTTCAAATAAAAAAATGTATTTTTTGGACCTCGTACAATAATAATAAACCGTAAAATTCAGAGATGTTTTGTTTGTTCCTAATTTTGTGTGCAGCCGAAATCTACACATGCGCACATTTTATGAAAATGACACTATGATTTTAAGTCTTTAATTCTAAATAAAAATGTGCTGATGCTGTGCATAGACTTATATTTGTTTGAAATAAATAAAAAACAATTTCGCCTGGAGTCACTGCTCACTCTGCAGACTAGCTAAAGTCACCAGCTTTTGTTTTTATCTCTACATTTCCTCGTTGTTTCTCTTCCACCTAAGAATATTATAAAACATTTTTTTAAGGTGGAATCGGGTAAATATTCAGCTCGTGTTAAAGTCGGGCCCAGCAGGCAGCATTGGAATAATAAATCACAGGCTGCCATTGACTTCACCGTTAAACAATGTGTATTGAGTGGTGTGCGCGGCTTGTTGACAGCACGTCTGTGATTGCATTGTCTGCGGACTTGATCTTTTTTCAACTAGTTTACTATTCAAATTCACTTCATCACGTCCTCCTCAGTCGGACTGAGTAAACACACCGGGCCGCGGCTCCCCCGGCCGGGGTTTGCCCCCCTGGCTGCCTGCACACTGTCAGAAAAAAGTGTGATTTTCTCGATTTCCTAACAAACCGCCCCCTCTCTCTCCCACTCTGTCCCTCTCTCTCCCCCGCTGAGAACGAGTGCACATGCGTTTAATGTTGCTGCCCCTCTTTTGTTGTTGTTTTGCATACGAATCCAAATTAACAGGCTTTTAATTACTCGCTCCTAATCAAAGCTTATCGCCTCCAAGTTCTCATTCACGCCTGCAGGCAGGGATAGGTCGGTGTGCTCATTTATATATTTATTTAGAGTACGTTGTAAAGACAACAGATGTGCCACAACTTCTTTGAATAAGTTCGAAAATGATTCATTTAGTTGGAATTTGTTTATCCAAAAAGACTGTGTGAATAAAATAAAGTTTTCTCCTGATTGATGATCAACATTGCAGTTTATTTTATTTAGAAGCTGGAATAATTATGGAATAAATAACTGAGCTGCAAAAGACTGCGTTCACGTGGAACGTTTGGCCTAAAATATTAAAAGAAGTATTTTACATGTCCTTCATGACACACCATCACCATGTTTGCTCCTGTTTTATGACACTGTTTAAAGTCTTCAGGCTGGATCATTTCCTACAACACACATCCTGTCTGTTTACCTGCTGCCTCTGCAGCTCCTGACATCAAACCACACTATGTCAGGACATTAAACAACAGCCAGAAGTTGAAAAACAACACATTCATAATTAATAAAAGAAATAACAATGAATAAAAACCCCAAACAAACATAAACACACACCTCCCCCGTGCTTACCTAAAGAAATCATTTTTGCAGTACAGTCTGCCCTCTCGAGAAAAACACTTCTCTGTCAAATTGCACTTGCACTCGCAGCACTGCACGCATTTGACGTGCCAGGCTCTGTCCAGCACGTTGAGCAGAAAGCGGTCCAGGATAGGCCTCTCGCAGCCGGCGCAGTGGACCATGGCTTTGGCTGGGCAACAAACCCCGCGAATGAAGCAGCACACACACACTGCACGAACACGAACAAAATCAACAGCACAGGCCGAGCATTGACCGAGTATCTGTTTTCACCCTCCCTCTCACTCCCTCTCTCTTTCTCTCTCTCCCCCCTTGATTCGCCTGAAGCTCCCGGGTCAATGTGCGCGGAGAAGCCAGTCGATCAGGTGTCACCACAGATTTCTCCCTGCATGCGTAAAAAAAGAGTCAGCGTCCAAAAAAACAAAAACAAACAAAAAATAAAAAAAAATAAAATAGACAGACAGGAAGGGACGGCGTGCCGCGTCCCCTTCTCTCTGAAGCCAAAAGCAGAAAAAATAAGTAAAGCAGTCCTTTAGTGGATCCGGGGCAAAAAAACAAAAAACAAAACAATTCAAAAAAAAAATGTAGTTTTTCAACGGAGGAAGGTGCAGGTCGGCTCAGGCGAGGACGCCGAAGCCAGTTTGATTGTCCCGGCGCTCTTGGAGGTGACGCATCGGCTGAGAGGAGCGTCGTGTGCCAGTCAGGGCTGGAAAGAGGCGTCTAATAAAATGCTTTTAGGGTAGAGCTGTCACACAACAAGACACGCATGCCTATAAATAATTCAGTGTACTTTGACATGGCAGCGTATCCTCTGTTCAAAACCCGGCGAGAAACAAATTCACACACCCAAAAGATTCTTTCAAAAAAGAGTGTTTTCCTCCTCTCGCTCTGTCCGATGATCCTGGGTGTTTCAGCTCGTGGCGGCGGTGGATTCTGGGATGCGCTGGCAGGCTCCTGTATTACTCAGTGTGTATGCTGGGATGCCCTCAGTCTCCAGTACCGTGTGTATGCTGGGATGCGCTGGGTCTCCAGTACACTGTCTTGCTAGTAAAGCTCCAGCCCAGCCTTATTCCCAGCCTCCTGACGTCAGGCCGCGGCCGGACCAATCAGCTCTGCGCCATGCCAGCAACCATCAAGCTTCCCCATCATAACCCAGCGAGGGCTCTGCCTGCTATTTATGCCACACACTCAAGACACCAATTGTCAAGAATTTCCCTGCAAACTGTCATATGTTAGTGAATGTGTTTGGAGGAAGCAGCCGCGGCGGAGGGAGAGCAGCGCGGAGGGAGAGGCTCCACTTCTCAGCTGCTGAACAAATTGTCTTCTGGGCATGAGGGGGGCATGAAGGAGGAATCTAAGCAGGTAGATACAGTGGCGTCTTCAGGTTAAAGGAGCTGGATGCGCATATTGCATGGGGCGCTCCCTGTTTATTCATGTAAAGTTACTTTACGCCAGAAAATTACGCACAAGTTGGGCATGTTTGTTTTTGTTATTCTTTTTTATCATCAATAAATCAGCTGTACTTCAAATATAAAATCCGAGCTTGGCTGCTTTGCACTAGAATGCGCCATCCACAGCGCTAATATTTGTAGGATTACACAGCAGGAGGCTGCGGAACAGAACCGCTCTTCCAAGATCTTCTATAGATGATGTGACGCTGTCCTCAGCGTGAATGCCATGTGCTCATTTACTTCGTTTGGTGCATTTGCAGCAGCACACCTTTAGCACTCTAGCATTTTCTTTTGGTGTGGCGGAGAGGAAGCGTGGAAGGTGAAATGTCTTTCCAAAGGCTCTAAAGTTGACAGCTCGTGCAGTTCAGCCCGTCAGGAGCTCCGCGGCCCAGACACCGAGGACGATTCATTAGGGAGGTCCAATCCACTTCAAGTCCACCTTAAGTACCTAAATAACAGCATGAGCCTCGGAGCCTGCTGGCACATTAGTCACTTCCCATCAAAGAGCTTAATCAAGTATTCTGTGATGATGATTTTCAGGCCTTTTTTTCTTTTAGATTGTTAAGTCTGGAGTTGCAGAATACTAGTTTAGAGAGGTGAATTTATGAAACGCTGTCTTCTTTCGTGGTCTGAAATCATTCTCAGTAAAGGGAATGAAATGTTTGTGTTTGCTGTGGAATGGGTGAGTTTATCTACTTGTATTTAAAACGGAATCAGGCTCAGTGACAATGCGCAATTTAAAGCAGAAAAAGTGACCCGCGGACACCCCATTTATTCTCTACCAATAGCCCGCCAGCATCCTCTTGCATATGGGCTGCTTCTCATGCAAAACGCCCGCCCGTCCCCGTCCAGCTGCCTCTCGGCGTCTGGGGAGCGCCCCTTCAACAGGACATGTGTTACTGGCTGCAAGAAAAAGAGAGATAAGGCTTCAAAACACTCAGCCTCCATCTTTAACTGTCTGTCTGTCTGTCTGTCTGTCTGTCTGTCTGTCTGTCTGTCTGTCTGTCTGTCTGTCTGTCTGTCTGTCTGTCTGTCTGTCTGTCTCTCTCCTCCAGTATTTTCTTTTTTTCCTCCACCTTTCTGTGTGTGGACGCTGTGAGCGCGTTCTGCTGAGCATCTGGTTATGTTTCCATCAGATAGGCAGTGAGAGAGAGAGAGAGAGAGGGGTCACTGAGCTCCATGACAACTGGGCGGTCCACAGTTGTGCATAGAAGGGTGATCATCAGTGGAAACATCGCGTTTCTGTTGGACCACAAAACTCATGTTTCTTTTTTTCCTGCATTAAAAACCTGCAGAAGAATCTACAAAAAATAATCCCACACTTTGCCACACAAACTTGTAAATGCAAAATGTAAACAACAAAAGTTGTCGTATTTCTGCGTGTGGAAGATGCTTTGATAGTGTGTCAGTGGGGATAATCTCTGCCTGATTTAGAATAAACCAGAGAGGGAAAAAGGCCAGCTCACAGAGGCAGACTAATCCACGAATAGAGGGAAATCAAAATATGGGCTATAGGCTTAAAAATATCTCAACTCCCCTCCAGGCAAAGACACTATTAAATGCAAAAATGGTTTTAACCTTACCAGTGTAATCCCTCACCAGCAATAGATTTTATTCTCACTCATATTTTCATTCTGATGCAGGCAGAATTTGTGGAGCAGCGTGTGTGCTCGAGCTAAACCAAACTTTTCTTTTTCTTGTTCGTCTTTAATCTCAGAGTGATGGAGGCAGATCTGATGGCAGGAGGCCTTTAGCAGGCCTGTGAAGAAAAAACAATAAATCAAAGAGATAAGACTGAAAATGAAAAATCTAAACAACCAAATGAATTTGGAATTTTGTTTCTCTTTTATTGGCGCCCTCTCAGAGGACTTTTCATATTTGTATATATTTTCTTTCCCCTCCAAAGTGTGACTGTGGATACCACAGGCCGCAAGTTTCTTCCACCATAGTGTTGTAAAGCAGCCCATGAGATTTGGAGTTTATGAACTGCAGACAAGTGAACTGGTACACTGCGAGATAATTAATCTGAGATAATGAATGAGGCTGTGAAGATGCATGCAATCATTAATTCTAATCATGACACGTTTATTTGTCTCCCCTCTCTCCTCCAGGCTCAGTTAAGAGACACAATGTCACCACAACAATGCGCGCGGGGCACGGCTAGAGGAAGAAAGAGGGGACTGAGGAGTAAAGACTGACTCGAGCAGGTGATTAGATGGGTGGGCAAAATGTGTTTCAAATATGAGAAGCACACACTAAAATCTATTTCTTCTTCTGCATGTTGTTTCCCCGCCGGGTGGTCGGGCTGCGAACACCGGGTCTGTGTGACATTACAGCCGGGACGGTGAGTCCGGGGATGGGCTGCTGGGGGGATAAACCGTGACTCCGGTAACACAGAGAGAAATATCACCCCCGACTGGAGCTTTGATCAACTGAGTGTACCGGGAGAGGATGAGGGGGAGGAGGTGGTGAAGGTGGAGGAGGGTGGGTGCGGGTCTCTGCTCCGCTGTTTGCAGTCCTTTTTTTTTTGTAATATTACAAACAGTCGCTGACATTTATAATTCATAATATAACGCAATGATCAATCTGGCTTATGAATGTGTTTATTTTAAGAATAAACAGCTCCATTTCCTGTGAACGTGGCTCGGTTAAAATCATTTGTATAATTTTTCATCTTCATTCCGACTTGGAAAACTTCACCACGTGGAGAGGAGGGAAACAGTACTGTAGATGGAAGCTGTGGCAACCTGCGCACGTTTATCTTTTATTTATTTTTTTTAGAGAGGGGGGAAATTAAAAGCTCGGGAGGACAGAAATCATTTTATTTATTGTGAGTCTGCCAAATGTAATTTACATGAAACTGTGAACAAAGAGGATTATTTAAAACGAAACACGCACAAAAACGCCATTTTCTTATTTTAAAACAACAACAACAACAACAAAAATCTTTTTTTTTTGTTTTGTTTATTTCCAAAAAAAACTGAAAGCAGCATCAGGGTGAATCTGTGTTATTTACTGTAATAGTTACAACATAAACTAAACATGAAGCATTTTGACCTACAGAAAGATGTTTTAATGCGTGAACAGGAAGCGCGCGTGAGTTCACCATCTATTCATGAAGTGAGTTCAGAGGAGGAGGTGTTGGAGGAGGAAGAGGTGGGGAAGATGGGGAGGGTGGGGTGCATTTTCCTGTTCCTGCCCTGCTGTCAGTCATTCCTCATTTATCACGCACTCCCAGGACCGAAATCCACCGCCCCCCCTTCTTCAATCCATCCATGCCTCCGTCCATCCACCCATCCCGGCGCGATGCTCACGCAGCAGAAAAGGCCCTATACAGCTGACATATTTGGGGGTGGAAATTGTGGTATATGACTGGGGAGGCTATAGCAGCTCACGCAAAGAACGCAGAGTCCCACAATCGACTGGCTGAGCTGTGTCCTCCCCTCCCTCCCCTCCTGTAGATCAGCAGCCAAACATATGCCGATGTGAACTCGACGTGGATTATTGAGCCAACAGCAACTCTACGCAAACATTTTCCAGACTTTCCAACTCCAGTCCGGCCTGTGCTGAGAGAAATCCAATGGGATTTATAGATCATCTCCCTACAGCTGTCCCTCCTCTGTCAGTCAACCCCCCCCCCCCCCCCCCTGCACACACACACACACACACACACACACACACAGGGACAGTCATGATCCGACCTCCAGCACCATCCCACAGCTACAGCCACTGCTGTGTTGACTTTCTCAAAGAGTTCAAATGATTCTGTGAATTTGGGGGGCTTTGGGGTTCAGAACAGAAACTCTGCCTGAGACTTACCCAGAAACAAGACCACCATATCAACGCACACCACCAACCAGAGTCCGTCCCGCACACTCCTCTAGGGGGCGAATTCAGTCCGGGCAAAGAGAGGGCTTAAGGGCAGTGGTATTATTATTATTATTATTATTATTATTATTATTATTATTATTATTAGTCTTTGATTCCAATTTACTGGAGAAGATAAAGGCAACAATCAGTTTTATTCCAGTCAAGTCAGGACTTATTTAGCAATAAAGAAAGAAGAAAGCAGAAATAATAACATTTAATTCATGTAGATATATCTATATATAGATATAGTTTTTTTATGTATGTGTGAAAGTACTCAAGAAGTAAATAATACATTTAATAATACAGATAGATAGATAGATAGATAGATAGATAGATAGATAGATAGATAGATAGATAGATAGATAGATAGATAGATAGATAGATAGATAGATAGATAGATAGATAGATAGATAGATAGATAGATAGATAGATAGATAGATAGATAGATAGATAGATAGAAAAAACATAATAATAATATTCACACAAACAGATCTCAGGTCAGTAGATTTGCACACATAAAATCAAATCACACATACAAACTTTAGGTTCAGGTTCTTTAACACATCCGCACCTTCAATGTGAATCCAAACTAAGAAAAAATGGTTCTGTGAGATGGAAGGTTCCAAAGAGTCAGTGAGAAATGAACATAGGCTACATAAAGTCTGTGGGAAGCAGCCTGTAAAGCAGTTCTCCGGTTTAGATTAATGGTACTCCGCGCTTATTCTGCAGTCGGGGTGAAAGGGCTAGGATCACTAATGATTATAATATAATGTGTGGCGATAACCACTCCCTTTGAGATATTATCGCCCGCTGGCCAATACTCTGGGGACTGGCTGCATGGCTGCAGAGCGGCAGATAGCTGCTGCTGCTGTTGGTGCTGGTGGCTGCAGCCACCGCAGCGGATTTCTGCGCTCTCAAATAAAAAGCCCGCAAGCATGGAGAGAGGGAGAGCTGTCCGCTGCTGATACCTGCATTAAAATACACAGCAGAGCGACACACACACACACACACACACACACACACACACACACACACACACACACACACACACACACACACACACACACACACACACACATCTTTTATTCTCTTATTAAGGATGAGATGCGTTAAACGCACCAGGAACATCCTGTTTATGATTTTCACCTGAAAGTGGCAAATCAGACCAAATTAAAACAAACTGTTAATAGCAACAAATTTAAGTGACTTTATTACTTCTATTTGGAGCATTTGGTGCTATTTCAAACGGCATGTTACAGCTCCAAAGAGGCCCTGTGCATAGCTCATTGAGGGTTTTTGGTTAGAGTAACCGTTGTATACATAAATCTTAAATTATAATTAAAACCTTTCAGCTGTGAAATAAAATAATAAGAATAAAGCACATACACTACTATAAACTATAAACAGGCCAGTGGGATTCTTAAAATGTTTCAATGTTTCAAAAATCTTCTTTTTATTTGTGCTACAGGATTAAACCTCCTGAGGTGATTTAGTGTATGATTGGAAAACAAAGGTGGAAATACTTTCCCATGTTGTTTGAAAGAAAATCAGATGTAGCTCATTTAAGATGTGTTTTTTGTTTTGTTCCAATAATTTATTTAATACACACACTCATGGGAGGGGAGCTAGAGCTGAATGATGCGTGGCATACCTGGATTTTATGATCATCATTAGAATGAAAAAAACACAGTTGGGCCTGTACAGTGCGCGTAAAATAGCAAAACCAAGAAATTGCCATGTATTCAAATCACGAGGACTGGAGGCAGATGTTCATATGAATCTGGACATGTTCTCAGGTTACATGGAGAGAAAAAAAGTCACCGGAATCAAGCTGAATCTGGAAGAAACTGATGATTCTTTAATGTGAAGGCTGCAACTTTTACAAAGCCGATTAGGCTGAAAATCCGTGAATAATTATCGACATTCGCTGATCAATAACAAACAGCGCAGTCCTCAACAACATCTGAGTAAAAAAAAAAAAAAGAAAAAAGGCTGCGAGAGGGGTGGAGGAAGAGGAGCGAGGAGAAGACGAAGTGGAGTGAGTGATGCTGCTGTGCCGGACGCACCGCGGCCAATCCCGCACTATCTATCTTCATTGGAGCTTTTGTGTGCGCAAAAAGCAAAGGCGCGCATAAGGTAAAGCCCGCATCAAAGCCGCGGCTTTATTTTTATATCCAATAGATCAGCAGGCAGACAAAGCTTTATTTTCGCCAGGAGAGAGATATTTTACCTCTGCCTTACGGTTTTATGTTGGAGAGGTGTCAGCCGGGGGAAATGGATGGCTAATGCATAGGCAAAGCGCTGCTCGCCTCGGCATGCTTCACGTCAGAGGGGGCTGCAAGGAAGCGCAGCGGGGATTTAGGGCCCCTGGGGGGGCCCAACACAGGGGACTGAATATAGGCCTCCACCTGTACTGTAGCTCATAACACAGTTGAACACAGTCAAAGACACACAACTCAAGTCAGAGCATGAGTTTGCCATTATTGGCCTTCTGTGAATAACCCAGAACCGGTTCCAGTGTTTATGGAACCGACTCTGGAAGTTCTTTTATACTATGGATCAGACTGCAGGGTGAATCAGTGGTGTGCAGGATGTAATGTGCTGAAAGGTAACACGTCAGCTTTCTGTCCTAAACAGAGACCCCAACCATTCAACCCAACCTGACATCACCACCCCGTTATTTCTTTATGCTATTTATTATAGGTTATACTGAGAGGTACAATTAGCGTGACAAGGTATGTGATGTGCTGAATGCAAGACAACCAGCAAATGGGGCATTAAAGCAGGAAAAACAACCCTCCCCCACAAATAATGAATAAATTAAAGGTGTATTCTTTTTTTGTTTGTTTTTACTTCTTATGGATAAACTGAAGCTCAGAAAATTTTTATCAAGTGGACCAACCTCATAACACACACAAGCACACGGTCAAATGACACACACCTCAGTTCAATACATTCATTTAGTGGAATTGAGAACTTCAAAATCCAGGGCAACTTCCAGTCTTTGTGGGGCTTGAAGCAGAGTCAACCCCCAAGAAAATCATTTGAATAAATGCGCAAATTGTGATATTTGTAATTTTCTGATTTAGTCCAAGTTTAATAGTCTTAGGTTTTAGTGGAGTTCTTGTGTCCCATGATGGTCTAAAAGCTGTTTAATGGGCTTTTCTGTGCCAACAAGATGCACATGTCTAACACATTTCTGAATGCAAAGAGTCAAATCTAAAGAATGTGAAAAACATTATGAAATGTAAGCTGCGTCATGCTGCTGGAATCAACCTTGAAAGACTCACTTTGCGACCCCTCTAAGACATCCACAAACACAACTATTAGCTAGTTGCTAAAAACCTTATGCACTGTTCACTCGCTGACATGAATGCAGATTTCTCACGGCATGCTGCAAAGAGTTAACAAGATTTACAATGCCGCTCAAAACACAGAGCTTCCCTGTCATATTTCCCTCATGCTAAATAGAAATCTTAAGAGGTAATTGGAATTTACTGCATACCTGAATAACTGCATATAAATAAGCACACATTTCATCGGGGGGGTTCACTGACACTGTTTGGTCGTATAAAAACCGCCGCATACATTATAATACACAGCAAATAATCTTATTTTGCTGAGGCCTTTGCTACATGCTTAGGATTCTGTCCAAATTACAGAGGATTCAAACAAGCGTTTTCAATTTATTAAACCTATATGGGCAACATTTCATTTTAATGGGACAATTTATTTCTGGGAAGGGATTATCAGGGGTTGGTTGAAACCATGGCAGTGTGTAAATCTGACAGTGTTCATCTCATTTAAAAAGGCAGGCAGTCCCCCCCCAGCCCCCCTTCGCTTAGGCCTCTTTCAGTGGACTAGGATTCAGGTGCCTTGCAAGGCCTCGACCCTCTGTCCTCTCCCCACAGCTGAAAGGCAAAAACTAGCTCATTGACTTTGGCCATGTCTACCAGACAAATTCCTCAATTCTCAACACCTTTATGATCCTGCATGTGCTTACAGAATTTGGTGGAGGAGGACACAAATCCTCCGGATGGGATTGGCAGTCATGCCCCCGGTCTCTCGGCCCGACACGCTCAGGATGTAAAGTGGCCGTCTACGTTGCGACCCCCAGTCGAGAGGGCTCAGCGGATTTGGAGATAATGACATTGCCGCCTCTATTAAGATTCACATTAACCATTTCACCACACGACCCTATTTCCCTTTGTCCTAACCCCCGTGTCAAAACCCTCACAGCATTACCGTGCTCGTGGTGATATTCAAAGCTGGCCAAACAACTTGCGTGTGCATGGTGTCTGTTCCTGAGAAGGACAAAAGACAGGCTGTCTATATGCAAAGAGTACAGTGGAAATATATCCCACTTGTTGAAAGCAAACCCTCTTAACATTCATGGAACAAACTATTTGGCTGCAAATAGATCCCCTATGCCTGTATCTGACATTTTTCATATTGGAACACACACTCACTCTCAGAAATATAACTTTATATGTTTTTTTTCGTTTTCACTGACTGAGAGACACCAATACCAAGTAACCCTTCTCTCTCTCTCTCTCCCCTTCTCTATCACACACAGCAAACCCCTAGTTGCCTCCCCTGCTGGCTCACAGAGCTGAGACTGTGGGAGGGAGGCCAAATTGTTTGTCTCTCCCTGTGTCAAGGCTCTGCAGCGGGGATACCATGAGAACAACTGCTCTCTGTCTGGCTTCTGGCTGATGGCTCCATCAGGTTAGAGCAACAGGGAGTCTGACGCTGGATGAGGTTGTGTTTCTGTGTGTGTGTATATGAGCATATATATATATGTGTTTGAGGAGAAGTAGGGTTATCTTTCCAAGAGTGGAGAGTGGGTGCCGTCTACAAACAAAGTGAGCAGTTAGAGGAGAGCTCGAAAAGCAAAGTGCAATATCATTGAAATGCACAAAAAGGAAACGAAAACACCCCAGGAGGAGAAAAAAGTATAGGTATCAAAAAGAAGAGGCAAGTTACAAAACAAAGAACTCAGACACCAGCTCTCTTAAACACCCCCACCGAAACATAATAAGGACTTCCTTGAAGTGTTTTCCTTTCTTTGTCATGGGGTGAGAACAAGGCAGCGAGATAAAAGTTTAAGGATATATTGATACGTCGGCACAGGTGCCAGATTTTAGGGTGAAAGGGTCAGATTGCAGGTTCTGGGTTCTAGGCTCAGGGTCTATTTAACAGGTAATACAAAACAGGTACAATGGGCTGGATAGCAGTGGCACCAGGCAACACGCTTGGTGGTGACTATAGGACTGGTGGACAAGTCTGAGGGCATCTGGTGGCCAGGTAGAGAAATGCAATGAAGAGATCCGGTGAAGTGAAAATGTGGCTGGAGGGAGGAGCCCAGAGGCAGAATGTGACACTCTTGCTCCATCTGACCTTCTGCACACAGCCAGCTTTTGATTTCATTGATCTTTCATTATTTTAAAATGAATCATGTGCATTTGAAGATGCTGACAAAGGATGTCATCCTGCTGATTTGTGGATCAGGATCTGAATATGCTGTGGTTTGAGTTGCCTCAATAATACCCTGAAATTTTTTTCAGGTTACATTCTCAAAATCGAGATGACACAATCAGTATTCTTATTTCTATGTGTTAAATACGTAGCAGGAGTCAAGATGTGGTTAGCCTAGCTTAGCATAAAAACTGCAGTGGATGTGGGGTATATATATGTGTGTGTGTATATATATATATGTTCTGTAGTGTCTCTGGCTGTGTTAGTGAGCAAACATCGCTTTTGTTTTGGTTTCTGTACAAGATCGCAGTAATTCTGGACTCCAGGAAGCGGTACATAGTCACTGGTCCAGAATAAAACTCCCTCTAAAACCATGATTTTGCCATTTTCATAACATTAGACAAACAAGATATGTTTTCAGTTACGGGCTCTTGAGGTGTTTTTTGAAAGCAGGATAGCTGTTTCCCCCTGCTTCCAGCATTCATGCTAACCTCATCTAACCACAGCCATACCTAACAATCTACAGCTGAATTCAGTATGCTTTATGTCCCTTAAATTATGTAATCCAGGCATCATTACCTTACCTAGACAAGGTTGTTTGAAATATATACATGAATAAACTGTAATGTTGACTGGGCGGTGGGATCTTAGGTCATCCTATAAGGTCTCTGTATGTGGAGCACTGAGGGGCATAAATACTGTACACAGGTAACAAGGTGACTGTCGGCTTCTATTTACTGGCATTTCCAATATGCTGAATTTATACAGTGTATTTACTGGAGTATTTAGTCATATTTTCGTCCCTGCTGATGTACCTCACTGAACTCTCTCTGCATTCATGTCACTTCCATATTTTTCTCTTGGAATAATAAGCATTAGGTAGTTGCATGCTGCTGCGTGGAGAGTGCTCCTCCTCTCCCTGACTTGCTATGCCTGCCGATGAGTTGAAAGGGTGAGGAGGTCGCAACCTTCCTGGGGGATGTTTTACGATGACATGGCCGGGAAGGTCTGATTTGTCTCCACTGGAGCGTGCTGCTGGCGTCTTCACACTCAGCCAGAGAGAAAGAGAGAGAGATAGAGATAAATAGAGAGAGGGCAAAGAGAAAGAGAGAGTGTGCATGGAGGAAGAGTATCGGTGATTGTTGGAGGGGGCTGTTTGTTGGAGGTATGGACGTCGCAGGGTGGAGGAGGGCGGGCCGTAAATTAGCTGGCTTGGCAGACTGATAGTCAGCAGCGATTTCAGAGAACAGCACCCACCTTGACTCTCGCTTAGGACGTCCAGCTGAGCCCCAAGGGAGGAGGGGGAGGAAGGGGAGCAGGAGGAGGAGGAGGACTGTAAGCTTGGACCTCAGATGTCACCATGTAGGCTCACTTTTATCACTTTCATCTGCCTGCTCATTAAATTCAGTAAATGCTTCTACAGTTTACAAGACTGCTTTCGCTTTTTCTTTCCCTTTAATTGAGTGTGCCTGAAAAAGCACACTCTTTATTAATTATTAAAATCTAAATATTGTAAATGCTTCATATTATTTACATTTTGTACAATTCTGTTTGTCTTTGAAACTCTCCGATCAGAACAAGAATAACAAGTAAAGTTGTGTTGCTTTGAACACTGTTTGGTTACACAGCTTGAGCAGGTCAGTGAGGTGGTTCAGCTGCCAGTAGCTCTTATTTTTATGGTGCCAATTCTAAAATTTAAATTTAACCATTGTTATGACAAAAATATTCATAATGCCAGTTTTTTTCAGCATGGGAGAATCATGTAGCCTGCCAGGTTCTCTTAGAAATCCAACGTGATACCTCGAAGGATATTTAGCACTTATTCTTTACGCATTTTAAGCTTAATGCTTATTAATTAAGATTTCTTGACAAAGTCAAAGACAAAGTCAGGTGTCATGGTAATAACAAAAACATGCAGTTAATGTTGTAGACTAGTTCAGTTTGATTAAGTTCAGCCAAGAAAAGGTTAGGTTTTGGAAAAGATCATTGTTTGAGTTAAAATACAGGATGTAGGTGATCAGAGTCCCCCGAAGTAACCTTATCTGGGGAGGAGACACCTAAACAATCTACATGGGAACATCAGAAAAAGAACGTAGTTTTATTTGCATGGAGTTGGCTGGAATGTGCTCCCTGATGGGGCGTAGGCGGGAGAGTTAGCACCCTGTAACACACACAGTCCCAACACACTCTAATAAATCATGTAATCCCTGATACTGGAAGACAAACATGGGAGCAGACCTAATCAGGACTTGGCAGAATCCTTTATCTGGGCCCATCTCTGCCTGGTCACACACAGTACACAGTCCCATGCTCCTCTTATGACAAACACTGAAATGGCTGATAGTCCCTGATGGATAGGATCTAGGGGTTGGAGCTCTGGTGGGATTCCAAGCCCAATGTTGATGTCTTAAGGACGATATTCATCTTTAAATCTGACCATTTACATACCACTCGCCGGTTTTGAGTGTTATTGGGCAGTGAAACCTTCCACTGCAACCCAGAATAATGAGATGTTTTGTGGTTGGCAGTCTACGGCAGTTTACTGACCGTAAATATCTAAAGTCAGGGGGATCCCTGGGATGCATTTCTGCTTCTAGATAAAGGTTTTTGTCTATCTTTATGGATAGTGAGACATTTTACTCTTAAAATACATTATCTATACCAAATGTGCCATATACTAAATAGTGTCCTCCCTGTAGGCTACTTGGCTTTACATGTAATACAATAAATTAAAAACATACTATAACATCAAAATAGTACAAAATGTTGAATGAATAAAAACAATAATTTAATTTAAAATAAGTTACATTTCTTGTGATATTTTAATATTAGCCTGCTTCGTAGTATCATGGATCATGCAAGTAATGTGTGCATACAGTACATCCATGATGTGAGGGGTAAAATGAACGGTTCAAAAACTGCAAAGAAGAAACATTAGGAAAAGAAGCGTGGCTCAGAAGCACCCTTTTCCCACCAAATTAGCTCTGGTTCATGAACCGGTTCCATTCAAGATTTCATCACCAGTCAACACTAAATGATCTTCTTAGACCTGCCTCCTGTGTAAACTGTCTGTATCTAAATTGTAGGGTTGTGAACGATAAACTGATGCGATCGGATATTCGGTTTAACAAGTGAGAGGTGCGGCTGCGTCAGTAGCAGCCTCCTCAATCGATACAATTTAGGCATGAATTCCTAGATGGTTGTAGATCGGTTGTAGAGTCATGGATCGTTTATCGCGAGACTTGAAATTGGTTGGCGGAATCACACACTTTTGGGAAAATCCTCCGGGCCCGTATGATCCGTCCTGCACACGACTTGAAACTGGAGCGTTTCAGAAGCGAGCAATAGCCCGGCAGACTTTGTTTACTTGCTCAGATTTGGCCATTTTCCCAGTGTATGTTCTTCTAAACATGCTTCTACATGTGTAAATATGCTATGTAGTTAATTAGTTTAGCTTTTGTCTGTTTTGGCAGTTTGACATGTGATTTTGCCAGTGCCATAAAGCAGCAATGCTTTATGGCACTGGCCAATTGTGATCTGTCTTTAGAGATTTACATCTTCAGTGGGTGGGTGGGAAGTCAGCAAGTATTGAGAGATGGACTGACAAATTTAGCTTAGGGTTTTTCACGAGTTTTAGAAAACATAGAAAAGTTGCAGCTTTATACTTTGTACCCCATCACAGTCAGTCCCTCAGCTCTATAAATTAGGATACTGACATAGAAACATTAAACTGACCGAATAGATAGAGAGAGACATGGATGTAAACGTACCACCAAAAGTCTAAGTCTGCACCAGAAGATCAGTTGAATTCATTACTGATAAACCTTCACAATTCCAGACTCAAACACTTTCCAAAGCTGATTTACAATAAATTCAGTTGAACTGGGCTCTCTGCTGTAAATATTCACTGTGTCAGTTACAGGTAGGTGACTGGAGAAGGCTCACCCCTGCTTTCTGTAACACTGCGGCCCACCATGAATCAAACACACAGCCAATTCACGGGGGAGCCATCACTGGGAATATATAGCAGCTCCTGGGTTACTTTGTATTGTAATACATGCATTGTGCCGCTAAAGAATATCCCAGCCTGTATTCAAGCAGAATGAACAATAAGGGGAGAAGAAGAAAGAGTCTGGTGCAGATTCAGGAGAAAGTAGCGTAATTAGAAAGAGATGGGATCGGGGGAGGAGGTTCAGTTGCTGGAGATGTGAAATCAAATTTCTATATAATGTCATTTAAATCCTGTGATCCAGGAATTGTATTTGAACTCAGATTATCAGAATCATCAGCCCGTGAATGTCTAAAATCCCTGCCAATGTTTGTGTGTGTGTGTGTTTGTGCAAACGTGTGTGTATGGAGGAGAAGGAGGAGGGGGGTTGGATTTAGTGTTTCTCAGGTGCACAAGTTGCAAGCTTTTTTGGGATGATTATAGTGGTGGGAAGAAAAGATGAAATCCATTTAAAGTTGAATAAAAAGATAGAGCAGGGGGGAATAAAGAGAGGTTTTGAAGACAGCACAGAAAGGCAAAAACAAAATGAGAGGGAACTTATTTAAGCAAAGAACTTTTATCTTGTGCCTGCAATCACCAATAGTTTAGTGGCCACAAAGGAGGAGAAAGGGATTGCTGGTATGCAATGCTTTTCTACACACTTTGCAGGTCTGTGGCTTAAAATGGCAAAGGCAGAAGTTGCGTTAGTTTTACCTCTAAAAAAAAAAAAAAAAACATCTCCTGTACTGTGTTTTCCACTGACCATGTTGCATCTTTCAGGTATAATCCATGTTTTCTGCATGTCTGTTGAGGACTATAAAGTTTGCTTTAGGCTCCGCTGAAAAATTCAGCTTTATATATTTTATGTTCATGGTAGAAGCTCCATCATTCACTTGCATGAGACAACGAGACACAACACAACTTTATTAATCCCCTCTGAGCAACTGTAAACTACAGTTGGGAACTAATAAATAAATGAATAAATCCTGAAGGCGATTGATGTGCCACGAGAACAGCAGGTGTCCTGTATGACTTGCTAAGACGTGTTTTTAAAGATAAATCTGTTTATCTTTCTCTAAAACATACATTTCTTTTTTTAAGTTCCGAGTAGTGTCCAACAGCTAGTTGGTTGAAGCGTGAAAGCGGAAACTCAGATTGAAAAAAAAGTCCACGAAGCGCCGGCTGCTGCTCAGCTTATTGCTATGAGTGCACAGTAACAAGCGGAGGCGGCCCAGCTGAGCATATCTACATTTTTATTAACTCCTTTCCTCCGTCATCTGGATTGTGACAGCCACAGGGCATGTCGAGAGATATTTCACAGAGCAAATCAAACTTAAAACAGTAAAAGTGTAAGCGTTTGCGAAAAGTGAAATTATGCCTTATGAATCAAAAAGCCAATGTTGACTGTACGAACAGGAGTGAACAAGGTTCTGACATTTGAAAGCAACATCTGACATGAGTGTAGTATGGAGATAGTTTGGTAATTATTATTTACCTTTAGAGGCTAAAAGTTCCATTTTAGTAGAGAAAATTTCATTTCAGTCATTATACATTAATTCAAACATATTATATTCCATTTCTGCCATGTTCCAAAAAAATAGAACCCTCTAAATCTGACACACTGGACCTTTATAATCGCCATGTTTTTACATGTTTCCTGTAAAAATGGTCAGATTGGGAGGGACTAAACACAACCACTGATACCAGCGGTGGCCAGTCTGCATACAGTAGCCTACTGAGGTGGTATTCTTGCTGGGTTTGGCTCCTGGCATGCTGGGCTGAGACAGTTAGCAGTTCACCACGTTGCAATCTTTCCATCAGCAACTCATTGCAGTCCTGTTGCTGAGCCCAGTTCTGTTGCTGCTAACAGCAGATTCAATTAGCAGCAGTTGATGAGCAGTTAGCTACATAAGCAAGTGGACATACAGTAGATGCATAAATAACTCACAGGGTATCAGACAGGCAGTGAGTGCCCTATACATCATCGGTAGACTTTCCAAACTGTTCCCCATAAAGTTAGAATAATTTTGTTTTCACTCCTCTTTTTTATTCCTATTTATACACATCAGGTAAATTGTGGTTTGATTTTCACTAAATTATCACAAGAGATTGTTCAATAAAGTTTTGAGAAGAATCACTTTGTCTACCAAGAATAAATCACATTGTCACAATCATTTCATGAGAAGAGGTACACATATTTGATTCTAACTAATGGGCAACAGTGTACTTTTTACCAGAAAAGAAGAAACATTTCTCTGATGGATGATTAACCTCACGTTCATTTTTAGGCCACAAAATGAGTCCAATTAAAGCTAAAGGCAACAGTCAGCACTGATTAGTTGTTCATGTTAATATGACTGAAAGCCAGGTTAACACATTCAGACAGCATTTCCACACTTTCATTCATTAAGGCTCAGTGTCACGACAGTCCTGTGTGTAATATTGATTTATTGATCACTATTGATTCCTATTTTCCATCAGCCATTCTGTCACTCGGATGACATTGTCTGAGCGGGAGCCTTGTTTTATTTTCTGCTCTGTCCTTTATTTCTGGTAAGATTAGATCGTAATAAAGATATTATTAATGAACTCATCACTTCCTGAATGCGCTTCACAATAAGACAATAGTGTTGACAATTTCAAGTGAGTCTCGCTTCAGAACCTATCTCTCCCTTTTACCTCTCTATTACCCAAAACAATATCTACACTATATCTTTTTATATTTGCTGTACATTTTTATATTTCTTTACACAAGTATATATTTTATATATGAACAGTTGGCCCAGTTCTCCAGTGAGATAACCAGAAGAAGAGAGATGAAAATTAAAAAGAGCGGCAGCTGAAACTATTATATGGATGTATGTTTGAAGATGCATCTCTGTTTGACAACTAAGCAAATTCCATCAGCTGAGGAACACCAAAAAATGCAGTTCAGTAATCAGTAACCACTGTTTCCCAGATGAACAATAACTTTCACAGTTGAACATTATTTTTTTCACTAAATATGATATTTGTATTTGGAAACATTGCTTCACTCCAGCAGTAGGACTTCCATTTTGAATGATTGCATCAAACACATGTGCAAGCATGCAGCACGTCGTACAGAAAGATTGTCTATAGTCTTTCCTGCGTGACCTACGAGAGCATCCAGAGGGGTGAACAGCGGCAGCTCACGCCTCGGTCCCAGCGCCCTGAGCTGACAATAAAACAGAGGATGCTCTCGGAGGAGCCTACAGGTGTGCTGCATTGTCTTTCCTGTGTGACAGCCCTGAAAGGGGAACATGCTACTCACTGTGGCGAGCCTGATTGTAGTGGCGTTATCAACCAGCTCCCTGGTGTAATTCCCAGATACAGAGCGGCGGAGACAAACGCAGGTAAAAACACTCTGAATCTTTTATCTCCACCGAGCAGCCGACGGCAGGGTGAGAGTTCTCCTTTCCCTCAAGCCAAAATACTGAATACTGGCAGGGATGCCGCTGTTATGTACTTCTTCCTGCTAGTCCAGTATGCTTAAGACTCAGTCAGTTGTTGTGAAAGAGATCTGTAGAGGAGAATATCAAGGCAATTCTAGGACCAGCTTCAAACGAAATCCAAGTGAAGACAGAGAGCGATACAAATCAAGATCACAACAGACCAGAACACTGTACATCAAAGACTTGTGGGTGCACCAAGATATACCTGTATTTAGATCCACTCTGTATACCTTTAAACATCAAGTTAATTATGCAAACAATATCCTAATGCAGAGTATCAATGGAATAACATTTCTTCTAGCATTTTAATGTTGTGTTCACACCTGCAGAAAATTATACATTTATATATTTTAGATTTTGTCTGTTTAGACTTCACAATGACCGACAGTTGTACACATAGCCACTGTGCGGTACACACTGCACCTGGACTAATAACACATTGTCACAGAAAAAAGAAGAAGCCAGTGATGTGGCCTCTACACGATGCTGGAATCTGCTAAATCTGCTCTGTGGTGCGTTTACGGGACACTGTTGAAAAGAAGAAAAGAGTGTGTCACAGGTCGGTTTTTCAGACTGTCACACAGATGAGACAAACTCAGTGTCAAAGCTTATTCATCTATAACAAATAGTGTACAAAATAATACAAACAAGTACAGTAGAGGAAATAAGATTGAAACTGGATTGTAAATGTCATTTTCTTAAAGTGTGACTGCGGTGAAAGCTTCTTTTAAATCCTTTTGCACATTTACACATTGCACAGAGTGATCACACATGGAGATGACATGTCTCTACTTTTTAGATTTTTAATAGCACTCCGAATATCAAGGCACTTTTTGATTACCCTTTAAAACTGTTTTAGTACAGTTTGTCACTGCAAACATTTTTTCATGAAGTATTTATGTTTAATCTTGAATACAGTTAGTAAAAAAAAAAGTTCTGGGTAAAGGAAGTTTTCTTCTTGCCACTGTCACCAAGTGCTTGCTCATGGTTGGAATTGTTGGGACCAGCGCCGGTCCTGATCACATTTGCGCCCTGGGCGAACAGACTGCAATATTCATAACTATGTTTTCATTAGCATATAACCATCTGAAAATATGAATCATTATGTTTTTGTTACCTTAGAATCTACAGACACTGCAGTGGAATGTGGAACTGCCCAGAATGGACAAATTAAGCACAGAGTCACAGCATGTTCTGTGTCACTGCAGCTTAAAACTACAAACTAAAGGGCGAGGGTTGATTTTTTTTGCAGAGATTATATTTCACTCAAGATTCAACTTTTCACTCATTTGGTAAATGTGGCATAAGACCTGAAACCTATGAAGGTTACAGATGGATAGATCCTTATTTCCTGCCTTAAAACAGCTTTGTGATGACCAGCTGCCACCAGAGGCCAAACCTTTGAGCCAGAGGATTCATATCCACAGAGGAGTGATACTATTAGGTTCTGGAGGTGAGTAAAAGGGTAATGATGAGCACTGAATTCCACTTTTATGATGAGCTTGGATATCTCTCAGGTCTTTCTTCATAACCTCCCCTCTTATGCCTTTTTTTCTCTCACCTTTCACTGTCACTGTCCTATTTCGCTCATGCTCCCTTCACTTTCTTGTCTCCCTTTCTCTCCTTTGGTTTTGTCTGTCTCATTCCATCTCTCCACTCACGCCACCTCCATCTCGTCATTGTGCCTCGCACTCCAGCCCTCAGCGAAAAAAAAAAAGAAAAGAAAATGGGAAAACGGCAAATCCTGCAGCCTCTTACGGCATCCGTGTTTACCAATCCATAATGCCGTTCTCAGATTTGTTCAGCTCCCAAGATTGCTCCTTGTGTGCATGTATCCCTCCACCCCCCCACACACACCCTCCACCTTTCCCTTATCGCCCAACAAAGGCAGCGGATGCTGCATTTTCAGCTGCAAAAACCTCCTGCAACGTTACCCCCACCCCCACCTCCCCCCTGATTGTTATAGTGGTAAGTACACTGAGGGGAGTCTGCCAAAAGCTACATACATAGAGAGGGAGAGAGAGAGACGCCTGTCAATGTTGCATCCCCACAACCACCAACTCAAGATTAGGCACCGCTCTGAGCTGGGAGGGATTTCAACAAGACACCTTCTTTTACCTTGATGGGTGGTGGTGGGGGTTTAGGTGAGGGTGACGGCGGAGAAGAAATAACACAAAAAGAAATATAATCTGCATCTATTCATCATTAAAGAACAGCGTGGAAAGTTGCGGATGTCACTGCTGGGTTCTTCATTGATACCTTGCCAATGCTGGATGGATAATTGAAGTCTGGGGTTTTTCAAAAGGGACGCGCATCGGGGGGAAGTTATAATACCCAGGTGGAATGAAAGGATGTGTGTTATGTCTGCCAAAACACTCTAGCCAGTGCTTTAGGTCTCTTTAAGAGCTGAGCACTGGAAGCCGACAATGCTATTTTGCAGTTCTTTGTAGACTTCCCTCACCCAGACAGACCTGCAATACAGATACAAAAGGAATGAGAAAGGACAAAACACATCGTCTAGAATCACAACTGCAGAGCCAGGTCAACTGGGTCGGCTGATGTATGCAGTCTGTTTCCCAGGATGAACCTCAGTACATCTGCAAATAGATATTTATAGATATTTGTTTTCTTCTGTTAAAGCAATTTAATGTATTTACACTCCTTAGTTACGTCATTATGTAGTAGTTTGCATTGTCAGTGGACATGCACACAAGATTTACAGCACAATTGCATGGAAGATATCTGAAAAACAAGGAACGGTGCATGTGTCCACATTATTTGTCAGTGTGCACTTATTATGTTCCAGAAGCGGATCTGGTGGTCATAGGCATTTGCTTAGAGGAAACATACACTGTATTATTTGTAGTGCTACAGGTATGAGTTATAAAGACCACAAGGTACACGTGTTGTTTCTGTCTGTTTTATTTCTCGTAGAGTAGTATTAAATTTACTGTCAGTGATAGGAAAAGCTATTATCAAGAAACCCTTAGCTTTAACACCAGTGACCACAGGTGTTCTAATCTGTTCACAAGTATTTTGCTGGTTCAAAACAATGGCCTGTGAAGTGATCTGATTGTCTCTGCAACCACGTAAAATAAAAAATGGTAGAGAATTCCTGTGATGCAGTTTGATTGTACCTGTAGGGTTATATTTGACAATTTCAACTGAACTGATGACTCAAAAAGAAACATTCATAATAAATCAGTTTTTGAAAGGGCATAACTTTTATGATGTCAGTCTTTAAAAACGTGACCATTTTGTATAAAATAAGAGAGTATTTGCTGAAATCAAAACTTAAACAGGCAGTATACTTTTAATAGAGTATGGTGAGATGCTATAGATGCTTGAATGACTTCTGTTTATTTTCTACCTTCTCCCTTGTTTACATCTTCTCATTTCCTGGCAATTTTCCCTGTGTGAGATTACTCTCCACACTCAGCACGGCTGGTGGTTTCTTAGACCAAAACAAGATGTGCCGTCGACTGAATTTCAATTAATACACCTCCGGGATTTTCTTCACTTGATAGGAAGGTCTGTAAAACAAATTAGTTTGGCAGCCCGCTCTAAAAATAGGAGAGATGCTGAGGATGTGAGTGGGAAAACTGGGAGCAAAGAGTTGTGTTTATTTTAACACACATAAGTATTGTGACATATATACGCACCGAAACACACACACACACCAAAGACGACACAGACCCGGTGCATGTTCGGCAACACAAGGGAAGCTGGGCAGCAGCCTGCATATACACACTGTTTGTTTTGGACTCAGTGCCGTCTCATTTACACGTGTTAATTGCAGCTAATTGGTTCTAATTAGATGAACAGGAAACCCTCTGGGACCACTCATACCTTTAATTTGAAGTAAATATCATTAATTAACATATGCTAATTCCAAGCCAATTAACATTGATTAAGAGATGCCAGCAACAAGGGGGGAAAGCTACCAACTTAAAAAAAAAATACTAATGACTCAGCAAGAGGGGAGAGAGGGAACGTCATGTTGGATGTCAGAGAGTCCAGGCACGACTGGCAACCTTGGCCCCTGGTCCCGCCACCCTGCATGGGGTCACCCTGTGACCACTACCATGGCTACCATTCCCTCCATGCTCACTGTACCCATAGTGTCTGCCATGTATCATACTCACTGTGTCCACCATCTGCCAGTCCCACTGTTCCCACCACGCCCGCCGTACCCTCCATGGTTTCCATGCACACCCTGCCCAGCATACTCATAACCACCAACCCCACGATCACTATTCTCGCTGTACCCAGCATCCCCATACCTCACTGTATCCACCACGCCTGCCATGTTTAGTCTACTTGCCATAGCCATCAGTTTACTCAGTTTACTTATCGTGTCAAACCCAACCTGCCCTGCTCCCTGCACCAAAGCTGCCGCACTCACCATGCTCACCATACCTATTGTGCATGCTCTGTGGTACACCTGCACAGGAAACATCCCCGCTGGCTCTGCAGACAGAGGGCATGTGTCTGCCAGGCGATTGAACAGGAGAGATTAGAGGGCTTACTGCTGAGAGAGGGAGCGGAGAGATGAGAGAGGGAGGAGGGGGGGGCAGAGAGACAGAGAGAGGGGGTGAGATGAAGTGAGACAGAAGGAGGGAGACAGTGATGGTGAGGGCTTGAGAGGAATGAGAATTAGAGAGCAGAGTAACAAACAAGCAAGCAACACACGCTAACATTATGTGACAGTACAAGAGGTCAGAATGTGACTGGAACTATGTCACTGAATACTCAGAGAAAACAATGACACACAGAGATGCAGAAACCTAATACAGGGAGCAGAGATGACATGCTTCAACGAATAACCATTTGGGTGATTGCCAGAAAGTAAATTTTGTTAATAATAATTTAAATTAGCCACAAAGAACTGCCTTAGAAACTGTAAATATCCATGTTTGCCTGCATTGTAGTGTTCCCTGATTGTGATCTGAACATATGTACTTTGGACTGAACACAACAGTGAATTTGTCAGCTAATAATTGTGACAATTAATAAAGAAAATAATCATCACAATAACTGATAAAGAAAACAAAAGTTACAGTTGTAATATACTGTTCCACAGGTTGAAACAGGATTTTAGAAACTGCTAAAGTTCTGAGTTCAAATTCATCAGTGCCTCTCCACACCTTTAACATTTTGTAAAACTTTCTAACGAAAAGTTGTGTCTGTTTTTAACCCCACAAAACTGAGCTTCACTAAACTGAACTGATTTTCTTAGAAGTTCCCTCAAATCTACAAGACAGTCTAGAAGATAGAAGTTAACAATATTTTAGATTATTAAATCCCTAACATTAGAAACTACAGGTGACATAGGGCACAAACAAACAAAAACACTTCCCAGCTTGATTGCTTAAATAAAAAACATACATTTTAAGTTTTCTGAAATGTTTCGTTTAAACATGCAAATGAGGCATTATCTAATTAAAACATGCCCAAATTTGCATACATTTCCAGAACACATGTGAACATTGCATAAGTGCTTCAGTTCAAATTTCTTTCTTCGTTTTGTTTCTCTTATTGTGAAATAAATCAGAAGACACTGCAAAGCAACCATAAAATTTATGGTAGTTTTTAGGAATATACTTTACACTATGGATGATATATGAAAAAACCCTCTATACAATCCTTCAGAGCGTAGTCAGGAATTCAAAGTGGAAGGTTTGGTGTGTGTAAGTGCTGATGAAGTGGAGAGTTGTGACTCAGAGTCGGAGAAAAAACTCATTTGGCCTTAAGATATCTATTGTAAAATGCACTTTTCATACATTTGCAAATCACTACAAGTGAATAGAGTTTTTGGTTTAAATATACAAATGAGGCATCATCTATTGTTCTTTTGGTGAAATCTACAGACACAGAATAAACAAAGTGATCCAAATGTGCATTTTGTTTTGTTTCTTTTTTCCAGTAGTGTGAAAGATTTGATGGCGCGGTTCCAAATTTCAGCGTAACTTAAGTTACTATAATAAACTGTAATGGCGGAGATGATCATGAAAATAAAAACCAAGTTGCAACGTATCAGAGACACTTTTTACGAAAATGCAGCTGTTGCATTTGTTATCCATCATAGTGTGCTGCATGAAAAGTTTACATCAAATAAAACTGTGGGAGGGGATAAGCTGGCAGGCCACATTTAAACAGACAGTGCACAGCTAACAAAGAGCCACATGGGGCAGGGGCATTTTCAGGCGCTGGGCATATGGGCAGGCAGACTGCAGAAGAAGGAGCATCAGAGGAAGAGAATAGAAGGCTGAGATGGTCAGAAGTCATTGATCCAGTACTTATATCCAGTAACATTGCATATGTTCACATGCCAAAAGATAGCACATGTTTAAAGTTTTGTCAGGGTGAAAAAGAGCATTCTGACATCATGTGACATTGTTGATAATTGAGTCTGTCCTAGTCAATCAGAACAAAATATTCTGCTGAAGTTGCATCCATTGATGCCCTCTGTGTTACTGATCAACCTGCTATAAACCTGTGATCAGCTAAAAACATCATGTTTATCTTTTCAAGTCGAGATGTCAGATCAGAATCAGGGATCAGGCAAACAGGTGTATCGCTCTAACCTGTGTGTGTGTGTGTATCTATGTGTTCATGCAAGAATAATTTGTAGGTCGAGCAGGCAGAAGCGGATGTGTGTGCATGTGTGTGTGTGAGGGTTAGAAGCTTGTGTGCGTTGCTCCCTGTGGGTGTGGGCACCGCCACATTGCTGGTTGCCAGGCTGCCCACCGAGCCATCTGACACACATTCACACCTCAGCCACCATGCCCACAAGCACATGCAGACAACACTGGCGGCCTGTTTACTGTGTGTGTGTGTGTGTGTGTGTGTGTGTGTGTGTGTGTGTGTGTGTGTGTGTGTGTGTGTGTGTGTGTGTGTGTGTGTGTGTGTGTGTGTGTGCGTGTGTGTGTGTGTGTGTTTGTCTGTGTGTCTGAGTGTGAGTGTCTCGGAGTTCGACCGATATACTGTAGCAGTTTGATAGATATTAACGACGTTTATCCACATTCGATATGATCATTAAAATGTGGCTCATATGTTCCCTTCACCCCCAAGAGTTTTATACATATTCATTGTCACAGTAGACATGGATGGGGGCAGCAACAAAATGAAATCTTACAGAAACACCATACTTATTTATTTATTTTACTTTCACAGCTTTAACTTCAGAACATCAGACAGCTCATTCAGCAGTTATATTTCTCTCTCCAAAGTCACCAGACTTCATTGACAAAAACAGCTTTGAAGAGAGCATAGACAGATAAAAACGCTTCAAGGGATGTGTGACAGAAAGGCAGTGGGTGTAAATATTTCAAATATAGCATACACATAGTACTGACTGAAAAAAATATGTACTATATCACTTAGCTTCCATGCTGGGATTCCTATGTGCTTCTCTAAAAAGGGTAGAGTACTGTAGGTAATACACTGATCATGGATAAGTACACTTCAGAATAATCTGAACTATTCCTTTAACTTAATTGTAGCCATCATTTTTGAAGATTGTTTCACAACAGAGATTTCTAACACTTCCTAAACCTTCAAACACTGTGTGACAACAGTATAGGCATTAAAGGTCCAGTGTGTAGAATGTAGTTGAATCTAGTGGTGTAATCACTGCATTGCAATCTCCTCACCTCACTCTCGCCTTCCTTGTGTAAAGGAGACACAACGCTTGAAAGGCCCCGTCTAGAGTCAGTATTTAGTTTGTCTGTTCTGGGCTACTGTAGAAGCCCAGAACAGACAGGGCTACTTCATGGAGCCCCGCTCCCACTGTAGACATAAAAGGCTCATTTTAAAGTAATCAAAATAAAACAGGTTTTTATTTTCAGGTGATTATACATGTATGAAAACATATTTATGAATATTATATTCAATGTCTGCCTTATTCTGAAAATCTTAGACCTGGCTCTAGATAACATGTCCTATATATATTTCTAATATTCTCTCCTTTACCACAATATAACCCACTGTTTCGGTCTACAAAAGAATATTGACAATGAGCAAATCATTAGAAAGAACCATGGTGCTTCAAATTTTAAACTTTAAGAATGACCTCAGAATAAGCATGTTGGACCACCGTGTTTCTACAGTGGCCTGATATGGACAAATTAAACACTGGCTCTTTACAGGGTCATTTTCTACACCTTTTGTGCCATAGTTTCTCCTTCACACTAGGAAAGAGGGCGTGAGATGACGGAGTTGCAATCAGCAACTACAGCACTAGCTGGCACTAAATTCTGCACACTGATCCTTTAATGCGTCAATATACTAGTGTGTGGCTGGTCAAAAAACATCTCTGTCTGTCTTTCCGAGCAATGCAGCATTTTTGGCAGCTTCCAGCAATTTCTGTAACTTTCAAAGACTAACATTTACAACCCCTTTGACACAAATCAAATCAAATTTGTATAGCCAAAAATAACAAAGTACATTATCCTCGGAGGGCTTTACAATCTGTACAGGGAGTGACACCCTCTGTCCTTAGACCCTCGGTTCGAGTGAGGAAAAACTTGCCCTCAAAAAACCTTTAACAGGGAAAAATGTGGAAGAAACCTCAGGAAGAGCCACAGAGGAGGGATCCCTCTCCCAGGACGGGCAGACGTGCAATGGATGTCACATGTACAGGACAAATCAACACAAACATATTGTACAATTACAATAACTGACAAAATAACAATGAATTACAATGAATGATAAAAATGATTACAGTAACAGATATGGTAGTAATTATGACAGTAATAATATATGTAGTGGACGTCGTGCAGGATCACAGCAGCAGCCACGATCCACGAGAACCTGCTGGACGACAGAGCACAGAAACTCCGGGGAAGTTTGGTTAGTAACATGCATTAATGAGACATGTATGTTTACAGATGGTAAGAGGGACAAAGAGGGAGAGGGGGAGAGAGAAGGAGAGAAAGAGAGAGAGAGAGAGAGAGAGAGAGAGAGAGAGAGAGAGAGAGAGAGAGAGAGAGAGAGAGAGAGAGAGAGAGAGAGAGAGAGAGAGAGAGAGAGAGAGAGAGGGAGGGAGAGAGAGGGAGAGAGAGAGAAGAGAGGGGGGGGGTCCCCCAGCAGTCTAATCCTATGGCAGCATAACTAAGGGATGACCTGAGCCAGCCCTAACTATAAGCTTTATCAAAAAGAAAGGTCTTAAGTCTATTCTTAAAGGTGTTGACCGTGTCTGCCTCCTGGACCCAGAATGGTAGTTTGTTCCACAGAAGAGGAGCCTGATTACACAGTGATCAGACATCTGTGTGAAAATTAGGAAGTACAGTAAGTCTTTTTTTTTCATTCTGCACACCACTGGTCCCCAAACTAGAGGTCCCAACCCCTACTGGGAGTCGCCAAAAGTTGCAAGACCTTTTAGATTTTAAGGAATGTAAGAACACTTTCTTTTATGAATTATTATCAGGAAATCATCTGTTCAAAATATATCCAAATCTCTCATTTGACACAAACTTCCTGCAGTTGTTGCGTTCTGTACTGTTACTATCATGCTTGAATATAATAACAAAATGTTAAAAATTATACCAAATTATATCTGTCACCTTTCCTGTTTCTGCAACATTATTACATCATGACACCATGACACCGTGACCATTACCTTCTAGTGTGGCCACTCAGAACAGGTAGAAACACTCGACATCCACGACATGGAACTCCACAGCCTTTAAACCTCCAAAGTCCTGCATCCAGCCATGTTAGCACACCTGTACGGGGTGTTTTGTTGGAATCAATGATCAATTCCAGCATGATTGGGTACCTGTGGCCTGTACTGTATGTGTGTGTATATTTTATATTTTCGTGCATGTGTGTTTGTGAGATGCTGTATGTGATATAAGGCTGCACCAAGTCATTGGCCACGGACTATCAGAGGAGGACGACAGCCAGTTGCTTAATAATAAACCCTTCAAAGGCTGTCTGATGTCACACACACACACACACACACACACACACACACACACACACACACACACACACACACACACACACACACACACACACACACACACACACACACACACACACAGCAGCAGCCACATGGATGAGAGACCAAAACAAAGACCACCGGAGAGAGAGAGTGAGGGACAGTGCGAGGCAGACGAAGAGAGAGAGGACACTGTTGTTGTCGGACTTCATGAATATTTAGCAGGACTTGTTGGAGTGAAGATAGAGGTTTGCTGTGTGTGTGTGTGTGTGTGTGTGTGTGCACATGTTCAAACACTGATCCCAGGAGTGTGTGGCTTGTATGTTTTCCTTGTCTGTGTGTGTGTGTGCATGCTAACCGATTGTCGATTCTTAAGATTGTATTTCTTCATTTCTGCATGTGTGTATTTACTCTTTTAGTATGGACGCATGTGTGTGGTGGTCATAGAGACTAGCTATTCCCATGGCAACAGTGGTGCTTCAGATACTGTGGACACCTACCTGTAATGAACCCCCCCAGCCACCATCCTCTGTGTGTGTGTGTGTGTATGGAGGGTGTCTTTCTATTTATGCAAAGACGATGAGCAGGTCAGGCAAGCAGGTCCCTCTGCTGAACTAGTTCACCTGAATGTGGATGCGTGTGTCAGTGTGTGCGTGTGTGTGTGTGTGTGTGTGTGTGTGTGTGTGTGTGTGTGTGTGTGTGTGTATGGGGGGTGGGGTGGGGTGGGGGGCAACCCAGCATTTTGTCATGGCACACTTGACAAAACAAAGACAACTCACTTTTCTGGTCCTCTGCCACATTTGGTATTCAGGAACAAGTCGGGGCTCTGGCTGCAAGGACCCGATAACACCTCCTCTCTCCCTCTCTCTCTTGGGTGTTGTGGTGGTGGAGGGTGGATGGTGGAGGGGGAGAGGAGGGGATGCAGCGTTCACTCCAGACAGACCCTGCCATTCGAATGTAAAGCCTCAGCTGCCGCAAATCCACCCCTCCTGCCCTCCCCTCCGCCGCTACCACCACCCTTCTATTATTTCGGCGGATTTCACAGCTATTTTTGGATGGACGGACTAAGCCGTCCAAGGATCTCCACTGGAGATATGTCATCAAAACCCAGACACCGCCCCATGCAGCCATTAACATAAAAATTAAAGAAATTATATGCAGAGAAAATGGGCAGTGAATAATTGAATGAATGAATGAATAAATAAATGAACAAAAATATAAATCTCATTCCAGCCAGCCATCTTCTGTTTCTCTTTTCTCTTTGTTGAAAGAAAGTGACAGAATGTGGCTGTTCACATCTTATTGGATTATTTGTTTAGAATTGAGCCATAACACATGCTTACAAATGACTTACAGGAGGACAGAGATGGAAACAAGTGAGCTGTTTGTACAGGATGGGAGGGAGCATGGATGATGCCCAGCCCACCTGAAGGTGTTGCAGCATCTTATTTACAATGTCCTTTTTTTTGCATGACGGGTCCACAAAATGTGATCCGTTTCAAAACTCAGAGGGAATGCTGACCGAATGCCGCGCAGCAGGAAGCAGCGGGGTGATCTGATGCAATGCTTTCAGTACAAAACAAAATGGATGTGAAGACCAGACACACACAAGTTCAATTTAGTTTTTTTTAAATCTGCTCTGAATGTCTGAGAAATGAAAACCTCCATGTGGAAGTGACAATCCATGACATGCACACGGAGCACTGTCCGCATCCATATGGCCTTGAGCACCAAGAGAAAATTTTAAAATAAAAGTAATAAAAAGCCCCTATGTTAGGTCATACAGTACTGTTTATTGGAGAGTTTGGGATTTGTTTGATCTGGTTCTACTCCTTGGGGAAACCATGAGTGACTGAACTTTTTAAGAATATTCCTCATGCATTTTTAGTGTTTTTTTTCCTCCTTGAACTATAGTGTGTAATAATATCCAATATGCTGCTTATCACAACACTGTGTTCGGTATAGAACTCAAGATAGCAGCAAATACACCTGATTAGTAGCACCATGTTGGGTTCAATGAGAACAAGTTGTTGGTGGTTTAAATGGTTCTGCTCGCTTAGATGAGTCTGGTAAAGTGGATAAAAGAAGGGTTAGGCCATGGGAAGGAGATGGATGATGCCTATGTCAGAGTATTCCAGCAGTGGTAGTTGGGAAATAGGTCTAATAATTGGCAAAAAAAAATAAAAAAAGTTAATATATGAAATGTAACTGGGTATTAAAAATAGGCAATAAATCAAAAGCACAAGCAGGCAAAACAGAAACAAAGGTGACCCACTGGAGCAACAAGGCCTTATGGACAACCTGACAGAGCATCGTGGTTATCGTGGGCCAATTTTTACATAGGCTGCTTAACTATTGAGGTGATAAAGAGCAGGTGTATGGGCAGATGGATCGTCAGGTGACTGGAAAAGATGGGAAGCGCAATGAGGGCAACTGGTGGACAGGTGGGGAATGACAGTAGATAGATCAGATATTTTATTGGATTAATAAAATAATGATACATGAGACAAGACAGGAAACACCAGCACAGTAAAAATAAGTGGACATGTGCTTTCAGTGCAACAATATCAGCTCTGAACTGACATATCGGTATAACCCTCACTCCCTCCCCTCATGCAGCGAAGTAGCGAGCATAGACCTGCTGATGTATTGGGAGTCGTGCTGCTCGCTGTGTCTGAGGCTGTGTCATCTCTGCTTCTATTTGCAAGGTGTTTATTCTGTCAACGACTTGAGTGTTTGCCCAGCTGGCACAGACTCCGTCTCTGGCAGCGTCAATGCACCACCTCCTCTAGGGGGCGGAGGGATCTAGGGCCTCACAGAGGGTGGGGGGGTGTTGGCAGTGGGGGTGGTTGGGCAGGAGGAGTTACTAGAGCTAAATCGAGGGAGCAAGATGCCCGGCTTCCTTCCCTCCTCCCCTACAGTCATCCCCTCTGCGCCATCTCCATCCTCTCTCCCCACACTCTTTACCAGAGAGCATGTGCAGCGTCTGCTGAGGCGGTGGCAACGGCAAGCCGACCTGCATGAGCGTGCTCCAGTGCCAGTCCAAAAGCTGCCACCACTGCCGTCAAAGGCCCCCAGCCTCCCCCAGCCAAAGTGGGGCGGCTTAGCCCCCACATAATCCCTATTGACTGCCTCTTGCTTTGTCTGCCAATTCCCAGCATTGGATTTGTCTCACTCGATGATGCGCTCCACTCCACTTCTCTCACATTAATCCATACTGTTATTACTTTTCAATACCAACACTAATTATGCCCCCCCCTCCCACACCTACCCATCCAGCCCCACCCTGACACTGTCACACATACCATTTTGGACGTAAAACAACAGCAAAATAAGAACAAATGAGTTAAGAGCCATTGACGAAAGGCCAAGGATGACAGCAATGGAGCTAATTCCATCCTTTAGCTGCTGACTAATCAACTGGCGGCTGCAAAGCGAGTGTGAAATGCAGCATGGGATACAGTGCTGGGCGAGGCAGCATGGTGACATGAGGAGGCCATCCTTTGCTATACTGCCATCAGAGAGGTGCCAGCTTCGAGGGACAACCTGCATGTGTGTGTCTGTCATACATGCAGGCTTGTGTTTCTGATATTTGCCTCCATCCTTCATTATTTTCAGAATCAGGATCAGGTTTTTAGTAGCTTTTCACATACAGGGGGTGTCTTGGTGTTATTGGTGCATTACAAAAATTAAATAAAACATATAAGAATATGAGGAAGATAAAAAAAATCTAAATTTACAATCTAAATACAGTATATGCACAATATGTTTGTGCAGGAATGTGCAAGTCTTTTAATCACTAATATTGTTTTTGCATTGAGCTAAAATTCAGTCATGCAATCCAACATACCATCTTTTTCCTTGTTTGCTCAGTGATTCTGGCTGACGCTGGCCATGCAATGTCCAAAATTTGAGTATTAATTAAATTCTACAACACTTGACAACTAATTTAACAAAACATATACACAAAGATTAACACAGTGCAAACACAGCAATGCTACAAGTCTTACAGAACAAAACAAACACATCTTTTGGACACTAAACACTGGACGTGAATACCTCAGGTTTAGTTTTAACACTTGATTTCATCAGAAATATTGAATATTCATGATGGTTATGTTAAAAAATCACCCCTTATTTACCCCAATCATTTACACAGCACTACTCATAGCTGTTTACCAATAACTAAAACAGAAGTTGAACTTGAAAGTCTGAGAATCACTTCAGGAACCTGTGGGCACCCTTCGCACTTTGTCAGTGCGTTCCTACAGTCTATGTTTCACACTTGTAGTCTTTACTGCTAATTTAGTCATACATAAGATTCATGTGTGAATTATGACTTGAAAGATAAATCACTGTAAATATATAATGACAATTAGCTTTATATAGTAGAACCACATAATTTGCCCAGACATTGTGATAATGAAAGTGGCATATTACCTCTGTGGGCACACACAATAGGAAAATGCTCTGAGATCATATATTGGCAGCAGAAATGTAGTAGTCATAAAATCCACAAAACTATATGTTTTCTTTCTTTTCTTTCATCCCATTGAATTCAGTTGTGAAATGTTCTCTAACAAACAGATGTATACACCTCAGAGTCTCCTCAAGGCACCCTGGAGGTTCCTGGCCCCAACTTAAAGAACCAGACTCACTGGTCATGGAGTCTGTGAATGGTATTGTCAGACAACGTTTGTTTGCAGGCGTGTATTTGTGTGAATGAGTGTATGTGCGAATGCATCTCCACTGTTAAATCTTGCGATTACACTGTAAGCACCCTAAGGGCTCCATGGGGCTCTGACCAGGTTTACCTGTCTCCTGGAGCTCCAGTGGTACCCGAGCCTCCAGGACAGGTTGTCCATCTGTCACTGATCCCAGATGAGTCCTGTTAAGCAGCTTTGCATTGGGCCCAGCCAGTAGCAATCGCTCGGGCTACAAAGAAGCTGCTGCCAATGGCCAAGCTCTCTGCTGTGTGAGTGTGTGTGTGGGTTTAGAATTTAGTTCTGGTCAATAAAAAGCCTGATTTCTGCTGTCTGCAGGAACTCTATTTGCCCTCACATCACTGCAGGCTCAGCTTTGGTTCAAGTGATGTTTGGAATGAGACACACACACGTAGGTGTCTGATACTCTTTACTTACTAAAAGCCTTGTGATCTAGTTAATGTCGACTAGTACCCACTTAACTTTCTGCAGTAATATATTTAAAGGTGAGATTCTAAATCTAAGTTCTCGGTATATAGTACTTTCACTGAGAAGTCGCTTCTCCAAACTCCTGAACCACACAAGTAGCTTTAACCCAAGCATGATGTACAGCTACACATTTCTCACCGCAACTGTATTTTTAGAGATATTTTCAAGTAATTTGACAAGTGTTTTTCTAAACTGAAACCTGGTGTTTTTATCCCATCAGGTGTTGGAAGGGTTTATGAATAGACCTGTCAGTCATGTATTGTGCAGCCCACTTCGGATGGCCTCTGTCTCAAGCAAATGTTGAGCTTCACAAAATTGTTGGCTGTCTTCTGAAAACATTGAAAGACAGAAGATCATCCATCCCCAAATATACTGATGGTCTGTTTCTGACAACACAGCAGTTTCCTGAAAACTCTTTGTTTTGTTTTCCAGCAGCAGCAGTGTGGGGTGTCCGTGCCTCATGGCTTCAACTGATTTATGACGCTGAAAGGTGCGTCAATCAGATGCAAGTGCTTAAGAGAAACTCTGGTATTACTGACCAGGTCATTATGTGAAGTCTAATCTAAAGATATTAATTTTTAATGTAGTGTGTTTTTCATTTCAACACTACTTTATTCATTTTCCTTTCACCTTCAATGGCAATGGAGCCTATGTCTTGGGGTGCATGGCAGTGAAACAGAAGCATGGTCACCAGAAGAATGAGCAAAATGAGCAAACAAACACTCACAGTCTCTAAAGTTTCCACCTAACCTGATATCCACATGGTTTTTAAGGCTTGAGGTCAAAGTTAACAGTCCAGTTAATTTACTGCACTTTCCAAATGACACCCAACAATTGTTGTGCAAACGTGAAAAAGTGAGAAGACAAATTTCAAACCCATGCATCACATATACCTAACCAAGTCTAAGTATAACTAAATCACTAGCTGGAGTGTGGATGTTTTGCGTTGGTTCGTATTTTTCAAAAACTGAACTCACAGTAGACGCCGTAGACATGGGGAAGAGACACTTGACCAGTCAGTGCCAAAACAACACGCACGCCCACTCAATCAGGAACAAAACAAAGCAATTCTACGGGTGGATAGTTGGAGCTTCACTCCACCGCCTGAGCATGTTTACAGGCAGTTATAAAGTCTGAATGCACACACACAAATGCACACACATACTATGGATTTACAGGTTTAAGGACTGATGGTGGAGGCAGACACACACACACACACACACACACACACACACACACACACACACACACACACACACACACACACACACGCACCCACACACACAGCCTGAGTGTGTCCAGTTGGCTAGTCACACAGTCTGTGTCCAGCTTGGCCTCCATCAGATAGCAGGTTACCTTTAATGGCCAGGCAGCACAGAAAGAGACAGCAAACAACCTGCCTTTGTCTTATCACCAAGTCCTGGGCAACTTCCTCCCCCTGCACACACATACACACACACACACACACACACACACACACACACACACACACACACACACACACACACACACACACACACACACACACACACATACAAACACGCACGCACACACCATCACTCCACCTGACAATTCCAATTTACTTTTCTGTGACAAAGTTTGGGGTTGACCCATTTCCATCCACAAAATAAACAAGACATCTTGACTGTCCTTGTCAAGGTGCTCTTTAAAGTGTGAAGCCCTTTTATCCAGTGATGGGAATAATGGCTCTATAAATAACAGTGTTACTTTTTTCAGTAACACATAATCTAATTGATTACTCTTCCCATCATTAAAATGCCGAAAAAAAGAGGTGGAGTTGGGCGGGTGTTGCTTACACAAATTGACACACAAAGACGACACAGGACATTCACGTGAGTCAACGAGAAACAGGACTGGCGAGCCCGAAGAGTCCAAAAGTAGCCTTCTTTAAATGGAAGTATAGTATATGTCACACCGTGAGGTCAAGTTGGGTTTTTGTCCTGTCTTGTCACTTCCTGTTTTATTTGAAAAGATAACTCTCCTCTCGTTTCAGGTCACTTGCCCTTCCTCATGTGTCACCGGTCTGATTGTCTTCCTGTCCCTGTCTTTTCCCTAGTTTAGGCCGTTTTCATAGCCTCACTCTGTTGAGGGATTTTGTTGATTTGAATAAAACAGCTCTCTGCCACCTCTGCTTCTGAGTCTTGCTTTGAGTCCGGCCTGACAGTATATATCATAAATAATTGAACATACACATGTATTTTAACTTCCGTCAAAGAGTGATGGAGCCAAAGTAACTAGTTACTTTTATAATTTGTAATTTATTGACTACTTTGGTTACTTTTTTGGAGAGGTAACTAGTAACTAGTTACTTTTTTAGAGTAACTTGCCCAACACTGCTTTTATCTATGCCAAAGAATAAGCATTAAACAGTTATGCAGTCATAACATGTAGAGTTGTCCATATTTACCACAGTGTTGTATGACTGAACTGCATTTGAAACTTATAGCACTAAATCAGAAAACATACCAATTATTGCATAGTGTTGCTTTAAATGAGCCGTTAGATGGACCAAAACCATGTCTCCAACTTTATGGTTATTACATTAGCATTCAATTTTCTGACATAGTAAATCAGGTATGGAATGTACATAATTAAATTGCACTGAATGCTACTTCACCAGGACTTGATGTCAAGTGCCTACAAAGGAGCTGTGTTTTCATGGGAGATAGTTTGAGTAATAATTTTACAGTTTGTCTTTGTTTTCTCCTCCGAATAAGTTTTGCTAACCTTAATCGTCCTGCTTTCCTGTGATTCTTGCCCTGTTAGACTTCTTTTGAACATTGTCATTGTATTCTGTATACACTGTATACGTTGACATGTATAAGAGTAAAGGTTGTTAATTCTCAAGCAGTTGAAAGTCAAAAATCATCTAGCCTAATCACATAACACTGGCATTGTTTTCTTAGTTTTCAGCATTATGTAGTATTTTTAAGGCAGTGAACAGCTTTTCCTTTCCGCCCATTGGCTTTATGCAAAATGCTTCAACACATTACTTCTTGATGGATTGGTGTCATGATTATCTATTAAGCACAGATCATGGCAATGCAAGATGTGTTTCTTTGTACAGCACGTTTCATGCTTCACTAGGCATAATACAACAAAAGAGGCCCAAGTACTGATCCTCGTTGGTCCCCTCATATGCACATGAGTTAAAATAGACCCTGTCTCAGTGATAGAGCTTGAACTGTGAGGACCATGCTTAGGAATCCTAACCAGTTTTCTTATTTCTTTCTAGTGGCACTGTGTGACCAACCAGTGCCAGAGGCAGCACCATGATGCAATAGGACTAGGACAGAGAAAGTGTCTGGATTTGTTTCTAGGGGGTAGGACTGATGGCCAAAGCTACAAAAATAAAAAGCTAAGAATTTCTCTTTCTTTTGCTTTAATTTAGCTTGGTTCATGAGACATGGAGGGTGACGACTACTTCATCAGAAATCATGCGATAACTATTTGATTTGATCTGACTGGTTATTTCATTTCGCATTAAATTTAAATATTTCCATACATTGACACAGATTAGCCAGTTACACAGACAGTAAACAGCACCCTCACAAATGGGGTGTTGTATCATACAACTCATAACAATCATTTTACTGTACATCGTGAGAAAGTACTGATCCAAGCAGTTCTGTTATTAGAGAGGTCAAAGAAATCGAGACAGACAGACAGAACGAGCGCTGATGAGAGACAGGTGAAGTAAAGGTTATTGGGGAGCTCTCTTTATTTGTTTCAACATGAACAGAACCGCTCTCTGACATGTGAAAGAGCTCTGACTTAAAATACAAGACGTGTGTGATGCACCTACAGGAGTGTGTGTGTCTTTCTGACTTGTTATAATGGCTATGAACAACCTTTCCCCAGCATCATGAATGGTAGCATATGTGGTGGTGGTGCTGTGTGCACCATGGTACACTAGCCACCGCTAGACTCTGTGTGTGCATGGGTTAATATTGTGGTGATGGTGTGTGTGTGTGTGTGTGTGTGTGTGTGTGTGTGTGTGTGTGTGTGTGTGTGTGTGTGTGTGTGTGTGTGTGTGTGTGTGTTGGGAGTCAAGGTGCAGTGGAGCAGATAGCTCAGCTCTATGCATACTAAAACCACCATCGCCACCGGCAGCAAAGATAGAGCTGGGGGGTGGAGGGGGTGGAGGGTGTATGGGGTGGGGGTGGTGGTGGTGGGGAGAGGCATGTGGGAGGGAGGAGAGGGAAGGAGGGAGTGACATAGCACCCCAGGGAGCCCCTTCCTTATCGCGCCTCTTGGCTCAGTTTATCTGATTAGACATGACCAGGAAAACAGAAGTAAAGTAAGGCAGAGAGAGAGAGAGAGAGAGAGAGAGAGAGAGAGAGAGAGAGAGAGAGAGAGAGAGAGAGAGAGAGAGAGAGAGAGAAAGAGAATTGAGGTTTCGTGCTGATGGTCAAACTGGGTCAAATTTCTCTCCCATTTAACCACAGTCACTGCGATCACATCAGATATTTGGGTGAACAGACTGATATGAACAGGCTATTTTCTCAATCAACTTTTGACTGTTTTAATATATCATTCAAAATGTTCACTCTCATTGGTTAGCCACAATGTCAATCATGTGTCTGTGCAATATTGATGTACTGATTAAGGCAAGACAAGTTAACTAGCACCTGTATATAACAAGGCGGTTTAAATTGTCGTAAAGGCATTAAAACTAAATCTTTAAAAAACACAAGACATGTAAAAATGTTTTTTTTTAATTGAATAAAAGAGCAGAGAAAAAGAAAAGAGTGCAGTTTTTTCTGTTCTTTTTTTACTCTTTTGAACTAAATGTTTTTTCATACTTGTACAGTTGTTTTCTCATAAATTACAAGGAGAGGGGAAAAATAACCATTCACAGTTTGGCTGGCAAAAAAATGTGTTTTTACAGGCACTTTGCAGAGATGCTTTGTGTGTGTGTGTGTGTGTGTGTGTGTGTGTGTGTTTGTGTCTTGACAGCACTTAAGCACACTAAATATAAAAGGACGTTTAGACATAAGTGCTCAATTATCACTTAATGTGTAGAGTATTAAAGCGTTTCAGATCATGCCTCCATCTGGAGAAAACACAGGTAATGTTACAACCTCTAACCCTCAACACTGACAATGAACATATACAAGGCATCCTATATGATAATTATGTCAGTCAGCAATTATGCCCTCATCTGTTTGTGTTGCTACATGTACAGTACCATTCTATATTTTATCTGTCCATCCATTCTTTAAGCACTTATCCTCATCAGGGTCATGGTGGGGCTGGAGCCTATCCCAGCTGACTTTGGGTGAGAGGCGACGTACACCTAAGTCGCCAGCTAATCACAGGACACAGAGACAAACAACCATTCACCCTCATATTCACACTCACACCTATGGCCAATTTAAAGTCACCAATTAACCTGTTAGGTTCATGTGTTTGGACTGTGGGGGGAAGCTGGAGTACGGAGTGTCACAGTGGTGTCATCACATCGTCTGAGCTTTGTTGAACAGATATCCTGTGAACAAACTGTGTCATTTTAGAGTTTGAGAAATGAGGGCATTTTCAATGCAGGGATAGTCTAATAGAAGGCACTATGGAGTTGCATTATGGTAAATGTAGGTGCCTGTATTTCTGGAGCATGTCCCACACAAGGGACTAAAAGTCACCATATCTCACCCTCTGCTGCTGCTTTCATTTGGACCATTCTTTTTTTAATCAGTCTCTGTGTGAGTCTACCAAATGAATGTGAATGTAATATTAAATCTGTGCAGTATCCCTTTTATCTGAATGGTTGCCTGTCACTCTTAAATCAATTAGTGGCGTAAAACTTTGAGTTTATGTGATTCTGAAATGTAGCAGAGTGAAGGTATGAAGCAGAATAAATGGAAATCCTTTACAAAATTATAAAATATGTACTCTAGTAAAGTAGTTGAGATTTGAACAAATGTAAACTTTATAATATCATCATGATCCTGATCCTCTGGAGACTCTCTCTCTCTGTCTGATGATGTCCTGCTGACATTTTGCTTTCACATGCAATAAAATATCACTGTCACGTCGGTGACATGCCGGCAAGCTGTCAAATTCTGTGACAAAATTCATACAGATCTCTTTGGGAATATAATTATTGCTGGGTACACTCTGAACATTTGGAAATGATCCAAATCCAATTAACAAAGAAGGTAGGCACATGAACCCAAAATGGAAATGAATGTTTGCAATGCAAATACAAATTGGCTTAGAGGAGAACATGCTTGTACAAAGGATTCCAAAAAGATGACAGAAAGAGAAAGAAAAATAGAAAATGATCTTGAAAGCAGACATACACATGAACACCCTTGTACATGTTTTGCCGTGTGCTTTAGTCTGCTTTTGTTTGTGATTAAATATGATTAAAACCAAAAATCAAAACAGAGCAGGAAAGATGCTTCATTCTCACATTTTCCCTCCACCATTTCCCATCTGTGTTCAGTCTGGTCTCATCATCTAAAGCCTGGAGGGGATGGAGTGCGTGCATGTGTGTGTGTGTGTGTGTGTGTGTGTATGTATACACATGCATGAGCATGTGCGTGTGTTTGAGAGAATGATAAGGTCTTGAGGTCTTGTGAATGAGTGTCTATATAAAAGAGCAGAAGGAGAAAGCGTGTGTGTGTGTGTGTGTGTGTGTGTGTGCATGGGACATCCTCGTCAGTGAGACGGCCCAGGGGACGGCCTGGCCTCCTCAGCCTCCTCATGATGATTGATGCTGGCGGGCCCCACACGCCCCGGCCGCCCAGCTAAATTAAAAGCCTATTTTGTAAAGTTGTAAAGAGAACAGAATGGTTGGAGGGTTGGTGTGTGTGTGTGTGTGTGTGTGTGTGTGTGTGTGTGTGTGTGTGTGTGTGTGGGTGGGTGGGTGGGTGGGTGGGTCACAGCCGGGGCACTCTCCAGTGTCTTTAGTATCATCAACCCCTCAGAGGATAGCCAGAAGGGGTTCTCTCCATGCGTGATGCTCTCTCTCTCTCTCTCTCTCTCTCTCTCTCTCTCTCTCTCTCTCTCTCTCATTCTCTGTCTCATTCAAACACACATGCACCGTAACGCATACACAGAAAGCAGACACACAAAAATGTATACTGGTCTGACTGACTTTTTATGTGTGAGATCAGGAAATTAACAGGAAGTTCAGCTTTTGCAGAATTTCAGCCCTGCTTTTTTTGTTTTTTTTTACCTCAATACTATTCACACTGTGTGTGTGTGTCATATTCCCTGCATGTCGGCCGAAGGAGCAGTATTTGTCAGAAATATATGATGCAGTTATGTAATACATTTACCTATTATATTATATACAGTATATATGAAATAAGAAATAATTCAGTTCATCTACAGTAAACAACAGCAGTCAAGCTGACATTCTGCTTTCCAACACATCCATTTCATATTTGTTTTTTTAATTTTCTGACAGCTCTCCAACACAGCCAACCCTCAGATTTCAAATCCTTCTACAGTATGAGCACAAAAATGCATCATTATTTGACGAGTCCACTGTGGCAAACTGTGATCAATGTAAATGTAATAAATCTGAAAGCTTCGGACAAAGTTAAATGGTAAATGGACTGTACTCATAAATCTCCTTTCTAGTCTTCCGACCACTCAAAGCTCTTTTACACTACATATCTCATTCACCCATTCACACACATTCATACACTGATGGCACTGGCTGCCATGCAAGGTGCCAACTGCTCATCAGTTTCAGGAGCTAAATATCATAAGCATTCATATACCGATGGCACAGCCTTCGTGAGCTGCCCAAGGACACTTCGACTGGAGGAGCTGGGATCGAACCACAGATCACGACGATGGACGACCCGCTCTACCTCTGAGCCACAGCCGCGTGTAAGTTAGACTCTGATGTATTTTAGGCCCTGATGAGTCCACTGATTACCATGAAATGATCAGTAAACTGTATACAAGAAAAGATATATGTAAAGGATATTTGAAGTAAAGGTACCATCATTTTGGTACTTATATAAAAAATAGAACAGTTTGCATTACCCTATTTCGAAGATTATGAATATCCCTTTTATCATTTCATAATATATTAATGCAGTGAACAAAAAATAGGTTCATAACAAAGAATATGATCAAACATTCAGTGGAAACCTTTGATACTTGCTAATCATTTTTTGAACCAAAAACTAGTGAGGTTTGACACATAACCCGACAAAGTATAAACTGAAATGAATGAATGAATGAATGAATGAATGAATGAATGAATGAATGAATGACAGCATAAAGCACTAATGCATGCTTTGTCAGCAGCAATGTCAAATATGTGAGCCTGCCTAGCGTTGAAACATGTAAAAACAAGTTTGACATCTTACCATCTTCTTAAAGAAAAAGAAAAAAATAATACAAGAAAATACATCATATAGTAAATATTCTGTAATAATATTCTGGTTGGTTCAGATTCTTGACTGACTCTGTGTGTGTTCTTTTTTTAAATGCTGAACTTTGACAGCCACTCAAGGACAGACACTGACTTGTTTGTATATTGTTTGCAAATCATTTATCCTCAATGTGAATTTAATTGACCAGGCGACTCCAGGAGGCAAAGACAAGCACACACACACACATACACACAACACACACACGTGCCCTCCAGCCACCCTCCAGCCACCCCCCCTCTTTCTGCCTCCAAGCCATGCCAGACATGCTCAGCCCTCCCTTCTTCTGTTGTTGGCAGCAAGAGGTGAGTGGAGTGACAGCCCACCCTGAGCATGGCCAACCAGCCAGAGATACACACAAACACACACACAACAGAGGTCAGGCCTGTGTCAACTGGGGTGTTGAGGCCAGCTGAGGTGCCCCGCCTGTGCATTGTGCTAACTTGTGGTGCGTGTGTGTGTGTGTATTTCTTGTTATTTTGGCGATGTATAGAAATCCTTCCAGGTCAACAAGGTTCTTTACACAGATATAAAAACACAATAATCCCCATGAATCATCCTCTTGTTCCTTGCATCAACACTATAGCATCACATCAACCTCTTCCTCCTGAGCCTGACTCCAGACCTCTCAATCATCAATCTACAGCTTTTGTGAGTAGGTAGGTGATCTCCCTTTCAAGCTTCCTGAGAAACAACTGAGCCAATCAGCACCTCTGCGGGCCAAACAGCAGTTGGTGGTGTTATCACGCTGCGTCAGACAGATCAGGACACCACAAACAAAGCTGCAGTCAATAGTTTTATCACCTGTCCAAATCAATTTACATGACAGCAAAATACAGATGAATGACATCATACTTTTTGAGAAAGTTGAGATGTTAGGTCAGTATTATCAGCTACATGCTAAACCAGCTAAATCTGAGTCTGAATGTTAGGAAGCGATGCATTTCAAAGCCTGACTTTAGTGCAACTTCTATTTTTGTAGTAAGCTCTGACCATAAGTCTAATATGGCGATGGTAATAACATCTAACTTATTATGTGCTGAAGGGGGCGAGAAAGATGAGCAGTGCAAGCTCAGACAGGTTTTAAACAAGCTGACAGTGTAACCAGATTATTGGGAATGTGAAGGCGACCGTCCTGCTGAAATAAACTATAGAATGTTCAGTACTCAAGGTTCAAACAGGAAGTTGTGGTCATAGATGTGGTTTATAAGTGACCTATATTAACAATAACAATCATTTTACCTTTACTAACATTGCCCTTAAGGAGTCAATTAGTTCATTTTTAAATGACAATTTGAAATCTGAATCATTTATTTAAGCATGATATGATCCAACATGACAGTTTATATTTTTGTGGCATATTATCAATAATACATCTCTTGAACGTGAAGCTCACTTCCTTTTTTTGTATTTCTTGGTAATGTCATGGACACAAAGTTCCTGCCAGGCATGCAATACACTTTGTTCTTTTCAGGTCAGGTCAGCCTAATCAGACATAGAGTTAAGTATCAAACTATTGAGAAACGACAAGGACTGAAACCTTCCACTGACTGTTGAAGTATTTTTTTTTTAAATTCAGGGGGGTTGTTAAAAAAAATCACTTATTCTTACTTATAAAAAGACAACATTTCAATCATATTTATGAAAGGTATGTAAAGGAAGTAAAGTATGTACACTGCTCTGTCAGAACATGAAAACAACATTGCATCTGATTGGTTAGTGGAAAATCAAGTCCTGAAATGTAGTTCTCATCTGGTGTGAGAACAGACGGTATCAGACTGCAAAAATGTTGCACTAAAATGAGCATTCAGTCTGAGTATCAGCCTCCCTGCTCTTCATCATCACTCATGATCATGGTCATGATCAGAATTGTCATCATCCTCTATCTGCTTCCTAACCATTGTCATCCTCGCACCACCATGGCAATTTCTCTATCATGGTCATTGGTATTGTACCCCGTGGTTCTTCATTGTCCTTATTCATGAACATCTCAGTGCATACACACACAGACACATACACACTCCTCCTCCTCCCTGCCGTCAGGCCATTTACAGAGAGGTCATAGCCCCAGTGAATGATGGGAATGCTGAGCTAGAACCTATCAACGCTGGCGATACGACCAACAGTACCCCGACTCTCCCCACACACACACACACACACACACACACACACACACACACACACACACACACACACACACACAGATCTGTCACTATATATGTGAGTAGGGTTGGGGGTTTACATGTACAGACAGATTGTGTGTATGTGTGTGTGTGTGTGTGTGTGTGTGTGTGTGTGTTGTATGCATGCTGTTATGATCAATTTCTTTTGGAGAAGTGAAAAGCTGATTTTCTCAGTCACCTTGTGTGCCGCCCTGTGGTGTTCTGTGTTAATACGTGTGTGCGGCCTCACTTGCATGCTGCGTTTGTGCCAAATACGTATGTGCCATATGTGACATGCAAATGTGCACACACTCAAAAGCATTTGTTGCTACTGTGTGTGTGTGTGTGTGTGTGTGTGTGTGTGTGTGTGTGTGTGTGTGTGAGTGTGTGTGTGTGTTTGTGTGAGCAGAACTCCCAATGGTATTTTGTCTATTCTTTATTCTAATTCTTTTAATTCAACTTAGCAATTAAAGATAATTGCTGTTTCTCACAACTTGGGTCTCATCTTTGAAATATTTGACATCACTTCAGTTATGATAAGATGCAGTCACCAAAGTCTGACAGGGTTGTATAAACAGGCAAACAGATTAGCCAGATTATCGTGGGGCATTATATCACTCAAACACATAGTCTTGCTTTAGTTTTGCAAACTTGCTCTTTCAAGTTTTAACTGCAAACTCTTAAAATATTTTGTACACAGTTTGGGAAGAAAATGGAGGGTTCATACACAAGAGAGGATGGAACGTTTAACTTCTTACTAATCTACAAAGCTGCTAAAACTTTTACTAACAAACATTTACTTTATAAATTACTACATACTGTATAAATTATAGAACAGATAGAATTAATAATTGTCAGAAGGTAAAAGCTTGCAGGCATGGACTAAATGCACAAACTTGCAAAACAGAGCGGAAACCCACTGGCACAGGCCTTAATAAACAATACAAGCTTCATTCAAATGTACATGTTTCCAGAAATATTAAATTATGGTAATTATTAATTAGTAGATTATTTAATCCACTTTATTTGGATAAAACCAGTCAATGAGTGCAGCTGAAGTTTTGGCAATAATTCCTCATTGCACAGGAAAACAGGGGTGTACACAACTATAGTAAGTATGGTAAATCTGAGCAGTTAACTCAGAATTTCCAATCGTAACAATGGAGAACAATATAAGCATAACACAGGTTGTAAAAAAAAAAAAAAAAAAAAAAAAAACTTGAATGATGTCCTTACTAGTATAGTTGTAACATTATATGGGTGTGTTGTGACAGCAGAAGCCTAGACAGACATCCAAGAAGTAAGGGGTGGGAGATTTTGGGTTGCACTGAGGGAAGCGGCCCATCCTGCCATCCTGTCATCCCTCTCACACCCCCGCTCTGTTTTTGGGCCAGGCCTGATCTGGGGCCCTTGTGTCACTAACAGATGGGCCTCTCACAAAAGGACCCCTCAGCCCGCCAAGCCAGTCTCCTGCACACCCGATTAAATCTCAATCGCAAAGTTAGAATTGATGCACTGAGTCTATGGTGATTCAATTAGAGGAGGACGGCATGAGGAAAAGACAGGGCGATGGAGAGGGGAAACAATGAGTGAGTACTTAGAAAGTCATTTACCTGGTGTTATTCTCGTTGGGGGGGAAATGGGGCCAGACAGCCACACGCTTGTGTTTGGTGGGATAATGTGCTCTGGGGTTGTGGAAGGGAAATTTCAAAGGAGGCTGATCCTCACTGGAGACCGTGAAGTCTGAGGCGTGAAGTCAGTCATAATGACTGACTGACTTCGCTCTCATCCATAGGGGTTTGCATTCATACTATGCATGTTTAAGGCACAAGCTAAAGAAGCAGCTGTTTCGGGCCCTGCAGCTACCACAGACCCTCACATCATGTCAGACTGTGACCTCTCTTGATATTTTGCCAAAATTTAAATCCTGTATATGTAGAATGTTTGTGTGATCAGAACAGAGCAGAACTTTCTTAAACAGTCTGATGCTGTTGTTTTCATTTATAGAAAGTGATAGCAGTGTCATTTGGTGGGGCACCAAAGTCAAACATTTTATACATAATAGCATAAGTAGTACAGCAATTTAGAACTACACCTATATGAAGTTGGGGGACTTGCTAGGGACAGATCAGAATGGCCAAAATCAAAGCTACATACCTGCACAGTGTAGCTATTTCTACTTGACAGCTGCTAAATTTTAAAATGTTTTTATCTAATTAGTTTGGAGAAACATTAACGTGGTTACCTACTTTAAGTGCTGTACAGCTGCTTTTATACTTCAACCCATGTTATCACTCAATACTACCTTAAGTCCTCCGAACTGAATGGCAAGCTGGTTTCTCAATGTCTTAAAAAAAAAACTCAACAGTGAATTACAGAACCACCAACATGATTCAAATGACTGTTTATTGGTCTTACAGATAAGAAGACAAACTATAATTGGATAGAGTTGTTGAAACTTAATTTGGGTTTTGCTGTAAATAATTATTTTAGAGGTTACAATTTTGTCCAGTTGCTAACACACTGAAATGACATGGATAGCACAAATATTTAAAGTGACACACCTCATCTCAAATCTTCAAAACTTGAAACACATTTTCTGCTTTACACACATTTTGCAATTCGAAGTGGCTCTTTTTAAGTGTACTGAACGCGGTTCTCTGCATAAGACACAACAATCTGACATAAAGTCACATGTTTGCAATTTCAAAACACGCCATTTAAAATGACACTACATGAGATCATTGGCCACTATATGTGCGTGCCACCTGCGCAAACATGGTGTTATGTAATTGTTAACACTTCAATCAGAAGGTAAGCAATAAAAGACCAGGTGAGCATATTTTTTTTCTTTTACAACAACAATGGAAGACATTGTTGAGAGAGGAAGAGGAAGAGGGAGGGTTTGAATGAGAGGGGGAGGAAGAGTGAGAGTCGGGGTGGAGCAGTGTTGTCAAATTATTTTTGCTTTCCTAAAGAATTCTCTACAGTTTGAACTATGTTAGTATTATAGCAAAGCATACTAAAGATGAGAGTGCTTTTCATTATGCCCAACAGCGTGTAGCTGGTTAGATGAAAAATCTGGGAATACGAATGAAGTGTGTGCCATCTGGTGCAAAAGTTTGATTTTGGTTGCAGTGCTTCACTTTGTGTGATATATGAGGTGTTTTGCAGTTTAGGTGTGTGGTTTGGTGAATTGTGTTAGTGTTTTCATAAAACCAGCCTAGTTTGCAAAATTGTGTTTAAGCAAATGGAAAAAACTGTAAGCAATGGTCATGGATAATGATTAAAAGAAAACAAAGTTGAGTGGGAAACTGTAGTCTTCCATGTCAAAGTTTGGTTAACCCAGTGGTTCCCAAACTTTTTCTGCAGGGCCCCCCTTTCTGAAGATTAGAATATTTTCGAGCCCCCCCACACTGACACAAACATACAAATCCTTTGTTTCTAAACTCCACTGGACTTTACTTAACATTGTAAGTCATACAAAATGGCAACTTCTTCCTGAACAAAACTAAAAAAAAAATGACAAATCACCTTTACAATTATTAAAAGTGACACTGCATCATGTATCATAAAATTTTACCATGTAATGGTGTTCATGGCTTTCAACACATCTTCTTATAAACTCCATACCTGCATGAAAGTGGCCTTTTACACTTTACCAGCTCTCTGAGGAAAAAAACAAAATCCTGAACATTTAACTCTGCAAAAACTGCACCTTTTATGTCCACATCTTTTCAGTGACTGGTGTGGGCTTGCTTCATGCTGCAGATCTTCTCAAATCGGGGCTGCAGCTGTGAGACTGCTACTCTTAGTTCATTTTCAATGTCCAGCTTTGATCTGTATTTAGTCTTGATGGAGGCCACAGCAGAAAAACCTATCTCACATAGGTAAGACGTGGCAAATGGAAGGACTGTGGCCAGAGCTCTTTTGCCTAGCAGTGGGAAATCTTTCTCCACTCCAATCCAAAATGCAGCTAGTGTCTTAGACTTAAACTCCAGCCTCATTATTGAATCAGAGGTGACATCAATGAACTGTTCATTCTCTGTAGTGCTGAATTCGGCAGGTGGTGTTGCACTAAAGGGGTCTCGGATCCAGTCATATTGTGTAGGATCCTGCACTGGGAAGTACCTCTGGAAATGCTTTTGCAGGGCAGAGATGTGAGCTTTCATGCATGGGATCACTGTGTTCTGCAGCTTGTTGACCTCAATGAATGACTTCAGGTTCTCAAACGAGTCTATATTTCCCTCTGTAACTCGCTGCTCCCACATCTCAAGCTTTCTTGTGAATGATGTGATTTTATCTGCCAGATGTGGAAGGTGTGTGTCGCTGCCCTGCATCTGCAGATTTATCTCATTGAGTTTTTGAAACATGTCACTGAGGTACGCAAGTTTCATGAGGAACTTGTTGTTGTTAAACGTGTGGGCAAGTTCATTTTTCTCCTCCTCCAAAAAGATGCGGATCTCATCCCGCAGTTTAAAGACCCTGGATAAAACCTTCCCACGTGACAGCCATCGGGACTCGCTGTGAAACAGAACAGCTGTGTGGTCGGAGCCCATTTCCTCACACAGTGCAGAGAAAATACGTGCTTTGACAGGTCGTGTTTTAATGTAGTTCACTGTAGTGATGACGTCCGTCATGACATCGTGCAGGTCGGGACTCAGCTGTTTAGACGCCAGCGCCTCTCGGTGTATCATACAGTGTGTCCACTGCACGTTAGGGGAGACGCGCTTGATGAGCGCTTGCAGCTCCCCTCTTCTCCAAGCCATGGCCTGAGCCCCGTCTGTGCAGATCCCCACACAGTCCTCCCATTTCAGATCGGCCTCTCTCAAGTAGGTGTCAATTATTTTAAACAGTTCGTCTGCAGTGGCTCTGCTCGTCACTTGTTTGCAGAAAAGCAAATCCTCCCTCAAATCATCGGCATCAATGAATCTGACGTATGTTATCAATAAGCAGTCTTTATTACTATCAGTCGCCTCATCCATCTGCAGAGCAAAGCGTCGGTCCCGTATCTTGTCATTTAGCTGCTCTTCTATGTCCTTTGACATATCATAAATACGCCTTGAGATAGTATTGTTTGAGAGAGGAATGGCCTTTAGCTTGCTGGCAGTGGCTACGTCGATCATAGTTGAGACCATGTCGATCGCAGAGGGAAGTATTAATTCCTCGGCTATAGTGTGTGGCTTTTTACACTGAGCAACTCTGTAGGCAACTTTGTAGGAGGCGAGCTGAGCATTTGCAGGCAGGGATGCTGCTTTAGTAAAGCGACTCTGCTGTGCACGACAGTGTGTGAGTTTTTTTCTGAAGAACTCCACCGGCTTGTCTTTGTGCTCGGGATGTGTTGTCTCCAAGTGGCGTTTTAATTTGTTCGGCTTCAGACTGTCGCGAGCTAGTATTTTTAGACACACAACACACTGTGGTCTTTCCTCCTTACCCACTGTTGTGCTGGTGAAGCCGAGTGCGAGATATGCCTCGTCATATTTTCTTGTCTTTGCTTTTGAAGTTGCTACATTTGGTGAAGATTCATAATCTGGTTTGCGTTTAGCTGGGAGCGCTGTCACAAACTTGTCCATGCTGTTATGCTAGCATTGTAACTAACTAGTCATTCATTTAGCCGTAGCCTTGCCGCGCCCCCCCTGCAATACCTCCGCGCCCCCCCTAGGGGGCGCGCCCCCCAGTTTGGGAACCACTGGGTTAACCCATATATACTGTATATCCCAATATCCACCACATTCTCCTCCATAAAAAGTTTGCTGATTTTTTACAGGAATCGTTATGAAGGCCTAAAGAAAACAATGAAGAACCTTTTACACTTCTTGGCTTGCATGTCAAAGTGCACACCCCTCTCCTACTGCAAAGCATTGTTTGAGCTAATGTTACCGGTGAAGAAATTTGGATGTTCAAGTGGATTTCCACAGATTAAGGCAATCTAAAAGTCAGTCAAACACGAAAAATCTGTTCTATTAGCTGAAATATCCCAGAGATCATATTTATAAGTATATAAGACAAGCTAACTTGGATTGTTTTGTCATTGTCTTGTTGCTGTGAAAAGTGCCTCATGTCATAGACTAGTCCCTGCAGAAGTTGCTACTAGCAGTTTCATTTTGTACATGTGAACATGACATGGTCATTTATTCCAAGCTACAGTTAATGAAAATGGCTGCCTGTTGGCTTTCACCAAACAAAATAAATAGTTGTATTTGACTCTCACTTTTGGAGTTGGTCCCTTGCTTTTATGATGCATGTTTGAATGAAACAACCAATGAACCATTTAACTTCATCTCCATCAATTTCAACTTTAACTGACCAATTGTCCATTTGACTAACAGATGGATTCAGTGACTGACTGATCAACTGCTATCAAATCACCACACAGACTGACTGACAGAGTGACTGGCTGACTGACTAATCGTCCCCCATTCACTTTATGACTGGCCCGATGAGAGATTACCAGGGGCAACCAGCACTAGGGGTTCAGCTGTGCATTTAGCAGTGTGTGTGTGTGTGTGTGTGTGTGTGTGTGTGTGTGTGTGTGGGGGGGGGGGGGGGGGGGGGGGGGGGGGTGCACACAAGCGGCTGTCTGTGGTTAAGAATAAATAAGCCAATAAATATTCAATCAGGACAAAAAGAGGAATGATTGAAAGAACTGGGAGGCTGTGATGAGGCGAGGTCAACCTCAGCCTGCGTTGGGAAGTGTGTGGAAGACAGAAAGCACATACGCAAATCTCTTTTTGATTTCCTCATTTGATAATAATACATTACATAATGATGCAAGAATGACAGGCTAACATTGATTTATTCAACCAGCCTAATGTATTAGAGATTTGATCATTTTCAAAGCCTTTTAGAGCAAATTGAAATATTATTACCTTTAACAAATGAACCTCAAGCATGCAATCTTGTTTTTTGCTAACATGCCCACTGGGACAATCACACAAGCAAAGAAATGTAAAACAGGTAAAAACTGGTTGTGTCCATAAAATGGACCCTTTGTATGTGCATGGATAACTGATCATGAGTGTCCAATGGCAGGTTCCTGTAGGGGATCCAATAATGGATAATCCTCATCACATCATAAAATTACCCTTTTCAGGTGCCATCAGAGGCCATTGGATGAAGCAGAGGTCACATTCAGCTAGGTAAGCTCAAATGTCACGCTGCAGTGTTCCAGATTGTGTAGTAAATGTAGGAATCTGATAAGTGTTATCATTTCCAGACTATTCAGCAAGAAAATAAATATATTTGTAGGAAAATTGTGCCATGGTGCCAAGGTAATACAACATATTTGAGAACCCATTGGCAACAGCTATCATTAGCATTTAACCACTTTCTAGCTAACGTTAGCATTTGAAATAGTGTTACACAATACACCAGATCATTGTGGTTCTGTGTGCCATCAAACCTATCAATTTAGTTACGGACGAAAGTTTTGTGAACAATGGTCTCAAGTATTAATCAATTTGTTCAGCATTATGATAGGATTCGAAACCACACTTGCCATCTATTGGTCTCCCAGTTCAGGATTTAGGATCCTTTTTTTATTCCTTGGCGTAAATACAAAAGTATGATACAAAGAGAATGTCATTAGTTTAAAGTTCACAGTCTCCCAGCCATGTTGCAGTGAGTAAGAAAGATAAGGGGACATAAAACATATGCTTATTCAGAAATACTATTATCATGGACAATAAGCAGTTGTTGCCACCTGAATATACTACCAGCTAAATATAAAACAAACGGTATTACTTACAGCCTAATAGTTAATAATTCAGTATTTACTATATTGTGGTGCCTAAAGAAAGTAGTTAGTTAATAGTGTAAAGGCATTGTCAGTTTCATAATTGAAATGATGTAACAATTCATGTTCCTAATGGTAGACATAAAGGTCCCAAAGGAGCTCCATTTTTTCAGGCAGTCTGGGCTTTAGGATGAACGCAAGTCCGCTTTAAAGCACCTCTCTTTTCAGATGCCATCCATCCATGAATTTTTTTTCCTCTTATCCACCACGTCGTGATGGCAACAGGCTAAGCAAGGTAGTCCCGATGTCCCTCCCCTCAGCAATGTTTTCCAGCTCCTCCTGGGGAATTCTGAGCCAGATTATATAATCACTCCAGAGTGTTCCAGGTCTACCTCAAGGCCTCTAAAGGGAGGCACCCAAGAGGTGTCCTGATCAGAGGCCTGAACCACCTTTAAATGGCTCTGTTTGATGCAAAGGAACAGGAGCTCTACTCCTAGCTCCCTCTGGATGTCTGAGCTCATCACCTAATATCAAAGGGTGAGCCCAGTCATCTCACAGAGAAAACGTATTACTTATTTCAGCCACTTCTGCATCCAGTTCTTTCACCTACTTCCAAAGCTCATGACCATAGGTGAGCGTTGGCCAGAGATTGACTGGTGAATTGAAAGCTTTGCCTTTTTGCTCTCTTTTCACCACAGCAGTCCAGTACAACAGCCACATTAATGCTAACACTGCACCAGTCTGCCTGTCCATTTCATACTCCATTTTCCCCTTACTCATAAACAAGGCCCCAAGACACGTAAACTCTTTCACTTGGGGCAGTAATTCACCCCAAACTAAGAGAGAGCAATCCACTGTTTCCCAGCAGAGAACCATGGCCTCAGACTTGGAGGTGCTGACTCTTATCCCTACTGCTTCACACTCAGTAGAGTTGTCACAGAGACCAATCTGTACCAGGCTGGAAACATCTTTATTTGTGCTGTGATGTTGGACATTTGAACATGGGGAGACTGACTTCTGCAGCCAGCCTCAAGTGGTCATTTCAGGAACTGCAACAGTTCCTGGCATTTCCCCACAACAACCATGCAAGTGTAAAATGCCTGTCCACTGTTCCAAGACCAGGGGGACTCTGCATTTCTCAATCTGGATCTCAGGTTTGGCAAATCCTTTGTTAAACCTACTCAAGGACACTGAGCAGTATAATACACCCTGTTATTGGAGTCAGCCGCTCCACAGGCATTGTCCCCAACTTTCATGCAACACTGCGAGGCATCTCCAGGGCCACTGATGTCTAAAGTTGCATGGTGTTGCTTTAATATGAGACATACTCACACTCCTATGTCACAGGAGCACTCGAGTATGTACATATAATCCTGTCTGATTCTCTGACTCACAATCAATAAGGCAACTAATGCAGAAGCATCATGCAGGAATGAGTATGAGGGTGTTACTTAGTCCACTGTATGTGTGGTGTTTGTGTGTGTGTGTGTGTGTGTGTGTGTGTGTGTGTGTGTGTGTGTGTGTGTGTGTGTGTGTGTGTGTGTGTGTGTGAGCAGGACTCCCAATGGTGTGTGTGTGTGTGTGAAGGATCTATGGTCTCAGCTTGCATGCATTAGTCAAGTATACTCTCCACAGTGGGAGTATTGGCAGGGCAGAGCCAATAGGACACAGAGGCAGACAGCAAGATGTATGTACTACACCTCCACACAAACACACTGTAATGGATTGCATGTGTCTGTATCGGATGTTTCAGCAAATGTTCAGTCATGTATTGTGAAGAGGGATATTAGCTGTGTGTGTTTTTGCACGTCAGCTAAAAGCCACACATGAACTCTGTCACACACTTACACCTTTGTGCATGTGCTTTTTTTGTGCACTGCTGCTAACAGCACACAGCCTGTGTGGCAGCATTTGTGCACATGTTGGACTGTGTGCAATGAATGATATGTGTGACATGTGCTGTCTGTCTGGTATGCCAGGCACGTCAGGCCTGCTTAGCATTGGCCCATTCCCTATAGAGATGGCTTATCAGTGAAGGTACATATGGAAGAACAGTTTGCCTATGCAGAGTCTCCTACCACCCCCTGTCAGAGAGAGAAAGAAATCCTTATCACATAGTCGTCTTGGCTTTATTCTCTTCCTCGCTCCCTATCCTCTCCTTCCACTCTCTATCTCTGTCTCGTCTTGGAGATATGCTAATCGCTGTGTAAGTATATCCTGTCAAATAATTACCATATATTAAGCTCTACTCATCTTGGCATAATTTCCCCTTCCGCATAATCGTATTTGGGCTTCTTCCTTCGGAAAAAGCAGCGGACAGAAATGACTTACCTTAGGCAAGTTAAGCAAGTTAATCTTCATTGATTGAATATCAGGCTCATCAAAGTGTTAACAGAATGCGTGTGTCTATGGGACATAGTGTGTGTGGAAAAAAAGTCTATGCATTTAATTGGCTTATTAACTAAAGGCAGGGCACTGGTTAAAACATGTATTCACCCCTACTGGACCCTGTATACTGTATAAGTAGACTTCAGGTGAATATTGGGGACCTTGACAGGTCATCAACACCCCATGGGGATTCTATGTTCTATGTTCTTTACTACTTTCTGACTTTCCTGCCTGTGGCTCTCAGCCCAAGCCCATTGGTTCTCAGTGAGGATGCAAATTTTTAAAAACTAATTTAATTTCCTAAAACAGCTACCGGTAGTCACTGCACTGACATCGTTGGATCTAATTGGGGATTCATCCCTGAATATTTTGAGCCTACCCTTGAAACTTTTGTTCTGCAGAAATAAGTGTAATATACACTTGCTAAGAATTTCCACTTTCTCTAAAACATCTGGACAGAAATTATTTTATAAACAAGTATAACAAGTGCAACTCGGCCACTGTCTGACCAAAGGTTGTGTTCATGTTGTGCTAAAGAAAATATCACAAAAGCTACCCTGTTGCAGCCGTGTAGAGAGAAAATCCTGCCCACACATTATCATGCAGTCTTCATATGTTTAGTGAGCTTAAATAACAAGAAAAATACAAACAAAACTATAAACACAGTCATATTTCATTCATTCGTATAGTGTTTTCATATTAATTATACTATACTATCACTACTAATATCCTTTTAAAATTTGCGTTACCACATTTATTATGGTATTTTTTTTAACCATTAAAAACAGTGTAAGAATAATAATGATGATGATAATATGTGTGTGTGTGTGTGTGTGTGTGTGTGTGTGTGTGTGTGTGTGTGTGTGTGTGTGTGTGTGTGTGTGTGTGTGTGCGTGTATCTGTGTGTGTCTGCATGTTTGTTAAATGCCTGGCCCTCCCAGGCCTGGATCTGTCCTCCAGATGACACTCAAGTGACATTGTAATCTACATGACTGATAAATGCTCCATGTCATTAAATCCAGGAGAGGCTCTCCATCGCTCTCAGTGCAGCTCTACATCAGAGAGCAGTGAACCTCACCAGGGGATGCCACAACTGGGTTTTTTTTTGTTTTGAGACTGACATCAATATATTTAGACTGAAGCTTCCAATACCCCATCTCCTACGCTGTACATCTTTATATATGAATATTCTAATCTTCTGCCCTGTGGTTGCAAATATCTTACCTGGACTTCAAAATACACTAGAATGAACTCGATTCACATAAATGGTTTTCAACTCATGTGCATCTTGATATGCACATGCATGCAAATATGTGTATACTTGTGTGAATGTGTCTGTGTGTGTCTGGAGGATGACAGCGATGGTACCCTCCCAGAGAGCCAGTGCTCTCCAAAGAGGCAACCATCTCTGGGGTCTTTTGTGTTGGGAGGAGCAGCCAAGGTCAGCAGCTGAAAGGGCTCTCTTTGTGTCTATGTGTCTGTGTGTGTATGTGTGTGTGTTCGTTGCCTCCGTCTAGTGACTCAGTAACAGGATCCTTGGCCTATTAATTGGCCTGACAGTGATAAAGGAAATGGAAGTGGATGCTATTTGTCTCTAATGCAGCCACGCTCATATTAGCCCAAAGACAAATGGACACTGTTTTCCCACTTGAGCTACTCTATTTTTTTTAAAACCCCTGTGAGGCTGTGTATGGAGAGTGTGTATATGTGTGTGTGTGCATGTTTTGAAGTATTTATATGAGTTCATCACGTGTGTCTGAATTATGTGAATGGATGTGCGCAGTAATATTCTTTTTGATGTCTTTAAAAACACAGATCACTAACTGCTATTTTGTATAAGGGGTTTGTTGTGCTGTGTGCAGAATATGATGTTGTGATGACATCAGCAGTATGTGTGTATTCATGCTTCTATCTGTTTAAGTATGCGTGTGTGCGTCTGCTTGTGTGTGCACATGCAAATAGATTTGTTTCTAAACTTCTTACGTAAACATGTGTATGCGCGCATGTGTGTGTGTGTGTGTGTGTGTGTGTGTGTGTGTGTGTGTGTGTGTGTGTGTGTGTGTGTGTGTGTAAGCAAGGAAGGGTAGGCAAAGGGATGTGAAGGGGGATGGTCAATACCTGACTGTACCTGAGGTCAAAGCTCAAGGAGAAATTGAAGCCTGAAGCGGACTGCTGGGTGATGAGTGGGGAGGCGTGGAGGGTGTCAGGAGGAGGGGGGCAGCCTTTATTCTCCAAAATGGACTATTGTTAATGCTGTCTGTGACGCATGACCTAATGACACACACACACACGCACGCACGCATGCATACACACCGAAACCCCCCATACACACATACACAGTTTCCTGGTGACACAACCTCTTGTGTCTCATTCACATTCTGCCTGCACCTTCATCAGGTTTTATTAAAAAATAAATTAAAAAAACAGTCCAACTGACTAACTAACTGTTTGTAACTAACAAACAGTTATGACATATACAATTTAATTCATATCAAAGTATTTTTAAAATTATTAATCTGTTGTTGAAGGGAAGAAAAAAAATCTTTGGGGACATTCAGACAAATTGCCCAGTCAGCAGGGGTACTGAGACATGATAGCTCACAAGCTGAGCACAGTGTTTTGTCAGTAGTGGTGTTGAAAACTGATGAGAATTTAGCATCTAAGCTAAATAATCTTTACATTTGCAAGTTTAAAAGATGTTAAAAGGGGGCACCAGCAGTATGTTCCCACTGTTCTGTCTTGGATTTTTCCTACATCAGTTTTGCACTGTACAAGAAGCTATACAATCCCTACAGCGTGCAACACCCTTTGTCCTTAGTCCTCCATTCAATAAGGAAAACCTCCAAAAACCCTTGTATACTAATTCACGTTATATACAATTGTGATGACAAAATTGGAACATAGATTTTGAAATCCATTGAAGAATGTTGATACAGGTAGACGACTGTTCAATAGCAACTTCAGGTGTCACCGAGTAGAACCTAAGCCAAGCAAAGCCCTCTTCAAATGGAGAGACCTGGAAGAGGACCGGGCACACAAACAAAGAAAGAGATCAGAAAAACATTGCAAAACTTACACATTTTTGATGTAACACATAAATGAAGTGCATGGAGAATGATGAGTAACTTCAGGTGTTACCTAATACTGTAGGTAGAATCTGAGCCGCATGACCACCAAAGAGACCTGGAAGAGGACAGGCAACACGAACACAGAAGAGACGGCACAGAATGCAAACACATACAACGGGGAGAGAAGAGGAGAAACTGAAATCTGCTGGAAAATAATGATCAGATGCTGATGGTCCAGCAGAGAGTAGTCTGAGTGAGAACAGGAGAAGGAGGAGAAAACCGACACATCATCATCGTCCATGTAGAGAATTCTTGAAACAAGAAAACCTGAATTCAGAAGGTACTTTTAACAAAATGACTTGTTGACATGTTTTTTCACCACACAAATATTACTGCTTAAAAATTAAAACAACATTACCCATAATCCCAGGAGTTGCCTTATACTGTAGCTCCTGTTATGTTATGAAGCTTATTACCGCTTCCAAAGCTTCCAAAGCTCTTCCATCTTGTAGAAAACGTGGCCCCTTCTTTTTCACCTTTTATATTTGAATGTGAGCAATGTGTCCAGAAATGGGTATCCGTGTTTAAGTGTGTGTAAAGCGTGATAAGGGAGAATGGGATCTGATAGGGCATGATAAAATACTAGGTGGATGTCTAGGTGGATTTTTATGTTTCTCCCGAGGAGCCTGTGAGGATGTTATCTCCAGACTGGGAAGCCATGTTTCCCCCTCAGGGGAATCTCCCCCACCAATACCACCATCCTCAAGTACTGGTTATACTGGGCATATGTCTACCCCTCCTCCCTCCCTACCTCCAAAACAACATTCCCATTTATACTATCTTTTCTTTTGCTTTTTTTTCTCTGTATTGGCCGAATCGCTCCTGAACCATTTTTCAACCAGCTGCTTTTGTCAGTAAACAACTTTATCTCGCGGGATATGGGTTATTCTCTATAGCATTATCTATATTATGTTATCGTCTTTCATTATCTTTTGGCTCAAAACCATATGGCACATGATAGCGCATGCTGTGCAAGTATAAGAAACCAGAATTCTCTGTCTTAGAGAGAGTGTGAATCAAAGGAGTTATTCCCTTATTTCTCACAAAATGGTAAGGAAATCAAAAACAACTGCAGTCCTATCATGTATTCATACATGAGGCAGATTAATCAATTAGTATAATTAATATTTACAATACTGTAGTTCATCTGTAACCCTGAAATCCGCCATACTCTGCTAACCTAAAATGGTGGCTGTTTTGGGGAACCATCATGCGGCATTGTATTGTGTGTTTGCCATTGTACCCAGAGTCATATAAAAAGATTTAAAGCAACTTAATGTCAGAATAAAGATTTGAATGGGAAGCTTAGCATACCTTCCCAGGTAGCATGGCAACATTGATTCAGTGTTTACATTCTATCAGAATCATCATTTTTGTTGACTAGATAACATTGAATCAATGCTGACAATTCTTTGCTTCCTACCAGATCAGACCTCCTCTCCTAGCACTACCAAAACTGGACATGCTAAATCTATCTGCATCCAGGTCTGAGGTTTCATCTTTGCTGTGTGGTCTAGTCATGACCTGAGGTGTTTTAGTACCCCCCATCCCCCCGCCCCCCCCAGCGCTCTGCTCAATGGTCATTGCTAGACTCCGTGTCTCATTTGAATATATTGATTGGGCCATCTGTAAGCCATTTATCTCCTTCAAAAGACCGTTAAAGTAGGCCTCCCCACCTCTCAGCCCGCCCACCACTGTTTCTCTGACACAGAGAATATACACTCACATAAAGCAGGAAACACAGAGACTCACACTGCAGCAGCAGAAACAGCCGCTTGTGCTCGCTGTGATTCGAGATAAGGGCCAAAAAACACATTGTGTAAACACAGGCCCACGGTGGGCGAGCTGAGCGCACAACTCCAGCCTGCTTTGGGGAAGCAAACACTATCTAATGCTTCATTTAGTGTTGCTGAAATTCCCACCAAATAATGAAACCAATTATTGCATTCATATGGTGAATAATGCCTCCTTTAAATAATCTGCTTATCTGGCCTTGCTTCTGTGGCTTTATGTGTGTGTATGTCTGTATGCTTGTCTGTGTGTGTGTGTGTGTGTGTGTGTGTGTGTGTGTGTGTGTGTGTGTGTGTGTGTGTGTGTGTGTGTGTGTGTGTGTGTTTGTGTGTATCTGCCTATCATCATAAACTGCACCCTGATGTCACCGAAGCAGGGTGCTGGCACATCTGCAAGCCCAAGATATTCTTTGAACATGCGTACATGTCGTCAGCAGAGTGCATGCATCATCATGATTGACTTATTCCTGACATTCTCAGTGGTAAAGCCTAGGTAAAGGATTACCCTCTAGTCTTGGACGGCTGCCCAATGTACAGTAAAGACCCTTGAACACACACATAAGAAAAACACACTCACATACAAACTGTGCGTCTCCAACAGGCATACATCTCTTTGTGTGTAGCACTTTCTACTGCCTCTTTGTTCCCTCTTTTGTCTCCATTCTTCATTCAAATCTGTTTTCTCCTCAGACAAACTGTTGGCGGGCAGCCATTTGCAAGACCGAGCAAGAGGGAAGCACAGAACTAGAGAGGAGGCTATGAAGAGAGACTAGATGGGGGAAGGCAGAGGAAGAAAAAAAAAGAGAGAAAAGGAGGAGTGGAAAGAAGCAGGGAAGCATGGAAGAGAGGAAACTGAGAGGGAAACACTGAGCAGGGAAAAGAAAAAGGGGAAACAAAATGAAATGGTAGAGGTGAATTCATGCCCCGCCCCTCAACATGAGCACATTCGGCTGTTTCCTCAGCATGGCGGTTGCGGATCACTCTCTACTCCTGCGGGCTGCAAGTTAACATTTGAAATTTCTCTGCTCCGACAAGGTGAAGGGTGGCGGTCGCTATCCAGCGGAGACCTTGCCTCTGTGTGTAAGTACAGCACACGGGCAGATGGTGGAAAATTGGCGTCGGCGCTTGAACCATACGGAGCATATGCACATGGGGGAGTTTGCAAAGACCCGGGGCATGGGGTGCGAGCCGAGGACCGGCGCCCGCTGAGGCTGGCACAAGACACGAGGCACTGACATTGGCACTGGTGAGGGGTAACAGTGCGCCTGAACTTCTCTTGGAAGGCCCCAGAACTAGAGAGCTGGATTTTTCCTACCAGACAACAGAACCCTATCTTATTATATTTATAGCTGCAGGCAAAGTCCTATTGAGTCAGTTACTGCATAATATACACTTTAAATGATTGCTCTCCAGACTGTCTAAAACTGCTTTCTGATGGTGGAATTGGAGGAAAGACAATCCAACAATGACTTCCACTTTAAACAGTAGTGTGGGGATGTGACAGTATGCAGAATGATGTCTTCTCTCTCAAGTACACTTTCCATTGTTAACAACTACCCCTTCACTTTTTGTGTGCACTGTTGAGGGTAATACCATCAAAACTTTGAGAGGAGACAGTATAAGCGGCTTTCCCTTTCTTTAATGGACAAAGTGTGGCCATACAGAACCGGTATATAAATGCTCATGTCTTGTGGTCAGACAACAGTTCAGTTGTCATGCAAACTAGTTTGTTTGATGCGTACACAGACCTCTATCTTCCACCTTCTATCAAGGGTCCTCCCAGCATGCACTCAGTGACAGGGAGGGTACACCCTGGACAGGTTGCCAGTCTGTCACTGGCTAACATACATAACATAACCGCATTCACACTCATATTATGATTCATCCTCAGGGGACCATAAAACCCACAGCATATGTCATGAAAATCTGTTTGTCGCCAAATATCCTCATGGACTAAAGTGTTAGTCAACAGTACTCCAACAGTGATGACTAAGAACATAAGGAGTTGTCCTCTCTACAGATGTATAAAAAATGTTGAGAAACCTCACTCTGGACTTGAATAGACGACACAGGTTGAATCTCCTCACCAAAAGCAAACAACAACAAAAAATGACATAAGACATTGAATTCATTGATGTTTTCTATGATTTTAACAATTATCTCAGGTCAGGTAATTGAGGCTGAGGGTATTTTATAAAACAGAGTTGGACAGTGCTGATGGCAGTGAGGGACATGTGTCTGTACAGACAGTAACATCACCATGCATCTTTTACACCAGGGGTTACAGGTCACAGAGGTGCTACAACAAAAGTGTGTGTATCCAAGTATGCACAGACCATGTCCACTATTACGAACTCACCAATTCCACTGAACCGTCAGACAGTCAAACAGTTCAAAAGGAGGCTACTCTTTATGGTATGGTTTTAAATGTGACAAAGTAGAAGTGATTAGAATCATCAAACAGTATTTATGTTAAAAAAAAGAAACTAAAGGACATATTTTACATATTATACAGAAGTTACCATGTAAGTTTGTATAATATTATTATGCTTTCACCAGCCGTTAATAGTAAATCACTGGCCTGTATTTGAACACCTTCCTTTAGGTGAGAATTTGTGGTGAATGTTATCTTTCAGTTTCAGTTCTAAAATTTATGAATGCATTTTTAAAAAAGAAAACCTTTACATTTTTTGGACAACATTCCCCAAAATTGTCTAGTGTGCTATAAACTCCAGGCTTTTGGCCCGGCTTCAACAATAATTCAACCTCGATTACAGCTCCTCCCTGAAAATCAGGACAATGATGTACAAGTGTATCTCAGGCAAGTGTGTATGTTTACCAATCGATCTACTCCACCCTGACATGTTCAGAGTCCTAGTGTCATTATGGCCACTGTTTGGTGCTATAAAACAGAGTTGGACAGTGCTGATAGCAGTGAGGGATATGGATGGGCCTATACAGAGTTAGACAGCAGCATCGCCATATATCTTCCAGGCAGCGGCCTGTCATCGCTGACGCGCTGTTACAGAGGGGTTTGTCATAGAAGTATGCACACGAGCATGTCCAGTTGCATAACACTGTTGTGTACCGTCTAGCTAACTGTAAGCACACATTCAGATACACACAGAGAATTCTGTAGTGAAAACCTTATTTCTGCCTTGTCCCATCTTTCTATCACCAGTCCATCACTCCTTCCTAAAAAACACACAACCTCCCCCATCACACACACACACACACACACACACACACACACACACACACACACACACACACACACACACACACACACACACACACATACAGTCCTTTCTTTCTTAGATGTGTCTGTACACGACTCCCTGGCCGCAAATCCTTCAGTGGGATGGATGAGTGTCTCCAGCCCATTCATCATCCGCCTTATCTGCCACCCTCACCACTGTTTTTATATCAGCCAGCAGTCACAATGACAACTGATGGCCCCTTCTCTCTCTCTCTCTCTCTCTCTCTCTCTCTCTCTCTCTCTCTCTCTCTCTCTCTCTCTCTCTCTCTCTCTCTCTCTCTCTCTCTCTCTCTCTCTCGCTCCCTTCCTTTCTTTTCTCCCCCACAAGTCTTTCTCGTGCCATTTCTCTTTTTTCTCACTCCCCAGTGCCCTACTTGCTTTGCTTGTACGCCTGACAGTGTGCATGTTTGTGGGCGTTCATGCGCACTTTCTCACCTCACCTCACCTCCTCCTTCTTCCTCCCCCACTCGTACAGATCTCCTCCCTCCACCTCCCACTCTTCCTCTCCCGCCCTCCCTTCTCCACGTCTCTCTCCATCTATCTATCTCTCTCCTGTGCACCGTTGGGACCAGAGTGGCACCTTCGGAGCGGCCCGTAAAAAGGCCCTATAAAAAGCCCCAACACAGGGAAGAAAGGGTAATGATGAAATTTAACTGCTCCTCTTGGTGCACCTGGGGTCTAGCCCTGTGTGTGTGTGTGTGTGTGTGTGTGTGTGTGTGTGTGTGTGTGTGTGTGTGTGTGTGTGTGTGTGTGTGTGTGTGTGTGTGTGTGTGTGTGTGTAGTTATATGAGCATGTGTGTGTCGTGTATGTGTTTGTGCATGTTCGCCGAGCATGGGGCCTGGGCACTGAACCGGAACTGCCCTGCAAGGGGGGTCAATGTCACGGCACCGCCTTGAGAGTTATCGCTTTTTAAAGACGCACTATAGATTTTGTGGGGGAACTCATTTACACCGGCATAAAATGGAAGGTGGCAGGGGAAGTTTAAACTCTAAAAAGGATGGGGGACTGGGAGACTGGGAAGAAAATAGGTTCGATGGCTTGAGTGGCCTTATCGGTGTCATAGCGATTTAACCCTTTGTGGGGGATGGACACTGATTTTTATCCCTTTTTCTCAGACGGGCTGAAACAAAAACAAATCTAGGATAGACTCAAATTCAGAATGTTATGAGTTCAAGTTATGTGCCTTTGTCTGTTCAGATGTAGCTCACACTTTATTGCAGTATACTGTGTACAGTATATGTCTATAAAATCCATACAGAGTTATGTCCACTGCAGATGCCGAAATAGCATGTTGTTAAACTGATTTATGAAGTGTGTCGCCTCAACATTTTTTAATGTTTTATTGATGCAGGAGTGCCATAACGTCAATGAATAGATCCCATTAAAAACTAATGGCCTAGTGGTGTATGTGTTTGTTGGTGCAAGGTAAATTCTCCAACTGTGTTTGTGTGTGTGGTTGGAGCCACATGCACCTTCAGGCCTGCATGTCAGGGCAGGACTATTTTCAGTTCAGTTACTGGCTGGAGACCAGCACCCTCCCCGGGCTCAGATGCTGGCTCACTGGCCTCCTCAGCCTTACCCTGCCTCCCTTGCCTCCCACCTGTCCCTGGCTGCAAGCCTCCATGGCTGGCCTGCCGGCGTGGAAAATCAGCCTTTGATGGGCCTGAGGGGACTGGAGGAGGGGACGGCTGGGGTTGTGGAGAGGATGAAAGCCCCAGGAGGAGCAGCATGCACTGACTGACAGGGCTTGACACTGGAAGGGCCTGCAGCCCAGGCCTGGCACCTTTGACTGGCCTGAAGACTAAATCCCATATCCTAGTGTCTTCCAGGCCTCCATGGATGGAGCTGTTTTTCATATGCAAAGTCCCAGTCAAGTACAATCTGCACCAAACAAGATTACATATCACACTGCAGAATTTTGATCCACCAACCCACAAAGCCACTCATGATTTGTTTCATTGTAATGTGACAAAACATTTGTTTCAGAACAGACATCATTGGTGTAGACTGTATGATTAGATAACTTTTCACCTTTAGTCACCAACGTTCTTAACAACCTCCGTGCAGCTGACCTGACCAGACAAATGCATCATTTACTCTCTAGTAATTTTTTTGAAGGAAAAAAATAAAAATAATAAAAATCTGGAACAAAAGTCTGCTTTCTCCAAAACTGTCCCTTAAAATCAGTTTTCCAACTAAATCAAAAATGTAATGATAATAGATAAAAGAAATGAATATGCAGGTTTGCTGGCTGATTGCAGTATCTCCATTATTTTGTCTTGACTTTTGCCTGTCCCACACAAACTTCTGAGGCCTGACACAGAGCCTTTGTCTGCCACAATGCATCATCTTTTCATTTAAGCTGTTCTAAATATGTCTGAACCTCAGCTTTACTAGGTACATGTTCATGTTATGACTCTGACACAAACCGTTATTATCTTTCTGGCAGGCAAATTATGATTTATTATTTAGTCTCATCTGTTCAGAGTGCATTATCTGTACATACACAGATTTTTTTTCAGTTAAACTTCTACCAGTTATGAATCACTAGAACAATCTAGTCTGACATTATCATGATGTCAGTATGGAACAAACAATCCTAGAGTGTGAGCAGCACAGCGATTCTGAAACTTTGCGTGTTATAAGTTGTGTCTAAAAACTTACGTAGCAAAAAATGAGCTTGCTAGAAACAGACATTGGTTGTGGGGCGAGGTAAAAGACTTTTCATTAAAATAGAACTCACTGACAGCGGGTCATACTTTACTTTTATTAACCACTACAGCACTGGTTGTTCACTGGAGACTATTTATTCTAACACCACTTAATAAATCAATAAACCTTTCATCCCGATACATAGCTGGGAAACTCAAGTTCTTTGTAGCATTTGTGGCAGAATTGTGTCAATTGAGATACGTAACATTGTCCTCATCAAAGTAATGTCAGAGAATGGAACAGGTTGTAAACAAAGTCCAAAGGACCAAAGAGGTTTTAGATAATTTGGATAAACTGTTGGATTGTTTACCTGTATAATCTGTCTGCAGAAAACAAAAAAAAGATGCGTTTGTTTGATGCTCTAAAAGTTGGCGGTTTAGACATCATTATCATGGAAAATCAAAAAGTCATTCCTCCTGAATTTTGCCTCCATGTTTTGGGCCTTCACGTCGGTGGTTACAATTAAGCTCACTTGTCGTATCAATTAGTGCCACTGGATTTTTATTAGCATGTTGTGGGTTATTAACTTATGGGATCTTTAACTGTGAAACAGCATACTCACACCAGTCTGTGCGGATTGTCCATCCTGCCAATGTACAATCCAGTGAAACATGTGCCATGCATAAATTACTTCTACTTCCTGCAAAACAGCTTATTGCTAAAAGGATTAGGGTGACACACATATAAACAACACAAACATGCTAATCCTCATTAGCACTGCTGAATGCCCCTCTGATGCAGGGAGGGGGGGGGCAGAGGCATGTAGCCAGTCAGGATGGTGGGAGGCAAAAAAAGTCAGTTAGCTGCTAACGCAAATGGAACTGGAGAGTGTATACATTCACACACACACAAACACACACACAGACAGGTTGGTTGGGTTTCCTTGTGTTAGGTAGAAGTTGATCGATAGAGGGAGCGAGTGTGAATGAAAAGAGGGGTTGAAGAGGAGACGAGTGGCAGTAAACACGGACCTTCAGCCAACAGTGCTGGCACACACCGCGGGCTCCCTCTTAGTTTTTGGATCTGACAATTCCAATGTAATAACAGATAAATAGAGAGGACTCATCAGGCCACAAAAGCAAACAGCTTGGGCTTGCCAAAGGGAACAGAGGGAGTCAATGTTGGAGGGCGTGCGTATGTATTTGTGCATGTAGAGAGAGAGAGAGAGAGAGAGAGAGAGCGAGAGAGAGAGAGAGCTAATGGCTGACATCTGGCATCGGTCGCCCCCATCTGAGTCCTGCGCTCCAGCCTCATACTGTCACGCTGAATGATAAAGCAGAGAGATTGCCTCTGAATCGGCACACTTGCAGATCCCCCGGCCAGCCCTGGAGGTATGGGCAGGAGAGCCTCTTCCAGCCATTCACCAGTTAATGTGCCAATTTGTTTTCCAGAGTGTTCGAAGGAAGAATTTATCGCTGTGTTCTGTGGCTGTGGGCAAATACTAATAAAATGCTCTTTTGCTGAAATTCACTTAATTGGCCCCGCAGTAGGTCTAGCTCAAAGAGGAAGAGGAGAGTTCGCTTTCACCAAGGCAGTTTGGTGACCCCAGATTACAGATTTTGCAGCGTAATGACTTAAAATCAGTGTGGACACATTTTTCCAAAATTTGCATGTTCAGTATTTCATGACATGCTGTCAAAATGGAGTATCCATATTGACCACATACGTCATAGACAATGTATCAATTCTGTCATGGTTGCACAGGTTGACCCAGAACTCAGGCTTGGACAACGGTTGGTGAGAGAAGGGGATTTATTGAGATGTGGGAGAAGAGGGGAAGGAGAGGGTCCGATACGAGGTGGAGGGAATGGCTGAGGTGAAGCAGTGGTGGGAATGGATGGAGGTGGCACGGAGTCTGGACTGTCTGAAGGTGGTGGATGGAGAGCAGGCAAGCAGGTGGCAGGAGGTGAAGATGGTGGTGGAACTGAGCACAAGAGATTGGTGGTTAGAGTTTAGGAAATCAACAAGGAACAAATAGTAGTAGTAGTAGTAGTTTAAATGCAGGTGGAGTGATGAGTAGCTGGAAGGCAGGTGAGGTGAAGAACGACAGGTGGGCTTCATTTGATGATTAACCAGGAGGCCCAGGGAAATGTGCCACGCCCAAACACAGACAGACAAGTAACACAACACAAGGATGGGGAAACAAGGGGAAACCCAGAAACAACCACAGTCACGACTGCCATCGTGGCAATTTTAGTATTTGCTACATTTTCTATTCTTGACAAGCATCACCAAAGAAAAAGTAGAATGATCGCCACAGACACGATGATGTGAAGTCTGCTGGAGGGTAAGGTTTGGTGATGTGTCTTTGGTCCTTCGAAAGTTCATCCAACAGTGAGAGTAATTCAGAGAATGAAGATAATCCTCCTTCTTAATTCTTCCTACTGTTATAGTTATATGTATATATAAGCTAATATTGGCCATCCTAAGTTTGATTCATTTATTCTTTGATTATAATATAGATAATTATATCCTGTTTGGGTATACACATCATAGATACATATTAGGCTATTATTATTTTATATTAAATTATACTATCAAGCTGTGTACATTTTTTACTTTTCATGTGATCTAAACATTTCCAATAAATGGAGTGAAAAAAGATACACCATGTTTTGTGTGATGAAATATTTTGCTTCGTTCCATGTTTGTGGCATTTATCCTGGCAAAATGGCAAAATGTACATACAGTACAGCATCCTGAAAATGCCAGAATAACTTCTATGGTCAAGTAGCTTTAGTTTTGAACTTTATTAAATGTAATTTTGGTGCTGCGAGCGCCATCAGCAAAATTCCACTCATCTCCATTGTGGCAGGACAGAAGCAGAAATCTACAACTAAATGTTATTGGTGAACATCAAGTTCAAGGGTTGATTATCTTTCTTCAGTTCTTTCTTTTCATCAGACTGTTTCACTGTCAAAATAGTCTATCTAGCCCCATCTTTACTCCATAATGATTTCATGGTGGTGAAACAGTGCTGTCTGCCTTCAGGCATAGAGCATATTATTTGCAAATTTAATACTGCATCCGGCTCACAAATTTTTTAACAGCAAGTTGGCAGACATCACTCACTGTGACTGGGAAGAAATGAGACAAAAGGAAATGACAAAGCGAAGGAGGGGTGAGGATGATACAGAGGTGAAGCAGGATCTTAAGGAGAGAGGGATGGGATGAAAGTAGCTGGTGCTTTTGCTCCTGTTCCTGTGCCAGCCCTGAGTCAAAGCCAGCGGAGTTCTACCAGGGGATGCTCTCCAGAATCTGGCCACACACTAATTACTGGAGGTTTTGTTCAGGAAATTATCTCCATGTCCATTGCTGCATTTCACAGCAAATTAGCCGTGGAAATCCCAAAAACCAATAAATAAGGCTGAAATTGTTCATGGGGCTCTCTGCTGATTGTCTCGTTCACTTTCTTTGTCCTCCTCCCTAATGCTGGAGAAACTAAGAGCCCATTTCCTTTATTTGGGAATTCTTTCTGCCCTCAAAAAAGAGACAAATAAAGGCTTTGTTTAGGTCGCACTGTGAGGTAGCGATAAGCTGTCAGTATTGATGCCAGAGTGTGTAAAAAGCATTCTTAGTGCTGTCATACACACATACCTACTGGGCAATTCTTGCCATGTATGGCACAGTGGAAAAAGCATGTTGAAAAGGAGTTGTTTTAATGCACATCCAAATATCTCATATTAATCAGACGAGGGAAAAGAAATGCACAATAAATTCAGACCAGGGAATGCAGATAATAGATTTTTCATCAATAATTGCCACACCGCACAATTTAAGCACAGTTCCACTGTGCAGGAGGAAGGTTGTCCTTTATGTAGGGAGGCAGAAAGTAACGGTGGGGAGGTCTGGGTGGTGGTTAGACGGGAACGATGTCTGACTGTCATGTGGGAGACTGGAGCAGACCCGTAATAGACCGGGAATTATCTGTAACCACAATCTATCTTTCCTAACCTCAGCAAGACCGAAGTGTTCATGTCCGAATATTGTCGTGATTGTTAAAAAAATAAATACAACCTCACCCCCTCACCCAGGGTTATCTGGCAAAACAAATTAGTGGCATATAAAATTATTTATAGACAGAGTCCGCGGCGGTCCTGGCCACATTTGCGCCCTGGGCGAACCTGTGCGAAAACGCCCCACCCCCCCCCCGGGACGGAGATTTTCTCGTGCGCCCCTGGATGCGCCGTGCGCCCTGATCAGTCTGTCCGGCGCACCCTCTACCTCGTCGTCAACCCCCCGCCCACGGGGGCGCCCGCTCCGCTGTCTTAATGAGCGGTATCGAAAATTCGCGAGGTTTTTTTCATTTTCGGGCGCTCGTGCCGCCCCCCACGAACTGGCGCCCCGGGCGGCTGCCCTGTCCGCCCGTACCTAAAACCGCTACTGGACAGAGTTAAAGATTGATTCTACGTTTACCTCAGCTCGCCTCACAGAGGCTGTCGACTTTCACCTTCACCGAAAGTCTGAGAACATGAAATATATTCAAATATATCATGACAAAATGCACAAAGTGACCCTTCACTCTGAGACTGAGATTTACAGGATGTGCATGCACATGTTAATGTTCATGTTTAGTTCAGAAGTTCAGAGTTCAGAGCTCTGCCCACTCTGAAAAACAAGCTTAAATGAGTAGTTCCTGTGATGTGGTCATTTACTGCAGCATGTTTTTAATGTGTATAGATTTAGCAGTGATGCTACTGTATTCTATACAAATGGGGCACAGAACAAACACTGAATACAATGCTCGTCATTCCTTGAAAACAAACACAATTGATAGACTTCCATTTGAAAGATGTCGGGGTGTGGGGTCAGTATTGTGTCTAAACACTCTGTAAACGGGAACCAAAATGGATGCTAGATGTATGCAAACTGAATTAATTTGAACAAATAAAACACGAGTAAATGAAACCAAAGATTCAGTCCATGAGGTCGAATACGAATCCTCACAAAGTTGGATGAAAATGAGATATTTCCTGTCTTCTCCATGAACACGTCAGCTAGCGTGAATGTCTAAACCCTGGAGGAGGGGTCATCAGTTAGTGACAGTAAGTGGGTCAGTCCATTCTGCAGGGTGCACGGGTGGGCGTCCAGACCACCCAGGCCCTGACACACCCAGAGGATGAGCAGGGACATGTGTGTGTGGGTGTGTGTGTGTGTGTGAGAGAGAGTGGGGTGGGGTGGGGTTTAGGAGATGTATAGAGGTGCTATACCCAAATGACAAGCCCACTGGTCTCATGGCAAGGCACAATTAATGACCCGTGCCAACATTACAGGATGAAAAATCCCCACTGTCCGAGCAGCGCCCGCCCAGCCTGGCAACTGGAATTCTTCATTAGGTCCAGCAATGGAAGAGAGAGTGTGAGAGACTGTGTGCGCATCATATTTGAGACCGTACCTGGGAAATATGAGACAGTATGTTGTACAGTGAATGTAAATTATATCTAAACAAAAGCTTATTTTGGAAAAAGAGCAACCTGCATGGTGTTTCTGTGAAGACACACTGCTGTTAACTCTTTCAACAATATTTGTTTAGTTGAAGTGAAATTCCACTCATCAAGCTATTTGCATGGCTTGATATTATCGAGGGGTGACTCACAAAATGTTTACAGGTTCATTTACTGTATTTTTAGAGAAATTAAAGCCAATTTTTAAGTAATTAAAGCTACACTATGTGAATATTTATAGTTCTTGAAAACTCTAATGTGATTATGTCTCTACTCATTTTTTTGTTCACAAATTATGTCCGATTGCTCTTGCTGTGTTATTGTTTTAGTTCAGATACAGTCAGTAACACTCAACACTTCCTGTGGATGTTTCACAGTTTAAAAAGACAAAACACCAAAAGGAGAGGTGATGACTTTTTATGTGATTCACTGCAGAATGTCTGGTATGGTAACTTTAAATGGCAGTAGCTACACAGTGCTGTTTGATGATTTCATTCAATTATTATTAGTCTATGTTACAATAAATTCAAAAAGGCAAATGTTAAAAATTGAAGATGAGTTGAGCTCGGGACAGAAAACAGTCGTATTATCAAAACATAAAATAAAACATGAAATAAAATCATTTGCGAAAGATCCAGATTTAGTTTTCATCTCTTCACCTTTCTATCACTGGACTGGAGTGTTGAGCTTTACTAATGTTACAATACGATGTTATGTTTTTATAAAACAGGAAAATTAGAAAAAAAAAAGTTTATAAGACTTATAAGTTGTTTTGGATGAAAGCGTCTGCTGAGGTGAAATTAATGGGTATTTGGATATATGCTGAGCTGCAGCGTGTTTGTAGAGATTTGTATGTTTTGAAATGTCTCTCATTGGAACTGACACAAATTAATATAAACACATACAAATTCTACACATAGCAGCTATACAGCTGTATACTTTTTTATATTCCTCCAGGAATATTTCAAATATCACAAAACAATAAAAGGTCAGCTGTGCTGACTTGATGAAAATTACAGCACTGGACTGATATTTGGGTGTGTACATTAACAACAATCATGGAATGCACCTTTAAATAATACTGTATGGCATCATAGCTCCCTCTTCAGTTTCTGCTGTGGGGGGTTTAGGTGAAACCGAAAAAGACCTGGAAGCTCTTAAGACCACACAGTCACTTTTACCATCAGTCTGGACTCAACCGAGCCACCACGTCATCCAAATTCTCATCTCGTCATTTTACAAGCCGCAGAGCCAGGGAAAACAAATTGAACCAATCTCAAGCGTGGAAATCGCTCTCAAAATAACAACTGCAAATGTAAAAATGTATTATCTTCCCCCTCCAAATCCAATTTATTTCATGCATATCTTACCATCTAAATTGAATACAGCATGTAGCTTGCACAGGAAATCACTTTGAAAAGACTTATCTTATCGCCGGGTCCTATCTTATCCTGAGCATCGAGCTTTCTTCTTCCTCTGTTTTCATTGGTCGCTACACACAACATGCTTTGCTGGAATCACCTAAACCGCCGTAAACTTTTAAAGGATCCCCCTCCTCCAGTGTTAATTGGCATTTATGAAGTTAACACATTTTTAATTAAGGGCAATTATCAGATTCTAGAGGGCTTTTAATTATGGCCAGATAAACTTAGTGAAAATATTGGGAAAATTGCTCGAAAGCAACTGTTTGAAAACCATCATTTAGCATCTGGAAAGAAAAAAAAAAGATAATTATTTAAAGAGTAAATTATCTCACTGTGGATAACATTTAATAACAGTTAACAAGTGCTCTCTGACAAGATGAAAATGTAATTAAATAAGGACAATTTTTGTTGTTAATTGAATTTAACTGACGGGCAGATTCTGGTCCTGGGTGGTTCCATTGAGACTGAGTATAGTGATGTGGTTCATCCAGTGCAGATACTTAGACTTGTGTTGGCACTGATGACTTCCTGTTTAACTAACCCATCCCTTTAAAACAAAGACTTTAACAAAGGGTAAACTAAAAGGGAAAAGTTAAGTGATAAAGTATTGTTTTGTATAAAATATGCTGCTGAGTGTCCTCCAAGTCCAGTGGATCTGTTATCTAAAACCACTTTGGGGCTCTCATCAGAAGGGAGGTGAGTTACATCCATGACAGGTCAGAAGTCTCTCCAACCATGGAATTCTAGAAAGTTCTGAAATAGTATAGGGTCACACGTTGGGACATTTTAAGTCCAAATCAGTACATGTATCTTCTTATATCTGTCTTTTTGGAATTCAAGTGAAATGAAGAACAATTTTGACTTTTTTGAACGTCAGTTGCATGACTGACTCTGGTCTCCTGCATTAAAATCCAACATGCTATCCTTCCACCCATTACCCTGACCCCCCACATCCTTGCTACATAAATGACACACTGCTTCCTGCACTGACAATGAACATCAGAATCGCAGTAACTTACTAATGGCTAATCTGCTCAGTTAAGCAGGAGCACAGATCGTTAGAGGCGAGGTATTCTAGAGGTTCCTTCAAATCACTTGCAGAGTACAATAGCTAAACAACTGCAGGTCAGATTCTTACAGAAGCTGTGAAAAATGATGATGATAATAATAATAATAATAATAATAATAATAATAATAATAATAATAATAATAATAATAATAATAATAATAATAATAATGAAATGTAGGAACTCAAAGTCAAATGACTTTTCCTCTTGTGTCAGTTGCTGTGCCAACATCAAGATATTGATGAAAATTTGCTGAGCAACTTTCTGCTGGTGGATGAACTGTTTCAATTTAAATGACCCAGAGAAATGTTGCACCACATGTTCAACACAATGTTCAGTATAATGTTTTATTCACTCACGACTCTGGAGAGAAGGGCTCTTTCTTTGAAACAGTTCCCAGGACTCAGCTGTACAGAGGTAGTTCACTGACTGGATGTTTAGCTGTTTAGCTAGCAGGTTTAGCTATTTTGATTTGTTCCTTAACTTTATTCTTTATTTTGTGTTTGCTTTTTGAATTCTTAATAACAGAGTACACAAGTACAGGGTGAATTAAACACTCTGGCATATATTATGACATATCTCATTGAGGAAATTAAAAACAAGTAAAAACAAATATATATGGGGGCGATTCAGTCAACAAAATAAAGAAAGACTTTAACGAAGGGTAGACTAAAAGGGAAAAGTTAAGTGATAAAGAATTGTTTTGTATAAAATATGCTGCTTTGTATAAAAGGGCTGTTTTGTATAAAATATGTTGCTTTGTATAAAAGGGTTCTTTCTTTAAAACAGTTCCCAGGACTCAGCTGTACAGAGGTAGTTCACTGACTGGATATGTGTGTGTGTGTGCGCTGATGTGACTAACGGAGACGTGGGGTGACAGAGAAGTGTGGGAGAAGGAGAAAAGGTCGGCTGGGAGTACGAGAGAGGAAGTGTTTAGGTAGATGAGTAAGCAACCTGACGGACAGGGCTGTGAAGCGTTCAATGTGGGAATGATCTGGAATACAACACACCATGACTCCACACACACACACACACACACCCACACACACACACACACACACACACACACACACACACACACACACACACACACACACACACACACACACACATACACACACACACACACACACACAGAGGCAGGCCATGTGAACAAAACACCCATCGTGTATCATGTTTTTATTTGGCACCTGAAATGAATGCACCCTGCTGTTCATCTGGAAAGTAACGGCCTCTACAGAATGTTTTCTGTTAGTTTAATGCACTAAATGTTGTAGCATATGATACGTGGTGTTGTATGGTGAGATGGTGTTGTTCAAGTCACCACATTTTTAAACTGTTGTTGAAGCCCTCCCCTCCAAACAATGACAAAGCTTACATTAAACATTAAATTCACCCCAAGATCTTAAACATACTGTTATTTTACTGAGATGTTTCTGGGCAGGTTTAGCTATTTTGAATTCTTAATAACAGAGTACACAAGTACAGGGTTAATAAAAAAACTTTGGAATCTGGCATAGACATATTATGACATATCTCATAGAGGAAAATCCCTTTAACGCATAAGATGGGTCAAAAGTGACCCGGCTGAGTTTAAATTTTCTATATCTTTGTAATAAGTTATTTTTATCACTCAGCACTCCATGAATTCCTCAATTAACTTATTTCATTTTTTTCATGAAAGCTTTTTAAGTAAAAATACTTTTTTGTCACTACCCCTTTAATGCGCAACATGGGTCAAAAATGACCCGCATTCATTTTCTATGGAATTTCACAGAAGGTGTTGCGTTTCTTAGCTATATTGTAAAAATCAATTTAATTCCTCATTCAATATTCCAACTTTCCATCACTTATTTAGTTTTTACCCCAACACTAATACTTATTTCTATTACTTTAAAGTTACTCTTTGAATTATAAGACATTTTATGTAACTATACAATATTTGAACACATGGGTCAAAAATGACCTGCATTCATTCCCTATGTAATATTGTATCAGAAACAGAGTTTATTTGCAGTATTGTTTTTTTTTTAAATATGTATTTAATCATTTAATATTCCAATAATTTTATTTCTGAATGATGATACTTAAAACATTAAAACAGTATACAGTGAGTACAATACAGTGAGTGTAACTGACACTGTAAACTTGTGAATATTGAACAGTTACAGCTACTGAAGTGAGCCACTATCAAACTGCAGTGGTATAAAACTACATAAACTGAATAAAACAAGTATAACAGCATATTACCATGAGCACAGGCAGATAGAGGCCTACACTGAGACAACTGTCTCAGTTATTGTATGAGAGACTTTTCTGTCTCGTGCAGAAGGACAAAGAGAGCACCTCTTCTCTTCCTCTGTAAGAGGCTGGGTGCTCCTGTGGCTGGATGCCCCACCTCTGTACGCCACATATCTCCATGGCCTGAGTGACATGCCTCTGCAGATGGAGACTGGTCTCCATCTGCAGAGGCAGATGGAGCCTCCTTGATGAACCTCCTTGATGAAGAGGCGTCAGGCATTTGGCACACCATCCATATAATCAGAGTGATGTGAAGTAAAAATGGTGAAGGCATTCAGAGCGCCAACATAAACCATATTTTGCCAGAGCACCGTGGGCCACCTCCTTGTCCGCCGCTTCGACGTGTATGTGTGGACCATTTGGTCCATGAGATCCACACCTCCTTTCGTTTTGTTGTAATATTGTATGATCTCTGGCTTCTTCTTCATGTTGTCATCCACTGCTGTGTCGTTGTGCATGGTACTGAGAAGGACAACAGCTTTGTTCGTCTTTGGGACATAGCTCACCATAGACATCTTTCCACAGAATCCAAAGACGGAACTGTAAAGCTCCCTGGAGACTTACATGTGGTTTTGCAGAAGTTCTGATTCCTTCTTAATTATGTAACAGGTCAACAGATGTCCACAGTATATGTTTTCCTGACTGGAAACACTTGCAAATATTATAGTACCTAATGCGGGACACTTTAGACCCATGTCTGCAAATTAGTAGAGGAATTCCAAATCTATGTTTATTATATTATATTTGATACAAAAGTAAAAATAAAAAACAACAGTTTCTGTGCATAAAGGAGTACTAAAATTGTTTCTTTGTAAATTATTATGAGATTAAATGTATTGATTTTAGATGTTGTAAGAGAAAAAAACACACCAATGCTTAGAATTCCATTGGAAATGAATGCGGGTCACCTTTGACCCATGTTGCGCGTTAGAGGGGGTTTCAATAGCTTGCGCATTTAAGGGTTAACATGCAGACCTATAGGCCATCCATCTAAATGGACTGTACTTATATAGCTAGTCTTCCGACCACTCAAAGCGCTCTACACTACATATCTCATCTCATATCTATCCCATTCACACACAGACGGCTACCGTGCATCAGGATCTAATCATTCATACACCGATGGCACAGCCTTCGGGAGCAACTTGGGGCTCAGTTTCTTGCCCAAGGACACTTCGGCATGCAGACCGGAGGAGCCGGGGATCGAACCGCCAATCATCTGATCAGTGCTCTGCCTGTGAGCCACAGCCGCCCCTTATGTCACATTTACTTGTTATCCAAGTTAGTTGTTATCCATGTTAGTTGGATACTTGGATAACGGGTTATAATCCAAGTTTTTTTTTCAGGCTCTTCATGATCAGTAAACACTTATCCATGATCAGTATCTGCTTCCTGTAATGTTGCATATTATACTTTACTTTAGTAGAAATGTGTTGGTTTTCTGGGTTGTTTAGAACATGTGAGAGAATTGCTTAGACAGCAGCTGATACAGCTGATATACTGTAGTCATAATGGGGGAACAATATAACTAGAGTAATTTAACAACTGCCCATTCACCGGGGGTGCTTGTTAAACTGGTGTGTACACCTCTGACAGCTGTTGTTGCAATAAATGGTTAGAAACCAGTGAACAGACACTCCAAAAAAAAGTTTAAGATGTAAAGTAACAGAGACAGAGAACAAAAGCAGAACAACAGGAAACAGCAGACCAAAGTTCCTGCTGTCACTCCATTAAACAGGAGGGTCCTGCATCCTCGACACCCCCTCCTCCTGCACATTTCCTACCTTACTCCCCCAAACACACACACACACAGTCCTCCACAAATCCTTCACGCCAAACTCACCCAAGATTAAGCATGTGTGAAATTGAGGACTTTCTAATACACATGCCCCCTCTGCTTACCATAAACACACACACACACACACACACACACACACACACACACACACACACACACACACACACACACACACACAGGACACCAATCCTTCCCGGGAATAAAAACAAAAGAGTAAGATGTGAATAAGTAAGCAGCAGCTTAGAGTGTGATTTGTCTGTAAAATAGAACACTGGTTGATGTGAATATTTGTAACCATAAGTTACAGGATCTAAACATCCACTATATGATTACTTATTCAAAAATAATTTCCCTACTTTGATCAGAGCCTGCTTCCATAGGCGTTAGATGAGCACTGTGGTCATGGGGTTAGAGATCGTGCTCGGTTACTTCCCTGTGTCATCCTTTAATTCACCAGAACACTGTGTTCAATGTCAATCCACAAACATTGATCTTCAGATCAAAACTTTTACTTAAACTTCACTTTGAGAAGTTTTAATTAATTTAATTTGACCAATAAACTTGAATTCTCAAAGTGACTTGCCCCTCCCTATTCAAATCCAAAATGTATATTTGAGATGATGACGTTGATGATGATGATGATGATGATGATGACTGAGATGATTTGAGCCTCTGAAACCAAAAGACTGTAGTATATGCTTGAGCTCATGAGCTGTAAAGTAATGAATATAGAGCCACAAGTGCTGAATTGACTTTTTATAACACAGTGTAGAATGTCTAATTTTAACAAATGATCAATGATTAAAACAAAAATGAATTAAAACAATTACACAGGTCTGAAGGGCCTGAGAGGACAGCTCCTGGTGCTGAAATGAAAAATACAAACAAATGAGAACTGAGTTATCATGATTCAGTCAGAAACACAAAAGCTTTTTGTTGTGTGTTCCAAACCACTGGGCACTGTCGGTGGCTCTGAACTATGCAATCATTTCCAAATTGTAAGCCTGAGAAATGCACTTGCTAATGAGGAAGTGTTGTGGGTGTATGTGCTATATTGCATGCACGAACCTGTTTGATTCTACATGAGTATGCATTTTAGAGGTACCATTGGACCAGGTACTGCTGCACCACCAGCAACCCCTGGGTGATGTACCAGAGCTTTACCCCGAAACCCTACCTGACACGTCTGTCACGTCGCGGCTGCAATTCTGTTTTGGTCCGTCCTGCACAAACTACACCACCATGAGCTTTTCAGAAGTGCCAGACTTTGTTTACTTGCTCAGATTTGGTCATTTTCTTTATGTGCTTCTGAATATGCGTCTACATGTGTAAATATGCTACATAGTTAATTTGTTTAACCTTTTCTCTGTTTTTAGGACCGGCAGTTTGTATTTTATTTTGAAAATCCACCAAATTCTTTATGCTGTTTCTGTGTCCGGCTTCGGACTGCGGTGGAGCCAGTTGGGTTTAAAACATTGACTAGAAGGGCCACACACTGTTTCATTGGTGTCTTTCTTCTGTTTATATAAAGTAAATAGTTAAAACACTTAAAACTGTTGGGCTTAAAACGTAAAAAAATAAATTTCAAGTACTACTGGGCAAGTGTAGCAGTATAGAGGTGCTAGGTTATTGGGTGACTCTGCCCATACTTAACACCAGGTGGCTGTTATGAGGTGGGCCAGTATAAAAGGGGCACTTTGCCACCAGCTCTTCCTCTTGCACCTCTGCCCTTGGTGCGTCATTTCCGGGCTCAAGGTCACCTGGTCTGCCAGGTATGGCTACCCGCTGTCTCATCACACTGGTCGCTTAAACTTTTCTGCGTACTCATGGTATTTGTGTGATTGTAGGGTGACTCTGTGTGCTGCTCCGTGCTCCCTTATGTGCAGTGGCGTGGTTATTTGGTAAGTGTCCCCCCTCTAACTTGGCGTTGTTGATACTGTCCGATGGCTAACACTAGTGTGGTCACAGGTGGATGGCAGCGACAGCCGGTGTCGTCTCTCTCTCTCCCTCCCTCCTCCTGCGCGAGCGTGTGTCCTAGAACAGGTATGTGTGTTTTTAGTACATGCGAGCAACCGCAGTATTTTAAAGTAATAACGGCGTTTTCCCTGTAATTAGGAGTTGCTGTGATCAGCTGCTTAGGAGTCGCTGCTGTTTTGTTTCCGGTGAAAGTCCTGTCTCCGATGCGGCTCTGCCTCTGAAGCGTCGCCTCAGTTGCGTTGCCCCATTTCTTTCTGCGACGCTGTCTCCACGCTGCGCTGTGTACGGCGGCGTGTTGGTGGTTGGATGCTTGGCGTGATCTGCATTTTGCACCAGAGCCACTTTAGTAAATGCGCCTGTGTTTTAACCAGGGCCTGGCCCCTGTATATGGTTGAATGGTGTTTAGTTAATTTTGTATTCTAATTATTTTTCTTGGTGGTTCTGATTTGATTAGTGTATAGATTCTGTTGTGGATTATGTTTTCTTTTTCTTGATTGTAATTTTGCCCACTAGTTTCTTTCTTTTTAGTTGCTGGAGACTGGTGGTGGTGCTGGTGACTGGGTGGTGGTACCCCCCTCTGCCTGCTGTGTCCTGGGAAGCGGGTTCCTCATTTCACTGAGTGTGTGGGTCACGTATGTCAGGTGGTGTGAATTTGTATTTAAGTTGGGGTGCCCCCCCTCTTTTCACCTAGCCTTGTCCATCCACACAGCTCCAGCCCTTCAAGCGACTTTCTTTATTTTGATGGGTGTTTTGGATGAATGTGATCATTTTAAAGTGTTTAAAATAATAAATTGTATATTTTCTTAAACCCTTGGCCGTCAAGAGTATACTTGTGTGCCTTTGTGCTTTCCCAAATTATTTCCCGGGGTGAAACTCCCCGGGTGGCGTTGTCTGTTTCTCTTAATTCGGTTTAAATTCCCTTCTGCACTTTTTCCTCGCCACACAAGCATACCCTAACTTTTCTAACTAATGGATTTTAACATCAGCAAGTTCTAAATGAGATTCAACTTAATGCTAACATTAAGTTATTAGTCAGCTAATATTTGCTTGTTGCATAAGGTGATATTGTGTTTTCCACCAAAGCTACAGTGTTGTGATCTTCTCAGCCGAATGTATTTAAAATCAAGCAGCAACCTTGGTGGCTGCAAAATGACGTTCCACAAACTGTAGTTTCTTGAATGATCACTTGAGGCTGTTATCTGGCAAATAACACAGTAATATTATTCAAAGAGGGGAAAAAGTACTTTTGTTACATAGTTTGACCATGTGAAATTGACTTCAAAGCCTAGAACTCTTCCTGAGGGCTCGACGTACCCCCTGGGTACTACCATAAACTACTGGTGATACCAGCAGAGACTGTAACAACTAAGTAATGCTGATTATTGCTTTTTAATTGAAATTTTCTCTTGTAAAAGGAGAACTAAAATACTCCAACAGATGCACTTCAAATCATTGTTGGAAGCATCAAATGCAGAAAATCAAAATGTATTGCAAATGTTTTTGAAGCTACTTAGATGAGCTCTGAAAGGGAGACGTTTCTAGAAGTTGCAGGGTAATGTGTGGAAGAAAATATCTAACAGGGTAAAAGTCTTTTTTTTTATTTCATTGTGACTTTACTAAACTGTTATTCAATACACTGACCAGTGCAGGTCATGCAAAAGCAGCTGAATAACCCTGTCTAACATCCAAACTGAGTGTATGCCACCGTAGTCAAGTATCAGCCATTACAGAGCTCCATTCTCTCCTCACCCATGACACATTTTAGAGTCCACAAATCATCAGAAATCTTTGACATTATCTCTGCTATTGTCTTCTACCATGTGCACACACACTCTGTATGTGATTCGGCTGAGCTGAGAGCAGACATTTGCTCGGTGTGAGAGCCATCGCTGTCGTATTCCTTTGTTTGCTGCACATGACACACTCCCTCTCCCACTGTGTGGTAATATGGCTATTTTCTCAGTCAATTTGCCACTCTCAGCATCCGAGCACATGCAAATATGGAAGATGATACCTAGTGGGGAATAGTGCTTGGTTGTAAAATGTGAACCAACTGTTTAAGTCTAGGTTATTGTTGGGCAGTGATGGTAATGTTTTGAATTCATGCCCTGCTTTGACTAAAAACAAAGATACATATGAAACAAAGAACAAAATATCAAGATGATTTTGATGTTTTTTAACTCTTTATTTGGAAGTAATTAAAGTTATAAATAATCCAAACTCAAAGACCTGTAATCTGTTTGTTCACTGAGACAGACTAGTTTTTAGTTTCAGTCTAACATTACAGCTGTTTTTTGTTTTTTACCTTCAAAATACTGCTATGGTATATGTTAAAATTAAAACACTCACCCACAGGGACGTAGTGTGACAGTGCTTTTTCTTTTGCTAAAAGAAAAAATAAAATTACAGAGTAGCAACAGGTGACAACGATTAAAGACACAGATTTGTTAGCACCAGAACTTAACCAATACAGGTGTTTTACTGACTGGTAACTAGATCTAATAGGAAATGGGCTAGTATTGACCTGTGGAGGACTGCAGACAAACGTTGGCTACCTATGTGTCTTAATTGAGGATATTTTGAACAAGACTTATTGGCCCCATTACCAGCACCAGGTACACAGTGGCCCTACACTGTCCCTCTAACATCAGTTAGTTTGTTACTACTCTAACATCAAGTTCATATGCGGAGGGCTCTGTGGCAACAATTAATGTGCAACGTCAGATAAAGTTATCAATAATTAATACGTAATTTCTGGTTAGTCTTTCAAAATATGTTGTTGAGGAACATTTTAGTTGAAATGGTCTAAAGTTTAGGAAGAAAAACTGAGTCTGAGTTCAAATTTTTTTTTTGCTTTCTGTCCAGTTTGAATGAAGTTATGATGTTGTGATGGTCTGCAAGCAAAAGACAGAGCCATATATGACTGTTTTTGGATAAAAAGCCATTATATGCTGATCAGTGTTAAGTCACCACAGAAAAAAATAAAAATAAATATGAACTGTTCTAAACACACTGAAATGTGTGCGCACAGTCAAGGGAAAGGTTTGTCGTTTTTTGATGTTACTATGTTAACTTTTGTTCTCTTTTTTTAGTTCATTTGAAGAGTTTAGTCCTTCATGAGATGAGAAAGTTCAACTTTGTAAGACAAATAAACAAATAAAAAAAACATCGCACTATATGAACTACACATCATTACAAAGATGAAAATGATATTTGCACGGCCAGCATCGGGATCCCGTCTCTTGATTCTAAAGGGGAGTTTCGTGATGCTAGGAAAATAAGTGATCAGCACACGGAACATTCATATATACTGTAAATTAGTTTTTTTTATAGACGTTATCCAAAGAGTTTCAACAAAATAAGTATAAGCCCCACAAGTGACCACAAGGCAATGACAAAAACCTAATACATTAGGAAGACTTTAGTCCTTGATACCATCCACACACCTTGCATTTCAATAATAATTCTTAACATTTACAAATTTCTTCAAATGACAAAAGGATAATATGCTAACCATGAAAACAGTTTGACAAGCTGTCTGAAGGGAAAATATCCATGAGAGTAGAATAGCCTATATAACCAGTTATTAATAAATGTCAATTATTGGCAAACACCAACATATGACCAACCCTGACACACACACACACACAGCACAGACATGCGTTTCGCCACACCGCCCCCTACCGCTCAGGTACACCCTCCTGACTTCGTCCCCCCCAGTTGCTAGGCAACATGTTCCTTGTGCGGACACCCACCTGCCTTCAGGCTTCAGCGCTCTAAATTTGGTCTTAATTGCAAATTGAGTGGGAGAACAGGCCGACGCCGGCTGAATGAGAAACAGGCAGCCGAGGCTCCGGCTGCGGCCACGGAGGCGACTTAGCCACTATGACGTGACAGAGACAGTCAGAAGAGAAACAACAGAGTTCACATGTTCACAAAGACACACATGCTAATGCTTGGCTGGATGTGCAAAAAAAGAAATCAAAGTTCTGTTTTTAAAAAAAGAAGACGACAAGCAACGTCTCTGTGTGACAGACTGACACAGCAGCATGTCATTGGGTTGTTAGTGTACAAACTTTATTTGAGTCATTTTCACATTCCTTTTGGTTAATCAACATATCACAGATATGGTTTTAAAGTTATCTTAATAGCCTGACATAATGCTGGATAGGTTCATAATACAACGACAGTGACAGAAGTAGCAACTGAGCAATAACATGGAAATTAATAACTAATTTCTCTTCATAATGACACGTTATTTTCCTCATCACAAGCTGAACTTCTTTGAAATGTTTCTCACAAAACTTTCTTGGCTTTCTGAAGTCTCCTCCAAAAAAATATTACAGAGATACATTGACAGGCCAAAAACTCTTAAGAGAGCACATATCGGAGAAGGGCCCTGTTCGCTCAATTCAATTACCACAGCCCTATACACAATCCACAAGAGACAACGGTGCACCGGATGCTCATTTCAACTCCTCTTTCCCCAAATCCCCATAGAAATCTCCTTCAGTCGGACAATGCACTTTTTCCCATTTGAAAAAAAAGAAAGAAAATCAATATCTGGTTTCAATACATGTGGACGCCGATCAATACCAGCCCCTGCTCTCTTTTTCTCTGCCATGCTCTTCCTCCAGTCTTCCCCCCATCTCTGGCAAATGGTAAATAGAAACAATGGTGTATGGTTATTGGGAGGTCAGGGTGCAGCCGGAGGAGAGAATAAGGCTTCTGATGAGAGTGCTTGAGCATCAATGCCGTTAACCCCTCTGTGGAGCGGCATGGACAAAAGAGCTGGAAAGGCTGCACGAGAAAAATAAATCACATGTTTAGGCTCTGTGTGATTTGGTTGTTTTGTGGCTGATGAAGACTTTATTTGACTGTTAGGATTAAAGATTCTCTGCCACAGATCTGACATCCAGAATCAGTCTGGAAAATGGGAAAAGTACCCAAAATGGAAAAACGGAGGTCTTGGGAGAAAATGAATGAAATAATGCAGAAAACACTGCAGAGGGTGGGTTTAACTCTCTTACCTTACCTCCAAGGGATTTTAATGGAAACAAAAAGTTTTCTCTCTTTAAGAAAAAAAACTGCTTTACATAGAAGACAGTGAGTTAATAAACATTATTTCTATGAGACATGAATAAACAGAGTTTAAAGGTTCAGTCACACAATAAGTGAAGCCTTAAAAATCATTCAAAACAGTTGCCACATTAAAGTCACAGTTCTTCTGGTCTCAACTGAAACAATATGAATTCTCGTATGGACAAACCACAAACAAATATTACATAAAGCATGTTTGCTAAAGATAGGAGAGAAGCACTGGAGGGCAGTTAAACCGAGAAGGGCAATCCCTCTAATAGCATCACAGCAGGAGGGTGTCAAGGCTTGTCAATGACCCCGCTGACCTGCAGAACATGAAGACAACATGAAAACCCAAAAGCTTGCAGTTACAAAAAGTTTTAGTTCAGGTTTAGCCAAAGAAAAGTCACATTTTTACTTGTTATTTAACCTGTTTTTGTGCTGAGTGTGTGAGAAACAAGTTATGTCTTATACATTTTAATTCAGTCTATCAATTTTCTTGTATAGTGCCAAATTATAACAGAAGTTATTTCATGACATATTATTTAGCAGGTCTAGATCATGGTTGACAGTGACAAGGAAAAACTTCCTTTAAGAGGCAGAAATCTCGATCAGAACTGGCTCATGGTGGACGGCCATCTGCGACAGCTAGGGAAGAAGACAAAGATGCACAGCAGCATTAATAATAATGTTAAGAACAACTATAATTATAACGACGCGATCTGATACTCGTTGTTTGTGTCTGGTAATTTAGCCTACATTTTCCAACAGCTGTGAGCGGCGCTGTGGACGGCTTCTCGTCAGAGAAAGAAGGCCAACATTTCTCGTCATAGTTTCGTAACAAAATTGACACTGGCCTGTCACCACAAAACCAACAAATTTGTATATTTTTATTAAATGTATATTCTTTACAACATATGTACCTTACAATAACTGTACTAGCAGCATTTCTGTGTCTCAAAGAAGGATGTAAAACCTGAGAAGCATGCAACGAACAGACAACAGTCTTTGTCAGGCTGTTCTAAGTAGTCTTTTGAGAGCAGCAGGATGGGTGCCAGCCAGCTTGGGCATTATGTGGTCCCCCTCTCAGCCCAACAAGAACCCCTCTTATCCTGCCTGTCGTGGCTGTGAGAGAAGGGGGGCACAGTGGGAGCCCTGGGAAGATCTATGGGACCCTATGGTGCTGTTGTCTCACGAAAAAGGAATTACAAACAAATTGCTGAGGGCCAGCACATAATTTCAAGACTCGTGGCAAGTTTATGACTTGCTAATGTTCCTAATTACATGGCCGTGAAAGACTTAATTAATTGAGGGGTGCATGGGGGACACAGAGAGGGTGTAGGTTGGGGGCGGGGGTACTAAGAAGAAGGGTGCAAAGAAAAGTAAGAAGGAAAGAAAAAAAAACTAGGCCCCAAAGTAAGAGAAAGAAAATAAGAGAGTGATGAGAAAGAAAGTGGTTGCCTGTGTTTGTTATCATGGTTCCAGTGCATTGGTTTTTACTGCCTGAGGAGAATTTAGTGGCTTTCACTATTGCGTGCAAAAGAAAATGTGAGTCTCCGGGAAACGCGACCATTACGATCAACCCCTTGCTGATACCTAATATGCCCCGCGTTCCCCCCATGACTTTGCCAAAGTGTCTGTAATCATATTATTGTAAATGTTGGCACAGTTAATTGCATGGAGAAGAAAATGGGCTACGCTTGGCGGGTTATGGGGAATTTTTTGAAAGTTTGTTTGCCCTCTGGAGTATTGGAGGCACTAATAATGGTGGATTGGAGGCGAGAGTGCGAGATAGAGGAAGATGGAGAGAAAGGAAGCAGGAGGAGGGCAACACTTAACTGGGAGTGTTTCTTCTCTCACCGCAGAGTCTGATATGATTTTCAGAAATAACGTAAAAAGAATACAGTGTTGTTGATGTGGATGACTACTCTTGAGTTTTATAAAATTCGGCACCAACTTGCAACAATTGACGGATGGTGACATGAAATGGAGAACTATGTCAAGTCAAAGCATTACAACATTTTTACAATGTTTAAAACAGGAAATGTTGATCTTGAAATACAGTAATCCCGCCAAACATGGATTTCACTCTGTTTGTTTATTACATTAATTTAATGACTTGTTTCATAGAGGCAGTTCAACTACCATGAATCAGTTCCGTGTTAAAAATGCCCAGGTTTTAACAAACCTGTCTGCAGTGTTTGCTCCATTCATTAGGGTATGACAGTGCTAAGCCTCTCCAGGAAAGCTTATATTACAGTGAAAGGCTGCGACCGACTGAGATTCAAGAAAAGTGATGTGGATTATCTTTTTTTGGAACAGTTAACCATATCTTTACTTTGGCAAGGATTCATTTGTTTAGTAGACTTGGAGAGGGCTCAAAGGTCCAGCGTGTAACATTTACAAGGATCTTTTGGCAGAATAGTAATGTAATGAGCATAACTATGTCTTCATTAGTGTGTAACCACCTGAAAATAAGAATTGTTGTGTTTTTGTTAGCTTAGAATAAGCCTTTTATCTCTCCAGCAAGAGTGTGGTCCCCCACTGAGTCCAGCCTCACCACTAGATGCCACTAAATCCCCCACACTGGTCCTATCAGCATAAATTAGACTGTTCACGTCTCCATAGTTGCAAGCAACTCACTCATGTTTAATCATAGTATGGAGCGGGTAACAGCCTGGTGCTGCCCATAATTTACCGTATGTGCTGCAGTCTTTTGGGTGACTTTCTACCTCATAAATTGCATTGAATGTGGCAATGTTCAACGCAAGAAGTACTGTGCCCATTTTGGAGAAAATACAGACAGTAGGGTTGAGGTCAGGGTGGTGGAATGTTCTGTAGTGATTTTAATGTAGGACAAGTCTTTGTTAAACATAATCATTGTTTGTTTGCAATAAACATGATTGAACATGTTTGTTCAACTCCTGCTTAAGTCCCCATGAAGTCAAAATTGTTTTTGCACTGTATGTCAGCTACACTTCAGTATCTGTCCCAACAATTAGAAAACCAATTCAGCATTTTCAGAAACCTTTCATAGCATTTTAGAGTTTGTCTTTCCCTGATAAGCCGTAAAAACTTAATGATTTATGGAATTTCTGTTGGAAATATTGCTTAGTAGCACACTTAGTTAGATGCATACCTAACCAAAACGACAATGTTGAAATGACAACGCTTGTTCACTTGACTGTTCACTTAACTGTGGGGATGTAACAGGAAAGAAAGGAAATAAGACACTGCTTCCTGTCTGTGGGGACTTCAAATGTAGTCACTAAAAGTAATCCCATATTTGGACAGTCTTTACGTTTGATCAAATCTCATTAAGCCTCATAAATCTGAATCATTATTTGAGGAAGAAAAGAAACGAAAATATGTTGACATAATGTATTTTGTTGGCTTTGAAATAAATAATTTAATCAGTTTTTTCCAGGAAATAAATATTTTTTTCCTGAAACTGTTTGTACATAAGAACATTTGGGTTATTAGACTACTGCATGTCAAAAAGATGACATCTCTGAATCACACAGATCATGGAGATATTGGACAGTGAATAGTGCACATGCATGCACACTCCCACACATATCCTTGTACATGCACATGTTCTCTCTCCCTCTTAGTCATGAAAAAGCAGGCCAGGCAGTACAACGGCAGGCCCGACCACTCTGGGCTCACCCAGGGAACATTAGTCATTTTCCAGCTCATTGCTGAGGCTCATTTAGCAAAGCCTCCTCTCGACCATCAATATCTCTCCTAAAGAGGCCTATGAGCTGGGAAGGACCAGGCTGCCCTAACCTGCTGTGGGTCACGCTTCACCATGCCTGTGCTGCATAGAGTCGGGAACTAATGAGAAATGACAAGAGGGTATTCAGCCTTCTCATTTTTTAGAACCTGTTGCATCATTTTGCTTCAATGAATGTTGTCCTGGATGAGATGGTGGGAATGGATACTGAATGATTTATTATGAAATGTAATCATCTGAATTGTTAAAGGTGCAACTTGACCATAGAGCATAACTACTGTGACAAGACTGTTATCAGAAGTCTCTTTGGCTTCTTGTTAGGATATCCACTTAATTACAGTCAAACATATAAATGATCTACAAAACATAAAAATAAAATAAAGCTTTTTGGTACAATCTTAAAACAAAAGTAGTATTTATTGTGTGCAACACAGATAAAGTCCTGTCCACAGGCCATGAAAACCAGTCTTCCCATATGCAAGGGTGCCCATTACTGCTCAATACTACTCACCTGATATTTATATAGCAAACAAAGAACAATGTCTAGATTAAATAGAAACTGAGCATCAAGGGTTTCTATGCTCCACTCTTTTTCCACTCTATTGTGGTACCAGATACTTAAAACTACACAGAGTTCTGTTTGCCAGGCGTTAGGATACAAAATCCAGGATGAAGAGCTGTGTAGTACAGACCATCTTATTTGGTTGTGAAGGAATGTTACATTTGTTAGATCCTGAGTTACCCCTGTACAGGTGGTACTGGTCCAGCTCTCGATTTAAAGGGTCCGATCCTCTAGCCCGTGGTGGCGAGGAGACATGCCTAGCTTCTGACTGCCTTCATCCAGATGCCTACTCTGCTTACTCTAGTACAGCACCTGACTGAATAGCCCTAGAGCCTAATACTATACTAGACACATCCATTCACGGCAGCTCTCCACTTATTGATCATGGCACTTGGGATGGTTGCTTGGATAATTTTCAGTGGCTTGTACAGTAAGTCCAAGGGGTTGGTTAATTTCTTTGGCTAAAGTAACCTGTTAGAACCTTCAAAGATGTTGAACACACTATACCTGATAATTACTACCTTCAGAGATGTTATAAATCCAATGTCCACAATTTATTCTTTAACTGCAGTTGATATATTTATTGCATTTTGAGCAAAGGCACGCATACAACTTAATCCAGTTTAAAATGGATTATTCACGTCCTCTAATACTGATTAACCATAACTATCTAATTATTTTTTTTAAATATTAAATTTCAAACCCTGATGAAAAGGCTGTAGCTGAGCTGTTGAATTGTCCAATTTGGAGAGAAAGAGGGAAGTGCTGTACAGCCAATACAGTCCTTCCTTGACTTCTGGACTGTTGGATGCTGTTGGAACCCCATCTTTGTCTAAAGTCCAGAAAGTCTCTGACCCGTCCTTAGTCTTTGATGGCAGGATGAACAAAGAGGGAATCCTTGGGGATTCAATTGGAAATCAACAGTCGGGTGGGAATGGTTAACCCTCCTTCGCATGACACTCTCTTTTCGGCTGTAGATAGTTGGATTCTCCTGCTGCAATGTTCAGGTGTTCATCTGCTCCATCTCTTGAGCTAGGAGTTTATGTTCAAAGATGCGATGCACCAATGTGGGCGATCAATCAGCATGCCTTGAACCCGAGTGCCGGCCGAGGTTTAACCAGGTTAACCACAATCCTCCTTGTGTGGCGTCCTTTATACTTTTTTTCCTTTGCTGCTGGGTATGTGCCGAATAGCACACCGTGCTCACGCGCATTCGTATTGAATAGCATGCCTTACTCACATGTATTCATGCAGAATAGCTCCAAGTTTTACATTCCGTAACTAACTGTCTCCATCCAGATGTATCCTGTCTGTGCCATAAAACATCCTGTTTTTGCTCCTGTCAATCAAGTTGCATACAGAATCAACTCCAATCATTATTTAGCTTTTGGATATTTCAGACGGACAGTGCCTTAGTGTCGCGTTCTTAACCTTTTATCTGTTACTGACGATGGACAGTCCCTTGTTTTCCAGGGCCTGATTAAGAGTCTTATACTACTTTTATGCTGGTTTTAGCAGATCAGGGATCTCAAGTCATTTGACACATTACATCATTGTTTAGTTTTTTCTCTCTGATGTTCTCTGGCTTCTCAGCCTCAACTCTTTATGATTTACATATTTTACTGAGCTTTACTTGTTGCTCAGTAGCAAACGTAATCAAGAAGAGCAACCACACATGTTGTAGATGCCTTGCAGCCGAGACTGATGCTGCTCAGGATTCATTTTTAATCCTTTCTTATTTATTGCAGATATTCACTAGAGAGGGTGAGAAAAGAGAGAGAAGAGATATGCAGAGCAAATGAGAAGGAAATAAGAGGAAGAGTGATTAGACCACAGCCATCGCTCTCAAGTGAAAACAAAGAAATGCTGTTGTGAATTGTGAATGAAGCTTTAAAAATGATGAAAAACACGTTTGTTTCCTTCTTAGTACATGAACATGGCATCATGTGCTCCACAATGTCACACAGCAACTCAACAATGTCATGTTGAAACAGGAAAGGCTCTCCTTGAGACTCTGTGTTTCGGGAACCTTCCAAATGATAGCAGGGAGTAAAGATGATTATCTGGGTAGGTCGAATTCTTAAAGATTCCCTGAGCCTAATTTTACGATAAACGTATCTAAATGTAACAAAATCAACCTATCTAGTCATTCTGTGGCAGCTGGTAGCAACAATGTACAGCTTGGAAAGATCAAACATTAGATAAGCGGTGAATGGTGAATGTGTTCAGTTCTAATTTTCAGGTAATATATAATATATATAAGACAAAACCAATACACTTCAATAGTTAATCACAGGGGCTTCAATACTAGAATCAAAGAAAGATGGAGGAGCATAGGTTGGATGACAGGAGGGCAAAAGGCATCATCCTGCTGTGATGAAATGCTGACTACAGTGGTGTGTGATTGGCACCATCACCTCAGTTTGACTGCTCGTCCGAGGTGTGTTTTTAGTAGGGTTTTCTTGTCCTCAGAGAACCTGGTTCAACCATCACACTTTTGACCATGTCAGCATTTCTACTGCACTGACTAAGCTTTGTTTGTCAAGGTTATGGAGAGTGAAGCTGCTGATACTTTTGCCCGGAGTTCAGTGTGTCTTTATTCATTTTTCATGCAAAAAGCATTTGATTACTTGTGCTCTTCTCCCCAACTGCATCACTATCAAGGAAAATCAGCAGAAGCAGCATTTTAACCACAGTAAATGTCTGCATGTAACTCAGAATAACAACATCCCCACAATCAAAGGAAGTCTACTCAAGTTCTGGACGTAGACTCAAGTCCCAAGTTTGATGACCTGTGATAAAACTTCAAAATCAATATCAATAATTCCTTGAACTTGATCACAAGCTCTACTGTATAAGCTTTGATTTAAGCTAAATAATAAGCCTTAATGTCCAATATATGAGAACTGGGGGGATTTATTACCAGAAATAGAACATCATTTTCATAAGAATGTTTTCATTAGTTTGAGGCTTTTTTAACTACAGAGGGAGCAGGTCCTAGGGTTTGGGCATTTTGTGAGGCAAGGGGTATTCAGCGGCAATTGACACCCTTGACATTAAATCCTACACGCTGGACTTTTAAGTGCTGATGACAGAGTCCTAAATTATGTGAATTTGACCCAAGGTTGGTTCCAACACTGACCACTACAACTACCACTACAACTGCAACTAGTACAACTACTTCCCTACACCAAATATTTTTATTACAACAACAAACACAGCTCCAAAATCTGCCCTTCTACACACACTACCACTTCTAATACTTCACCAATAAAACTAATACAACATCAATACTACAACCAGTGGTAGAAGGTAATCAAATACATTTACTATTTACGCATTTTTTAGTATTTCCATTTTCTGCTACTTTATAATTCTAGTATACTTCTTCAATAGTTTATTGACCCTTTTCCGTTTATTGAAAATTCACAAGCTATCCCACATGGCTCCACGTTTGCTAAATTAAAGTAATGAACACATTAATGTATCAGTAACTAATAACAATACATACACAGTTTAGTTACAGGATAATTTCTTTTTTTTCTGCAATATATTTTGTTGATAATACTTTTGTACTTTTACTAAAGCACCATTTGAACAGAGCATTTCTACCCTTTATTGCTGTTTTTACTTAAATAAAAGATTTTGCTTCTTCTTCCACCACCCCTACTACTACCACTACTGGCATTATCATTATTACTACAATAACATCTCACAGAGTTAGTTATCATATATTATTATTCATTATAAAAAAAATAATTTTGAAGTCTTTAACAACTCAGGCTATGGTACATGCTTATGAGTTTATATACAGTCATAAGAAACATTCAGGATTTGTTGGTTGTGCTTGATGATGATTAGTGACATAGGATGAAAGGTTAGATTTATTTATTTATTTTTCATTTAGTGCATTATTACTGCTGACGTGGGAACTGGAGGTATCTTGTATAAATTGCAGTTGTACAAGTTGTGTAGCAGATTGTGTACTGTGTTGTGACATAAACGTGGGGATTGTTGTGTTTGTGATGGCTGCAGAGTACCTCTAGCTGAAAAAAGCATGGAAATGAAGTGGAAAATGCATATGATTAGGCAAATACAATCTCCTTAGAACCTGTGTGTGTGTGTGTGTGTGTGTGTGTGTGTGTGTGTGTGTGTGTGTGTGTGTGTGTGTGTGTGTGTGTGTGTGTGTGTGTGTGTGTGTGTGTGTTTATGAGCGAGAAGCAGATAGAGATAGAGAGAACGATGCACTCTAAACACACGATTACATCTGCATTTCCACATCCGACATTTGTTTTCATTAAATTGCCATTCCGGCATATTTGCTTTCACATTCCTACATTTCACAGTATTTGCATCAAATTATGTGGTAAATGATCCATAAACATTTTACTAGACTTAACTTATATAGAGATGCTGCATGTTCATTACTTACTACAGCTTTAGGCTTTTAACATAATGATCATACTCACTTCCAGAACCTGATTCCAGGAAGGAATAATCTCATTTTTCTTAAAACTTTGATAACTTTATGTTCACTTTTTTTCCATCCTCCTTATATTTTTACTTGTTTGTAATGTTTGTTATGCTATGTTATTGGCTGTGCTATGTTATCCACTTTTCTATAGCTACAGTTTATGTTCTATGCTTTCTTATTGTGTTCTTCTCTATTCTTACATACATTTAGTTTCCAGCTTGCCCTCTTAGGCAGCACTGAACATTGTAAGGCATTATTTGTGTACCCAATTAGTTGTTTTTCTGAAAAATAAGTTAAAACCCCTGATGTTTTGATAAAAACCACCCACAATCTACTTGGACTCAAACACATGATGGGACTCATAGAACGAATAAACAAAATTTCTCATCCCAAAGGCAATTTTGCACACAGGCAATTTTCTGTGTTTGCAGGCGACCTGCACACATCTGTTTGTCTATTATGGTGGTGAATGGGGGGTGGGGGGGGTGCCCTGGGTATTTTTTTGATCATATCAACAACAGCTGGGACATGGGGCATCCATCATGACCTGACCACCTCTCCCGCTTGCATGTACTTGAACAGGCCCCACAAGTGGTAGCAATTTTCCATTTTCATTTGTTGACCACTTGACCATGTGCTTTCCCCGGCTCTGGCGGATGAGCTCTCATTCATGGTCGACTTCTGGTCTGTACACACCTGCAAGCTCTGCTCTGATGCACCAGCTACTGACAACAGAGTGCAGGCAGCATATTGCACACTGCCGCAGAAATGAACATATACAGCAGCAAAGAGAGAAGGAGAAACTCAGTGAGCTATGGCCGACGAACAGAAAGTTAGATGTACCTTTGAGCACCTTATGCTCTACCTGCTGAGCTACAACGATGACCCCCCTCAGAGTATTTTGACCCTGGACGTTCTAAATATTGGATATGTTTTGCGCTCCCCATAATGTGTTCAGTCCATTTCTAATACACTGCCAGTTTATGGTAAATGGACTGTTCTTATATATCACCTTTCGAGTCTTCCGACCACTCAAAGCTCTTTTACACTACATATCTCATTCACCCATTTACACACATTCATACACTGATGGTATTGGCTTCCATCAGTTTAAAAGATTATTTTTTTTGGCCCTTTCAAGCTCCACTTGATAGAGACAGCTGAAGGGTGGCAGGAACGCAGGGAGAGTGATACAGGGAATGACACACGGGAAAGAGCCACAGGTGGGAGCCTCTGCAGCAAGGACCGAGCCTCCACACACGGGGCAGCCGCTCCACTTACCGAGTCAAACGGGCCCCAGTGCTCATCAGTTTTAGAAGCTAACCATTCACACACATTCACAGACTGATAGTGCAGCCTTCGGGAGCAATTTGGGGTTCAGTATCTTGCCCAAGGACACTTCGACATGCAGACTAGAGGAGCCGGGGATCGAACCGCCAAGGGTTTTTGATTAGTGGACGACCCACTCTACCTCCGAGACCCTTTATGAAAAAGCCCTGCAGATACTGCAGAAAAGAAAAATATTGTACACTTAATATGATATAGGTATTCCTCACAAATAGGCCCCACTTTGTCCTGTGTGGACCCAGAGCAGGAAACAACATATCGTTGAGTTTTAGTGGAGATTACATTTGACCTGTGACTTTTCTGACAGTGATTCTACATCACTACTCATCCTACCTGTCTCTGATTGGCCAGTACTTGTACTTGTGCTAAACGTTGCTTTGACTTTTCTTATTAATTTTTCTTATTTATTTGATGTATTATTTATTATTGTGTGTAGCTCTCAGAGTCCAGAGTGTCACTAAATACTGTTGCCATGATGTTGAATTATAGTTTTCTTTGTTTAATTTGAGTCGTTGACAGTGCAGATGTTGATACAATGACAATGCTGCTTCAATATTATATCAATATATATCAATATTATATTAAATACGTGTAATGTGTAACTAAATTATAAGGCAACTTAATCATGATGAGGACCTGAACATAAGGAAACTTTCTCTATCCTGACCTCCTGAAATCAAAATGGACTCCTCCTGATATAGTATATGCGTAGATGGTTATTGCTCAGACTACGGCTACATTTGTGGTGCTACGGATATGGTTTTATCCAAATGTGTCGCATTTGAGTTAATAAGTTAACATAATTAAAAGAGCACCAGTCGATCGGTAAAAAATAATGCAGAAAACAGGAAGTAAATCATACCTTTATGTTTGTTCCTTGGATTAATGTGAGGAAAGTTTCATCAGATCTGTTTGGAGCCATCATGGATGGAGTGCCATAGGAGCCATGAGGAAACAGCTGATCAGCTGTATGGGGTAAATGTTTTACAACTTGTATTATTCCAAGAGTTGTGATACAAGTGCACAAACATGAAGCTGAGATGCCAAGAACAGCTTTGTACATGAATGTGTACCACTAAGTGAGTTGGTGGATTCCTTCTCGGCCCTCAGTGTACAGCAGCATCGTGCTCTCTCATCCTTCTCTACATGTTGGCCCTGCTCCCTGGAACCACTTGCTGCTCTCCCTCTGGCCTCCTCCTCTGCTTCCTCCTCCTCTCTATCTTCCTCTTGTTTTCCTTCCATTCATCCAGCATTTCCCCCCTCTCCAGTGGCCCAGACAATGGGACCCCGGCTGCAGCCAGCCGCAGGGCCCCTCAAGCCGACTGAGTCTTTTCACAGTGAAGCCCAAGGGCTCCAGGGTAAATCCTACAACTTGGCATGCTAGCTTGCCAGCTAAAGGGATGCCAATGTCCGCCAGCATTGCTGCACTCTTAATTTGCTGCCTCCTCTTTGTTTTACAGTGTCTGTTTCTACGACTGTATGTTTCTATCTCCCACTTTGTCTCTCCGATTTTTTGGCTTTTTCATCTTCTTCAGTCTTTCTTTGTCTCTTTCTTGGCACACAGCGGTGTGTTGAATGTCTCATCTTTACCAGGTGTCACACATCCATTTTTTTAAAGGCCTGATTTTCCAGATTTTTCAGTTGAAAAGGCTAAATTTAAAAACTGCTGCCAATAAAACTAGAACTCCAAGAAATGCTATTTCTGAGACTACTAGACATGGATCTGTGTGGAGCTTTATATGTTGGATTTAACCCCAGCAGATCATTATCAGTGAGCCAGAGGGCCAGTGAAGGAGAGCAGAGGGCACATGCAGGGTCTGCTGGGCAGCTACATAAAAGGCAGCTGGCATGAAGAGTGATGGGCCAGGCCACTGTATCTTCCATTCGGCCTTCATTTGCTCCATCTGACCCCCACTGCCCCCACCCTGCTGATCAACCGCCCCCCCCCCCCCCCCCCCCCCCCCTTTTCATTTATGCCTTTATGGAATCATTTGCATATGGCATTGGCTGTGCTGTTTTTTATTGAGGTCATTTTTATCACCATGACAACAATAAATCCAGTTTACTCCTGGACAAGGATGACCTTTTTTTCTCTCTCTAATCAAGCCGTTACAGGTCCACACTCAGAGAACAGTCCTTTCTCTTCTGTTTATTCAGGCTTATCAGCTGAATGAATGAGCAGACACATGACTCAAGACTTTTGGACCAAGTCCCAAGGTACTTATTTTTTCTTTGGCAAGTCAATTCAAGTCACAAGAGAAGTCACTTTTTTCAAACCAATCCTGCTAAAGTCCTGCATCCATATCAGGTCTATTTAGATGATGTCTGATGTCACACTGTGATGTTGCACTCAGGGTGGGAAGTTCAAATGTCGTAAAGGAGATAAAACGTCTCTTCACCTGACTTCAGAAATCAGAGACAAAAATTGTTTCAAGCACTTTGAATTGTGTGGTGTAGGGTGCTATATAAAATATTTATTATTTTATATAGCAATTATTATAATATTAGTAATATTAATAATATTATAATATTGATAATATTATATAATATATATATATAATTATTATAAAATAATTTTACTGTACATACTGTTACTAAAACATGTTTGAGATTGGGTGAAGAGACATTATATGGTGCATCGGAAGCTTGATTACATCCAGTGCATCTGATCATGAGGAGTCATCATCCAGTCGTGACAATTCTGTTTCCTAGTGGGGGCTTGACAACATTGAACGTTTTCAATGTTTCATTTTTAAACTAAAAACATAAAATGAGCACAGACATGTCATTTGAGTCAAGTCTTGTCTTAGTCAAGTTATTTTCAAGTTAATTTGAGTGTAAGTTTTTGTAAAGAAAACCCTCTATATAGATAGGAATCAAACTGGAAGCTTTGGAAAGATGTGGACTGTAAAATGTAGACATTTTGAGACCCTTCAGGTGAATAGTATAAAAAATTAAAATCACCATGAAACTTTCTTACATTAAAGTGTTTTTTCTTTCTTTTTTTTTTACACATTTCATGTTTATGTCGTTTAAGTATCAAATGCTAATTTCTGGTGAAATCTACAGACATATAGGCAAATTAATTTAAACCTAAATGAGTATTTTGGGTGTTTCTTTCTACTGGTCTGAAAAAATATGTTATGGAAGCAGAAAAGCTTGAAAAAATATAAGTGTGAATCATCTAATCAACAAACATTCTACATTTTTCCCCCGGGTAGACTGTTTTTTTTTCTTTTCTTTTCTTTTCTTTTCTTTTCTTTTCTTTTCTTTTCTTTTTGATCCCATGGATACTCAAACAAGACTTAGTGTTTATATTATCAGTACTTTGGGTATTGATCATGTGAAAAAGCTGCTATCAGTCGTTGGAGTCCATGTGTATAACGCCTGTGTTCTGGTTCAGTTAAGTCATCAGCACTAAATCAATGTAACAGTTATACACTCATATATTTTCTCTCTTCTTCTAGACTCATCTTGCCAAGTCTGGATACTCCACACCTGACTTTTTCACTCTGAGCATTGCCATACTTTCAGCAACGTCTACATCTGCTCTGCAGTCTGCACCTGCAGCCCTCTGTGCCTCCGCTGCCTCCCTTAACTGCGACCTGATCTGAGACAGCTGCTGTGGAGGATTAAGTCTGGTTTTAAACAAACACAGTTCTCTGGTGTTTGGCAGGGGCCGGGGGGCAGGGGTCCAGCTCCGGGTCCTCAATAAGAGTGAGCCATCCCTGGGGAGAGGTAGAGAGAAGGGCCCCTGTGTAATCTGATGAGTCCCTGAAGCTCTTCATTAGGGCATCACGGTAAGAAAGACTTGTTTTGACTTCTTGTGCATATGAATTTCACATAAAAAGGATGATACAGTTTATCAGATCCAAATGCATAGAGTGAGGCAGTCATTTTGGCTGCCGATGGCCTTTCAGCCCTTGACAAGGAAAGGACTGATCACAGCTTAATTTCAGATAAAGGTGAAGTGTCTTCCTCTTTTACCTTTTGCATTTGGCCCTCCATCACTTCAGACAGGGGTCATCTTAGCAGATTAACTCAGAAAACCAGATCCCAACCAAACTTTCTGCAGGGGAACATCTATCACTCGCAGATGCAATCATGCTAAATGTGTCTATTTGCATCACCCGTTTTCCGAAAGAAGGAGGATTGAGGAAAGAAAAGGGGGGTGGGGTTGGTATCCATCTCTCTTGTAGTTGACAGTCCCCATTAAAACGCCAAGCGTGCTGAGGACTGAGCCAGCGAGACAGCCGCAACTTGTTTCTCCCACTGTTGTGACAGCGAATGCAAATAGCCTGACTTTCCCCCCGGAGAGAGACGGAGACTGGCAGGCAGAAAAAATGCAGAAAAAGAGAGAGTGTTAAAAAAAAAGGGAGGGATGAGTATGACCAGCTAGTGGCAAAGCAAAAAGAACAAGAAAAAAAAATCACTCATCCCGCCTTTGGTCTCTTTTAATGACTTCTCCTTCCTCTGCTCTGCCATCAAAATATTATATCAATAATTGCTGGCGAAAAATTAAACAAGTAAAACAATGAGACGGCCCTGGGGGCTGCCTTCCCCCTCCAAATTAGTCTGTGCATTTTAGAAGAAGGTCACTTCCTCCTCCTCTCTCCCCCCGCCAACCCCCTCCCGCAGCCCCCTCCTCCCACTTCCATTGGATCAGTGACACATTCTTCGGCGTGATAGCGCTGACCTGAGTTTGAATTTAGAGTGTTCATTAATAGGATATTATGCCATATGCTCACTGCACTGTCTTATTGTAATGTCTGGCACTGGTTTAAAAATTTGTAATTAGTGCTGATATAATGAAGGGACTGGAGGGCTAATGCTAACACTGGTGCAAGAAAGAGATTTGCACTTTGGATTGTAAACTGGTAGGATCGGTTATCTGCTGACCCACTCACTGAGCACACTCCTGGGAAAAGACCTTGGTTGGGGTCGCTGTTTAACAAGCATCTCAGAGGGAGAAATCCATCCTAGCCAGCCCAAAATTCTTGGAAGGGGACAGTGAGGTGAGCGGTATTCAGTTGGTTGCCATAAATGCTACACACTGGACCTCTGAGGCATAGGAGTAACATCCTTTTTTCTATATACATAAACTAGATATCCACCTCTTCTGGATGCTTCACAGGGAAGTTGGATACAATATACAGCCATGCAACCCCATGACTGCTTTATGTGTTATTATTCACATTCATACAGTTCAACATGTCCAGACTGTGAAAACAAACAACATAGCAAATGTTTTGTTCCAGGTTTTTCACCTCTGGCATCCAGGTACGTTTGCCGTTAGACGTGTTGGACTATGTCCAAATAACTAGTTTGTTTAAGTTATATTGAACCCTTTAGTGTGTGTGTGTGTGTGTGTGTGTGTGGGGGGGGGGGGGGGGGGCATATTTGTCACATAAATGATTATTGAAGCTGAGTTCACTGACTGCAATCAATCATGTCATCATGTTCTCATAGATATTGAGATATTTGACATAGACGACCAACATTTTTCTTTGTTTTCAGTGATTCCATTATCTAACTTTTCTTTAGCCCAACGATTACTCCTAAATATTACATATATGTTCTACTAAGTAGCCTGATACATTTTGAAGATACATAATTGCTGCCTCAGTTAGTTTTGCTGAACCACAAAGTGATTTCATTAATTTGGGTTGGATGGTTGGCGCAGACAGCACAGGACTTTGAGTGTGAACCCTCTGGCCTCGTGAGTTCAGGTTCAGGCATTAAAATCACTTGGGTTAATGCTGGGAAAGATCGAGGTTTTGGTTAAAAATATCCTGACTGACTCCTGTTACTGCTAAACTTATATTCTGTGTCTTCTCCTAACCATAACCAAAGACATCTTAATAATAGAGGCAGATAGTGACATCACACACCATCAAGGAAAATTCACAAATAAACTCTCAAGCCCTACTCAAGGTGTTTTTAGTCTAATTTCACTGATGACTTCAGTCCTTTCCCCTCCTCCAGTGGTATTTGCTGAGGCAGTGACAACCCGGCGTACAGAGATGCTGTACTCCCAACACTCGTTTTTCTCGCACGCCGTCACTGCGTCCCACCAGCACTAATTTTCATTCATAATGATCTTCATGGGCGGCATTGAAGGATGAGGGTTTGAGTGGCTTTTTCCTTGGCGCTGTCCCAGCACTTTCAGCGCTGATGTGCTGTCATAATTATGCTGTCCATGCTAAATGCCTATTGTGTGAATGTGCAGTTCAGCTGCCAACAAAAGCAGAAAAAGTGAGGGATTTTTCCAACACGCGGCAGTAAATAATTGCATACAATGTGGGTTATGTGAAAAATCTCTCCTCATAGAAGGAATCATTTTGGGAGCAATGTATGGAATAAGACAATGACAAAGACAATGACACAAACACAGATTAGGAAGGGGCATTAAGGGGATTCACATTCATTGGAGGAGAATAGCTGCTACTTCTGTTCAGACACTTGGATTCATAATTTTCAACTTGATGGTTTAAGGTTGTTCTGTATCTGAACCAAAGATTAAACAATCATGGAACTGTCCAATTCCAACTTGTATTAAATTAACCAGGAGTTCACCTGACAGAGGGGAAATGATGATTGCCGCACTGTAAAATAAAAAATAAAAAAAAATGTAATTTTTAAATAAATTGCCCTACTTTTTACAATAGTTTTCCCCTTAAAAAAAAAAAATACAATAAAAAAAACAAACAAACAGTAAAATTACAGACATTATCTGTAAATTAACAACCCGCTATAATAACTATAATAATTATATGGTATATTTCCTGTTTTCTTAAATTATGTGTAAATTTATGTAAAATTATGATAATTACCTGTTATTAAATGTTTTGCTTGTTGTATAAAGGTTTATCACCATGACAACTTAAGATTTTTTTCTGAAATTTTAAGGTAAATCATGTGGTTTAACATTGAATAGAGAAAGGGGAGGGACAGACATAGAGAGACAGAAAGAATAGTAAAAATGTAATAATAATAATAAGGATTATTATTGTTGTTATTACTATTATTATTACTATTATTATTTATCCTTACTCACTTATTTTTGCAGCAAAGGTATTTCCCAATTTTGGGATCATTAAATATTTGATTATGGTTTTGATTGTGATATCATCTTTTTAAGTTAGTAACCCAAAGTAATGTTTGTGTTCATATCCATAGTTTAGACTGTAACGTTGTCAGACTGTTAGCTTAGCTGACTGCTGAGTAATGAACTGATGTTACAGATAACTTAACGTGTTACGTTAGCTAGCTTGTTAAGCTCGACATGATTCATGTCAGCAAACACGACGTTAACACTGAGTGTGCTTTTAGCCGGGATGCTTTGCTTGTTCTGTTTACAGGCAGCAGATCATGCCATTAACGTTATGTCACTAACGTTACAGACACGTGTTGCTGAGTTAACCGAATGTACAGCTTAGTAAGAACGTTACGTTGTTAAAACCTAATTGTACTTGCTTGTGTAATAACAGTGGTGGTTTTGGTGAGTGGTAACAGCCTTACTGCCTTCTGAAAATATCAATTTAAAAGTTATAATGTAGCTTAACTTCTGGTCACAACATGTGTGTGTGTGTGTGTGTGTGTGTGTGTGTGTGTGTGTGTGTGTGTGTGTTTGTGTGTGTGTGTGTGTGTGTGTGTGTGTGTGTGTGTGTGTGTGTGTGTGTGTGTGTGTGTGTGTGTGTGTGTGTGTGTGTGTGTGTTTCTCTATCTCTCTCTGTCTGTGTTTGTGATAGAGACAGAGAGGGGTCAAGTCTAATTATACTATTTGTCCAATGAAATAATCCTGATCAGTCTGAGAGACTGAATGAGGCTGAATGCTTATCATAGCTACCATCCTTAACTCTCATCTGGTGATGACCTCTCGGCTCCTCCGGTCCACCTGTTGAAGTGTCCTTGCGCAAGACACTTAACCCCAAGTTGCCATGGATTCTGCGCATCAGCGTGTGAATGTGTGTGTAAATAATCAGGGCTCCCTCATGGCTTGGCTCCCTGGTAGAGCCTGCCATCAGTGTGTGAATGGGTGAATGATGAGTTCTTTAACTGGTTGATAATACTAGAAAAGCATTTTAAAATGCAAGAACAATTCATTTACCTTATTCTTTACTGTGTCCCTGTACCTGAGAAAGCTAAAGACTGACAAGATATCACCGGCTACTGGGGTGCAAACTCAGACAGGTAAGCAAGCAGAGGCAAAACATACAGAGAATGGATTTGTTTCATGAAACCAAGTTCACATCATGCATAATAAGAATATTATGTAAGAATGAATGTATGTGTGAGGCTGCTGAGTAATATTTTGCATGCCTATGTCTCCAATGGTAAGCTGGCTAATATTGTTTGTTTGTCTGTGTGTTTTCCCCTCATGATCCAGACAATGTGGAAATGCCACAAGATCTTCAGAGCCAGTGAGTATTCATTTTATCCTGACATAAAGACTGTAAATAGATAATGTGCATACTAGCCAGAGACAGACAATATTGTACTCATCTATGCTGCAGAATCCAGTGGTGCCAAATGGTTAACAATGGTTAAACAACTTCTTTCAAATATGAAAATGTACACAGTGCCTCAAACATGAATACCTGTTTTCTGACTTTTCCATCATGCTGGCCAGTAGCATCTGTAACACAATAGGAGTGCGCAGTAATGTAAGTTGGCTGCATGTACATAACATATGTGTAATAATCCTAAAGTATGTTGTAAAATTAAGAAATGTTGAATTTGCTCAACATAGTGCGTACGTTAAGTTCACTGGACAGATGTTTGATAAAATATTTCTTTAAATTGATTTAAGTTATTATTCATCAATTGTTTGCACTCAGGAATAAACTTTGACACTCAGTATGAGAGTATGTTTTCAGATTTTTGAGGTTGTTTTTTCTTTTTGTTTTGCTTCTCTGACCCTTGAACTTCTTTCAGTATTCTGTGACTTGAGATGATGAATTCTGAAAATAATACTTTTTGAAGGCAAGGAGCAGAAGAGGGGTCATCTGGAGACAGATGATCTTTTTTAGTAACCTAGTAAAACATACCTAGACTAATTCTCCTAGTCTTCCTATCATGGCCTGACTCAGCACAAACCTGATCATTTCTAGTTAGCTATAAAAGCCATGTGACTTACGTCAGTGTAAACAAATCTGGACACATTTGTATGCAGGGATACATATTGTACATCAACAGCGCACAGTTCTCATATGTCTGTAAAGCCTAAATTTGATATTTAGAAAGGTTCCTGTGCATAAGAGCAGAGCAAGGTGAAATAAATTCTGCCGCTCTCCCGCACATGACATTGCACATAAATATTCAATAAATTAGCTGCAGCCGTTTTATAGATTGATCAGTCATCTCTGGCACACTGTGACAGGCAATGCTGGGGCTGAAATATTAATGCTGACAAATTAGGGATTTCTGAGTAAATGATGTCATATTGCACGGCTTCACTCAAATTGACTCCCTGGCATGAGGGCACATTTGCCAGCTCTGTAAAATACTCTCCTCCCCAGTTACCCCCCTTTCCCCTTCCTTTCACTTCTCTTGTCTCTAACCCTCTTTCTCCTTTCTCCCTCTCGCTCCTGCCTCAAAATGACATTCATTATTTTATCGTTAGGCAGGAGTCATTCTTTTCCTAGGCAGCCTAGGAATGAAGAGGAAAGGAAAAGGGGAGAAAAAAAGGCGCAGACAAGCCAAATCACAGCTCGGCCAGGTTTCACAGTGGCAATTGGTGCTCTTCTCTTTGTGACCCGGGGCCCCTGTTGAAAGTAGCAGTGTGTTGCAATGTTACAGGGTCTCTGGGGAAATACAGCTGCATGTATGAGGCACAGCCTGCTGGGTCAGGACGGCGGGCAAGGGATTGTCTGTTAGAGTCTCTGTGAGGATTCTGACCAGCTCCAATCACAGACGGGCTGGAATCACGCTTCAGCTCGCTCACAGATGTGTCGGGATTGCTTTCGGCAATCGTAAATACAATTAGACAGTCTGCAATCATCTGAATACAGGGAATACTGCACTTAAATATACATGCAAAATGATTTGTGCTATGGGGATTATGTGGGAGTCTCAAAAGTGAAAAAAAAACAACAGAATTCATAATTTTGTCAGAGTTTATTTCTGAGTATGAGGTAAAGAAAGTGGACATGACAACAAGTCGACATTCTTGAAAGAGCAACAATGTTTCTACAGATTTCTACAGAAAACAAACATACGATTTCCATGTAAAAAATGGAAATTGCTAATCAACTAAACCCAATTAAAGAACATTAAAAGGCTCATGAAATATGGATAATTCATAATAAAGTCTGTTTAAACATTTCTGTTGCACATTTTCTTCTTACTTTAAACTTGTTTAAAAAGTCAAAAAAAAAAAAAAATGTCTTCTCATATCCACCAACAACCCTCCAGGGTTGAAATTTTGATTTTTCAAGTATTTCAATGAGTGAACCTATAAAGGGTTAAAGTTATATACTTGTATGGTTAAAGGCCCCATTTAGAAAATGAGATTTATTATTGTTTTTCTATTTTTCAATATAAAGAAGGTCTTGGTTAAATGTAGAAACTGTGAATGCATCACAACAGAAATTGCACCTTTTTAAAGCTGTCAGGACTTTTGTAACATTGTGATGTCACAATTATACAGCCACCGCCCTTAGCCACACCCTGAGCATAGCCAACCCTTGACCTATGGTCCGGGTTTCATTGCGCACTCACAAAAATGGCCAATCAGAAGAGGGACTTGTTAATAATAACAAGCCAAAAGCGTAACACAAAACACTCTGTCCTTGACAGAGCTCCAGAGAGAGGCATAAGAAAAGAGATGTGGAAATTAAGATATTAAAACCCACAAATAAATCCACCACAAAAGCCTTTAAGGCTAGGTTGGGTTTTTCTAGTTGACTTTATCATTTAAACAAGCCTTGGTTAAATATATAGTCAGTAAGTAATAACTCTTTCTGAACTTAAGCTAAGTATACCTCTTAAAAGGATTTCCAAAATATCTTTAATGCTTTCTGGTGGTGTGTCAGCAGAATATGACCATCATTACATAATTATGAATTAAGTCTGTCCTCACTGAGGGAATGTATGTTATACAACCACGCTGACACATAGCTTCATATTTACTTACATGGCTTCTACTAATTTACCCTTGTGGTTTTCCAGACGACACGGAGAAAGGCCCTGCTCAGCAATAAGCCTCAGCTCATCTGCTGCTAGTCAGCCTGTAATGAATGAGGCCTGCGTTTCAGATCAATACTATCTGTGAGGAATCACCAGCAGGCCGGACAGCCACACATATGAACTGCTTACTGTGTCTATGTCTGTGTGTGTGTGTGTGTGTGTGTGTGTGTGTGTGTGTGTGTGTGTGTGTGTGTGTGTGTGTGTGTGTGTGTGTGTGTGTGTGTGTGTGTGTGTATGTGTGTGTATATGTGTGTCAATACTGGAGTTACTTGTTTACGGTACAGTACATCTCATGTATGGGATGGCTGTTCCTTGCTTGTGTGTTTTGGTATTTGTGTCCGCTAATCAGAAAAATTGAGTGAGGCCTTGACAGACGGATTACTCTTCTCTCCAGAGCAATACAATATGCATTTATCTATGCAGAATACTGACCGTTTGCATTATTTAAAACTCTCAGTTTAGAGATTCTAATAGAATATGTCTGTTGTCTGTGGACAAGTAGAATATTACCAGAGGTGTTTCGTATTTATTAATAGATAATAAATACGAAACATTTTTCGTTGTAACCGGACAGTACTTATCTTTTTCCCTGAGTCCAGTCGGTCACTGGAAATGTGCTTTTTGCTAACTTGACAGTGACAAGGTCTAACTGTGCAACTAACTTAACTTTGTACTTTTTTGTCCTAATAATGTTGCAACATGACTTGTATTTATGAAATAAGAAAAAAATATATAGTCAGTCATATCATAATGAAAGACGTATAGCTTTCATATGATATGACACACCAGAGCTCAAATGACTAAAGAGTAAGAAGGCGGGTCTGGAGATGAGTCTAACCAATGTTACATTAATAAATAAATGTAAAAAAAAAAGTAAGCAGTATATTATTACATGACAGGCAGTGGTTTTATAACTGGTTCAATAATGTAATAACCTGTTAAATTATGCACAAGTTATTATGTGACATTATGATATTTATACATTATGATATTTATACATTGATTGTAGTTATTAGCCTACATTATATATATTCTTATTTTTAGTGTCACATGATCCATTTTAGGTAATATATCATAGTCTTGTTTTCCTTAGTTCTCTGACTTGGAAAAAAGTTAAGACTTGATTACTGTAACTCACTTCTTAGAAATCAGAAATCACTCTCTCGCCTCTAACTCCAGCAGCCAGGCTTCTTACTGGTTTTAACAGATGGCAGCACATTTAGTTTCTCTTCACTGGCTTCCTGTTCATTTTAGAATTGATTTTAAGATTTTACTGATCACTTTTAAAGCACGTCAGGGTCTGGCTCCATGTTACATAGCAGGCATGTGTATGAGCCAACCTTGACTTGCTTTAAAAGTGATCAATTTATTTTTCTTATTTCTTCTTAATTTTTATTGAAATGTGTATGGCTGTGTGTTTACTACTTGTTTTCATCATTCATCATATTTTATTGTTGCCTTATTTAATCTATCATTATTTTTTAAATCTTATTTTTATGTATTGTTTTACTTTCATTTTTAATTGTTTTAGATTGTTTTATATAAATAGAAGTTATTGTAAATAGAAAATGATGTACCATACTATATGCACTATCATTTAAAATATATTTGAGGTCGCCTTCCGCAATGTGGTACAGTCAGATTGCTGAGGAGGACTACTCTTTTTCTTTCAGTGAGATTTTAGATTGGATAAAGTCATCTTTAGCCAACACCAAGCTGAGTTAACAGGTGTGTTTCTTTAGCAGAGCTGGTCTTCAAACTTCAAAATATAAACAGAAGGTTTGTCTAGAGTGTATCAGCTGAGCAAATCACAGTTTCAACCTCTTCAATCTAGAGTAGAGTAAAGTCTAGGTAGAGGGCCCAAAGAAAAATGGATTCCCAAAATATTTTAAGCCAAATTGCTCCGTCATGGTTCAGTAATGATGAAGGTTCACTCCTCAAAATAGGGGAGAATTTTCAGGATGCTGTAACAATACCCAGTATAAACCACATAAAAGCTGCGTGAAGGTATATTTCAAGGAATATAATATACACGTGAATGAGGTTGGAAAACATAGGAGTTTAATGTTTCTAAATCTCACTGAAAGACAGAAAGGTTATTTGGTTGAAATGGTTAACAAAGGCACTAACACTGCAAAGGTTATGGGAGTTTAATTCTCACTTGGATGACCAATCCTAAAAAACTATAGACTCGTAATTCTGTAAGAGTTGGGGCAGAATAGTGTGTGAAGATTTTCTGTGGTATTTGTGTCTGGAGTGTGTCCTCTGACCCAGCTCTGGTTTCGACAGATGACTTCTACCTCAAAAATGTCAGTGGAAGGAAAAAAAGAAAAGGGAAACTGTCTGTGGTCCGTCTATCAGCCGTGGTGATGAATAGAAATGGAATACCCTCCCCTCTCGCCTCGATCCCTCAACACACACTTCTCTCTCTCTCCCCGGCTGTTCTTAATGCAATCACTTGGCTTCACCGCTGTCTGTCCTATTTTTTTCTTTTTTTTCTTTCTTTCCTCTTTTTTTGATGCCAGCCCGTTTTTGTAAGCAAATTACTTCAGAACCCGGCGGCGCCTGTCCATCATGCTGAAGGAGGAGGTGGCATGTCGCTCAGACAGCTGACTGACAAGGAGGCACGCATGGGGAAAAACAAGATGAGGTGGAGGATGGATGGAGCGAGGGATGGAGATAGAACTGTGGGTGGAGGAGGAGGTGTAGGAGTAGGAGGAGGAGGAGGAGGAGGAGGAAAGAAATGGAAGGACACATGATGTAGAGGGCAAGGGCAGGAGAGATAGGAAACAAGTTGAAGTGAAAAGGGGGAAAGGAGGAGAAAAAAAAGTGGGTCTCTTTTTTTTGTGGAGTGTCCCCTGGGTGTGGCAGTATCAAGTCAATCTGGGGGGCTAATTCGTGTCAGGGTTTGAATCCTATCTCCTTGAGAGGCCAGCAGAAGGTTGATAAAAACTGAAGTGGAATTGAAGTTGGATCCACAAGAGGATAGGGGGCACAACAATGAGGCGGGAGAGGGGAGGGTGAGCAGTCCCCCCCCCATGCTCTTCACTCCCAATACCTCTGACCTTGCCCAAAGTGTCCCTGCCACTCACATACTGTAACTTCTTCCGTGCTCTGTTGAAAAAATTCCAAGGCGATTTGAAAACCAAATCTTAGATGGCACGCCTTCACAAAAAAGTACTTTAAGTTAAATTTTGGGTATTCTAACTAACTGCTTTGATGATGCTTCTTTTCTCCTCTCTGACCACATGGATAGGATAACACTGCCTAAATTATGAGCACTAAGACATAATCAGTAGGTGTTAGAAGATAAAAGGGCTTTCCCATTTTGTCGGCTGTCAAAGACAGAACCTCCCAAGTCAGAGTCTTATTATGATAAAATGCTGGACTTAGCAAGAGGTGAGCTGTAATATGAATAATGCAGCGGAGTGCTGTAAAACATATGAGTTAGAGTGAATGACATTGTGAGGTGAAACAAAGAGTTTTCGGGGTGGATTGAAACTGTCAGTCTGACTTTTGATACCCTTGCAACAGGCTTATTTGCCATACCCCACCCCATAAAGAGATGCCATCAATGTGTGTTATGGCCCCCATGAACAGAGTTACTTGCATGGGCTGTGATTTCCCTACAGAGAGAGCAAAGACATCAAACCTCACCTCAGCACCACCTTGGACATTTCACGCTACTCAGAGTTAAATTAGTTTCCCCTTTGACATTGTTTGTTGTAACCTTTCAGTGTTCAGCTAATTAGATGACAGCTGTTTGAGACATTGCCTGAAAACGAACTGTGATGGACCAAAAGGGTAAATAAGGTTCTGTATGTTAGACCCAGTCCAATCATTTTTAGTTTTCATTTTGTTAAATTAAGTACCTATTTCATAAACAATCTTTGCTCGACTCATTGTTTTATTTTTCCCATGTCCCTGTGCTGTCCTGCTATCTAGATCATGTTGGTGCGATAAAGCTACGCTAGCATTTTTTAAGTAGCAATTTGCAGGTCCAGTTTGCAAGATTCAGGAGGATCTGTTAGGATAAATAGAATATGAATTATGATTTAATTAGTAATTTAATTAGCTAAAAATTAGAATGGTTATGTTCTCATTATTTCAGAATGAGCCCTTTATATTTAGCGATGCCTACCCTACCTCTTATCTTCGCCTAGAGAAGGGGAAACAAACACTGGCTCTTGGCCCTAACAATGAACCTTTAAAGGAAAAGTTTAGGTTTTTCAAAGTGGGGTTGGATGAGGTACTTGGTCAGTGTGTAGGTCAACCCTTTCCCTTTGCCTTACATTGTAGAACTTACTTTTATGTATTATACCACAGTTCTTGTGAGACATTTAGTTTAGGAGAGGACTTCGTAGTGCCTTTCTGGTGGCTTCATAGCTGTGAAATCAATGAAAGTCAATGCGGAATCAGTGTGGATAATTCTCACCTAGAATAGCCACTTGAGACTGGCTACAGAACAGTTCAACTTCCATAAATGTCCATACTGAAATGCCTGACAACAGCAGAAATGTTTACAGGTTTACAGGCAGAAATGTTTACAGGTACAAAAAATGTAACTGTAGTGAGTCTGAATCTTTATTGAACTCACCTGTTATACGATTATATTAAGGCCTAAAGGTATGCGTAATTAACAGTGTGGCTTATTTGAGTTCCCAGGTGTCATTCAGCCTGCCTCAGGTCTGCCAATAATCCACGTCTTTGCCATTTTTTTAGAAGAGGCAGTACATGGCGGCTGGCGCTGTATATTAGTTTCAGAAACCTATTGGTGACATCACCTATGTGCCTCTCATTGCTTTAGCCTCACCCAGGTAAATAATCATCAGGTTTTGAAGTGTGTTTCATTATCACATCATTGAGAATACAAAGAGTTCTAGAAGAGGTATCACGGAAGCCATGGGATGCAACCTGGGTGAGGAGCACAAGTTAGGTTGAAGCAATATGTCCCAAAGCTTACCTTTGCATTGTGTTCTGTGGTGAACACAGCTCATACAGTTGACTGTGTGTAGCATATCTTATTATAAAACGGCATTTTCTAACAGGTGCCCCATTTCCCAAAGACCTGCAGGTGATGGCTTTGTTCCAGATCTTATTCTACAAGCTTAACCCTTCTTTCCTCTCTCCGCTTCCTTCCCCTCATCCCCAAGCAAGCCCCACCCTGACTCTCCTCTCCCTTTTGAGCCGTATTAATACCACATTCCGCCTCCAAATCACCAAAAAATAGCAGAAAATTAAGCACTTGAATTTGGGATCAGACATGCACAAGACCCGTGAATGGGAGTGATGGGAGGGGTGGATTGGATCTTTTTAAGGGAATTTATGTATATTTTCTCAGGCTTTAAAGAAAGCATAGCAGACATCTGAGGTGTCTTGCTTATAGTGCTCTGATGGCAGCCCTGGATTTTCTAAAAAAGGCTCTGGAGGCACAGTAGTATTTATTAGGAGCTGGTGAGCAAGAGAGTAGATGAAAGTCAACATGGCATTGTCCAGACAGACCTATAAGACCAAAAAGACCTTTTGCAGCTCTCAAACATGGATCAAACTAATTAAGTTAGTCTGCCACATTCATACACCCAAATAGAACCCCGACCCCAAGCCAGAGATACACACTGTGATTAACACTGTCTCAGTCCTGTTCCCAATATGCCCACATGCATGCTTTTCAAGAAAAACACCAAAGCTCACACAAATTTGAATGTGAGCATCAAAAGAGTAGCGGTTGTATTGTCACAATCGTTTTTTTTTTCTTTTTCTTTTTTCTTTTTTAATTACGCAATGCTAATACCTCTGTAGTATTTTGCTATTTCCTTTTCCATTCGTTTCGGTGCAGATGGGAATGTGTGTGAAAATATCAGACAGTCTCATGTTTTTCTTATTAATAAGGGCAGATTAAGAGATTTGCTGTTTGACGCTCAAGCCCACAACTGTCAAAACAGCAGGCAGGAAAAGCGAGTTCTTTTCCCCCCTCTGGAACAGCCCCCACTAAGAATACATTAATACAGATCTGTGTGAGTGGGCATATTTATGAGAGATAAATGTGTTTTTCGGGTCTGTGTGAATGTGAGTGCATATCTGTATGCACTTTAGGATTAAAATGGATATCAGTCAGTGTTATGAGACTCATTCCAATTGATGTAATTTTTTCATCTGATTTGCCTCCAGTTTTTGTTGTTTTTTGGATGTTGTGATCAATGTCAGCGTAAACAGATCCACAAGGAAAAATACTGATCTGCATCTTCTATTGTAAGTTCATCTGTGGAGAACAGCAGCTGTCCAGACTCTGTCAGTCGCTTAGAAGGCACAACCTGCTTCTCTTGCGGTGACCTTTGAACTTCTCTGTAATACAAATGCCTTCAGCTGCCAATGTCACGGCCAAGGCTGGCAGCACTGGCTTTGTCCTGGACGTCATCCTCCTCTCCGCTGCCCATGGCAACCCCAGCACCCCAACCCCCACACCACCACCAACCCAACAAAGCCAGACAAATGATTTCGATTTGTCCTCTGCAGTCCACGGAAGAAGTTATCGATAGAATCCGCCAAATGATGTCAAGGATTTGTCAGCAAAGCTTATGAATGACAACCCCCCCCCAAACCTAAAAAAAAAAAAACACCTCTACTGCAGGCCAAGAAGATTGAGAGCCAGAAACTTTATTGATTTCTTCTCCCTGCATCCTCACCCTCACCTTCTTAAATAGAAGCTCAAGCTACAAAGGCCAGAGCAGCAGCTTTTGTGTGCTAAAATGTGGCTAAAAGCTTTCTGGAAGGTTGAGGGAAGGGATTGAATTGGATATTGCATCTAATGCTGCCTCCAGCAGATGGGCTTTACAGCCGACTGAAGGAAAGGAGTTGTGTGTTTGGCTGGCAAGCTGGCTGGATGGTTGTCTGACTGGATGGCTGACATCTCTGCATCCCCTCCTTCCTTTAGCTTGGGTTGTTTGTGAAAAAGATCAGTGGGATGGTGGGTAAATAGATCAACTTGCTGCTGACAAAAGAGGGTGTTGGAAGGGTAGTGGGCTGAGCTGATGGCATTGAGAAGCAGCCTGACAGAAGGGTGTGATGCCAAAGATGGTATGTCTGGCTGGGAGTGGACGTGCTAAATGAGGGCTGGCGACAGTGTAGAAATGGAGAACAAATAAGAAGAGGGAGGAGTGGCATGTGAATGCCAAAAGTAGACATAAGTGATATCAAAGAGAAGGGCAATACTGTTGTGCGCAAAGTACTCTCCACCATACAGATACAAAAATCTTTCGTGAGACAGTTTGTTTGCTTAAACAGTGTCCAAAACCCTTCTTCAGTGGCAAATTTGTGGTGAGGCAATCATTCTAAAAAAAATTTCTAACTCTCACTCACAGCCGCTTTATGACATGACATTGGCTAGGTATGCAGCGATGAGGCAGCAGGACTCTCTCCAGTCACTTTCCATTTGTATAACCAAGTTAAATCCCATAGTGCCTTTGAGAAGAGACTCTCTGAAGAAATATGCACCACCATCACTATTTGTATGGACAGGTAATGGGATACAGCCTGGATGAGGCTGCAATGGCAGACTTGTGTGGTCATTTGGAACAAATAGAAGCAGTACTGCCTTCAGATGTGGTTGCATCACGCGTGATAGGACCTAGTTAATGTGATGCAGAGTGAGACCTGGTCACACAAGGAGCAGTCAGTGATTACAGGCAGCAAAAGAAGACAGCTATCAAGCCGCATTGATTTTGACTCCCTCCTTCTATGTTATCTGTCTCTTGCGAGTATCCCAACTTTTTGGAAGTGCAATACTAAATTGCTCAAGTACCCCTTTTAAACAATCTACTAAGTAATGCATGTTTTTATCAATAGTGGCTTTGACATGTCTCTGACACAGATAGTACAGATATAGACATGCACCTTCAGTCTTAATCCAGAAAATGTAGCACCTTACCAAGTACTCATTGAGTCATTGCTATTGATCAACCCTGCCTGAAAAAAAACACACCTGTAATGCATTTAGGGTTTAACCTTACATTAAACAGGATCTAAAATCTTGAAAATAAGATAGAAAATATGTATTAAAGGCAATCAAAGACAACCATGCCCTCACTCAGCAGCCCCCCACTTGGCCTTGTCCTGTCTGCATTGCAGGAGAACACACAAGGACTCCCATCTCCTGAGGTAAGCTCTTTGGCAAACATAGTGCTGATTAAAACAAACAGGCTAGGGAGCCCCGCTGCTGGGGCAAACAGGACTGGTGCAGCAGGAGGCCCGGAGATGGCATGAACCAGACTGCAGTGCAAAGAGCAAAGCAAAGACAAATGCTTAATTTGCACTACATGGTACCGCTCAGCAAGGATTGACTCAACCGTTCTTTTTTGGTTTTTCCATTGGCACAAGCTGTGGATAGTACCTGGTACTTGGCACATTTTTTGGTGACCTCCGTCAAGGTTCCAAGCAAGCTGAACTAATACTAAAAAGGTGGAGTGAAAACACTGCAGTCCATTGATTGGCCAAAGGGAATTATCACTTGCTCAACACCAAGAAACCATAGTTGTTTCACTGTGATGTAGGATTTCCCAAACTCCCTCATGTCTCGCTCAGCTTTTTCTGAAACAAAGCTATCCCTTCCATGTCTTCCATTGTTCGTTTGTGTTGCATTAAACAAAATGTCACAGCAGTCATCACTATGACAATCAGCTAAGAAATTAAGAAAAGCACCTTATCAGAGAGTCGAGTCAAGCCGAGCTGTGCTGTGCAGTGGAGCTGCCTGTCAGAGGTGTCAACATAGAGAGTATCTGTAAAGCTTCCCACAGCACTGAATTGTAAACAATGTCCACATTTAACAATTGTCATTAGAACTACAGTCCTTTAATGAAACAATCCAGATAGAAAATGGACTAGAAAATGGTCTACTGCACTCTGGATCATGAGTAATGGGGTACTGGAACTTCATTTTGCTTATGAATTTTGAAGTGATGGAAGTGATGTTTTTTTTTTTCAAGGTTGTGAGCAAAACTCACAAACTTCCATTCACCTCTATTGTATTTGGGTAGAGACAGATATTTTAAATCAGAGCAAACCGAACGTAACAAAACGAAACCCTTACAGGAATGTATTTTTATCATCACAAAAGAGAAAAAAAAATGAAATAAATAAATAAAATGAATGCATCATCTTAGAAAGAAAAACTGAATGCTGTAAGGAATTTTTTATTTGGAGACAATAGAGAAACTTGGTACATAAAACCCATGAAATACATTTTATCTGAAGTACTGTAGTTTTGCTTTTGCCCTACATTTAAAAAATGTGAAGGACATTTCTTGAATTAAATGAAGTAGTGGTTAATAACATGCATCAACATGCATTAATGAGACATGTATGTTTACAGATGGTTTTTTGTCCTGCAGATATAGCAGTTCTTTATGTAGCCTAGGTGGTAGTGACAATGTAGCTACATAACTGATAGAAAATCTCACTTTTAAAAATGATATCATTTTGTCTATGTTATGTGAATGCAGCTGCAGGTATCTGTACATTCCAGTAATTCTTGCCTAGGCATATTTAAAGCCACCACTAACCAAAAACGTGAGTGAAAAGTGAAGAGTCAGCACTCTCAGTGTCTTTGTTCAACTAGTAGTCCTCGGGTAAGCTCCTATTCAGGCCTGGGAAACAATGGGCTGTTTTATGTAGCTAGCTGGCTAAAGACAATGTAAGTTAGCCTACAAATAAAGAAAATAGCACTTTTTTAAAATGACATAATTTTGTTCTTTGCTAGTGTTATGTCAATGCAGCTGTGTGTTTGTTTATATAAATATATTATAAACAGGCTGTATGTATGTCCTGTTGAGCTGGGTTGTTTAAAAGACTTGCACAGTTGCACTGAAAAAACTGAAAAGGTGTGTTATCAAATGTTGTGGGCCGGTCTGGTCCAAAATGCCAGGGCCGATTTTTTTGTCCCAGTCCACCCCTGACTTAGACTAATAACTTAAGAGACGGAACAGACGAACGGCCCGACATCGCAAGAAGGGAGTCCAATAACCTACAGCCAACAGCAGAGAGCTGTGCTAAGGAGGATCAACCATCCCCGATCGGCTGTGGGTCTGCAACCGGGCCAAGGATTCCCTTCACTTTCCTCCTGCCTACAAAAGACTGTGGACATTGGGGACTTTCTGGGAGGAGGAGTTTTCGACAGCATCCGGCAGTTATGCAGTTGAGAAAGGATTGGATCGACCGATCATCGCTTCACCCTTTACCTTCCTCTCTCCAAATTGGACAATCTCAACAACTCAGCAGAAGCCTTTGTATCAGGCAGTAGCTCAGTCCATAGGGACTTGGCTTGGGAACCGGAGGGTGGCCGGTTTAAGTCCCACATGGACCAAAATATGGAAGGTGGGCTGGTAGCTGGAGAGGTGCCAGTTCACCTCCAGGGCACTGCCGAGGTGCCCTTGAGCAAGGCACCGACCCCCCCCAACTGGGCGCTGGTCTGGCCGGCTGCCCATCACTCCACCATCTCTCTCCACGTTTGCATGTCTATGCCGTGTACTGCATGTGTATGTGTATGTGTCCGGATTAAAAAAATGCATGTAAAATAAAGAATAGAGTGAAAAGACAATTTCCCCACTGTGGGATTAATAAAGTATATCTTCTTCTTCTTCTTACCAGTAGAGTTCTGGTAAATGTGGGTTCGTTCAGACGTGGTGCTTGGTAGAATGCGACTCGCATTGCGTCTCTGCCTGTTGGAGATTTTTTTCTTTCTCCTCGCTGACGCTGTCCTGTAAACAGTTTTCTAATTAGCAATAAATATAACAGTTTCTGATCAACCCATATCAATTGCATGCTTAAAATAACATATTGGTTAAAGCCCCGCCTGTTTCAAGACAACCCGACCGAAGTGACAGAATACGCTTACCATACAGTGAGCCTCAGACCCTGAACTCTTCCGATACCAATAATAGTGCTTCACTTGATTTAACATATTATAAACTTGTGTTTAGAGCATCATTGACACTGGAAATAGCAGTTTGACAAAACAATTCAAGTCAAGGTCCACTTACTCACTTTCTTTAGCCTGATCACTGAAATGTATATTTTTATGCTTCATATACTTGAAAATAAATCTAGTATGTGTTTATGTATTTTATTTTTATTGTAACCATAATTACAATAGCACATGTATGCACTGATGGATGAATTGATGAAGTAGAAACTTTCAAGCACAGCAAAGTCAACAAGAAAAAAATCTTGTGTGTGTTTGTGCATGCTTGTATGGTCTAAGGACTTTTGGGAGTGACATTTACAGCCTTGAGCACAGTTTACAAATTTATTTTTCAACACATTTTTCTCTCCCTCTCCACTCTAGCTATGATGTCACGCACTCTAGCTTGAGAACATTCTTTCAATACACACCCATCCATTTTTGGCGTGGTTTTTGGTGATTTTTAGGCAAACCATTTGGCGTAACTTAGAACAGTCATAGCAGTCAATTCCTGGCCGAGCCGCACGTTTTGATATCTTTTTTGTGTATGTGCGACAAAAACTGCGAGACACTCAGTAATAATAATAATAAGTGCAGTGAATGGTATATAGTGTGCTCTTTGAGGCACACTCAAAAAGGGAGAGTGACCACTAGAATGATTTAAACAAAACTATACACTTTAATTGTTGAGCTCTTTTTTGACAGCTGTATATGTTTGCGTGCCAAAGAGATGAACCTGGTTTCCCTGGTGGGGAAAGAGGATGGCTGTCATTTCTCAGTGTACTCAATGGTTTTAGTGTCAGCTTAAAAGAGCCAGAATCCTGCCAAGACTAAGTAATGGATCTACAGGCATTTAGGAGCATGAAATCTAAAATCTTCCTTTGTGTTCTCATTCTATCCTAATTCAATTAGGCTCGTCTCTAAACGAGCCTGGGACCACAGATCCTTTTTCACTCTCTTTCTTATGACAAGGAGCATCAGATGGTTGCTGAGGTGTCACAACTAAACTCACACATCATCACTTTGGCCTCTCCATATCTTCTCTGCACGCTAACACCCAGATAAGCATCGGATACTGCAGCGGTCAGCCAGGATCCCATGACATCAGTCGGGGCAAAGAGTTAACTGAGTACCTCTGCAGTGCTCAGAACAAACTGTTATTGGTTTTCTTTTATCCATGGTCATGACATTTTACTCATCATCATGTCAGCCCCAGGATTGGCACAAAGCCATGGTGGCTACACTGAGCGTGAAAAACTACAAGTACCTGTTTGACTTTGATTGTGGAATGTAAAAAAGACTGAAGTGAGTTCTCAAGGCAATGAGGATTCTTAGGTGAGAACTAATCCCCCCTTGATAAACATACATAAACATTATAGCTAAAACAACAGCAGAAATAGCACATATGGTGGCAGTTATGGTGGCAGCAACAAACGCCATTGAGTGTATTAGCAGGGAGGTGTCAGGTTTTATAGACCACACTGAATACCTACATGGATATGATTGGCTGATGTCAATTGGCTAATGCAAGCATGCCTGTATTTAACCACAACCAAAAACGATTTAAGTGAGGCAATACGTACAGCAAGCAGGTTGCAAAAGGAATTCTAACACGTGATGCAAGCATGCAGGAATCAACCCATGAAGGGGGTCATGTCACAGCAATGACCCACTCACTGTACATCATCCTGCTCATTAGGCAAAATATTGATTTACAAATAATATTCCTGGGGCGCTGGTTAGCTCAGTGGCTTGCTGCAGTGTCCCAGGGTTCAATTCCAATCTGTGCCCCCTTTCTCTCTATACTTTCTTGTCACTCTTCAGCTGCTAATATTCTGTAAAGATTAAATAAAGCCCCAAAAAATATCTTAAAAAAACGTTGTGCATACAAATGTGTTAAAAAAAAAAAAATCTTTCACCGTGGCCCTCCAGAGTCTATGATCAGTATAGCAATGGTCTGCTATTTTAGAAATAGCCATTCAGAATCAATTATTCAATAAAGCTATGTAATAAAAAAATAAAATAATAATGATTCCTGTTTAACTGTCGTGTTTTCATTGTCTCCTTAACCACAGCTCTCAGTTTCTCTTTCTCAAACAAACAGACACAAACTACAAACAAAGGAAACTTCATGTCACTATTTTGCAGCACAGGCTGAGACACTGATGTAGAAGCTACTTCCTGGAAGAAATCAAGCCACAGTAAAACAGATATACTTGTATATCTGAGTATCATAATTTAGTCCATGAACTCTGCCGGGATATAGCACCCAGTTTTAGTGACATTTCAGACTGACTCTGGAGCAGTTGGATCGTTGGCCACCACAGCATGACATCAGGTTACTTTTTTTTTTTTTGCTGCAGGTCACTGTTTTGTCACTGTTTGTTTGGACATCTTGCAGCCTGCACCACCATGGCCAAAAAGCTCTCCCCCATTCATTTAAATGGGAAACCTGGGTTTTTCCTGCAGAGGTCGGGTCTAAAATGCAACACCTTGTGTTCTTGAACAATTTATTGTGAATGGAGGTTTTGTCAAAATGTAGAACCACTGAAAGAAATACAGAAAGATATTAAACATTTGGAATCATGTCACAAGTGTGTGGAAACAGTTACTCAAGTTAACAAAAACTAAACTTACTTATGAGCTGATGAGTCTAATCACACTCTCCTTTTGAGATTTCATGAGTCGGATGTAATGGCTATTAGCTGAAATGGTCTTTGTCAAGTCAAGGACTGTAGACTGTGTGATAGTGAGTCTCAGCAGTAATCCCCACTGGGAGTGACATCCAGAGGAATGGCTACAAAATGCTAGAAGCTCCTCTGACCTTATCTGACACCTTCTGTTGACCTTGGTTTGACTTTAGAGTGAAGTCCCTGAGCTTTCTAACAGAAGCACAGCTTCATCACACACATTCTCGCATCCATTTCTCTCTTTCATCTCACTCTGCTTTCCCCATTAAATAGCCTCCCACTTTCATATTTACAGAGGCTTACAAACGGGGCCAGAGCACATGGCTGCTGCTCCTTGGATACCCAATCTGTCTGCCACTTATCTGAGGGATTACTGCGGTGAGGGCCAGCTACCGCAGATTAGAGACAAAGGCCAAATTAAAACAAGGCCTATCAACAAACACCGGGACATGATGACAGGGAGGTGATCCAATTACACTGATAACCCACCGATCCCCGCGTGCTGCAGGAGACACTGGAACAAACAGAGGTAAACAGATATACACTTACACACAGCAGCAACACATTGATAGAGATGCATACACATGCAAGCAGACACATTGGCAAGTGTGAGTCAATTGACAAACAGAGGTGCATTGTAATACAGCTGTGGAAGCCTGTAACAGGTTTATTGTTGTCCACTGAAACACAGTGGATTCTTGTCACAGAACAGTGTGTGTAGTATCTGGGACAGGCTTCTGATTGATTTTTGGGGGGATATGGTTGGGCTTGGGTTTTGTTGGGGCTAAAAAAAACGATTAACATAGGCTGAGACGCCTGTCAAACAAACGAATGCTCCAGGCTACACGGTCATCTCTAAATAGTAACTTTACATGAGGGAAGTCTCTCTACACTTTTAGGGCTGTAGCACTTGACTCTGCAATGGCAGATGATACAGAGCTTCAAAATATTCTTGTCTTTGAGTTTGAAGTTTGAAGCACAACTTCAATCATACGAGGAGAAAACCAAGAAATTCATTGGTTTAAGAGTGACAAATTGTTTGGTAAAAAGTAACGCAGTATAACAAGTGACAAAATCAACATAAGGAGTTTGTGGTGGATGAATTGGTCAAACACAGAACTTTACACTATTTGGGTTTATGTCCTACATGAAGCCAAAAGTTAATGAATATTTTTAGAGCAGGTTAACTTATTATTTTCCGTTTTTAACTGCAGTTTTGTTAGATATAGCCAACCAAACTAGCAGGTTAGGATTAAGAAAAGATTATTTGGGTTGAAATAATGAAAAGCAAGTTTAGTTTTAGTCCCAACAATGCAAAAACAAAGCAAACTTCTCCCACATGCAGAAACAATGCATACAAAACTTGTGGGAGGATGTATACATGAGATACACCTAAATACATAATAACTTCTTAAAGGAACAATGCTTTTTAGAATTGCTAGATTTTACGAAATTTGATAAATTACTTGCTTCTCATTCAATACATAGGGCAATTGATAGTATTGCACCTGGCTCAGAGATCCTTGGGATACTCCAATACTCCATACTGAAAGCTTCAAAACTGACCTTGAGCAGAGGTTTGGAACTGGTTTCGGGTTTAAAACAGGATGGAGACTTGGCCAAAGGCTCCCAGTTCTCAGCATTTTCTTTGGTGTTGTCTCCATTGAAAAACTGATCCAGTACTGTGTGGGACACTGCTTCAGTGTAATCCTTATGCCCATTTGCACACCATCAGTGTACATCCACTAAAAACGTTGTTTTTTGTCAATGACAGTAAAGTGTCTGACAACATTATCTAAAGGGCCCTACGGAGACCGGCCTGTTTGTTAAAACAGTCGCTGTATCGCTTGGCTCAGAGCTAATTTTACCTCACAGATCATCATAACGTCATGACACTTCATTCAATCTCAGCAACAAGATAATAAAAAAAGGAATTTTTCATGAATACAATGATGATGTGCCTGATCACATGACCTTACTGTGGTACAGTGTTACTAGAAGTTCATTTGTATATGATGTCATTGTGAACCTGGTTTCGGTTATTTTTGGCATACAACAGAGGTGAATCATGAAAATAGTTATAATATAACTAGTTATAGTATTGTATCATATTATTGTAAATGTTACAAATGCTATTATCAATGACAGGTGACTCGTGTCTGAAGAAGCTCAACACTTGTGGGCCTTGGTGAGTTGAAAATTGCACTTAGCTTTCCCTGTTGGCCTCATAACTGCCTGACTACAGCCCTGTCTGTCAATCAAACTATTTATTAAACTTACAACAAGATTGATGTTATAAAAAATCTATATAATGCTCATGTTTAAGCATGAAGCTTTTCTCATATATAAAATATTATACGCAAGAAAAGTCTACCAGTATCACATAACTTTTTTGTTGCCCCTACTTTTTGCTCCCTGGCTGCATTTTGGGAATATTTGAAAGTGAGTTCCAAAGAGCATTGAAAATACATTCCAAGGACCTTCTATTTTCTCTGCAGAAGTTATTGTCTCAGGAACGCTGTTGCTTGTAATACATTTCAGACTTTAAGACTTTTCCTTGTAAAAATGAGTTGGACCCTCGAGCTTCCACCACTGAAATAAAATCCTCAAAAAAGAAAAGAAAAAAATATTGCTTGAGTTTCTGTGTTTCACTAAACAATTTCAAGACTCTGGAGGATGCACTTTGATTCACTGAAAGTATGTTAACAAGATACTAAAACAGTGACACACAAAGAAGCCACATCAGGACACAGAAAGTCATGAGGCCAAAAGGTAAATGTGATGAGATGAGGGAAAAGCTCCTTTAAATACGACAAGATCAGCAATGATGACAGATAGAAGGGAAACTAAAAATAGCATGAGGTGAGATAATAGATAATACAGTGTCAAATAAGCAAATGACAGTAATTTATAACAAGAGGCTTCATAAAAATGAAATAAATTGTCTTTGCCGCTTTTTTCATCACTGCACTGTAATGACAGTGTCATATCTTTGACTCCAGCTCTAATGGAAAAGCTGCAATCCAGGAACTAACTAGGAAGTGAGTGACAAGGAAGTATGAGCTCACCATGGACCCCAACACTGCCCTCAGCGCCGACAGCAGACAGCCGCCAACCTCCAACTCTCCTCTCGGCCAATCACGGGCTAGCTCATTACCGCCGCAGCCCCATTGTGTTAATTGAAGCCACGCTAACTACACCGTTCCTCCCGCTCTATAAAAGCAGAAGACTTGTCACCCTCTCTGGCCGCTTCTCCCTCCAGCTACACAGGTAATTGAATTGTGGCAGGTCTCTCAGTAAGCTGGCTTGTTTTAATAACTTCACTAGATTATGTTTAATAAGTGTGCCGTAAACGCTCTTTTCGGCAGGCCAGGGAGGATGAGGAAGGTCAAATGTGATAATAGAAATGAGGAAAAGGGCCATTTTCTTTGTCCTGCTCTAGGGACAGATGTAATCACTGCAGCCTATCACCTTGTCTGTGCAGTTTGAGGTTCAACTGAGGGCCACAATGTCGGAGACTGTGGAGTTAAGGTAGATCAGCTTAATATAGAGATGACATCAAGGGGAAAAAGAAGAAACTCCTGCAGATTTCACAAGCTTTACATGTCTGAACGTCTATTATCATACTAGCTGTCATGCCTGCCGTGTGCTGTGTAAATATGCAGCTCTGATGCTCTCTAAAAAAGCTGTCACAGTTGCACTTCTTTACCTTGTTTCTCAATTGGGCAAGGTATCCAAAGATTATTTCATTCGTTAAAGTCTCATTACTTGAATTCAGTGCATAATATTATATTTAGCTTGGTGTTTGGAAGAGCGGTGTTACAATTCAAGGGGAACACAAATCATCCAATAGTTTTTGAGATATTTTATTTAAAGCTAAAAATGTCAACCTTAGAAGAGTCAGATCTCTAGAGTCAGTGTTAGTCATCCTTTTGAGACCATGAATGTCTTTAATCCATCCAGCAGTTTGGACCAAAGTGGCATACTGAACATCATCCTTTCAAAAGAGGCTAAACATAATAGTAACCTTAATGTGCAAAAAGTTGTATGGCAGTAAATAATACTCATTTTCTTTTTTTCCTTTTGCAAAATTATTATGATGATAAAGTAATAGTATGATTAGTAATTATTTGATTGAACTCTGTCCTTTCAAACAATCCTGCATTCATGTTACACCAGGGCTCTCATCTCGGTAAAAATGTTTCTATGAAGACAAAGAAGGCTCAAAACATATGGGACAATTTGAACTTTTAAGGACTTCCTAATCTTAAATTACAGCTGACACCTGCTAAAATGTCCATAGTATTAGTTGGTTTGTAGGGACAGACACAGCTATGATTGTAAGATTATTGTCATGTCATAAAAATGTGACTTAAAGCAGTCAAAAAGGTAAATGTATGTATGTTTAACTTGTGAGAAAGACTGAAGAACATTTCACGTGGTGTCTGATCCTATACAGTCTTTCTTTGGTTTCCCAAAACGTTGCTCCAGTTGGGACTGTTTTGACTGGCTCTGTGCATTTTAAGGTCAAAGTTCAAAGATCAGACTGGGGTCGTGGGCTTATCAGTCTGGGCTGATGGTTTGGTTTCACTGATAGCTGTGTGTCGGTTTCGGAAGCTTAGCCAGACTCAGCCGTACTGGAAGGTGGGCAGCAGCAGAGGCAGCATCAACAGGCCAGAGGTCACACTGCTGAACAAATAAGACATAAGAACGCAAAAAGGTGCCGTGTTTCAAGCTAGCTCTAACTTCAAGGTGTTGAAAATGAGTTAGGATAGAGGAAATGAGTGAATTTGAAAGAAAAGCAGTTTTGTGTAGCACAGTATAGGATGTGAATTCCTGAGCAGAGGGGGACAAATTAAGACACTATTCAGACAGTGAAATAGAGTGGGGGAGGCAAATCTGTACCAGGGGAGCCAGATGTTGGGAAAGAGTGGGTGACAGGATGCAGACAGAGATGCATAGCGAATGTAAGCAAGCTGATCAGCAGTCAGCAGGGGGCAACATGGGCAACACCAACAGCAGCACCACTGTCACACAGACACATATTTGCATAATATTGTGTGTTGTCAGAGGAATGACGGCTAGTGCAGGTAGTTATCTGTAGGAGCACGACGTGCGTGTTACGTTGTGTGTGAGTGTGTGTGTCTGTTGCGGGTGCCTCTTCCCGTCACCTCGCTGGACAGGTGGCATCCCCTAGCCCTGTGATTAGCATGTCAACGTCCTAACATGTCGATGGGAGCACCGCTGCAGGCATCTACATTCATATATAAATGTAAATTCAAACCCCTCCCCCTTATTCTCCCACCTTCACACACCTGCACCACGTTGCCTCTGACAGTTCAGGATTGATTTGGCTGCTTCCCATTCGCCGAAACAGCGGCGGAACGGGTGCTGGGATCACTTCGGACACTGGCAAACAATCACAAGATGTTTTAAATTCATCAACAGGGACGTGCATGGGGGAGGAAATGACAGTCACAAAATGTCCCAATCAAGAAAACTTTGTATGAAAACCATCCAGGAAACTTTTGACCCCCTTATTTCTTCTTTCATATTCTAATGATGCATTTCTGTGGATGAGTCCTCATCAGGGCTCAGAAGGAAATGACAGGCCTCATCAGATTCTAGGAGGGACTACATTGTCAATCCACACACACTGATTTGGGATTGTGGGGAAACACTTCAAGTTGACGAAGCCATTGCTGACTTTTTTTTTTCTCTGAGGAGGTAAGGAGGTTTAAATTTCTTTTTTAAAGGGAACATACGTTCTCAAAGCAGGCCATCAGCTTGAAAGGTATCATAATTTGACAAATATCAGTCCAAAATTTAGTTCAGAAATGCAGCATCATTTCCAATGCAAACCAGAGAAAGAAGCTTTTGGTGTGTTACTGATTGGAAACCTCACTGCCTACCGTCTGGGGATATTCTAGTTGCTTGAGGTAAGGCTGGTGTGAGAGAAAAGGTAGTAAATGTAAAAGTTGTATGCCTTGGTTTGGGAACAAAGACCACGCCTTGAACTCATCCCACATTCTGCAACCTCAAGTACTTAAACACACCTTCCTCTTTTCACATCTATCCCACCATGTTTTTCTCCTCTCCTTTTTTTGTTTAATTAAATACAGAAATCTCTGGGCCTCTAATCTCAAAGAGCAAAGAAGAGTCTGAACCCTCTCCTGGTTTCCTCTCATCTTCCCACCACCAGCTGACATTGGCCCATCTTTGAACTCCTCCATTAATCTACAACCCTGATTTCTCCACTCAATGAGTCACTGGGATTCATCCTCTGGGAACCATGAATGTAAACAAGGAAAAGTTATGGCAGTCTCTGAAATAGTCATCAGTCTGGAGCAAAGTGGTGGACTGGCTACAAACAAAAGGCTAACATTCAGCTCAGTGGCATTTTGAATTGATTGTCGGCTGTGTGTGTTTGTGTGTGCACATTCACATTGTCGTAGTCAGCAGAGATAGGGGGTGGCAGTCTAAGTGGAGGGAGGCAGTCATGGGGTCAGTATAGAGTGATTATGGATGACCTCATGGTGGTGGTGGTAGTAGGGGGGCAGTTGGCAGTTTTGGTGTAGGGGGGTTGGGTTTGTTCCAGGTCTCAGGGAGGTGCAAGACAGTAGGAGAACCTGACTTGGCCTCTACCTGCCATCGACATGTTAGTTTAGATGTGATTGCCTCTAGAATTGCAGGCACTTACCAGGTGAACCCTCCACTGCCTCGGTAAGCACGGGGTGGATTCTGGGACTACTGGAGATAAAAATATATCGAAAGTCACTGAATGCTGACCTCTCGGGGTGCGCATATGTGTGTGGAGGGTGGATGGTGGAGGGGAGGTTTGACATTCACCACGAAAAGCCAAATGCAGTGACACAGTCACCCTGGAAAAAATGCTGCAGTACAATATGTATCAGCTACCACTTTTGCTAAATTATATATATATATATATATATATATATATATATATATATATATATATATATATATATATATATATATATATATATATATATATATACAGTAAAGGATTTTTGGTTAACTTTGTCTAGCACCCCTTGGAGGCTACAAGGTTTGTCACAGCCTTTTGCAACAGCATTTTGATGAAGACATGCTGAATCTTCCATATATCTTCACTGGTAGTAGGGCTGAAATGTAGTGAGTCAGATAATAGTAGTGCCCAAAACGCATTCAGTCTGTCAGCCTTGTAGAAAGGTCACTAGACAGTGCTTTTTTTTGTTGCTGTGGAAGCCCAGGGTTCAAATCTGACCTGTGGCTCTTTCCTGCATGTCATTCCCCATCTCTCTCTCCACACATTTCTGTCACTCTTCAGCTGTCTCTATTGAAAATAAAGCTTGAAGAAATAAATTTAGACACACTTGACTTCAAGCAAAATCATAAAAATAAAGAAAACATCTAAAGGATCATCTACACCCTGATCAACAGTGCCAATCATAAATGCATTAATTGGTCTTTAAATATACTGGAACAAATAATAATCAATCATGTACTTTAGAGTCATGTGTGTAATACTTTTAACATTTTGTCATTGGATTAAACAAACGTTTAACTAAGGGAGCTACTAGAATTGTATTAAAACAAGAATATATATATTTATATTTTTATCTTTTGAGGTAACATCAATGAATTTCATGTTGAATTACTGACATGAAACATTTTTGGTCTGTATTCTACTCTTCATTTTTCACATAATACTGAAGTACTGTATACAAGTCTTTTGTGTTTGCGTTTTTTGCTGAAAAAAAAAAAAAAACTTAATCCAGCTCCCCTTGTGTGTGTTTCATAGTGCCTGGAAAGCTGATATTTTTATTTTAGAGATATAAAACATGTCTCTCTGTGGACCCCAACAGCATGGGATCATAATGTTTGTTTTATGTAAATATTTCTTCATTTTGTTTTTTCCTCCTTCCATCCCTTCTTGTATCTTTTTTCTTCTACTTTATTAAAAACAACTTATAATTATAATGTTTATGCTATAATTAACCAATTTACATGGTTGTCAACTGACAGTATAAGAAGCCTCCACTGTCTCCCTCACACACACACACACACACATTCTCACAAAGTTGTGTGTGTGCGAACCACTACAGCCACTCCAATTAAAAAACATGGGCAGGGAAGAGGAATGTGCAGGTCTTTCCTTAGAGACCGGAGTCAATACAAACAATGAATGACACGCTGATGCAGGCAAGGAGCTCACTGAACTGATGCAGCCACACGCACACACACACACACACACACACACACACACACACACACACACACACACACACACACACACACACACACACACACACACACACACACAAACAAACCAGTCAGCAAAACAAGTTGAAAACACACAGAAAAAATCTCTCAGACAAGATTTATTTATTTATTTTTTAAATGTTTTTGTCTCTTTTTTTTATCTCTGCTTCTGCATCTTGTGACTGGCTTAATTGAGTTGTAAATCATCAAAATAACAAGTTGATTTCATACTGAGATGTCTAAACATTTCTTGACAAAGCTGGGGGAATGGCATAATTACAGAGGAAATTAAAAATTGCGCCCAAATGTGCTGTTGCAAACAGAAACAACAAACATATTACATTCCCCCTGCAGGCTACATCAAGACTAACTGTACAGTACACTGCATTCAGTAATAATGCATTTAATTAGCTCTTCCATTCTTCAGTAGCTTCTTTGAATAGGTTATGAAATTGTTTAATTAGAGAAGAATATAAAATACATTTGAATTGTTGTTTTTTTCCCCTCCATAGTGTGTGTGTGTGCTTTCCAGAGTCAGTATTGATAGGAGCAGATGGTATCAGCAAGCTGCATTAGCGGCAGGCGGTGTGTATATGTGTGTGCGCGTGCATGTGACAGGGCTAGTTTCAATTCATACTCTCCCTGCACCTTTGATAGTCAAGTGGATTACACCTTGTGTTCAAACAGAAAAGGGAGGAAAGAAAAGCGGCAGAACACAAAATGGAATTAGGAGGCTGCTTATAGGCCCTGATTCATTTATTGTTAACTCCTTCCAGTTCATTAACCCTAATCCCTGTTAGGATGGTGAGTAACAGAGGACCCGAATGGGTCCAGGCTGGCTGAGGGGGGGACATGTGCGCCTATTGTGGTCCTCTCTTGGGTTAATCCTAGTCCCCATGGTGTGTTTGTGTGTGTGTGATGGGGGAGAAAGAGGGAGTCAGCTGGACAAGGGGGTGAGCACTTTTCTCCCGCTGGGTGCCCGTGCTCTGTCTGGGTGGGTGTCGAATACCACCCTCCACCCTGAGGGAGTTTTTTTTTTTTTTTTTAGTCCTCTGAGTCCCTGTGACAAGCGTGAAGCAGCCCTTTCCTTTTGTGAATCACTCTGGCGGGGCTCTTCGCGCCTTGCCTCATCACACACACACACACACACACATAGAGGGTCACCGATGGCCATGTTAATACAGATGTACATGCCAATAAGGCCTCTTAATCAGTACACAAGCGGGAGAGATTGACTTTTAAAGAAGACATACGGCCCCCGCTTTCTTTCAGCCCCAGTGGAGCCATTCGCTCTGTGCCGTGCTGACTCCTTTAATTTTCCCTGTATGGCTGACTGCAGCCACGCTCCAGCTGAACACAGACAGAAAGAACAAACTGAACAGAGGAGACAGGATCTGTAAATAAATCATTTTATTTATGTTGCAAATTTCATTCGCACTGGCACTTTCAAGTGCTTTACAAATTGCACTAACCCAGAAATACATGTAGGTTCTAGTCCTGTAAGTCTATACAAAACTTCAAAAAATGTCCTGACAAAGTCATAATATCTATGACTTTACATTGACCCTGTTGTAAGGCCTCCAGTCTTACAATAAATACCTAAACATGCTGTACTTTAAATCATAACACGTTCCTGATACTGGACTATGATTGGCTTACAAACTAGTTGTGATGTCACAAATCCTGATGGTACTTCTACTGAGATTCAAGGTGACTTCAGAGAAACTTTGCTCTTTCTTTCTTTCTTTGTGTCAAACAGCACATGCATCATTCTGCTTTAACATCACAGTTAAGTAACATCATTTCAATTCAGTAAACAGAACGATGTCTGCATCGTTAATATGTTTAATATGATGTTTTACATCCTAAATCTTTAAGATTTTGAGAACAAAGAGACTTTTCCTCTTTTCAGTCAAATGCTGGATTTATTTATTTATTTATTTATTTTTTCATTTACGACAAAATACATAAAATTGACATAAAACAAATTATATGCAGTGCAAATAGGTAAAAAGGCCGTTTGGCCTCTATCTTAACTCAAAATTTAATTTTTTGTTGTTATATGGCTTTGTTGAACATGGAATATAAATATACACAACATGGATAACCTCTATCTTGACTGTCTTACCTGTTGCAATATTATTGTATTATTATCATGACCAGCTATAGATGTTTTAAATTCATCAATTATGTCACTTATTACCTGAATTTCAGGCAACTTAAACAAAAAGAGGTAATGGGAAGATTTCCTGGAATTACCATAATATGCAGGAATTGTGTTAGCTAATTCGTAACCAGTATTTTTTTTTTTTTTAAATCATGAAGATGCATGAACCCTTCAAGTTTTAACTTCTTTCAGACATTACCATAAATCCGTCCACATTGGGATGGGATCTTTCTGATGTGACACTTAATTGTGCTTCTTTAGAAATATAATGTAATATAATCAAATTCCTTATAAGATATTTCTGAGATCAGAAACCTTCTCTGACAGATGGCCAGTTTTATTTTTATTTATTTTTTCCCTGTTGTTAAAGCAAAGTTCTGTAGTCCCTTTGCTGCTCGAACAATGTGCTACTCACATGGTCACATATCCTGTGGTGTTTTTAGAAGCTTTGGTTGACATGGTTTGGTCATCAAGGACTACTAGGCCCAGTGTTCAGATGAATAGACCCTGAAACCTTCACAGGACACAAGCTCAGTGCAAATTTTTTCTATAGATAGTTGTCTCCTTTTATTTGAATCAGAAGCACACATTTGACAGTTTGTGAGTTCAAAGAAACAAAGAAACAATGCTGCAGCCATATCAATGTAAAGATGTAGGAGGAAAAAAAAGTTTGTTTGTTTTGTTCTTTTACAGAAAGTCAAAATGCTAAGAATGAATAATCCTATTTACATAATCACATTTATTTCTGGTGTTAAAATAAATAATAATAGGTTTTAATTGATTGATTGATTTAATTGTTTTCCATCACTATCACAGTAAATATAGCTTATCATTATGCTGCCCGTCCTATTGAAAGACACTTTCAATGGGACACAGATCTAAATATGAGGACTTCTCCAAGCTTCAGATGACAAAGAATTATCATGTTTCAATCTTCAAAGATCTAACACACCCATCCACCCAGACACGCTTATTTTGTCAAATCATGCCTATTTTCTTTTCTTCCATGTGTTTGATTGACGTGTGATGATCCTGTTACTCTGACAAAGATCCTTCCAACTTCAACCTGAGCAGATGTCCATTCGGACAGACCTGTGGAAACCTGTGCCCTCACAGACTTTGTTGTTCATACTATGATGTGTTACCTCATATACTACATATTTCTGTACAGCAAAGAAGTGCTTGGCATTACACAGACAGAGCACTGTGAATTGCTGAACCGCTGCAGTCAGCTTGTCCTCATCATTGATGATCTAACAGACATTCAGTTTCTTAAGATTTGGAACTTCTCGTGTAGTTCTGCCTCTAGGACTGCTCACAAATGCATAATGAAATTCTCAGATTTTTAAAAACACCCAAACACAAAGTTGAGTGTAGTGGCAGAAGAAAATGAACAAACCATGTATTGGTAGTTTATGCTGCCTTGAAGAAAGACTTTCCATACTGCTCACTGGGAGGTGTAATCTTCCTTTTTTAGTTTTTAGTTTTAGAAAGACAAACATCATGATATGCAGTGTCCTGAGGCAGTTTACAAAAGGAGCAGACAAGTGAGGAAAAGGGAACACAAGTTCTGTAATCAAAAGTCTTAATTCATTACTTTGCTAGAAAGAAAGCAATTGGTATGGACACTGAGAAAAAAAAGTGTCCTGAGGCAAACCAATCAAGAAAGAACTATGGTACCACATTGATACAAATGCCTCTGAATCAAAATGAATCAAGTTGGACAATAGGGCCACAATGGCCCCTAGATTAGCGTCTATTACACGGATGCATTAGTTCCTCGCACCCATATTAAAAGTCCTCGTTTAACACCGTTCAGGGGGCGGACCAGAAATCCCCAAGTTTCTAAATTGGAATTTCATTTCCCCAGGTACTTCTGCTCATATGAGAAAAGTTGGAATGCATTTGATCTGTCCTAATTTCAATTAATTAGCGACAATGGTTGCTCAGGGAGTCCCACAGGGCAGAGGGAAAAATGGGCTGAAGGGAAGCGAGCGTCAGAAAAGTGATGGGAGAAGTGGCATCAATAAACTGTTAGAGACTCATTAGCAGGCTAAATGGCTCTTCCAAAGTCATGACACTTTAACACGGGACCTGGCGCCTAATTACTGGCCCCAGTATCCATTACAGGCCCCTCCTTTGCTCCCCTCCCTGCATTCCTCTTTCTTTTTATTCCACCTATCTCAGCCACAGTGGAATTGGCCTGTTAATGATTGCTCTACAGAGCAAGATTAGAGGGCCATTGTAGTGGGGAGAGTGTGAGTGTGGGCAGCCAACACAAGGAAGTGAGCGTGTAAGTTGGTGTCTGCGTTGATTAAATCTTTCAGCGATGTCAAAGTACCAAAATTGCCTGCTTGAGTCAGCCTCTTCAGCTCTACCAGACCCACCTGTGCTCCCTCATTACAAACACATGCATGGCTAACCAGTGCTCAAACACACAAAAGGTAATTTCACATTATAACCAAGATCCACAATTACAGTATGTGGATGTTTGCTGAAAATTATGTCCAAGATGCCTGGATCAGAGTTTCCATTTGATGTAATAGCGCAGCCTAAAATAGCACTCAAAAAATGATGATGGTATCAAAGCACAGGGAATGTTTTGCTAATGTTAAAGCTAAAGAGAAAAAAATGTTTCATTGACTTTGTTAAATATTAGTGCAAAAAGGTTTAAGTCACCTTTGATGCACAAGAGAGGTGGAAGGCAAGACCAGATGGCCGTGGGTTAAAACACTGTGACTTATTTTAATTCTAAAAGTGTAAAAGTAAAGCATAAATCAGCTTTAGTTATTTTATTATATTTGCTTATGATAGTGACAACATAAATGTATTCCCTCCAATAAGCCAGTAAGATTAAGATATTTATTTTACTGTACTGTACATTGACACAGCGCTGACCCAGTCTGTGGGGGGGGTGGGGGGGGGGCTCACTGTTCTCTTACACACAACTATCTGAAATAATCACATTCAACTGAAATAATAATGGCACCTGAAATCTGAAATACATAGCACTGAAAGGTAATTGAAAGGCATTCAATGTATGACCACTTTTATTCTGACACAAAACAGCTGACTGATTGAAATAACAGTAAAATGTGTAAATGGTCAAAAGAAAAAAAAAAGTAAAACATATTTTTTAATATAAGAGCAGACAGAAGACAATAATCAGATTCTAATTTCACATTTATTTGTTTTAGAGGCCCAGGTGGCTGTTGGATTGGCATGTAGTTGGAGTTTTACGTTGCTGCTGTGGGTAATTTAATGTTTATTATTTAGATTTGATGACATGCCATCGCTGTCACCTCAGTAGTGAATGTGGTTTATACAATTTTATTAGAACACTCAACTCTCGTAGTTTTTGTAGCGTATTAATTATGCATGTTGTTCAAGAGCCCTCAGTTCAAATTACAGGGCCTTTATTATTTTTAGATTACATGAAGTCTACATGTTACATTTTACAAAATAAAATAAGTTACAAGCTAATCACTTAGTGAATAAATATGTACACAATGGGATTAGGTTTGCCACACACCCCAATAATAGATGAAGAATCGGCACCAACAATAAAGTATGTGTCTGTCCAATCTGATTCTTACTAAGCAAAACACAAGATCAGTCGTAAGCTAGCTAATTTTCACTGACCGTTAGTTAGCCAGTTAGCTAGCATTTTGCTACCATTAACTAACATGATATGTGACTTTGCAGTCTATGTGGCTTTTACCTTTAAACACACACAAGCCCAGCACACAGCATATCTAAGGAAAAATAAAGGAGAAATTTGACAGAGGATCTGACTGAGGCTTGCTCAGCTGTGATTGGAGCACACAGTGAAAAGAGGCGGGAATCAGGCAGGGTCAATTATGGTCTAAATGCTGTTAAAGAGATAGATAACAGTATATCTTTGATTTCATGGGAAGAATGTGATCAGATTGATACTTTATATTGGTAAAGACAAATCAATCCAGCTCTCCAGTTCAAAAATATTGATACAATCAATCAATCAAAGCTCTTCTAGAAATTAAGGTCATACAAGAAAATGCTGACGACTAGAGATAAAAAGAGGAGGTGAGTCACAGATGAGGCTTTAAAATCAGACCATATCTACAGTAAGTGGGGGCACAGTGGTGGTGGTGATGGGGAGGGGGGTAACTGATCTCATCTCATGTCCTCTCTCAGGCTCTCTGAATGGGGTCCTAATTGGCAGGGCTGTGTGAATAGGCAGCTGGCCGAGGAGTGCCTGTACAAAAGAACACACAGTGCGACAGTGCTGGAGATGAGGCCTTCTCTATTCACAACCTCTACTCCCAACTAAAAAAAAGAAAAAGAAAAGAAGAGCCAGGAGAGAATAAGAGAAAGAAAGCAAGGGGATGGATGGGGTTGGGGGTGTTGTGGTGGTGGTGGGGGTGATGGTGTAGGTCATGCAACAACAGACAGGAGTGGAGTGGAAATCGACAAAACAGAGAGAGAGAGAGGAAAAGAGATAGAGCAAGCAGATGAGAAATAGAAGGTAATCACAGGAGATTATCTTCTTGTGATGGAGGCAGAGCTGCAAGGATAAGTAGGATACCCTGAGGAGGACGATCCCAAACCAGTCAATAAAGCCCCCATGTCTGGAGCCCTGATATGGGCGGGTGCGGTGGTGCAAGAGGGGCAGTTAGGGCGGTAAGGGGCCAAAAGTGGTCCTCATGATGTAGGGGGAGTAGCACTTCATGGGGGGCCTGTGGGCTCAGGTTTCCCTGCATGTGTTCAAGTTCCCACAGAAACACAGAAGAAGAAGGTGCTTCACAGGACGCAAGTGTTCATTTTGTGCACACACTGACTGTCCACTGTTTGCAACTGATCAGATCAGATTTGTGTGACAGAAACGTATCAGCATGGATTGCTGTGGCAATGATGTAGGTGCCGGCAACTACGTATGCGGGTTACAGGGCTTTCCAACGCAGAAGTAGTTTTATCTGTACGGAGGGCTCCTACCAAAGTGCCAGCATCTGTCTGTCCACTGTTGTCTCCGTTGTCCTGCATACAGCTCTGCTAGTAGCAACTCAGTCCAGACTAAAATCAATATGGCTATGCCAAAAATGGATTAGAGTCTGAATGTTACCAGATAAATGCCAGGATCGGTTGTTTGCTCAAATGCCTACAACAGTCTATGTTCATGTTTCCTGAGAAGCAACCTCTGGTGGTTTTGTGACCCTTACCTGTCAAAGCAAATTAGGCATTGTTGCTGTACTGACTGTGCTTATAAACTCTAAAATAACTTGAATGAAACTGCTGTGAGAATGATGAATAAAATTCAGAACGAGCAGTTTCAGAAATACATCGCTGATGATTTGATGTTGTATCAGTACAAAATGCTGCCTATCACTGTATGGTGTTTGAAGACGAGGGCGATCGGTTGGAAAATGAGTTTGTCACATCTCCTAAGACTTTAAGTCTTGGTGTCATGAAGATTTCAGAAAGTTCTTGTTGCTGGCACATGTAGAGCTTCAGGTTTCTGCCTCTTAAAGAAACCTTTTGCTCATGTGCTTCCTCATGGTTAGAATTGTTGGGTCTCTGTAAATAATATTCTAAAGAGTACAGCCTGCTCTATCTACCAGAAAAATGTCATGAAATAACTTTATATTTAAATTATTATTTATGAATAAAATTGCAAACAGGACAGGCTAGCTGTTACCCCCGGCTCCCAGTCATTATACTAAGCTAAGCTAGCATAAAGTTGCTGTCGGTAGCTTAATATTTAGTGTACATGATCGACGTTGTCATCTAACTTAGAATTGAATGCAGCATAACTTAAAACTGAACGATAAAACTCATTACTTGTGAGCATCATAAACTGGTTACATAGTGTATTGTTAGAAAATACATTCAATACAATTAATTTCAGTACTTATTTCATTAAAATAAGTGGGTTTCTTTAACACAGGTGCACAGGAGTTGTTACCTGGCTTGTGTTTATCACATTATCATTGCATGTGTTGTAGGAAAACTGTAACTGGTAAAAATACAATAAAATTAAATTAATTTTTGTCGATGTTTATGTGTCCGTGGTGTGCCGTGTGTATGTGCGCGTGTGTGTTGGTGTGTGCCATTTGCAGGAAAATTATGCATTTTGGATGAGGCGGGTTGGAGGAAATGACACCCAATATGACCTCCATTTTATAGAATGGTCACAGGCATAATGGAAACTCCAGGAGGTAAGGAGGTTGATGGATACAACCATGGCACACAAATGCATGCATACTGTACACACACACACACACACACACACACACACACACACACACACAGGTCTAAGGTGCTTGGAGATGCACACATCATCTGATACATGTACATTTAAAGATGTTTAGAAAGTGGATAATGGTGAGAGATGTGGAAGGAAATGTAATACAAACGCTGAGATCAAACTGTGATGCACAGATATGCTTCAACACATTCAAGTCTTTAATGAGATCCAAGTCTTCTTTTGAAAAGGATTGTTTGTTAGTAAATTGTGATAATAAATTCCAAAATGACTCAGATTTCAATTCACTTTTATTTTATTTATGAAGCATCAAACCATAACATAAATTATCGCATGACAATTTCCATATCAACCAGGTTGAGACCATACTTCCTATAATGATTTACAGTGACCTGAAAATTCCAACCATGAGGAGGCACTTGTTGACAATGGCAAGGAACAACGTCCTCAACTAGGCAGAAATGTTGAAAAAGAACCTGATGGTTCGAGAGTTTAGAGAGGGAAAGAGTGAAGGATGGGGAGAGAGACTTTATCAACCAAAACTACTCATGTAAATAAAAAAAATAAAAAAGCATTTAAGGATTTAAATTTAAGGATTTAAAATTTATTGTTAAATAAACAATAAAATCTTTCCCTGTCCAGGAAATAACAACCAATAAAAATCCGTGAAAAAACCCTGTCTCTACCATCCACATCTGGGTGTTTAGCTAAGTTTTACAGTATGTGAAACTTGTAAAATGCTCCAAGAAGGTCTCTCCTTTCTCTATGACACTATCTTCTGTTGGTCATAAAGACGTGATAAATGCCAGTGAATGAACCATCTGTTTCCCCACAAACTGTCAATTAGAGGAATCCCACCTTATCCATCACAGCGGTGCTATACTCTCACTGGGAACCATCGAGCAGCTGTAGGCCTCATCTGTGCACTTGCTGCTGCTATAGGCAGCATGGCGGGATACCTTCGCGTAGGAAACAACAGATGTTTATGATTGTGTGTGTCTGAGCTTGTGTGCATGCATCAGAGGGTGTGATTTCTGCTTTTAAATTTATGTATCTTTGTGTGTCTCATGAAACGTGTAAATATGTGTGTGCATGAATGTGTGTGTGTTTGGACAATGCCAGCCGCCCCTCCACATCTCTCTTGCCATCTGGATAATAGATCGTTTGCTATCATGAAAAAATGAAAGGAGAGGGAATGTGTCATAATGGGCCACTTCTTAAACACTCCTGTTTTTTTTTTTTTTTTTATCTGTTTTCCGTGTTCTGTTTTATTTGTGTGGGGAGCTGCCAGTTGTCATGATGATTATGAAGAGGGTATTATGGGGAGGGATTATGCATCATCGTGCAATGTTTGAAGATGATCAATGACCTGAGGCTTTTAGTTGGTGTTTAAGGGCTCAGCACACAACTACCCACTGCTCTACTTGAGCACAGTATGTCACATGGAATGTATTATAGTGTTGTGACAGCAGCATGCAGACATGTGTGTTACATGTTCACTCAGACAAAGATGGAAAAGAGGCTCTCTTTGTAAAATCATTGACCTGGATTTGTTCTTTAACGTCCACATAAAACAAAGTTTGAGGACTGCATTCTTCCACTTACATAACATCACCAAAATCAGACGCGTCTCAATCGTGTCTCAAGCAGATGCAGAAAAACTAGTCCACACACCTGCTTCAATAAGTCTCTTAGGACTTTGCAGTTAATTCAGAATGCTACTGCACGTGTTCTGACAGGAACCAAGATCAGAGATCACATCGCTCCCATTTTGGCTTCCTTGTACTACTTGTCTTTAGCAGTCTGAATGAGCAGAATCAAGTTAGTGTGGTAATCTGGTAATCATCTGCAGTGTTGGGCACATTACTTTGAAAAAGTAATTAGTTACAGTTACTAGTTACTTACCCAAAAAAGTAACTGAGTTAGTAACTGAGTTACTTCACTATAAAAGTAACTAGTTACCCAGGAAAGTAACTAATGCGTTACTTTTTTAAGTTAAAAAATGCCAAATAATTTGGAGTAAAGCAAACAACAGATACCCATACAGGTTTTAATGTATTGCACCTCAACGCAATTACAACTGAACTTCAAGCATTTTCTTTACTTACAAATGTAAGCAGTTAAACAATATGACATGTTTTACACTTGACATGCTGCAAATTAAAACAAACTTTCAATGGCAGCATGTTTTCAACCACATACCTCCCTATAATTTTATTGAGTTCTTGCTGTGTGGTAAGTTTTGGGGTAGAAGCTGAAGCAGAAAAATCCAGCCTTCCTTGTTAGCTAGCTTGCCTTTATCGTGGGGCATGCCGGTGGCCACTAGCTTAACAGACGCGTGTGCAGTCGAGAGATGCTTCATTAAATTCGAGTTGCTTACATTTGACGTGGACAAAGTCTTTGGTCTTAGACACAGTGTGCATGTAACATGTACATTTTTACCTTTTACCTCGACGAGGTTAAAATACTGCCTATACTTCCACCGTGAAAACGCTGTCTTAGACTCAGCCTCGGATCGCCATCTCATCTGACATGCTGTGTGTGTGTGTGTGTGTGTGTGTGCGCGCGCGCTACGGACCGTGTGTTGGTTTGTGTGTATACCCGCCCACCGGGTGTCTCTGGTTGGCTCAACATGAATCTCTGCTTTAGCCATCGTCATTACGTATCCGCCCTTACCAAAGGGAGAAAAAAAGGCATTCCTGTATGCGAGTTGAGTGAGGTGCCAGTTTCTAAACGAGTAGGTTGGTTCAGTAACGCGAGGTAACGGCGTGTTGGTACCGGTAACGGCGTTACAACGATAGATGAAGTAACTCGTTAGATTACCCGTTACTGAAAAAAGTAACGCCGTTAGTAACGGCGTTTATTTCAACGCCGTTATTCCCATCACTGATCATCTGTAGGTTAATTGAAGCAATATCTCCCAATAACAAACTTACATACATGCAACTAACATGAAGAATCCAAACTTTTACAGCTTAGCAGGAACACAAGAACTCATGCCCAGGAGACTGTTAAGTTAAACGCTAGCAGACACAAAATGCAAACATAAACCAGCGACAGTGACCAGAATCATTGAAAGAGTTTATTGAAAACCAGTAACAAGGTTCCACACAATGATCAGAGGCTAAAGGGACAGGATGGATTTTGAGTGAAGGTGATCTGGAATGATGCAGGGCTGGTGGTGGCAAAAAGTCCAAAAAAGAAACAAACAGGTGAGGTGAGGAGACAGCGCTGGATGTTGCAGAGGAATGTCTGGCAGAGTTCCTGAAGCACACAAATATCAAAGTTGGTGGCAGCGTAGTTACCACAATGACGACTGAGCCATCTGGCAGAGTGTGAGGTTCAGCCGATCTTTTTTATCTCAAGTGATTGGATGATGGAACACTGGTGTAGTACTGATTAGACAGTTTTGAGGGAGATGAGTATATTACTTTACAGCCAGTATAGAGATTAGGGAAGAAAAGATAGTGCTTGAAGCTTGGAGACTATGTGCTGTGGTCAGTGACAATAGCTCTCTTAACTGGTTAACTGTGGACAATAACTAGATAATATGTTAACACAGAATATTGCAGAAATGTAATATAATATTCATGACTATGTATCATTAATCACCTGAAAATAAGAAGAATCATCATATTTTTGTTGCCTTAGAATACGTTTTTTATATCTTCACACATCACGGAGTCATGTTTCTACATGTTTCCCCAAATTGCACAGGGCAGGGATGCGCCACGTTCTGTGTGCACAGCGGCCACCGGAGCTATATGTGGCCGTTTGAGACATTTCAGAAGCGTCCCAGAAGCTGGCTCGACTCAGGGGAATGTGTGACTGTTCTATTTTTGACGAATGCTTCGAGCAGCCTGCGTCAATTTACACAGAGCATCCGGTCGATTTTCAAAATAAAACACCCTGTGCAAAATTCCGATCATAAAAAAAGCCAGGGTAACTGTCTATGAACCATGCTCCATTTTCACACACTTTTATCCATTTCCACTCCTTTATCAAGTCAGTGTAGATTATTTGGTTTTGGTTTTTACTTTTCTTGGATAATGAAAAAGTAAATATTAAATGTAAATAAGTATTATTATTACATTATTATTATTATTACAGTAATGTGTGTGTGTGTGTGTGTGTGTGTGTGTGTGTGTGTGTGTGTGTGTGTGTGTGTGTGTGTGTGTGTGTTACAGTAAGTCACACTGATACAGCTTACTATAGTATGAATGTAGGTCATCAGATATAATGTCAGGCTTGCTGTTCTGCCGATGAGTTTCATTTCTCTGCCTGTACTTCATTCCCACATTAGCACCAGCAGCAGCAGCAGACAGACTGGCTCTGCCATCACTGTGCCTGAAAGTTTGGATTGAAATGAACTAATTTTAGCATTACTCTGGCGTGACTGTATGTGCCTCTCCGTGGGGAGTATTTATTGTGTGAGTGTGCAGGCTGTCAGTAGCAGACCGACTCTTTCAAACAGCCTGGTGACTGGCTAAGCACAGACTGCTGAAAAAATGCTCCCTTTTGTGTGTGTGTGCATGTGTGTGTCTGTGTGTGCGTGTGTGTGTGTGTGTGTGTGTGTGTGTGTGTGTGTGTGTGTGTGTGTGTGTGTGTGTTTTGTTAAAGACTAAGTTGTATGGTAGAAGCTTTACATTAGAATGAGGTCTGATGGAGCGGCGTGTTTAATATATATATATATATATATATATCATGATTTTACTGCTACACGACGGCATTCATCACAGAATATTATACAGAAAACACATAATGTTATATGATATGATATTTTGAACAGCATGTTATAATATACTTTTACATTATACTGTTACACAGGACCAGTGGTTATTTAAAAATGCATTGTAATTATTGTCTATGTTAACCTTTTATTTTGCTATAATATTATCTGTGAATAAAACAATAGATTTTTTTCAGTGTGGTAGAGTCTGAAAGGTCTTGCAATACACCAGTCAGACATTGTGGCAGCTTCTGTGTCCTGAGAGTCCATTAAGTGCTTGTTAAGCTTTGTTCTGTAAGAACTCAGTAAGATGTACAAGTATTGCATGTTGTAATGTCCGCGTTAGGGTTGTTATCTATTTTTATTTTTTATTTTACAAATAATCTAAGACATTGTATTGAGTACCTAAAGGTAGTATGTATAAAGTAAAATGTAAAATAAATGTTTTCATCACCTGAATATAAAAATATTTTTCTACCCCAGTGAACATTTTATATCTACAGATGTTGGGTCCTCCATGTTTCTACGGTATCCCAGAATAGACAAACACACAAAAGAGAGAGTACAATCTTTGCAGTCTGCAACTACACTGTTAGATGTCACTAAATCCTCTACACTTTAGATCATTTAAAATCTTATATTTTTGTCCATTAAATGCCATAAAGAACTAGTCTACCGTCACACACACACACACACACACACACACACACACACACACACACACACACACACACACACACACAGATGTCAGCCTAGCTTTCCAATAAACAGCAACATTTGCCCCGGACATTTAGCCAACACTGTTGTCTACCTAATCCAACTCTGTTCCCAGTGATATCTTTTCATCCAGCCTCTCTCTCTCTCTGTCTCTCTCTCTCTCTCTCTCTCTCTCTCTCTCCCTCTCTCGCTCCCTCTCTCTCCCTCTTTTTCACCCCTCCTCACCCTTCTCTCTTGTTCTCAGATGGCTTCCTCCACCTCTCTCCCTGTGCATTATGTAGATAACCCGGGGACGCCATATATCCCCAGCAGGTCAAATGGAGGTTGCAATCACACACTGTGACAGTGAGAGCCAATCCCAGTCCATCATGGAGGAGGGGAGGCGACTGAGGTTCTCTGACTAAATGTGAGTGTGTTTGTATGTGTGTTTGTGAAGCAGGGTTTAGCTAAGGTCTCTGTAGCAAGCCTTTAAGACAATACGTTGAGTGGGGGAGTCGGACACTGGGAGAAGGATGGGGGGGTAAAAAACGAAAGGAAAGGGTGGGAAACTTTGATCATTGTTGGAGAAAATGAGGGTGGACAGTGTGAGCTGGAGAAGTGATGGGAAAAATCGAAGTAATACAGGGTGACAGTGAGGAAGCAGAGGAGAGACGACATGATTTTCTTGGCATGGGTTGCCAAAACATGCATCACACACAGTCTCTGCACTGTCATAACAAATTCATTTAACAAATGGTGTTGGATTTGAGCAGAAACCAAGCCAGATTAAATAAAGAGACAACTCATGAATGAACGAATAAAGACTCCATTTACCCAAAAGCAACTGTGCTTGTATTGTTAGCACCTAAACCTATATGAGCAGTATAAATGGCTTTAAAACAATAGAGACCAGACACCTACATAAACATTAAAACTCCTGTTCTCACTTCCCTTTAGAGATACCTCACCATGTGCTTCCAATGTGATATGGAACATATATAAATAAAAAAGTATCAGTTATATGAGGCTTCAGCAGTTGGTACCCCGATAATAACATGTGAAGCAACTTGCCACTGGACAAAATATATTCATTATTATTATTTATTAACAGGATTATTTATTTAGAGTATAAGGAGAGGTTGTAAACCTTTAAGTAAACAGCTCAATGGAAAGTTTGCACAAATATGATCAGATATGTAAAACCCGGTGAAATATGGTCGGTAATGTTTATGATAGATATTAAACATAAATTAAACATTAAGAACTGACATACAAACATTGCCATCCTGAACAACATGAATCCTCAACTACATAACATCTTGATGGACCAAAGAAGTAACGGTGGTGTCATTGAAGGACGGAGAGATACAAAAGACCTTTTTTACCTACTGCCTAAGGACTTTTTAATTCTTCTACAATTGGCAGGTGAGCTGACAGACAAATGAATTTCCCCTTGGGGATTTGATTAATGAAGTAATTTGTATTTGTATTCGTATACATCCTTTTCTTGTTTAAAATCAGCTTTCTATTGGCTGGTTGACATGACATATAAACAACATTACAGCCAAGAAAGGCCTCCAACGTCAATGTGTCTAAATGTAAAGGCTGACATTCACAAACACTTCTATTTTATATACTATAAATATATTAAGTATATGTATTTGCATCTAATATGAGCAGTCTTGTATAATATTATACAGTGTATATTAAGTATAAGTTAATAAGATATATTTTTTTTCTTATTTTCGGTATATCTCATATGCAAACCAACAATGAATGTATACTTCTATATACAGTAAGTACTGTGTACTATATAAGTAAATATTGTGAGCGTGTTGAAGGCTGATTTTGAAGGTGTGCCACACAGAGCTCCATTACTGTCCAAAAATATAACATATAAAAACATATCAATGAGCCTCACTGTTGCGCGGTGTGCACACATCCCTTTATTACCAGTAACACACACACACACACACACACACACACACACACACACACACACACACACACACACACTATTCTGCTACCAGAAAAACTCACGAAAGCACCACATATAGATTCATCTGCTGCTGGAAATAGTCCCCAACATTTCCCCTGTTCGAGTAACATTTGCTCTACAACTGGGGTCTACAACTACATAAGAAATTTGGTTAGAAGATCCAAATCAAATAAATCACTCATTAAAAAAAAATAGAGAGGGGATGTTTAATATAAATACATTTGTATGTTCTATTGAATAGAGTGTGAGTGCTTGAGAAGTAAATTCACACAAAACTGAGTACACAGAGAGAACCTGTGTATTATTGTTGCATGTTTAAAAAGTTTAGCATACAGTGCAGACAGTCCTGTCCAATATGTACTTACATTCAATATGTAATATGTATTTGCATAGAAATTTGACATTGTTACCATTTTGTCACTTCTTTTGACTTCTTTTGTTCTGATTGGCTCTGTGGACGACCGCTGAACACAGGTTTGTGTGTTTGCATGTGTGTGCAGTGAAGACTGGGTGGCAAGCAAAGCTGACATGTAAGAGTGTGTGTGTGTGTGTGTGTGTGTGTGTGTGTGTGTGTGTGTGTGTGTGTGTGTGTGTGTGTGTCTGAGAGAGCAGGTTGTGTTAGTTAGTTAGTATGTGTTGCATTTGTTTTCTGAATGACATCATTGTGCTGATTTATAATGTTTATGCTCCGTTACAAAAGACCAACCACTTCATTTGAATCTTTCTTTTTGAAAGAGTTTTTCCATTATTATTTTTTCTGCCTGTTGATTTTCTCTTTTTGTTTGTCTTTATTCTACAGTATTTATTCTTCTTATGGTCTGTTCCATTCTTCCTTTTCATGTTTTTTTTCTGATTCTGTTTGTTTTTCTTTTGCTTTCTTCACGCATTGATCTCTGTTTGTTCTTTTTTCTTGTTGGTTTGTTGTTTGTATTTTTCTTTTTGCATGTTTATTTCTGTCCTATCAAATTTTTATGCTTCTGTCATGCTTTGTCTTTTTCTCTCTTTATCTCTTATCTCACTGGATACTTGTTTGTTTGTTCAGAATGTTTTGTCTAATTGCTTTTCTTTCTTTTCTTATTTCTTTCTCTCTTTCTTTCTTTCTTTAGGACAAAGAAAAGGTGGTCCACCTGTTCACAGTGGAAGAAGAAAAAGCTGCAGGTCTTGTCACGTGTACCTCTGCTGCCCCTTGTGGTGTCACTGCAGCAGGGTCAGAGTCTTACACACTTCTATTCTGAGAAAAGGAGGAGAAGACGAGAGAGCGGGGAAAAGAGGAGGAGATCTCACTGGACGGGAAACTTTCCTTTTCAGCAGGTGCAGTGTGTGCGTGTGTCTGTGTATGTGTGTGTGTGTGTGTTTGTGTGCGTGTGTGTGTGTGTGGTATTTGGATCTTTAACATTAAATCATCTACTGAGTTTGGAAGAAACAAGAACAAGTTGTGAGTTTAGAAAAATGATTGTCCATTCTGTTTTAAGGTGTTTATACCTTTCTTGAAATGAAATTATTAAAAATGCAGTAAAAAATAAATAGTAAAATGAAGCGCTGCAGATGAAATCAAACAGATGTTCACGCTCTTCATGTTGTGGTCGAAAGAGTTAATGAGGTAAGAGTGTGTGTCACGCATTAGTGAGGGATATTGCTGCCTGTTTATTGGTGTATTCTTATCTTCATGTCTTTTATGATTGACATACATTTGTCAAGAATTTAGTAAAAAGCTCTTTCAGTATTCAGCTCAGAGTACCACAGCATGCTGAAGAAGAAAACGCTGTATATCTTACTTTATATTTTGCCTCATGTTGTCAGCAGATTTTGTTCAGATGTATTAACTGCTTCTCTAGCTACAGCCAGGGACGGACTGGGACAAAAAATCGGCCCTGGCATTTTGGACCATCGCTTGAAAACATAATATTATTAGCATTTAGCTTGCAATAAACCAAGAGGTACGAATTTCTTACTGCTGACATATCCCAACACAATTCAAATTAAAATACTTATATTACTTGAATGTATTTATTAATTTAGGTGCATTTAATACATAAATCCCCACCACCATCACCAGTTGTCTTGTATGTATGCATTGTAACATGTTAGCATGTCACCAGAACACACAGCATGCATCCAGGTTAGTTTTGCTGGCGACTGAAAATAGAACATGGAAAGCAGAATAGAACAGTTTGTCTACTAGCTCTTATCTGCTTTTACGTTTTTATATTTCTATACATACTCAAATCTATGTACATGTGTAAATAAAGACAGGAGATACTTGAAGGCATTTTAACTTTTGATAGCACCAGACTATCACTTTCCCTCTACCACATTCAAAATTCGACTTGGCCTTGTGTGACATGACCCCTGCTTTTATAGAAGAGCTGTTAAGCCCTTATTTTAGCTACTGGCCTCCTCGATCATCTGGTCAAGTACTTGTATCTGTCCCTTGTTCCTGTTTTAAATTCAGAGGTGACCCAAGTTATAGCTGCTCAACTTTGGAGAAATCTTCTCCATTGCGTCAGATCTGATGAAATATGTGGTTTGTTTTTACAAAGTACTTGTGGTAAGCTGATATCATATTGGTAGCTAGGTTAGCTGTTACTCTCTCTGCTTCCTGTCTCAGCTCGGATGTGCTCAGCTAGACTAAACCTGCCTGCCCAGGTCTATCTGTCAATCTCCTTACTGTTTACCTAGAGAGGAGCAGCCACGTCTCCCTAAATGTCGACTGCTCTGATTGAAGTTATGCCAGCCACGTATGGATTAATATTTAATGTTGTGGAGAGAGAGAGCACGCGCGAGAGAGAGAGATGTGCAAAGCTAGGCTGCTGTTTATTTAGGATATTGTGAAAATATGAAGGGAAATTTGCAATTTTATTGGTTTTCCGCAACCGTAAGAACTGTGTGAGAGCTCTGTATATCGTATGTGTGTGTGTGTCTGTGCGAGTATGTGAACAGCTTTAAAAGTGTGTGTAATTTGTCCCATGCGTGTACGTCTGCTAAGAAGCTCTAGTGACCGTCACTCCCTGTATGTAAACCTTCTTGTGAACACGAACTTTTTTGCACATAGCACTGCTTTAAAGTTCTGTTGCAAAGGCCACAAATAAGAACCACAAGCATAAAATAAAAAAAAATCACACACATCGCACAAATGCTACTGCAGGAATTTAATGCATTGCACAGACTGAAGCATGTGCAACATGTATGCAAATACATGTCAAAATGTCCAATCCCGTAACAGCCTACAATATCTGCACAAAGCAACTAAACCATGATTTTTATGGTTATATTTAGCCTGGTAACACTTCAAATCCTAAACAGATCTTGTTTATGGTTTAACAAAAAAAGCTGGTTCACTGTGAATCTTTCCTTAACCTTCCCTGAGTGCTTTAGTTCACTTAACCAAACCACAGCCTAAATGTAGTGCCTTAACATGGTCTGTGAACATAATCCAGGTAGCAATTATGTTTGTCATCACAAAGTAATGTGGAAAATGATTTATATGATATGAATGTAATTTCTAGGAGGCACAGTAGGAGGACATAATAAGGAGACATTAGCTTGAAGGCTAATGTTGGTTGTTGTTTAAAGGTGAACAGAGGTTCAGTGTTTTGTCGTGTCTCAGGCTGCTACACTTTGTCCACACTCAGGCGTAGCATGAGCAGTGCGTTAGCAGAGCAGTGCGTTAGCAGAGAAGCGCGTTAGCAGAGAAGCGCGTTAGCAGAGCAGATGCAGCTTCATTTCTTCGTCCGCGTCTACACAGGATGGATTTGGCCGCACTATTGAGTGTAGGTCCCGCACATTTTGTCGCAATACATAATCACTGTAATTACACTTATTCTAAATCAGAAGAAAAATTACCTGTAGCCAGTGCCATGACAGATTATGTTGTATTATGTAGCATTGCGTTGGAACCTCCACTGTAATCAATCAATGTTCTCATTAAATGAACGATCAGGTTTCTTTTGTCACACAGTACTGTCTGTATTGAAATTATCTATTAAGCTTGTTTCTATGAAACCAGCTCCCAATCTGGATTCCAAATTTAAGACTAGGCTTAAGATGTTCCTTTTTGATAGAGCTTATAGTTAGGGCTGGCTCAGGTGATTCCTGAACAGTCCCTTAGTTATGTTGATAGACTTGACTGCCGAGGGACTTTTCCATAATACTGAGCATAATACTTCCATAATGCACTGAGCTCTGTATGCTACTAATCTTTCAGTTATACACCGTTCTCATCTTGCACGTTCTCATGGATCACTAAACCAAAATGTAGAATACATGCATTTATTTTTATTTAGATTATTTTAATGATTATTATTATAATTTACAGTGTATCTCTGTAGGCAGTTGCGATAAAAAACAATGCAGTGTCATTCTGGTTGGACTTTTAAATTGTGATAAAGGATTCATGATACAATAATCTACTTGGTGTCAGACAGGCATAGAGAGCAGGTTATGCCTGCATTACTTTCCCATGGTGTCCATTTCACTGTGGGATAACTTGACCTGCAACCTCTGAGCTTGTAGCCTCAGCAGCTTGAGACGAAATCGCCCACTGAACCAAAGGCGTGTACAGGTCACTGGCATTTTCTATCCACTCACTAGGATGAAAACAACCCCCACATGCCTCTGAAGCTGAATGAGAAAGGAAGAAAAAGCAGTGACGAGGAGATATAGAGCAAGCCTGTGAGACGAGGACTGTGAGGAAGGTAAGAAGCGTAGGGAGGGCAGAGGGAGGCAATTTCACCAACTCTAACTTCCTCTGCAAAATTATGGCTAAATGGAAAAATAATGGAAGTGGCATCATTGGCCTCCTAGCATGGTGCTATTAGTATGCCGGTGACATAGAGCGGGGAGACCGACAGCAGTTATGTATTTTTGCAAGTATGCATATAATTTATTGTGAGGAACACAATTTACATGAGTAGTCAATGCCTGTTTTATGAGCTCACAAATAGATGTATGAATTGAAGCATATAATGGTGGGGAGCAGCAGGCACAAATACATTCTAAATCTTCCAAATGTATTCCATGAAAAATGTAACCAAGGAATATAAAACAAATTAATTCTTCCATATTATATGTATTGGTTTTTGATTTACAAATCTAATCGGGGGACTTCACTGTGTGGCCGGGTGTGTGTGGGTGTGTTGGCTGACATTTGATACCATTTACCTTTTTACACACACATATGAGTGTCTCTTACAAATATACTGTACAACTAACACACATACAGTACACTTTAATGTTTAATCAGTGTGTGGTAATCCGACATGTCGGACTCCGTAGTTTTCTCTGGACCCCATACCCAATGTGACCAGTGATGACATGTATAGCATGTCGTCATTTCACCGCTGGCTGTCGAGGTGGTGTCCAGCAAACGATTTGGGCTCCATAGGTAATTGGACACCTTTCTGGGGAAAACCCGGTCTGATTAGGAGAGACGGCATCCATCCTGCAGCTCTTATATCTAGAAACATGGCCAAGTTTATTAGTCGACCTAAACCGTATCAACCCAGAGTTGAGACCAGGAAGCAGAGCTGCAGTCTTACACGCTTCTCTGCGCCTCCATTAGAGCAGCTGCCCACCCAGTCCTTTAGTATAGAGACTGTGTCTGTCCCCCATCCACCTACATTATTTAAAGATAAAACAAACAGAAAAGGAGTTCATCATAAAAACTTAATAAAAATCAAATCAACATCTCCAACAGTCCAAAATAAGAGAATTAAATGTGGACTCCTGAATATCAGGTCTTTGTCATCTAAAGCTGTTTTAGTCAATGAATTAATATCTGATTGTGATATTGATTTGTTCTGTCTCACTGAAACCTGGCTGCAGGAGGATGAATATGTTAGCTGAAATGAATCCACTCCTCCGAGTCATTATAATACTCATGTTCCTCGAAGTACTGGTCGAGGTGGTGTAGTTGGAGCCATATTTGACTCAAGTCTATTAATAAATCCTAAATCTAAACTAAATTATAATTCATTTGAAAGTCTTGTTCTTAGCCTCACTCACCCAACCTGGAAAACTTCACATCCAATTTTATTTGTTACAGTATATCGAGCTCCAGGTCCTTATTCCGAAATTTTTATCTGAATTTGCAGAATTTGCATCAGGCTTGATCCTTAAAATTGTCAAAACATTGTCTGAACCACACTCTTGATCCTCTTCTGTCTGACCATTTTTTAATAACCTTTGAGTTCATACTACTGGACTATAAGCCTTTTTGCAGAAACTCCTACAGCAGATGTTTATCTGATAGTGCCAAATTTAAGGAAGTGATTCCTTCAGCATTGAATTCAATGCCATGTCTCAATGCAACAGAGGACTTGTCTGCTTCCTTTAGTCCCTCAGAAATAGATCATCTTGTTGATAGTATTACAGGCTTATTATGGACAACTCTAGACTCTATTGCACCTCTAAAAAAGAAGATTAAACATAGGAGGTTAGAACCATAGTATAGCCATGAGACTTGTAACTTAAAGCAAGAGGCACGTAAATCTGAACGCAAATTGCGTGCTACTAAACTGGAAGAATCTTGTTAATCTGGCAAGATAATCCTAAAACATACAGGAAGGCTCTCCGTAATGTCAGAGCAGCCTACTACTCGTCATTAATAGAGGAGAATAAGAACAACCCCAGTTTTCTCTTCAGCACTGTAGCCAGGCTAACAGAGAATCACAGCTCTACTGAACCATCTATTCCTTTAGAATAGTAGCAATGACTTCATGAGCTTCTTTATTGAAAAGATTATAACTATTAGAGACAAAATCCATCACCTCCTGCCCTCAACAGGCATTGATCTGATTCTGATACAGCAAGTTTGAAAACAGCTGTAAAACCTGATATGTATTTCTCCCATCAACCTTCATCAAATAACTTTAATCATTTCTGCAGCTAAGCTGTCAACCTCTCTCTTAGACCCCATCCCAACCAGGCTGCTCAAGGATGTTTTACCTCTAGTTAGTCATTCTTTATTGGATATGATTATTATGTCTTTATTATCAGGATATGTACCACAGTCCTTTAAGGTAGCTGTAATTAAACCTCTTCTTAAAAAGCCCACTCTAGATCCAGAGGTTTTAGCCAAATACAGACCGATATCAAACCTTCCCTTTCTGTCTAAGATACTTGAGAAAGCTGTAGCTAATCAGCTGTGTGACTTTCTCCATAACAATAGTCTATGTGAGGATTTTCAGTCAGGATTTAGAGTGCATCATAGCACAGAGACCACACTAGTCAAAGTTACAAATGACCTTCTAATGGCATCAGACAAACACTCATCGCTGTACTTATCCTGTTAGATCTTAGTGCTGCATTTGACACCATTGACCATCAAATTCTTTTACAGAGACTGTAAGATCAAATTGGCATCAAAGGAACCGCCCTAAGCTGGTTTAAGTTGTATTTCTTAGATCGATCTCAGTTTGTTCACGTCAATAATGAATCCTCCATGCATACCAAAGTTTGTCATGGAGTCCCACAAGGTTCTGTACTAGGACCACTTTTATTTAGTTTATATATGCTTCCTCTAGGGAACATTATTAGGAATCAATTTTCATTGTTTTGCTGACGACACCCAATTATATTTATCAATCAAGCCTGATGAAAACCAATCAGTTAACTAAACTCTAAGCATGCCTTAAGTATATAAAAAAGTTGGATGACCTACAATTTTCTGATGTTAAATTCAGACAAAACTGAAGTTCTTGTAATTGGACCCAAACACCTCAGAAATTCTCTTTCTAGAGACTTAGTTACTTTAGATGGGATCACCCTGGCCTCCAGCTCCACTGTAAAGACTCTTGGAGTTGTTTTTGATCAGGATTTGTCCTTTAACGTCCACATAAAGTCCACGCATTTGTTACTTCTAGGCTGGACTATTGTAACTCTTTGTTATCAGGCTGCTCCAATAAGTCTCTTAGGACTTTGCAGTTAATTCAGAATGCTGCTGCACTTGTTCTGACAGGAACCAAGATCAGAGATCACATCTCTCCCATTTTGGCTTCCTTGCACTAGCTACCTATTTAATCTAGAATAGAATTTACAAATATTATCCTTACTTTTAAAGCTCTTCATGGTCAGGCACCATCATATCTAAAAGAGCTCATAGTTGACGTCCCCTACATAAATTACTCATGACTCAAGTCATCACTGCTACCATATCATGACAGATTATAGTTAGTTAATGATTTGCTGCTGCTTTGCATCTGTGTCTCTCTATTTCTATCACAGGTTCCACTGCTACTGTAATCATTTTATCATTCATTGTAATTGTACAATTGTGGGCAAGTTTTTCCTCACTTGAACCAAGGGTCTAAGGACTTTGGGCTATACAAATAAAATTTGATTTAATTTGACTATAGAAAAAGTGATATGATTTGGCGAACCCACAGAAAAGTATTGCCAACTCTGCAGCTCCCCTCAACTCGAGTCATCTTTGGACTATTTTTTTGATTTTCTGACCTACATATTCTGCTCTCATCAACACCATTTAAAGCATAAATAATACATCAAATACTTAAATACTTAAAATAGTTCTGATTAATTTAAACTTCAATAAATATAACAGCATTAACTTATTGGACCAGATGAACCTGCCAGTGAGCTAAGGGCCAAAGATGGACTTTTTGTCTGCCTAGTGAACATGGGTGTCCACGTATTTTTGTCCACACACAGTCCAGAGAGGTCCACCATGATAGTGTTTCTGACCAAAGTGACACCCAGCTGAAGAAAATACATCCTGACATATAGAAATCTTGAAGCCTAGTAGTGTCCATCTGGGCCCAACCTGTAATCCCTACTGGGCTGGTCCCTTCATCAAGGTAATACACATCGGGGGCAGTGTAGACTTGCTAACTGAGTAACCAAACAATGTCTAGGAAACAACCCAGCCCCATTGTTTAGGTCTTGAACCTTCCTCACATACCAAATGTGTATTCTTGCCCTTTTTTCCGTCTGGCTCCAACTTCCAGACCTCATGTAAGTGTCTACCCTTTACCTACCCCCTCCTTACCCTCTACCCTTGTTGCCCAATCAGTTCCCTTACCTTCCCCACCTTTTGCTCCATCCCCATTTACATGTTGTGTAACCATGGTTGTTTTCTGTCTAAAAGTGAGGACTTCAGGTGAGGCGCGGCAGGGGAAAAAATAAAAATATTTCTTACAAAGATATGTGTCTCATCACTGTGCGATGAAAACTCAGAGAGCTAGCCCCCAAAAAGTAGTAAAAAAAATCCACAAAACGACACAGTGTGTCTTATCTTTGCTGTTTCGTGTCAAAAGTTCTATTTCAGCGTGAAGAAACGCTGCTAATGTCTCCTGCTATGTCTCTGCTTTAGTTTGAATCAGTCATGAAACTCCTGGTTGTTACATAAAGACAAAGAGGCTTTGACAGTGAAGTGAGAGCTCTTGCTGCAATATACCACCTTTGGGTTTACTTCATTCTGGATCGTCATTGGTGGGTCAAAGGTGAATGTGGGCGGTACTAATAGATTCTCCTGACTCTGATTGGTCGACAGGTGACAGGTGTCAATCATCCACACTGTGTTGCTTTAGGTTTAGCAGCACCGCATGCTGCGACCTGCTGCTTCATATTCTTTAATACCGCTTGTTTCAAACATTGTGTCGTATTAAAACTCGAAGTATTGTCTTGTGCAGGCCATGCAACTGAGAATGCAAGCTATGAATCAGATGGGATTTAGCATTTGCCATGTCTAGCAAGTCACCCTAAAATTGACTAAAATGCAGGAAATTGCATCTAAGAAATACAACATTTTCTGGGGGAGGACAGAGACCCCCCGCTGCAAAATATGTCACATAAATGAAAAATTTCACCTTCCCCGCTGGTTTCATTTTACAACTTGACTACTGGATGCGATGATTTCTTCGACAGGCCTCACAATTAATTACCAAAGGAAGGGTGGATGCATCACCGAATACATGGGATGACTAAGGGAAATGGCAGCATTGTGCATGAATGTACTAAAAGTGTGCAGATCATTAAACATGCTAATGTTTTAGGTGAATGGTGAACTGAATGTATCCATTTGCAACTTAGGAAGTGAACGTTGTTAACTAGCGTGAGAGAGAACAACATTGATACACTTTTGAGTTATAACTCAATTAAAACAAAGAAAAGGATTGCATAAGAAAAGGATGCCAGGCGGAAATTAAGTTTCACTTTCATTTTCCGGCAGAGCTATTACAGTCAGTGCACCGCTGAAGAGAGAGGAAAACATGACGGTGGAAAGACGGCTCATGAAGTGAATGATGATCACAAGAAATCATTAACAAAGGGTAAGACCACGAGCCAACAGCCGCATAGTTCCTTCACTCAAGCCAACCAGAGCATTTTATGAAGCAGCTTATTGAAAAAATCTAATAAAATATGTTAAACAGGAACTGTTCCCTTTTTGGGACTGTGAACTAACTTTAAAATTCAAAATTGTGAAGTATAAAGGTAAACTAGTTCATTTTGTTCAACTCGTGTTTAGTGTGATCTTATAAAGAAGTAAATTAAATATTAGCTGAACCTGGACTTAGCTATTTAAAGTGGCAACTGATACTGTAATCAATATTAATCAGTCCTATATCACAGCAAGAAGGCTCCTGGTTCGAAGCATGGCTGTGACTTTCTGTGCGGAGTTTGCATGCGTCTACATGGGTTCTCTCTCTTCCTCTCACAGTCCAAAGACATGCAGGTTAATTGGTGACTCTAAATTGCCCGTAGGTGTGAATGTGAGCATGAATGGTTGTCTCTATGTGTCAGCCCAGTGATGAACTGGCAACTTATGAATGGTTGTATCCCGCCTCTCCCCAATGTCAGCTGGGATTGGCTCCACGTCCCTGATAAGAATGTGGTTATTGAAAATGGGTGCAATGGATATTAAATGATTAAATGATTATGTTTACACATGGAGAATTATTACCAAATTTGAAATACCCTTTAACTTTTTAGCATCTGTTGGTATATTTAGTTCTATAGCCTGTAAACTCCACTTATTGACCTGGAGCTCAGTGAAAAGAGAAAAGGAAAAAGTTGATAAAGCCACCCTACCTGTGTGCCCAGCATTAGTTACAAAAGATGGTAGGCAAAGCTTTTGGGCATAAAACCATGTGGACGGCAGACCATATCAGCATTGACTTCATAGATGGTAAACTACATGTACTTCCTACAGCAATCACCTGCAGGAAGTAAACGTAAAGACTATTTCTATGACTAAACTATATTGACTGATTGGCTCCATGTCCATCATGTTCTGGGTTTGCTTCCAATTGGACATGTCCAGAAAATGAAGTAATCTCATGAAGAAGCCTTGGTGTACAAAAGGCTTCTTCATGAGATGCCTAAACCCCAACCGGCACCTTTTGACAGAAAGAAGCAAAGGACACTAATTCTAATGCATATATCTACTTTTGCACTTTTGCGGCTAACTTCCCTAAAGCTCATGACCACGAGGATAGCTGGAAAATTACCTCTTTTTCGAGCTACTCCATAAGATGCCTGCATTACTGCTTATGTCTTCACATGCCTTCCTCCTCCTACCATCCTCCATTAGGGTCAACTCAGCTGGCCATGGCCTCCCACTCTCCTCCCTTCACTCCTTCATCCTCTCGCTTTCTGTCTGCATGGCTGATCTTGTTCTTTCTCTCCCTCTCTCCAGGCGGACACCTGGCCAGGCTCAGACAATCGATACCAAGCACAGCCCTGCAGGAGAACTCTGTCAGCTGCTACTCCGGAGCCTTGCTGCTCTGGCTACTGCCACAACATCAGTCAAACTCATACCACAACACACACAAGATGGATAGAGTCACATACTCATAGATAGTATATGTGCAAACACACAGGAAAAAAGGAAACAAAATGGAAACCAAGCCAGCTAAGAGCTAAAACAGTTACATCTGATGCAGGGATCATGTTGAATGTTCCTGGAGGTAGCAGGTAGTCACTGCACCATAAACCATTATTATGTGTGCATCCAATGCCTGATATAGCCACTTCATCTGTGCCATTAAGCTCCACACTGTTTTGGACTCAATCCTGTACACACTGTCCTGCTGCTAGAAATGTTCATTACAGCATCAAGTGTGTATTATATCAGCAGCTAAAAATGGCAGTATTTAGTCAGATTTGAGTAGAGGTGGTGTTTGACATCATTTTATCAAAACTAAATCCAGTAACCTATCCAATCAGTTTATTAAGTCAGAATCTTTGTTATTTAATCATATCGATTTAGGTTTTTAAGTAATTAAATCATTATTATGTAACTGTTCTACGTCAAATTAACAGCTTCAAAATCATTTTGATGCCACAGTGAATTATATTTAGGTAAATGGCTCCAGGTCATGAAGTACACAACACTTTGTATCACTGAGTCACAAACCACCAACTATTTGACTGATTTTTTATTTTATGGAGACAATGTTTTCTGGTTTTCCAACTTTGTGATTTACAGAGTTCTTCGATGGTCAGAAAACAAACTGTAGCTGTTGTTACCTAGTGGGGATGGAACAATATGGAAAATCTTAATTATAGTGACCAAATTATCAAGGTTAACAATATTATCACAATATTCTTAATTTCTGTATAAATGTCCAAAAACACACATTAAAATAATTTCATGATTATAATTTTCATTTTATTATACTAAAACATTAAAAGCCATAAAATGAAAGTTTCTTAAGAAACCCCAAATACACCCAGACCTCCGATTTCATCCTTCGCCACGCTCCGGTGGCCAATCAGACACTCAGATCGGTCAAACCTCCACAGACAGTCTGAAATGTCTCTGAAGCAGAGACTGTCCAGGTGGATTCACAGACTAAACTCTGATCATCTACCTGTGTGTGTGTTCTGACTTTGTTTATTTCATGTACCAGCTTCTAAATCTGAGTCTGACTTGCAGTTTATGCTGAAAAATATGACACAAAGAAGTTTAATTTAATTTGGGTCTGTAATTAGAGAGAGAGAGAGACATAGAGTAACAATAAGAGAGAGCGAGTGCCGCCCTCGATAAAGCTGTTCATCAGCAAAATAAACAGCACGCAGTTACATTCCTGGCCGGGCACAGCCCGAAAAGGGTGACATGGGCCCCCCTTCCCATGGGAGGGGTCTCAGGAGGCAGGTGCAAAGAATGATGGGCGGCAGTCGGAGGAGGGGACCCAGGTGGTCCGCCCCCCGGTTGCAGAAGCTGGCTCTGGGGACGTGGAACCAGTTTCCTTGAGAGGGGTTGGACGCTCTACCACTCTGGAGTTGCCCCCGGCGAGAGGCGCAGAGCGGGGGTGGGAATGCTTGTTTCCCCCTGGCTCGGTGCCTGTACGTTGGGGTTCACCCCGGTGGACGAGAGGCTAGCCTCCCTTCGCCTTCGGGTGGGGGGACAGGTCCTGACTGTCGTCTGTGCCTATGCACAGAATGGCAGCTCAGAGTACCCACCCTTTCTGGAGTCTTTGGAGGGAGTGCTGAAGAGTGCCCCCTCTGGGGACTCCCTCGTCCTCCTGGGGGACTTCAATGCTCCAGGAGTGAGACCTGGAGAGGCGTGATTGGGAGGAACGGCCCCCCTGATCTAAACCCGAGCGGTGTTCTGTTATTGGACTTCTGTGCTCGTCATGGACTGTCCATAACAAACACCATGTTCAAGCATAAGGGTGTCCATATGTGCACTTGGCACCAGGATACCCTCGGTCGCAGTTCGATGATCGACTTTGTGGTTGTATCGTCGGACTTGCGGCCACATGTTTTGGACACTCGGGTGAAGAGAGAGGCGGAGCTGTAAACTGATCACCACCTGGTGGTGAGTTGGCTCTGATGGTGGTCAGACCTGGCAGGCCCAAACATTCTGTGCAGGTTTGCTGGGAACATCTGGCTGAATCTCCTGTCAGAAAGAGTTTCAACTCCCACCTCCGGGAGAGCTTCTCTCGCGTCCCGGGAGAGGCGGGGAACATTAAGTCCGAGTGGACCTTGTCCCGTTCCTCCATTGTCGAGGCGGCTGACCGGAGCTGTGGCCGTAAAGTGGTTGGTGCCTGTCGTGGCGGCGGCCCCCGAAACCCATGGTGGACACCGGCGGTGAGGGATGCCGTCAAGCTGAAGAAGGAGTCGGTAGGAGTTGGCCTGTGGGACTCCTGAAGCAGCTGATGGGTATCATGCCAAGCGGAGTGCGGCCTCGATGGTTGCGGAGGCAAAAACTCATGCGTGGGAGGAGTTCGGTGAGGCCATGGAGAACGACTTTCGAACGGCTTCGAGGAGGTTCTGGACCACCATCCGGCGGCTCAGGCGGGGGAAGCAGTGCACTGTCGACACTGTGTTCAATGGGGACGGGGTGCTGCTGACCTCGAATGGGAACGTCTTGGGTCGGTGGAGGGAATACTTTGAAGACCTCCTCAATCCCACCAGCACGTGTTCCCTTGAGGAGGCAGAGTCTGGTGACCCCGTGGCGGTCTCGCCCATCTCTGGGGCTGAGGTCGCTGAGGTAGTCAAAAAACTCCTCGGTGGCAAGGCCCCGGGGGTGGATGAGGTCCACCCAGAGTTCCTCAAGGCCCTGGATGTTGTGGGGCTGTCTTGGTTGACACGTCTCTGCAACATTGCGTGGACATCGGGGGCAGTGGTTCCCCTCTTCAGAAAGGGATGTGCTCCAACTATAGGGGGATCACACTCCTCAGCCTCAGCCGGAGATCCTGCCTCAAGTGGAGTAATTCAAGTATCTCAGGGTCTTGTTCACGAGTGAGGGGAGGATGGAACAGGAGATCGACCGGCGGATCGGTGAGGCTTCTGCAGTGATGCGGACTCTGCACCGGTCCGTCATGGCGAAGAAGGAGTTGAGTCAAAAGACGAAGCTCTTGATTTACCAGTCGATCTACGTTCCTACCCTCACCTACGGTCACGAGTTTTGGGTAGTGACCGAAAGAATGAGATTGCGAATACAAGCAGTCGAAATGAGCTTCCTTCCTTCAGGCTCTCCCGGGAGGCGGCCCTCGGGGAAGACCCGGGACACACTGGAGAGACTATGTCTCTCAGCTGGCCTGGGAACGCCTTGGGATCCCCCTGGGAGAGCTGGACGAAGTGACCGGGGAGAGGGAAGTCTGGGCCTCCCTGCTGAAGCTGCTGCAGCACACCCATAATACTGTTAACCTTTACATCCCTATTATCTAGTTAGCTCAGTTAGCTTTGGTCACTGAATATGAGCTCAGAGCACTGGGAGTGTTGTGTTTACACTGCTAGTACAGGAGCTACTGTTAAGATGAGGTTTTCAGGATGGATGCAGACAGAGAACTACCCCAGAATGGGCACCAGACCTGGAGCTGGCCAAGTGGGCAATGAAACAGCCAATAGAGGCCCTCAGAGTAAGCCCTCATAGGCAAAATGTGTTTTGTGAATTTGGGCTATACAAATAAACTTTGATTGATTGATTGATTGATTGATTGATTGATTGATTGATTGATTGATTGATTGATTGATTGATTGATTGATTGATTGATTGATTGATTGATTGATTGAGGCAGAGCATGGCAGAGGTGAAGAGACCAAAGATGATGACAGAGGAAGCTAAGAAGAGTAAAGAGGTAGTGAAGTGAAGAATTCGCAAAGAATAAATCTGATACACAGCAGTGTATAGGTGAAATGCACTCTGAAATTGAGCGCACCAAATTGCAATATGTTCTGACAAATCTTTCCTCTTCACTAATAAGAAACACTTTGGAAATGAATCCATTGTGTTTAAGTAAATGTTTCTGAAAAATGAATAGATGTTTTTACATGACGGGAAAGGCACAAGTATGTTTGCACACACACACAGGTGCACATATAGAATGTATGAATGTGCATTTACACACACAAGTGGAATAAAAACTGCACACATGGCCAAGCTCTTATCAATCTTTAACCATGCAATTCCTCTCAATGCTATAGTGGGTCTAGCAAAGCAAACAGAGGCAAAACATTAATTCTGAAATAAATAATACAAGCTTAGGTTTTATATTTAGTTATTGCTTTCGTCAAGTTGATTGGAGGACTTGCCTCACAGAGAGGCTGAAATCTATTTATTTATTTTTTTCATATCAGGGGTTTCCTGTTCCTTCTCCACAGCTCCTAATTTAATGAGAGTTACATTAAATTAATTAACTGCTTCCCATTTTAGGTGTCATCACAATGCCAAAAGGGCAGAGAGCTACCATTACAATGAACCAGACACAGTTGATAGTATAAAAACGTTTGGTTCAAATGCCCTAAACAACCTACGTTGAGCTGACAAGGACTTCTTGTGGTTGTGTGAATTATGTCTCTTGTTCATCTGGAGCAAAGACAAAAATAGCATGATGTTGTCAATATAAAGCCTTAAAACCTCTCAGAGGTTGAAGTGGATGGATAATCAACAAAGTGCATGACTCGAAATGAGAGACTGCTGTTCATTTCCCTCCTAGTCAAAGTTTTATTTTAAAAGCACTTTGAGTGGTCAGGAGATCAGAAAGGCTTAAATGAATATAAGTCCAGTCCATTAGCATGACCTCCCAGTATGATTCTTTCCAGGACCTTTGTTGCATGTCACCCCCCTATTCCCTCCTTGAATTTCCTCTCTGTCTAAACTATCAAATAAAGGCAAATGCCCCAAAAGAAAAACATGGCTGGGATTCATAGGCTTAGCCTAGTACAGTTTTTGTTTTTAAATAGGAAACCTCAGTTTTCTAATACTAAGCTGGAGTAGTTGATAATAGTTGATGATTGAGTATATGGTTGTTCTCCAGATTTTGCGCCTAATTTCCACACATTTCCATTGTGTAATTCCAGTGTGAAAGAACATTGATCAATCACTGATAGAATAAACTTTACAAAAAAACAATGTAAATTTAAGCGCCCCATTCAACATTGGGTTTGATCAGTGATACTACAGATGGTGTATTAGGTGTCACTGTTCACACTTCATGAGTAAAATATCTTTCTATCCACCGTCTAGATGAAGTTGGATTATATCAAGAGCTACAGAGATAAATCAAACATGAATTCACCGTCTGATCCTCAGTAGGTCACAACTTTACCCTCCACTCTGCTATTATGCTTTAATAGAGGTGTATGGTGGGGGTAAGGTGGATGAGACATGCAACCCGACGGAGAGGCAGGTGGAGCGTGTGATCTGAATGAGGGGTGGGAGTTGGGCAATGACCATCAACAACTGGAAACAAATGGGTTGTCATCCCCGAGGAGGAAATCTATTCCCATCTATTTTTAGGCACGAACTGGTTTGCCATATGGAGTGTGTGTCTCACTCATATTGCTTTTAACTGATCATTTTCAGAGCAAAGCTGCCAGTGCCTTCATTATCTGCTGTTAGTCAATGTCAGTAAGTATTTACCTGCTTGTGAATGCATGAGCAAAGCGTGTCATGGCTCATCTAAAGAAGATTTGCAGTTATCAGGTGTGTGAAGATACCTGTGTACCGGAGTTTCATAGATTGCAATGCTTACATAATCTCAATACCTCTTGTAACTGCTGACTCTGGGATCTGTGACAAACTAATCTGAACTCAAGGTCCACATTCAAGTGTTCTCTGTCAGCTAGTGTACCTGACTCCGGTGGTTGTACTGTTTATTGGGCATGCTGTTCCCTGTCTTGCCAGATGGTGTGTAGTGTTGGATGTGAATGCCTTCCTTGATGTTTCTTGATGGCCTTCACTGACTAACCTTTGACTTCTTCAAAGTGGATGCTCTGAGTAGTTTTGGTCTGGTGGGGCACAGACCCTGAGTCGCTCAATGCGACTGCCTGCAACTGTTAATTTGCAAAACATTTTTTTACCAAAGAACACAAAGAAGATGTTCACACCACAGAACTTTAAGTTCTGTTGTTGGAAATCAGCAGACAAAAACACAACAGATTTTCGTATGGTTAGAGGACATTAAATCACAAAATATGAATAGTTTATCTGTCAGCAATGTATAATCAGCACAGCGCTGTACTGCGAAAGAAATAAACAGATGAAGATAAAACTAAAAATGTCTAATGTCTAAACCAAATCGGTCCATGACTAATACGTGTGACAGTCACGGATATTAGATAATAAAATATCATAGCCTACAGTATTTGATGTGACACTGTCGGGTTGAACAGTATAAACCCTGAGGCTGCTGTCAGTGAGAAAAGGGGTGTGTTATGTTAGTAGTGTCTAATGTAACCCTGTGCCGCTAGCCTCAAGCAGAGATGAGGAACAAGCTACGCTTCATTCTAGCTCCGACCTACTCAGACCCAAGTGACATCACTTGAGGCAATATTACCGCCGTTGTGCAAAAGACTTTGAAATACTATCCGAGACCTATAAACACACTTTAATGTGTAAAATGAATTTTAAGTTAGTCTGTTCTGGTCTGAGAATGTGTGTCATTCACATCGAAGACCAGAGATCATCTTGGAACCAAAGTAGGGATTACAGTTATATTACATGTATATCCAACGTTCTTTTGATTATTAGTTTCAGAGATATTCTGCCTTTATTAGACAGTGCTAGAAGAGAGATAGCAAGAAACAGGGCAGATAGACAGAGATCCAACAAAGGGTGCACCAATCTTAACCTCTAAGCCATGAGGCATTCCAACAAATGCCCAATGAATTTAAGAACTCTCACTTTAACATCATGTATTGATATCCAATCCAGTGCTGTCTAGCATTAAAAACATGATATCTGACTGAAGGCACAGAAAAGCTGACAAATGGAATTTATGAATGAATTATTTTGTCACACAAGCTGAGTATGGATTTTTCTATGAAAAATGCTGTTGGTTGCAGCTTACCTTAGTTTGGAAGTCCATGACAGGTGAGCAAACTCCAGCTTAAGATACAATGTGTCAGCTTTAGTGGTGTTGGTACATGTACTTTTGGACTACACAGAATCAGGTTAGCTGCTTCCAGTCTTCATGCTAAACTATGCTAACCGTATGGCATCTCCAGCTCTGTACTTGTGACACAGAGATTAGATTGATCTTCAAGTAGGCTAAGCAAATAAATTATTCCTTTACATATCCCAAGAAACAATGGTAAAAAGAGAAGCAGCCACAGTGAGCTGGCTAGATCAACAGTTCCAGGCTATTGAAACTTCACAAGCATACAGAGCCATGTCTCTCATTTAGTGCTTTGCTCCAATCATTGCTTGACTGTGCAGTCACAGCCACAGGACTGGATTTGTTTAGATTGAACATATCTAACCTGACAGTATGACAGGTTACAAAAACTGCCCCATATCCAAAATACTGACCATTCTGAGCATAGCAAAGCTTCGTACTGTGACAGGAGAGAGATAGGAGGATGAGTGGGGCTGGAAAACCCCATTTACATTAGTGCTGGCCCATAATTCTCCCAGTTCTCCAGAATAATGGCTACATTCCCACAATAGGCCATAAAGTATCTACCAACCGCTTCTTCAAAATGATGCAAGACAATGGGGAATGACACATCTCACTGTTATTTATTTATTTCATAGAGTAGTGTGTGTCAGAGGATGTAAGCATCAGAGAAAGCTCATCAAGTCAGTGAGATAATTAATGAATATTTTAAATGTCATGATGATGGGGACCACTTGACAAGAGGACCAAAGACTGACTGGGGGATGATTAAGAACCCCATCACCAGTCCATCTAACCCATCCCCCCTCCACACACTCATGCTCACACACACGCACACACTCCACAGAGGCCAGACAACCCAGGGCTCAAACTTAATTCCGGGGTGTTCAGTCCCCCCTCCTCACCCTTAACAACTTCCACTTCCATCTGCAGCCGCTGTGGGAGACTGTACCTACACACAAAACCAGAAGAGAGGAGACAGGTGACAGGTGACAGTACGAGGAGGGGCATTTCAATGAAGCTGCAGATCAGTGGAAAATAACTGCAAGGAGAGCAGCATTCCAGAAGTATAGTTTGTTGTTGTACTGTATGTGTGGAAGGTTATGTGGTTATCATCACCTCCTGTCATATGCATCACCTTTGGAGATGAGAAGAATATCTGATGCTTCTATCTTCTTGATGTATGTCTATTAAATCCAGTTTAAAGAATTTAATATAGAAGAAGTTAATATAGATCTGCGTCCTGATTGGCTGAGTGAGAACCGCACGTATGTTCTACGTCCTGATTTATTAAGGGAGCACTGTACAAAATGCGTGTAACAAGGTGTATAAAAGTGTGTGGTTAGGGGTTTTACGGCCTTAAACGCCCACTGCGTCTGTCATGAAACAGTCAACCTGCCCTAGCAACCTGCCGTAATTAATGTATACAGCAGCGCAGATCTGCCGACCTTGTTTGGTTTTGTTTTTTTCATTTAATAAAACATATTTGTTCACGTTGTCCGTTGCAAGAGGGACACAGGACACTTTTATTTTCCACAGGTTACAGCGCACGCACGTGCCAATTAGCGTTCCGACCTGTCCGTCAAGTAAAGAGGCTGCGAGGACGTTTTCTGGCTGCTGTTTTGTCACGTTACTTAACAGCTACTTTTCAATAAATGTTGTGAAATCTGTGGAATTGTTGTATTTTGAAGGGAAACATGAGGTTTAAAAGATATATTTAAAAATATATATGTATATAATAAAATAAATCAACGTCATCTAACGGGCCAGATATAATTGATGGCGGGCCAGTTCTGGCCCGCGGGCCGCTAATTGCCGACCCCTGATTTAGGCTATGCTGCATAATAAGATCAGTGAATCAATAAATAAAAAGATGATTTCATTCTAATGCAGCCGACTTGAAAAAATATCTTAGAGTCAGTGTGGAATGAAAGGACTGAACACTTTAGATTCATGTTTGATATGGCAGGTCATGATAGAATGTAAGAAAGCTACCAAACTCACACAGGACAACCATTGCTTTGCCTACAAACAGAACAACTAAGTCATTTTGGCTTTTATAATGTATTAATCTGTATATAGAAATATACTATTTTAAATGTGCAAACATTTGGGGGGTTCTTGATTCCCCAGGTTGAGGACCAATGTTGCAAATGTTACATTAATGGGTGAATCACTGTGAAAGACAGTGATTTAAACAGCAATGTAACATTTTCAACAATTCCATTTTTTTATTTTTTTTTTAAACTTGAAAAGTGTTTGGTCATAGATACCAGAGGTGACTTTCTTCACTTATAATGTCAGACTAACTAACATTTTGAACTAACATTTCTAAAACATTTATTTATTTATTTTCTAACATTCTTTTTTTTCTTCAAGGAACTGAGGCAGTACAATGGAGTTTTGTCAGGGCAGGCTTAATCGCACCATGCTATACCATGCTACCATACTACCATCACCCAATCCTCCCCTGTGGAAATGTCACAGAACAAACTGTGGTCTTGTAGGGACATGACAGCAACACTCTTGGCAGAGCTGGCCCTTTAAATACCCCACCCCCACACCCTCACCCCAACCTCCTTATTTAAAGCAGGGGCCTGATTTCTCGCGCCGGGCCTGATAAGAGGTTTGAAAAACAGGAACCCAATTCCCATTATCTGCCTCCCTTATTGTCTGTATTAACCTTCCCCCATGGTAACTTGTTCCCCCCGTAATGCTACACTTGTCTGGCCACAACACACCGCCGCCGAGAGCCAATTGCACCATGCAAATGAAGGCACAGACTGTTGTGAAAGGCAGGCGGGCAAGAAAAAGAAAGGAAGAGGGTAGGAGAGAGGGAGAGTGGTTTATCAGAAGGACGTGGGCTCTGCCTGCTGATGATTGTCTTGTCCACATTCACATGCATACACACACACACACACTGTAAAAGTGCACCGTGTGTCAGTGGTGTATGTTCAGCCTGCTTGCACATGCTTCTGTGTCAGCAGAGATGATGGAGGGGTGGAGGGTTCTGGAAAGAGAGAGAGAACATATTGGGTTTGGTTTGTTTTGTTTTTTTAGCTTTTGTCATGCTTGGCTGCGTCCTCCCTCTTTCTTCACCATGTCCCTGAACAGCACACAAGAGAACACAGAGAGACCCAGAGACAGATTTTGAGCAGGGACACAACTACTGTCGCCTGTGTTGCAGTAGTATCAATATGCAGACAGGCAAGCCCCTCCCAGTTATAGCACTTCAGGCCAGATTGAACTCTTAGCCTTTGAGTCGGCAACTGGCTTGGAGATTACCTGTTTGATATGTAAACCTCAGTGAATGCAGACTGAGGCAGCAGCCCACTATAATCAGGCAAAACACAGTCTTTAAGGATTCAGATGGACATAATGAGGGGGGGGGGTCTGTTTTTAGCACCTTAAAACAATATTTTCTACTTGGCACACCAACAAATTTGAATCCATTTCCCCACTTGAATGCTTCATTAATTTTGTCATTCAGGGCCAGTGAATGCTCTACAGTCAACACTGAAACTAGAACATCTGGGTTCTTTTCCAGAAGTAAGAAAAGCTCATTTATCCCATAGACAATCGTAATCATATTCACCACATATTGTTAAAATTAGGATGATATGAATAAAAAAAAGTTATCGATTCAATAATTTAGTTTTCTGACACCCTTTAACTATAACTCAAGGCTAAACCTCACATCTCGACAGAAAGGAGACCAGTCAACCAGTGAATGGGATTGCTGCTGTTAGTTCAGACCTGTGTGTGAGAACAGCAGGACACAGAGGAGCAGATGGTGTGTAAAAAAAAAAAAAGACAGCCATGGTAAATATTTTTAATATGGATGAAACCAAATTACAATGACATAATGACGTAACACACTTACCGATATATTCTGTCATATGAAAACCCAGGGAACACACCATTTTTCATAAAAGCAGATGAAATTAATGCTGAATGAGAGTTGGAAGCCAATGGAACAGACAGGAAGTTGATCTCTGTGCACTCTGCTCATTGTCAGGTTCATCATATCTTGGTGTTCGTCAAGGCTTCTTGTCCTGGGACATGGTAAATACAATAATACATGCTTTATGGGAATAATTGAATACCAAAAATATGTCTCCTCAACTTCTGTGGGCTTCAAAGCTTCTTCTAAAATGTTTCTGGCCTGCTACTTCACGGATGACAGCAGCTGCAACATACCACCATGTTAAGGTCTCCTCATGCTGTACCTCTGAAACTTTAAAGTAACATTCAGAAATTTACTGGCAAAACAAGGACATTTTGTAACAACTCTAATTGAACTACCTTTTCTTTCATCCTGACCTGTGTGAATGAAGACATGTCAAGGCAATGCATTCATCGAGCAGCCAACCACTGTTTGTGTAGTGCATGTGCAAAATCTTTTAAATTTTTAAAACAAAACTTGAATATTGTTACGTCCCTGTCCTGGGTGTAGGAAAGTAACATGAGGAGTCGTCCAACACCGTTTAACAACCACAAACCAGACTTTTATTGTGACCTTAAAATATGATAACAACTATTCAAACTAAAAATGGTACATTTTTTCGGAGTGAACTTGGTCGAAAATAACAAACTAGCTTTTAAAAGGGAGCTACACAAACCCTACAGCAAAAACAGACAAACAAAATGACTAATTCCTAACTCCTAAACTAACTAAAAATAGGAGAAAAAGTGGATTAAAAGAAAAGACAGTTCACTCCTACTGCGTTGTTAAAAAAGCGGAATATTCACAGGTGAGGCACAAGTACAAAGTGACGCAGCCAGGTTCTCGCAGTCTCTGGCACAAGCAGGATCTTATATAGGGCTCACAATCAGAAAAGAAGAACAGATATGTTGAGCAGAAAGTGGCTGGTCAGAACAATATATAAGTCATAAGTATTGAATATGTATATTTATTAGCAAATGATTAAATAAAAATAAGTATGTTATAATATAAAAATATGTTTAAAAACATGTTATTTTGGAGTAATACGGCATCTGGACAGACAGGTGTCTGACTGATGGACATTAATAATGGGTTACTTTATTTTAATTATTATACAGTATACTGTATATGTTACATTTTGTTAGAATTTACATATCATGTATATTTATAAGCAGAGTTCTCCCATGTTTGCTGGAGTTCATCATCTTCATTAAGGTTTGCATTAAGCTTTGCCAGCTCTGCATTTAATCCTTTAAATTAGGTAACAATTCAAAACAAAGTCACTGGTGATGCTCATATGAAATCTATATACTTTTACTATAAACTACTCTCTCTATGAATGTGAGCTGTATGACTGAATTATGACTTCTGATAGATAAAGTTAGATAGGGTTAACTCTGGACTTGGGCAGAACTGGGTAAAGGGATATATTTGCCCCAGCAAGCTTTTATATGTTCTCTTCTTAAAAATTGGAAAATGTCTGGTGCATGTGGTAAACAACACAAAAGAACACAACCAACATGTTGGAAGAAGCCAGAAGGATGCAGCTGGGTCAGCCTGTTAAACTCCTTCACTGCTGCTTAGTCAATCACAAAGTCATCTGACAGCATGAAGATTACTCCAGTGTGTACCACCTGCATGATGTGAGCAGTTTAAAATTAGTGGCCAGAGAGGTGAGGTGACACAATGTTGTCTTCTTTCACTGCTATGCAACCCTTCGCCTCACCCTCTGGTTCAAAGTGTGTAGGGATTATACTGGCCTTGAAACTCGTGAAAGGCTCTATCCAGGGCCAGTGTTTGCTTTGTCCACACTGGATTACTGTAGAAACATGGTGGTTCAACATGGCAGAGGCTACAGAAGAATATTACATATTTTTATTTTAAGGTTACTATTTTCAAGCTATTATACACTAATGAAAACCTACATATGATTATTATATCCAATTTCTACCATATTCTACTAATAGACTATAGATAATAGATTTACACCTTTAATTATTTGGTGCTGGTGCTTGAGTGGTGACCCTCACCACAGCAGATTCACTGCTCCAGCTGACTTAACCAACATTTTAGTTGATGCAAAAGAGACAGAGCTCAGTCAATCTAGTCATCTAAGAACATGCACTATCCTTATGGATAACCTCTCTCATTATCTTGGTTTGTTTGGAACAGAACCTTAACTCAAAAACTACTAACTAACTACCTACTGGAGAAGCATCTGTCTGTCACAGGAAAACTTGAGTCAGGTCAATGAACTACCTAATAGTCAAACTCTTACTGAAGCCAGCCAAAAACATCTTTTCCATCAAGAAAAGTGCTCAGCATTGCTTATCTCTATAGCAGTTGCCATTGTTGTCTTGAGTCACTTCTCACACACACTGTCAAACACATCTAGCACACTTGTAGCTCATGTTATCCCTGCCAGTAGTTTCTCATGGGATGCTGAAGGGTCCATAATTACTGTGTTCAGACAAGTTTAGCAGGTTGGATTCTTGTGATTTTGTGACCTTGCGAGTCCATCTGATTATTCAGATCCAGATTCATGGCAAAACCTTTATTTATATAATTTATATTTTTAAGAGAATTGCAGAAATTTTAATGTTGAACAGGATTTGAAATAACAGTAAAACACTGCCCTATTTAATGGAATAATAAACAAAAACAAAACAATATCCTTTTACCACAATGTTAGAAAAAGATTTACCAGATTTATTAGGGTAGAATTCTGGCAACCACAGCTTTTTTCCTTTTTTTAGAATTGTGTCTGCTGGATGTGTTAATGCAACTGTTTACTAATGTGCTAACTAGGGATGTAAGGATACATCGTGACACGATTAAAATCGGTACAAATGCGTGACGACTCGCATCGGTTGACAGAAAAAAATGAATCGCGATTCTTGGCGAATGCGAGAGAAGTAGGATGTGTTATTTTTCGTCTTTTTTTAAATTAGAAATAAGTTACGTTGTGGCTGCAGCTTCCACTGCCGCGTCTGCCTTTCTGTGTCACACACACACACACACACACACACACACACACACACACACACACACACACACACACACACACACACACACACACACACACATGCGCAGTAGTGGTAATCTGCGTCAGGCCAGACTGTACCGTAAATGACATAACACAGACCCTGCAGAAATTCACGATGTTGCAATTTGCAACTTCAACGCAACTTCAGTGAATTCCTGTGAATTCAGGGCGGTGTGGCACCAATCACTGCAACTTCTCCGCAACTTCCGCGCAGTCTGCACGGGGGATTAAACTCGGGTCAGGGACGGCCGCACAGTGCGGGAGGATCCCCTCGTGGGATCTCTCCCCGGCGCTGGCTGGCCCCCGCCGGGCGCATTTCCTCCGAGGCGGTGCGCCGCGACCGGCTCTGCGTTTACAGCGCCCGGATCTTGCCGTTTCCCGGGGCCGTGGACTCTCATTATAGGGGTTAATGAGCTATCATCTTAATTGTTTTTATTTTCAGTTAGCTCATACTTCAAGCTGAAAGGTAATGGTCAGATCAGCTGCTTGCTGGCAGCCCTAATAAGAACACAAACTGTTTGAGAGTTTCTGTAAAGAGAGATATTTTTCCTACAAATAAAAAGATAATTTTATTTTGTCAGAATTTGTCTGTAGCTCATTTTGATTTTAAAAAAAATCGTGAAAAAATCGTATCATGAACAAAAAATCGTGACTCGAATCGAGTCGTGAGTTGAGTGTATCGTTACATCCCTGCTAACCATATCAACTGTACAAGGCCACAATATGTCAAACATGTGTGAGCTTTAGCTCGATGTGGAGCTCTGCCAGCGAACGTCACAGGGACTGCAGCTTGAAGCATTGTGAGCTCCTCACAATGACATTTCCATTTTCTTAGTTAGTCCACACACATTATTTCCCCTTACATTTCCCTTCCAATCTGTGGGCAGAGCTCAGTCAGACTGAGGCCAGGCTGAGAGTAGAGGCGACCCCCCCCCCTGCATGCCCCACCCTACTGCTTCACTGTCATTTACAACACTTCTCCTCTTCCTCACTACCTCCACCGCCCTCCCTCCACTTCCTCGCTGTGGGTGCATTTTAATTTATGCCCAGCATAGGAACCACTCAATACAGCCCCAGTGTCTGCAGTGCAGCAGATAGCTGTTAATGAGAAGAGGTCCCCCCCTCTTTATCTCTTTTCTTCTGCCCCCATTATCTGGGTGCAGTCTATAAGCGTACAGTTACCTTACTAGGTCTGATAATGCCCCAATAGGCAACCAGCACTGATGAGCTTTCTATACAGTGTGCCGCGCACAATGCCACTATCAGGAGAGCAGACCTCTGGTTTCCAAAAAAAAAAAACGGAGAGAGAGAGAGAGAGAGAGAGATGGATGCAGTCACACAAGCAGGGCTTGCTCGCTCTGAATATCCTGCAAATTTACAACGGCGGCCCCCATCGAAACATGACTTCTCACATGCCTGATTCTCTCTCTCTCTCTCTCTCTCTCTCTCTCTGCCGGCTGCAGCAGTTTCTTATCTCCCCCCTCTTCCCTCTTCTTCCTGGGAGATAACAGTAATTCTTCTCCATGCTATATCCCCCCACCTCACTAGCCTTACACACACACACACACACACACACACACACACACACACATTGCAGAGTCCGTCCGTCTCTCATCAAGCTTTCCAGCCTCGGCACATACTAACACACAGCCTACACACACATCTTGACGCACATACACATGAACACACATTCACACATGCTGGAACCCCCCCCCCAGCCCAACATAGACAGAGATGCTGGCAATGTCTTTCTGCTCAGTCAAGATAAAGGGTTAAGACTGCACTCAGACGGCCCTTCTTTGTGAGATTTGGGGGGAGGGGGGGGGGGGGGGGGTCTGGAGGAGGGGAAAAAATGAAATCAAGTACTCACGTACAGATTATTTTATCAGTTGAACAGTGTTAAAAAGTGCTTTTTTTCTCATTCAACCACCCCACACTCTATCCCCATTCTTCTTCCTCCTCTTCTTCTTGGTTATATATATATATATATAGATATATATATATATATATATATATATATATATATATATATATATATATATATATATATATATATAATATATATATAGTATTTATATAATATAAACATAAAAATATAATATATATATATATATATATATATATATATCTTTTTTTTGTGTGTGGCTGAAGCCTGGAGTGTTGCAGCCAGATAAAAGAATTAGTGGTTGCACACAGGGACCCGGGCGCTAAGTACAGCGGCGAATTAGAATGTCTATCTCTGTCGCTCTTGGCTCATCCGCTCGAGCTAGCCGTGCTTCGCACTCGTAAACAATTTAATCTTTTCACTACAGTTTGGAAAAGAGAGAAGAAGGAATGAATGAGAGAGAGAGCGAGAGAGAGAGAGAGAGAGAGAGAGAGAGAGAGAGAGAGAGAGAGAGAGAGAGGAAAGAGAAAACAAGGAGGAGTCGTGGACATTACCCGTCCTCCACCTCCCCTCCTCGCTCGCCACACTTCTCCCTCTTTCTCTTCCTCCACATCCTCTCGCCGACCTCTCCTTTTAAACAAGAAACCTGACGCAAACGCTTGTAAGGTGCTTGAAGATTGAATCAGCTCGCTTTCATTTTCCTCTCCCCTCGTCGCCGTTCTTTTGGGCCCTTCTCTCACTCTTTTTTTTTTTCTTATTCATCCCCCTCAACACCACCACCCCACCCCTTCTCGTTCTTCCGCTCCTCTCCACCGTTTCGAAATTAAAGATGTGTAGAGGCTTGGGCTTTGGGGCCAGAGTCTATTTTGGAGCTGTAATAAAATTCATAGCCTGACACACACATACACATACACGTAGACATACACACACACACACACACACACCTGGTCAAGGGAATCACACTACAGTATATAGTGCTCTCTTGCTGTATTACCTTTAAACCATCCTTCATATGTGCAGCGCTTCAGCAGCCACACCATATTTTGTACCACTCCAACAGTGTACTGTCTTTATTCATAGTAAACTATCAATTCACTGCAACTATATACTTCACAGTCAGCTGTGGGGATAGACTGTAGCTAAGGTGAGAAGAATTATGGGAGATGCCAACACACACACTTAATAATGTTGATTAATTGGCCTTCATGTAGCATAGTGCCAACATTTCTGGAGCTTAAAAGGCATTTTACTGCCATGGTTGTGGCACAATTTGTATTTTTCTTCTCTAACACCTGAAGCAGCATAAATAAACTCTACATTATTTGACTATATGATGTAAATTACGTCAAGAGTGGTACTCGGGGTGGATATTTTATTAAGTCTGCAGCATTCATTTAAACAAACTGGATAAACAACAACAATCGTATGTGATTTATAGCAGTATAACATACCTCTCCTCTTTTGTTTAATAAGAGCACACTTTTCAATTCTAAAAAGACTTGTAGTGGTGCCCTGGGAGCAGGAGGTAAACAGGCCCCTACCAGTCCACACTCCATACTGTGGTCCATGCTCGACTTCAACTATCCACCTTCTGAAAGAGAGATTAAGAGTTTAATCTGGTTGTGGCAGATGACCCTCTACCAATGAGCTTGGGTCTGCTCAAGGTTTCTGCCTGTTAAAAGGAAATTTTTACTTGTCACCATCACCAAGTGCTTGCTCATTATGGATTTATAAAGAGTCTAGACATGCTCTGTATGAAAAGTGTCATGATACCTTTTGTTATGATGTATGTTACCCTTGGTCTGAGTGAGGAAAAACTTGCCCACAAAAAACCTTTAACAGGGAAAAAAGGTGGAAGAAACTTCAGGAAGAGCCACAGAGGAGGGATCCCTCTCCCAGGACAGACAGACGTGCAATGGATGTCACGTGAACAGGACAGATCAACACAAACATATTGTACAATCACAATGACTGACAAAATGACAATGAATAATAAAATGACAATGAATTACAATGAATGATAAAATGATTACAGTAGCAGTGGAACCTGTGATAGAGATAGAGAGACACAGATGCACAGCAGCAGCAAATCATCAACTAACTATTAACTGTAATGAAGATATGGTAGAAATAATGACAGTAAGAATATGTGTAGTGGACGTCATGCAGGATCAGAGCAGCAGCCACGATCCATGAGAACCTGCTTGATGAGAGAGCACAGAGACTCCAGGGAAGAAGTTTAGTTAGTGACATGCATTAATGAGACATACGTCCACAGATGGTGAGAGAGAGACAGAGAGAGAGAGAGAGAGAGAGAGAGAGAGAGAGAGAGAGAGAGAGAGAGAGAGAGAGAGAGAGAGAGAGAGAGAGAGAGAGAGAGAGTCTAGTCCTATGGCAGCATAACTAAGGGATGACCTGAGCCAGCCCTAACTATAAGCTTTATCAAAAAGGAAATTCTTAAGTCTATTCTTAAAAGTGTTGACCGTGTCTGCCTCCCGAACCCAGAAACGTAGTTTGTTCCACAAAAGAGGAGCTTGATAGCTGAAAGCTCTGGCTCCCAATCTACTTTTGGAAACTATTGTTTGTTGTTTTATCTTTAAATAATGTAGGTGGATGGGGGACAGACACAGTCTCTATACTAAAGGACTGGGTTGGCAGCTACTCTAATGGAGGCGCAGAGAAGCGTGTAAGACTGCAGCTCTGCTTCCTGGTCTCAACTTTGGGTTGATACGGTTTTGGTCGACTAATAAACTTGGCCATGTTTCTAGATATGAGATTTGCAGGATGGATGCCGTCTGTCCTAACCAGACCAGGTTTTTCCCAGAAAGGTGTCCAATTACCTATGGAGCCCAAATCGTTTGCTGGACACCACCTCGACAGCCAGCGGTGAAATGACGACATGCGGCTATACATGTCATCACTGGTCACATTGGGGAGGGGACCAGAGAAAACTACGGAGTCTGACATCGTTCTGACACACCAATGACACATTAATTTTAGTCACCTCCGATTGGCGTAACCGGGTGTCATTACTGCCCGTGTGAATAACAGTCTTACTATATTTACGTTTATCTTTAGACAGTTGATGTCTAATGGCCCCTGGGATGCATTTAACTATGGCCCGCGGTGTCGCTAACTTCACGTTTCGGACTATGGAGCTGCCAATGACCAGAGTTGGCCTCTCAGCAGGTGTGTCGCTGAGCGGGGAAATTCTGTTTGAAACGTGGAGTGGTTGGTGGTGTACCGTGGGCTTCAGTTGGGGGGTTATGCCTCCTTCAAACAGTCACCCAGCCTCCCGGCTGCTCGGGAACTACCGTGAATCCGAAAATCTGTTTAGGTGAGAAGAGCAGAGAGCACCATGGCAGCAACACCGATAACCGGAAGTGACAGAATACGCCTACCATAAAGCATTCTCTTGATGTCCTTGCACTCTTGATCTTGTTCTCTCATATCAAAGTCAAGTAGTCAAGTAAATGATATTTCAATCTGAAACAAAACATTTCAACCTGTTGGTAGCTTTCAAGAAGTCAGGGGGTGACTAAAGTCAGCAACATCCTCTGTGGACCATAAATGTCTGTACTAATCCATCCAACAGCTGTTAGATATTTGTAAGACATTTCATCATGAACCAAAGTGGTGGACCGGACTGACACACTTTGTTATCTCTAAAGATTCCATTGAACTAACTTGATGGCTGCACGTCATACAACAGAGCAATGTTCATGGCCATAAGGCAGCAATTAAAATGTTTTCAACTTTAGGTGAAAGTGAAAAACTAAACAAAGGCTCATGGGGTCAACAAGTTATCTGGAATCTGGTTGGAAGTTCTAGATATCTTGATTTGAACCAAAGTGTTAGACACTCCCATCCTTTGACCCACTGTGCATGGGACAAAATGGCTTGTCTCACAGTCCGTGCCCAACACTAATGAGCCTTGAGGACTCAATGAGGACCTCTGACTGTATTCATTAGACTGGGCTGACAAGATCAACAGATTTGCATTGTCCACAAATGACCACAGCTTCACAATGATAAAAAAAAAAAAACTGTTGACTGTTAAAGCTGTGATCCTTAGCATTTAGGATTTGGGAAAAATGATTGGAGTCTAGAAATGCCTCACAAGTCTAATAATTCAAATGTGTGTATGAGTGTGTGTGATGTGTGGAAATGGGTGCACAGGCAAGCAGGGAGGGCAAGAATTTGAATGAGAGAAGAGGAAGGGGAAGACTGGGAGGAAGATAGGGATCAGATGGTGACAAGGAAAGGCCCTAAGCACCCTGTGTAAGGAGATAACACCCTCATTTGAATGCGCACTGACACACACACACACGCGCGCACACACACACACACACACACACACACGCACACACACACACACACACAATGAATAGCTTTTGCTAAGGAAACCTGCAGCCATCAATGTCTGGAGAAAACTGTCTAAGCAGAGTGCTTTAGACACACTTAAACATTCAATGAATACACACTCACATTAACACACTGGTACTCACAGGTAAAACAAAGATAACTCAACTTATTGAAAAGTTGCCTATTGTTTTTCTTCATAGGAGTGAGACGAGTAGCTCAATAGTAATCTGAAATGCTAAATTAATTAGAACACGTGGTTAGCAATGCTTAGCATAAAGACTGAAAACTACAAGTACAGATGTCTTTAAAGTTCACGGATTAACATGACATCTTTCATTTTTTGAATCTAATAAACAAATGTAAAAATTAATATTTGTTCTTGAAGTTGCTGTCATGTGCTAAAACAGTGTATCAGCAGGAACAGCGTGTCTAGCTGTCTGCAATGCATTATGGCTTGTCTGAGAATTCAGGAAAAAATATATACACCATGTTTTAAAAAACTATTTATATAAATATATAAATATTATATAAAAACTATTACATGTATCTATTAAGTATCCAGTACAATTTTTCCTTCTTATTATATATACTATATGTATTTTGTGAAGTCATGCACACGTAGAGTATACTCATTGTGAATCATTTTACTCAGTAGGAATTATGCTTTCGCAAAGATACACATGATCATCTACTAGAACCTGCACAGAGTATGTGTTATGGTTATTACCATTGGTCATAAAAGTTCTCACAGGAGCAAATATGCACACTTTAAAACTAAACAATGCTTTGTGTGGCCCTATGCATCTAGCAAATTGGTTCAAGAGATGCTGGCTGCAGACCTCCACTGTCCAGGCACCTACCTCCACTGTCACGCACCTCCACTGTCAGGCCCGAAAATGAACGACATACGTTTAAAAAAAAAACTGCAGACCTCCACTGTCAGGACCGGAAATGCAAGGGATACATTTCAAAATATAATCTTGAATTCGTGAATGCACTTCCGGTTGAACCTTTTTTCTCACAAATGAATTAATTAGTAAACAATGACATAAAATCTTTCAATTCCCGGTCTATTGTATATATTGTTTTTTATCGTAAACTTTTCTTTGGTCAGTGCACATTTTTTCTTAAGCTATTTTCTATGCAGCCAGGTGCCTCTCAATTGTTTGGCTGATCCAAATTCTGTCAGGAAGCAGATTTAAAACAGAGCGGGGAATGACATATTGTCTTATTTGTGCAGATTATGCTTTAGCCTTGTCTGTGAATGTCATTTTTAGTCTGACAGGCCAAGAACCAGAACTGGTCAACACAGTAAGACCAGTTACGACAACAATAAGAAATCATGGACGTATTGTTTTTTAGAGTTTATAGTTCTGTGTCTCTGAAACTGTTTATGTACATGTCAGACTGACTTGAAAACATCCCTGTTGTATACAGATTATATACAGACAGACTTTTATTACTGTTATTGATGTTGCTGTTGAATGTTTCATGAAGGCTTGAGATAAAGGTTTCAAAAATAAATGTCACTAACATTTTTTTTAAACATCTTAAACATATTTGAAAAACATTTTAAATATCTTTATTTGTGAATGTGCTCAAATATTTTTGTTAATCTTTATCGTTGTGTGTTTTTAAACATATTTAAATACATTTAAACACATTTTTGTTAAAAAAAAATCTTCACTTTTCAACTTCACACAATTTAACTTTTCAACTGATTTTCTAAACACATGTTCATCATCCCACGTTTGCAGGCCAAGTAGCCCCAAAAGCTATTGCGCCTTACTGCAGGTCCCAAGCCTGGCCCCGTCTCTGCCAGACTAATAATGAACATGTCTTCGCTAATGTGGTTGTTTTTCATAGTGGCAGAAGAAAACAACAGCATTACTGTTTGCAAAAGTTGTTCAGCGACGATTCCAAGAGGAGGAAAGAAGACTATGGCTGTGTCCGAAATCACTCCCTAACCACTATGTAGTGCACTATATAGTGACCACGCCATTTTGTAGTGGTGTCCGAATGTTTAGTGTCCACTATATAGTGCACTGAATGTATCCCACAATTCACCGCGAAATGTAGTGAACATCCGATGGTCCCTAACCGAAGCAAGATATCCCATCATGCATTGCCAGAAGTTCTCTCGGCGCGGAAAGGAACATAAATATGGCAGATGGACGGGAGTCAGCAGGGGGTGTAGTTTGACGGAGGATGGTTTATTAAATTAATTAAAGAAAATGATATCTACTCTAATTAAAAAGGCGCTAATTTGACGACGTCTTGCTAGTCTTAGAAGAGCAGCGCATCTTCTCCTTTCTCTCTCCCTCTCACTATTCTAGTTCTCCTCCTGATCATCAATAATTTAATTATTGATAAAACACAAACTATTTTATTTTATTTTATATTGTTTATTTTATTACACATTTCAAAACTAGGCAAAATTGCTTTCTACGTTCATTTAAAAAAAAGTGTAAAACGAACAGCATATAATTAAACATTGCAGTAGATTACACTGTAACTTTCTGTTACTAAAGAGCCAAAATATAAAAATATGCAAATATAGAAAACAAAACACAAAAATAAAACGTACAGGACAGTGATCAAAAGACTGTAATTTAATAACAATGCAGTAGTAAATGGACAAGTATTATGTGAGACGACATTAATGTGGTACGTTTTAATTATGCGACAGCAATGACGTAATTACCGGTGCCAAGAGAAGTGTCCGAACATTTCTTCTGTTAAGCTCACTATATAGTCCACTACATTTAGTTCCCTATGTAGGGAGTAGGGAGTAGGGAATGAGTGAGTGATTTCGGACACAGCCTATGAGTTTTAATGCGACACGATGTTTGAAACAAGCGGTATTAAAGAATATGAAGCAGCAGGTAGCAGCTAGTGGTGCTGCTAAGGCTAAAACAACACAGAGTGTGGATGATTGACACCTGTCACCTGTCAACCAATAGGAGTCAGGAGAATCGATTAGTACCGCCCACATTCAACCTTTGACCCACGAATGACATCCAGAATGAAGTAAACCCAAAGGTAGTATATTGCACCAAGAGGTCTCACTTAACTGTCAAAGCCTCTTTGTCTTTATGTAAACAACCAGGACCTTCGTGACTGATTCAAACTAAAGCAGAGACATGGGAGGAGACATTAGCAGCGTTTCTTCACGCTGGAATAGAGCTTTTGACCACAAAACAACAAAGATAAGACATACTGTATCGTTTGTAGGGTTTTTTTGCAACTCTTTGGGGGCTAGTTCATCGAGTTCTCATCGCACAGTGATGAGACGCATATCTTTGTAAGATATGTTTTTATTTTTTCCCCCGCCGCGCCTCCCCTGAAGTCCTCTGGCGCCCCCCAAAGGAGGCGCGCCTCACACTTTGAAAACCGCTGGACTAGAGGATTACAAGTCAACTCAAATTTTAATATGGGTCAAAGGCGTCTAATATGATAGGAGGGTTCATTAACTTTGTTTGGTATTGATCAACATACAAACATATTAGGGACATGTTTGTTCCAAGATCTCAGCAATAACTTGAAAAGTATCATAAAGTCATCACAAATAACAGAAATAAAGCAAACTACATAAAGGTAAAACTTGTAATAAAGTGGAATTCAATAAAGAGTGGTGATGTTAGAGAGTGGGGCTGTTTTCACTTTTTCATCCAGGTGTTCCCTCGTCATCTTAGATTTTTCTCAGTGAGACTTCAGTCCATTTCACTCACTCATTAGTAGTGAAAGAGAACTGCTGGATCTCTCTCTCTCTCTCTCTCTCTCTCTCTCTCTCTCTCTCTCTCTCTCTCTCTCTCTCTCACATACATACACACACACACACACAGGTCTTCAACAAGAAATGAACCAATTAGGGACCCGGCAGGACCCGATATGACACCATGAACCATATGGACCAAGACTGAGGGTGGTAGAGCAGAATAGCACAGAGGTAGAGAGTGAGAGGTAGGGGAGAGAAGAGGGGGGTGGTCAGTGAGGAGAGGCAACATGAGCTAAAATAAGGCCTTTCATCTAAAATATACAGCTGTCCTGCAGGGAAATGTACTTTGCAGTAATGAATTGAAATACTAATTTATGTAAATGAAATCCTATTGTGCATACTGTATATAAATCATGCTCACAATTGCATAAAATATACATGTAGGTTAATATATAGAGCCCCACTGCAGTGGCTCTGAAGGTAGTCTGGGCAAATTAAGTAAAAGTAGAAACACTTTAATGGAATATTACAGCAGTAAAATAACACATGTGTTGCAAGTGCTGACTTAAATATCAACGTGGTAGCAACACATTAGAAGCTACAGAAAGTGAAGAGATTGAGATTGTGACTAATTAGTGAATGAATCAATAACAACTGAATGGGTGGATAAAAGCCACAGTATATTCAAGAACAAGACTGTGAGGTTGTATTCAGGCACGGCAGTACTTTAGCTGCTGCACCATTATAGTTTAGCATGTTAGCATGCTGAGATTTGATAGCTAGCAATATATGCAATAGTACAGTGGAGGCTAATGGAAATGTCTGATGGTGACGCGACATGCACAGAATTTCATGGCAATCCATCCAAAAACGATGCAGATGACTCAGTCTAGACCAAAGTAGTGAGAACCCCTGAGAAAGAAGGAGATCCACCGAACGACGACGGTGGAGCCAGTAAGAAATCCAGCGGAGCCCAGGGTCCCGCATCGAATTATACTTTATGGGGATGGCCTCCAAACCTGGAGCCCAGCAGCTCTCAACCACTTCACGGAATATGTGGGAGAGAGAGAACAGTCCATGGTGAAAGAAGAAGTAGTAGAGGCGATGACCAGGAGGGGGTATTACTACGCGCCCCAGTCGATGGAGGGCCAAGCGATCATGATCTTAAGACACCCTACCGAGGTCAAGAAAGAGGCAGATGTCCTGACCTGGCTAACATGGTGGATAAGCCTGATGGACAGGTGGCGATGACCACCCTCATCAGCCCATCCAGAAAATACCACCCAACGTCGGGAATTTTGGGAACAGAACACATCCTGGAAGATCCTGATGATACCTGAGCAACCAGCAAAAGCAAAAATCTCACAAAGCAGGTAGCCATACTGCATAACAAAGGGGTCCTCCTCCGGGCTCTAAGCCAGGAGGACGATCGCCGAAGGGTTGTGGAGGACCCTCCGGATAAAAGCCTTGAGTCTTACGGCGGAGAACAATCTAGATCTCCCGCTAACCATGGATAGGGATGCCACCCCGTCTTTAAACAAACTGCTAAGAATCCCAGAACAACAAAGGAAAAGCCTGACCCTCCAAGGGAGGCTTCTCCGGGATACTGCCAATTACCAACCCCAACCACAAACCTCAGCCCCAAAGAAACACAAAGAAAAGAAGAAGCATCCGCCCCGCCAACGGACAGTGAGAGCGAAGAAGAAGAGAGGCTGCTCCGGAATATGGCCAATTACCAACCCCGACCACAAACCTCAGCCCTAAGCAAACACAAAGAAAAGAAGAAGCATCTGCTCCCACCAGCGGACAGCGAAAATGAGGAAGAAGTGGGGAAAGACGAGTGCCTCGGGCCCTTAGCCCCACTCCCAGAGGAGATTCGCAGAATCCCTGGACAAGGGAAGCGGGGAGTCTACCAATGGATCGGAAGCCCATGGCAGATCGACGGAGACGCGCTGTTGGTGTTCACCGACGTTAACCTGAAGATCTACAATGGCCCCTTCAGAAGTGACCTGGCCTAGCCGGGCAGGACTACAAGGATGAAATATCGCAACGGAAAAGTAGGAAACCTGGGGAAACAAAAGTTGGGAACAAGCCGAAAGTACCGCAATGGCACTCGCAAAGCTGTACATGAGGATGCCGGGTATATAGGGCAGCGTACAAGAACTGGTGGTGGTGACCAGCAAGAGTCAAGACCAGGAGCGTTAGAAAAAGATCCTGGCCAGCACCAGAGTAGCAGAGAAGGCGGGAAGACTGCCTAGACCAAGGATGGCATCCGAACCAAGGATAAAGTTAATACCTGTACCCCGAGGTGAGCAAGAAGGTCAAGGGCTACAACGCATGAGCTGGCAAAGGGCCTGGTCCGAGCCTCCGACTCAGCCCTTGATGCAGCCAGAGGGATTCACCAGACGCCCGGAGGCATTAACATCGCCGGCAAGAGCCCCCGTTCAGACCAGCCCTGGGCAGAGAGACTCGACATTCAGAGCCCAAGAGGAGGACCTCGACGAACGGACTCCTGAACCCAGAGGACCAGACGAGAACCGGCGAAGAAGCCATTCACTTCGACTGGAGGCCCAGGAGAGCACCTCGCCTTGCTCAGCCAGCGTTCCAGCTAGACAGCTTTGTCAGGAAGAAAAAGAGGAAATAAGCGACCCCTTATTCCAGGCAATCCAAGAGGAGCGGGGCTCCGATGGTCAAGAAGAGTGTGGTAGCCTGTCCTCAATAGCCGGACAAGCCGCTGAACAACACAAAAACCTATGAATAGACGGCGAAAGGGGAACAAGGAAGATATTGAAATCAACAACGTGCGAACCGCCTCAGAGAAGATGACACAGGACGTTGAGTGGGGATACATAGAGACCAAAGACAAGAGACAAGCCTATGTGCCAGAGGCCGGTCAAAACAACTACGACATCCCAGACAGCTGGAAAGGTAGGCTGGAAGAAAACCTGAAGCTAGAGGTAACAGCCATCCTGGGAGAATGGGCCAACATCATCATGATGCCCACCTATCCCACTCTGGCAGCAAGCAAAGAGCTAACCAGCAACTTCAGGCTAGGTTACGTCGCTGTTGCACACGACATAATGCTAAGAAGAATGAAGAAAGCTGCAGTGATATACTCGCGAAAGACAATAAGGGAAATCCGGAGGGAGATCTCCACAGATGAAGAGAAGGACTGGCCGCAACCACCGGGCCTGCAGAGTCCTGAGGCTGAGCCACGGATCAAGACAGCGAGAACAACGATCCAGAGGAGCGGACAAGATTTCCAGGAGTTCAAAAAGCTCAAAGCCCTGGTGAGGGATCTGCGGCCAGGAGAAGACATCAGAGAGTATCTGAAAGAAGTGTGGACACTCGTAGAAGGGGGCACCAACAACGAAGATGCAAAAAGGCTTTGGCTCAGCCACATTACAAACCAGCCAGTCGATAAGAATGAACCAGTTCGGCAGAGTTATGAAAGGTTGGTGCTGGAGGACATCGATGACGAAGACGCGCAAATTGCCAGAGCTCGAGCAGGGTTAGGACGAAACCAAACCCTGACACAGGTGTGGCACACCCTGAAGCAGGCGATAGCCCCCGCAAGATATGTGAGAGCCCTGAGAATGGTGACTGCCGGCAAACCGGGGGAGTTAGACTTCATAAGAATGCCCGTAAGAAGCACTACGGCGCCTCAAATAGACGCAGTAGTGAGAAGCTGGGACCTGACCCAACAGCATTGGGAAAACAAAAGGAGCAAGAAATGAGGAAATCAGCAGAAAGCCCAGACGAGCGCAGGATATGGGCAGCAAAAGGCCCCGGCGGGTGTCAGAACCGAACAACTGAAAACCCCCACAGGACAAACGCAACAGTCAAAGCCAGCAGCTAAGAAAGGCGGATATCTGCCCGCAGAAGATTACAGTAAACTAACGTCAGAACAGAAGAAGGCCCTCCGAGACACCCGTGCAAGACTGCAGGGCGGACGGCCACAGAAGTAATGGCGTCCAAGGCGCGGGTCACCCTATGGAATGCCTACTGGGTGGGGAAGGACATCTACACCAACGGGGAACAGGTGTCGATGACCCGCAGAAGCCTTGAAACGAAAGGACACATAAAAATCATGCTGGCTAACGGAGAAATAGGCAAAATGCCGTATGGAATCTGGAAAGGAGTAATATGGCTTAAAGGTCCCAACAACCGAAGATCTAAAAGGACTTAACAAACCAAGGCGAAAACGAAAATCATTGAGGCGTCGGCTAGACAAACTACAATCCAGGGCGGTGAGACTGGTGCCAGGCCCTGAGAGCAGCCCGGCAAGAGAATGGTACAAGGCTGTAAATATACCAGAAGCCACGGAGCAAAAACTGGAGGAGAGTGACTTTTCCCCCGAGGGAAAGAAGAAGCGGAGACAAATAATCACAGGAGCGACAGTCGCCAGATTCAAGAACGATTGTGGGGATCTAGGATCCAAGTATGTCCATACCATCGAGGGGGGAGTACACCCGCCGGTGAGACAGTACCCCCTGAATCCAGAGGCAGTGGAAGAAATGGACAAGATAGTAAAAGAACTAAGTGCACTGGAAATTATTTGAGAAGAGCCAAATCCGATCACTAACAGCCCCATTCAGGCAGTCAAAAAGCCAGAGGCAGCAGGAGGCGGCTGGATGCACGTAATTAATTTCAAAGCCCTTAACCAATGGACTGTAGCCAATCGGGCGAGTTTGATTAACCCCCAAGGAGCGCTGAAGACACTCCAGGTGAAGCGGTTTAAGTCATGTATCGACCTAGCGAACGGATTCTTCTCCCTGTGTGACAGCGCCTGCCGCAAGGATACAAGAATTCTCCAAACGTCTTCCAGGCAGCCGTGATGGACGTCCTGAAAGACCTCGGTCTAACCATCTACATTGACGATGTATTCTTGGCGGACGACACCGAAGAAGAACACCTTCAAAGGCTACAGCAAGTAGTGGAGCGATTGACAGATGCGGGATTGAAGCTCAATCTGAAGAAATGCCAATTTGGTCAGTTTCGGGTGAACTATCTGGGGTTCCAGGTCGCTGCAGACAGACTACAGGCGTCGGAAAATGACCTACAGAAGATTGTGGGGCTGTGTAACTATGTGAGAGACCATGTTCCGAACTACCAGAAGTACACCAAGCCCCTCTATGCCTGCCTGAAAAGGAAAGGGGAAAAGTCAGGGGAAGAAACCCCGAAAGAAAGGATCTGGACAGCGACAAACCAAGAAAACCTGGAACGCCTAAAGACTGTCATTTAAGACGCCATCAGGCTGGAGCCAAGGAGCCTCACCACTAGGCTAGTAGCTGAAGTAAGCTGTGAGGACGACGATGAAGTGGTGAAGGTGAAAAATGAAGAAGGGGAAATGGTAACCTTGTGGAGCTACACCTTATCATCGGTGGAGACGAAGTTCCCGCTGGAGGAAAAAGAGGTTGGCAGTCCTAGCAAGATACTGGGGCACAATGAAACATCTAGCCCAAGGACAAGGAATCATGGTTATCACCCAAAGCCAAGTTCATCGGTACCTGAGGAAAGAAACAATTGAAAGCACTAAAGCTACGAACATAAGATGGGAAGACATCTTGCTGGACCCAGATCTTGAAATTGGCCCAGCACAACCTGCCAACAAAAAGGCACCGAAACCACAAGAAGCAGAAGAAAAATCCTATGACGGGATCTTCTACACCGACGGATCAAGAAAAGGACAAGCAGGCGAAGTGACGGCAATCCTGGAGGGTGGTTCCCGAAGGTTCCGTGGTAGAAGTGGTGCAGGCCATACATGAAGCGCTAGGCCAGGCAGGCACCATGCCTGCACGAAAGGAATTGGAAAAGCAGAAACTCTGGATTCCAGGAGGCAGAGTCCACCAAGTCCTCAAGGACTGCAACGTATGTGGTCAATACAATGCAGGACAAAGGGGAAGAAGGGTGGACGGCCTCACCATAAAGAGCACTGTACCCTGGAGATCAGTATGTATGGATGCAGCTGGCCCGATGGGGATTACAGGGAAAAAGGGCGAGAAGTACCTTTTAGTGCTAGTGGATTCTATGTCAGGGTACGTACTCGTCAGAGCTGTGAAAAGGATTAATGGCAGCAGTGTGGTCAGCATGCTGAATCAAGTCTGTTCCGATTTGGGAGTGCCCAAAGAACTCCAAACGGATAATGGGACTCATTTTCACAATGCCCAAGTGGACCAGTGGTGCCAGCAAAACGGAGTAATGAGAATTTACTCTCCACCGTACACACCCCAGGCAAATGGGGTGGTAGAACGGACCATTGGCCTGGTAAAGAATTGGATTGGGAAAAATGCTAACACCAAGGAATGGAGCACCAAAGCCCTGGAGATAGGGAAAGCCCTAAACGACCGACATCAGCGTGATAGGCCCTCCCCCTCAGCGGAGCTAAACGGACGCCCATTCGTGTCAGAGAAAGTGGGGCGGGGCAAAGAGGAGAAAAAGGCGGCCCCAGGACTGAGAGTCCCATTCAAGGTCGGACAGAGAGTGTGGATCAAAGCACGCGACCACCCCACAAATACTGCAGTCAAAGCTAAGTACGAAGTATCAGACATAGTAGAGAAGATCTTAGACAGTAACACGGTGTTACTAAAGAAGAAGGGAATCCAGGGAGTAGAGCAGCTTAAGCCTGTTCCAAGCTAGAAGAAAAACAGGAACCAGGAATGGCTACCAACGCACAGAACCTACTGTAGCAGTACGAGCGTTTTTTTCTCTTTTCCCCTCGCTCTTTCTGTTGACGGTTGCTATGGTTTCCCTTCCCTACTTCCGCTAGTCATTGAGGTGAGCCTCTGTGTTTCCATGGTCACCCGCGATACTTCCGGGTCAGAGGTCGTGTGCCCGACAGGTTTGTGTGCTGCTCCGTGCGCCCTGTGTGTGTGCTGCTCGGCTGCTTGGAGTCCAATCCTTCCTCCTCGTGAGTATGCGTTCTGAGAAGGTGTTGTAACCACCTTATTGGGCCGCTGCTGCTTTGTTTACTGCTTGTTTACCGCATTGTTTGGTGCTATTTTATGCTGCTGTCACTACGTTGCCTGACACTGCCCACAGCGTTTTCCTGCGGGCCGCCAGCAGCTCCCAAGATATACGCTGTGTAGGACGATTCCCTTTATGCTGATGATGCTTATGAGTGAATGAGTGTGAACGTACGGTTGTGATAGTGTGTCTAGGTTGAGTCTGGATTTTTGTTTATGTAATTTTATTTTGTTAATTTAGAGTTATTTTGTAAATTGCTTTTGAGTTTTGTTTTTAGTTTTTTGTTTTGGGTAGTTATCACTTTGTTTAAGCTTGTAATTTGTTCTTTTATTCATAGTTTTTGTTAAGTTTGGGGTATTTTTTTTCTTTTGTGTGCCATCTCATTAATGTTGTTTTTCCCTTTTCAGTTGCTGTAGGCCAGTGGTGGTGGTGCTGGTGACCTTGTGGTGGGGTCCTCCATCGTGTCTTGCTGTGTCCTTGGGAGCGGTTTTCTTCACTGAGAGTGTCTGCCACGTGTGCCTGGTGATTTAGGTTATTTTTGCCTTTTTTTTGGTGGATCCTGCCTTAGCCTTTGCCCATCCACTTCGGTCTCAGCTCTGATTAGGTTTCTTTCATTCGTTGTGTGAATGGGTTTTATCGGGGATACTTTTTAAAGAAATGTTAAATAAAATGTGTACATTTAAACCTTGAACCACGTCTCCTGCCCTCCAGTAACCTTGAACCTTTGTGCCTTACGGTTGAGTAATTCCCTGGGTGAAATTCCCAGGGTGGCGTTGTCGAGCTTTTTCCCTCCTTTAATAGTTACATAACTTTTCACCCCCCTGGCCGCCACACTACCGCCCTACGTCAAAGTAGCCACTGTCTACGGGGTGGTAGCCCTAAGGAGAAGGACCTCGGGACTCTGGGCAGGCAGAGGACTGAGAAAACTAGATTGCGCTAAGCAAGAATTCCTGTCAGAAGAGAAAGAGATCATCGAATGGAAGGACGTAAAGAATACCTGCATGGTTTGCTCAAGGCCATCCACCCTGTCCATCCAATGGGAGGGACCGGGTAGTGAGAAACCGCTCAAGCCAGATGGATTAAAAAGAGAATTCAAAACCATGCTCTACAAGCCAGTAAAAGTAATGGATGCTTATATCTGCGGATTATATCGAATAGTCCATCTACCCAGGCTGATCATCATGACTCAATGGGACCTGCGAGGGACGAAACTGGAACCATTGGCATGTAGCTGCCAGTGGGATGGAGCCTATGTCCTGCACTGTAGTGGTTGCTCCCTTCAGTTGAGGACTGGAAGACTTCTGCAGGTGAGCAGGGCCAAAAGTTGGCAAGTGCGGAGGTATTTGGACACATTGAAAGGCTTCGAATCACCACCCGGTGAAGAGAGTTGGAGCGCATTACCTGCGGCTGTAGACGCTGTTACGGCTGCCGCCGTTTCGCCCCACGCTTATGTGTGTGCAGTGTTTTCCCAATAGGTAAATGCAGGTGTGCGGTTGCCTGTCTCTGGTTGGTCCCAAACTGGAGGAGGCAGGGACAACGTGTTCATCAGCTGCAGGGCGAGGATTGGTGCGGCATCTTTCCCATGCCGCCCGAGCATCGTGGCGGCTTCACTTGTTGTTGTGTATTCGTAAGCTCGCCTTGTTCGTATGTATCTCATGATACTCGTGATACTCGTTGGTTCGTATTTTGCAACTGGAGGTTTTGTGTTTGGTTTATTGGGACTGGGCAGGGTTTAGTTCATATTTATTGATTACACGTAGACTATTTCTGTTAGCCCCATTAGTTTAGAAGTGCTGTTTTTGATGCATTTTGGTTATCGGCTAGAAGCTTAGTTAGTGAGGTTTTTATTTCTCGTTTTGGTTTCTAGTTAGATAACATAGGCTCTGTTTAGAGTTTTCTTTTTGTTATATTTGTTTGTTTATTTAACAGCACTTGCTCGCCCTTAGTTCCTTTTTTCCTCACCTCCTTTTGTTAAAACAGTTTGAACTTTCATTTAATAAAATACTTTTGTTTAATTACCGTTAAAATCTGGTTTTATGTTACTTCCTTTCATACCCCTTCATCTGGTTGTAACATAAATCCGGGATTTTTTTTAATTACCTGAGATAAACAAAGGTAAATATTATTTGAAATATTTAGATTGTTTTGTGTTTGTGATTTTGTTAGAAATTTGTTAGAAAGTGTGATTTAGCAAGGATAGCGCTCCACTTTGGTCTCTCTTACGCGGGGCAATTAGTTAAGAAGGAGCTGAAGGCTCTATTAGTCGGGAAATTGGTGGAGTTGGGAGTCCTGGTGGCACCAGAGACGGCTAAACATGCTGTGTCTGAGGAGGGCGCCCTCAGTGACGAGGGTGACCCAAAGCCTGAGGCTGAGCCTCAGGGTGCAGTAGCTGCTGGAGGAGGAGAGACAGAGGCAGGTGCGTGGCTGAAGACGCCGTACACCCTGCCTCGTTATGGTCCCCTCTCCTCGGGTAGTTCAGGGTCTAGAGACGAGGCAAGTGTAAGGGTTCGCATTGCCCGTCTCCAACTGGATGCCCAAGAGAGACAAGCACAAACACAGCGGCAGTACCAGCTTGAGACAAGGAAAGCCGAACTTCAGGCTGAGGCTGACAAAGCTGTGAGGCTGCGTCAGCTGGAGCTGGAGACACGCGCGCTGCGTGACTCTGCCGGTGCTAGTCCAGGTACGTCCCCTCCCTCCACCAGTTCACCTTGTCAATTTGATATTAGTCATATTGCTTTAGTGCCTCTGTTTCGAGAGTCCGAAGTGGACAGCTATTTTGTTGTATTCGAGCGCATAGCCTCAGCGCTGCAGTGGCCCGTTGACGTGTGGCCACTGCTGCTTCAAAGTGCTGCTGCAAACTGCACGGAAAAGCACAGGAGGTTATGTCCGCGCTCCCTTTAGAAGAGAGCTTAGATTATCAATTTGTCGGCAATATTGAGAGCGTATGAGTTGGTCCCAGAAGCCTACCGTCAACGATTTAGAGAGCTTAAAAAATCCACTGATAAATCGTTCGTAGAGTTTGCTCGTGAGAAAAGCACACTGTTTGATAAATGGACGGCTGCAAGTAAGGCCAGTCATTTAACTTCCCTACGGGAGTTAATTGTATTAGAGGAATTTAAGAGATGTCTGCCAGAGCGCATCGTGACTTATGTAAATGAACAGAAGGTTGTTCCATTGTCCTCCGCTGCCATATTGGCCGTAGAGTTTACTTTAAACAATAAGTCAGGGTTTCCGTCGGTTCTTGTGGAGCAGCCCGACTCTGCACCAACCCGGCGAAATGGTGTGTCTAAGGTGCAGCGCCCAAAGAAAGATTTTAGGGAGTGTTTTTACTGCCACAGATCTGGGCACATTATCGCTAACTGTTTAAAGTTAAAAAGGAAAGAACAGCGGCAGGGTCTTCGGAGTCACACACACACACATCCCTGCTGTCCAGACAAGTAGTGGATGACAAGAGGGAGGAAAGTGATGGGGGGACTCATCACTTCACTGCCAGCCCCCACCCTTTATCTTCACTGCCTTGTCATTTTGGATCACAAACATAGACAAAGGAATTGACACCAGTTGAAGAATCATAAATAGATATTGTACATTAATGGAAAGAAAGTGAGTTGATGATCGCTGATTTAATGTGTGGTGTCTTCTCTAGGTTTTCTTTGAAATGAGGCAAACACATACCTGCAAACCTAAAGTTCAGGTAAAGGAACAATATGTGAAGGTCCTCTCCTAGCATTGATTAAATGCTTTCTTCGTAAACAAAGTCATACGAGTCATAAAAAGTCATAATTCAGCAGCTTAGCTATCTGACAAACATATATATGACGTCAACATCTTAAAGCCATATAAAATGTCCTGTCAGAATTGGACACGTTGACACGTACTTGCTGTGTTCCCAAACGATCAGCATAGGCCGATATAAGTTTCACATATTACCTTCTCTACATATGTTAATGTAAAAGCTGCACCTGCTTCTCTCAGATCTTTTAGTAATGCATGAAGGTTCTGCTTTTGCAACTTTTACAAGCATAAAACAGAAGGACTGTGATGATTTTGAAAACTGCAGTGTTGGTTCTTTAGGTATGTGACATATGAAAGCCTCGCTGTCTGAAAGTTCCAAAGCAGAAATGCTCACCCATGGCACTGACTGCTCATTTGTGTTGATGTACCATATGGACATGTTAAAGACCTGAGGGGTCTTTATGAGGAAAAACATCCTCGAACAAGAACACAACTTTTCATCATCAGCAAATGGTCAGAAGCCTCTACCTTGAACAAAATGTAAAAACATGGGGCCCTCTTAAAAGGTTAGTTTTACAGTGGTTATTGGGGAACTCAGTGATATTCTACATCCAAACGGTCAAGGGACTTGTAAGACAGTTACAAATATGATTATGATGTATGCTGTAAATGTGTCTCCAAACTCAACCTGAGATAACTATGATGATCTCATCAGAATGATCAACTACCTGCAGCTTGACGGTTCAGCTCACAACTTCACTGATTTGGTTTACTATCACCACTCTCACCTCGAGAAGGTCTAAAGATCCACAGTACCTGCACCTGCTTAGCAGAATGGCAGAAAGTCACAGTTAGTATCTAAGTGAACAGTGTCGAGGATTTAGTCCCCAGGAGGTCAGAAAAAGATAAAAGTGAGTTCATAATAAACAGACACAAGACTGAAAGTGTCAAATGTTTTCCTTTATTTGAAGAGTAACAGTTAAAAGATTGAGAGGAAACTGTGGTAACTCAGCTGTGATGTTATTGTTTTGAGTTTTGAGTTTAACACAGATTTTCTTGTAGCAATGCTAATTTGTGCCTTCAGTGTTGCCGTAGCTGGTTCGGACGGCCGGAAGTCAAGGAGCGTCTTTAGTTGACAATTAGTTAGAGAGAGACAGACAGCTGGAAAACTCCCATCCTTTTTATTCTTGTTATATGGCCAGAAAACGTTTGCCTGTGAGTATTGTTATGTTCAGATGTTGTAACACCTCATTTAGAGAATGTTTCGTCCATTAACAGAGTTTGCAGTATAAATACATTTGCTAATCCGTACATGCTAACCGCTAGCATCGCTATGCAAATTCCCATATAAGTTAGCATTAAGCTAGCGGACTTTTTTCTATGAATCTAAACATGCTACTTTTATGTTTGTATGTGAATGTATTTAGGTAAAATGACATGATGAGATAAATAACACATATTTGTATGTTTGTTTAGTTTTACAGTGATTCCTAAGTAAAGTTTGGAAAGAAATCTCAGCTTCTTTCTTGGGAAACTGTTCGCTATCTGCCGAGCTGAGGTAACAGGCTCGAGGACGTCTAACACACGCAAGCAGGGGCAGAATAGTAAAAAGGCACACTCTTCCAACGGTCGACAATCTACCATCCTGTGCGTAGAAAATCATCGACATGACACAGAGCAAACAAGAAATTGATTTTGAAGAACTAGAAACAAGATCACAAATTTCCAGCTGCTCACGAACCAGCAAACTGTCTGTAGCCAGCTCCCTCGCTTTGAAAGCACGAGCCAAAGCTGAAGCCACACGTACAGAGCTAGCATTCGCTAAACGAGAGGCAGAGATGCTAAAACAACAAGCTATACTACAAGCTAGTATGCATGAACTGAAGATGGAAAAGGCAGCAGCAGTGGCACAGGCTGAAGCTGAGCTGCTAGAAGCAGCTGCTGAAGAATATAAGCAGGGGGACCCACTTCAGCTAAGTAAAAACATGCTGTCTCAGAAACCAGATGAAATACACAATGTGAGCACTACAGTACAAAGTCCTGTTAAATATCCAGGTCACTTCTCCTATCAGAGTGCAATAACCGCCAACTCATTAAATGCAGTCACAACTTCACCTCCCAATGCAAAGCCATCCACAAGTTCTCATCCACCAGTGCGCCAGCCTACCATGGACAGCGGTGAAGCACAGAACTACAGGAATCAGGGTGATACGCTATTGAGTGAAATCAGTGACTATGAGTTTTTTGAAGTAACGCCACAACACTTGCACCAAGGAGAAACCACTGGTCGCTCACATGATGTCGCTAACACTACAAATGCACAAAGAAAATCGTACTGTGACAAGGAACCTCCCAATACCTTTGATGAACGCAGGCCCCCACAGACATATCAAACCCATTCATGCCCGATGTACAACGCCAGCCCTGCCAGTACAGCAGCTGCAACTGACCTAGGCAGGTACCTGATACGACGTGAGCTGGTGAGTTCAGGCTTACTGAAGTTTGACGACAAGCCGGAGAATTACTGGGCCTGGAAAGCATCTTTCATCAGCTCAACTGACGACTTAAAGCTCTCTGCCAGAGAAGAGCTAGATCTACTGTGTAAATGGCTTGGGCCATCATCATCTGAGCAAGCTAAAAGAATCAGAGCAGTACACATTCACAATACACCTACGGGTCTCAAGATGCTGTGGCAGAGACTGGAGGGTGTCTACGGCTCACCAGAGGTGATTGAGAATGCCCTCCTGAAAAAGATAGAAGATTTCCCCAAAATCTCAGTTAGGGACAATCACAAACTGAGAGAACTTGGAGACGTTCTAATGGAGCTTGAGGCAGCTAAGACAGATGGATACTTACCTGGTCTTTCATATCTCAACACCTCCCGAGGAGTCAGCCCGATAGTCCAGAAACTCCCACACGCCTTACAGGAAAAGTGGATCACAGTAGGGTCACGTTACAAAGAACAACACAGAATTCCATATCCCCCATTTTCAGTCTTTGTCAACTTCATCTGCGAACAAGCAAAAATACGCAATGATCCCAGCTTTGCCAGCATTGCAGCAACATGGTGGGCTCCCAAGACAGAGAAAAACAACCCGTACAACCAACACATGAGAACATCAGTAGCTGTTAAAAAGACTGAAGTCTCAACAGGAAGCAACAACAGTGGCAGCACTGCAACAGCCCGACCTGAAGATAATCCAGACAAACATTGCCCGCTACATAACAAACCTCATCCTCTGAGAAAGTGTCGTGGCTTCAGAAACAAAACGCTGGAAGAAAGAAAAGCTTATCTGAAGGACAAACACATTTGCTTCAGATGCTGCGCATCATCTACTCATGTCGCTAAAGACTGTGACAAGCCAGTGCAATGTATGGAGTGTAACAGCGACAGACATCCTACAGCACTACATCCAGGGCCGGCGCCATGGAAGGCAGATGTTCACCAGAGCGCTGCAAACCATGGCGGGGAGCAACAGCAGCAGCAAAGGGAGACCGATCCATCAGTGATTTCCAAATGTACAGAAATCTGTGGCAGTACAAACACTTCAAAGTCATGCTCCAAAATCTGTCTTGTGCTAGTGTATCCTGCAGGGCAAAGAGACCGAGCTATGAAGACCTACGCTGTTCTTGATGAACAAAGCAACAAGTCACTGTGCAAGACAGAATTCTGTGACTACTTCGACATTAAAGGGGAGGGATCAACGTACACCCTGAAGACATGTTCAGGGGTGTTCGAGACTGCAGGAAGACGTGTCAGCAATTTCATTGTGGAATCACTAGATGGCAGCACACAAATTCCCTTGCCTACTTTGATTGAATGTGACATGCTACCAGATGAGAGGTCTGAAATACCATCGTCAGAGGCAGCCAAACACTATCCTCATCTTGAGCACCTGGCGGACAAAATCCCACCGTTGGACCCAGATGCATCCATCCTCCTCCTCCTCGGGCGAGATTTGATCCAGGTGCACAAAGTAAGAGAACAATGTAATGGACCTCACAGCGCTCCGTTTGCCCAGCGGCTAGACCTTGGGTGGGTGATCGTTGGTGACGTTTGCCTGGGGAGAGCGCACAGACCAACCAATGTCTCTGTCTTCAGAACCAGTGTGTTGGTGAGTGGGCGTCACTCTATTCTCAGCCCATGCACCAGCAACCTTGTTGTAAAAGAAAAGATTGACAGCTTGGAGCCCCCCGACAGCTTCCTAAGCGTCTCTGCAGCCAGCCTCGACAATGACAGCTTGGGCAGTAATGTGTTTCAAAGAACACATCATGATGATAAGCTCGGGATGTCCATGGAAGATAAGCTGTTCCTGGACCTCATGGACAGAGAGGTGTACTTGGATGAAGCTAACTGCTGGGTAGCACCCCTGCCTTTCAGGCCGAACAGGCCACGTTTACCCAACAACAGACAGCACGCCATCAACCGCCTCATGTCCTTGCGCCGCATGCTGGAGAAGAAACACACCATGAAGGAACACTTCTTCAAATTCATGCAAGCCATGCTCGACTCAGACCACGGGACCAGCTCAGTGCCAGCCTCCATGTTGAAAGAAACCAACTGGTTTAAAGGTCCGTCTTTCTTGTCCAGAGACTCCTGCCCCCCCCCAGAGACATTTGAGCTGATAGAACCTGATACAGACAGAGATGTACGCACACAGCAGGTCACAGCTTTTGCAATCAAATCCTTTGAAGGTGAGCTTAGTTCACACCGATTTGAACGCTTCTCCAGCTGGAAGATACTCAATCGGGCTATCACCAAGCTCATACACAAGGCCAGAGCGCACACGAAAAGTCTGAAAAGCAAGATAGATGCTCCGACACAAGCAAGACTGGTAATCATCAGAAATGTCCAACACGACTTGTTTGCTGAAGAGGTGAAATGTCTTTCCAGGGGTGATGTCATCTCCAAGTCTAGTCCCCTGAGAAAACTGAACCCAATTCTGGATGCAGATGGCCTGCTGAGAGTTGGGGGGCGCATCTCTTTGGCAGACATTCCCTGGGAAGAGAAACACCCGATCATTGTTCCCAAGAAACACCATGTAGCTACTTTATTGGTGAGACATTGCCATGAACAGGTGGCGCATCAGGGGAAGCACCTGACGGAAGGTGCTGTTCGTTCTGCTGGTCTGTGGCTGATTGGAGGCAAAAGGCTGGTGACAAACATCATACAGAAATGTGTAATCTGTAACAAGCTAAGAGGAAGAATGGAAGAACAAAAAATGTCAAACTTACCTGCTGAACGACTCACGCCAGGTCCTCCATTCACAAATGTAGGAGTTGATGTGTTTGGCCCATGGATCATCAGCACAAGACGAACCCGAGGTGGCATTGCAGAGAACAAGCGCTGGGCAGTTATCTTTACCTGCCTAGTTACCAGAGCAGTGCATATTGAAGTGCTTGAATCACTATCCTCCTCAAGCTTTGTAAATGCATTGAGAAGATTTACCGCTGTCCGTGGTCCTGTTCGTCTCTTCCGTTCTGATCGAGGAACAAACTTCGTGGGGGCGTGCAAGGAGTTAAGAATGAACTCTGAAGACCCTGAGCTGGCAACTTACCTTCAAAATCAAGGCAGCAGGTGGATCTTTAACCCTCCCCACTCCTCACACATGGGTGGAGTGTGGGAGCGGATGATAGGAGTTGCTCGCAGAATATTGGATGCACTGCTGCTTAAGGCAAAAACACTCCACCTGACTCATGAGGTTCTGGTTACGTTCATGTCTAAAGTCATGGCCATTATGAATGCCAGACCTCTGGTTCCTGTGTCTTCTGATCCAGATGCGCCCACTATCCTGTCACCTGCCATGCTCTTGACACAGAAAACTGAGCCAGTGTTGCCACCACCAGGAGAGTATGACCTCAAAGACCTCTACAGAAAGCAGTGGAAGCAAGTCCAGGCTATGGCTGATGGATTCTGGAAACGCTGGCGTCAAGAGTTCCTGGTGTCACTTCAACCAAGGCGAAAGTGGCATGTGGAGAAGCCGAACCTGACTGAAGGAGATGTCGTGCTTCTTAAAGATGCACAAGTCAAAAGAAATGAGTGGCCTGTAGGAGTGGTGGTGAACGCCATTCCTAGCAAAGACTCTAAAGTCCGCAAAGTAGATGTTAAAGTAGTCAGACATGGTACTCAGAAGATGTACACTAGGCCTGTTTCAGAGGTTGTATTGCTGGTAAAAAACGAGTAGTGTTATAATGCATTATAACAGGCGAGGAGTGTGATGTTATTGTTTTGAGTTTTGAGTTTAACACAGATTTTCTTGTAGCAATGCTAATTTGTGCCTTCAGTGTTGCCGTAGCTGGTTCGGACGGCCGGAAGTCAAGGAGCGTCTTTAGTTGACAATTAGTTAGAGAGAGACAGACAGCTGGAAAACTCCCATCCTTTTTATTCTTGTTATATGGCCAGAAAACGTTTGCCTGTGAGTATTGTTATGTTCAGATGTTGTAACACCTCATTTAGAGAATGTTTCGTCCATTAACAGAGTTTGCAGTATAAATACATTTGCTAATCCGTACATGCTAACCGCTAGCATCGCTATGCAAATTCCCATATAAGTTAGCATTAAGCTAGCGGACTTTTTTCTATGAATCTAAACATGCTACTTTTATGTTTGTATGTGAATGTATTTAGGTAAAATGACATGATGAGATAAATAACACATATTTGTATGTTTGTTTAGTTTTACAGTGATTCCTAAGTAAAGTTTGGAAAGAAATCTCAGCTTCTTTCTTGGGAAACTGTTCGCTATCTGCCGAGCTGAGGTAACAGGCTCGAGGACGTCTAACACACGCAAGCAGGGGCAGAATATCAGCCTTAGTAGGCTACATGCAGTGTATGCTTTACCTGATGAGCTAAAAAAGGAGTAAGTTCAAGCTATAAAAAACTGGTTAATGTTAGTAGTCATGGTAATAGTTACACATGGCAATATATATTTGTTCAATGTTCATTCAAATGACCACAAGCTCAGGTAAAGTCAGGCCAATTCATAATTTTTCCATCAATCTCTGCAACCTTAGAGTTCAGTTTGTACTTAAATGGCCCGATATTTCCTTTAACTTTAAATTACATACAATGGGTATTAATTATGTGGAAGAAACACAAACAGTCAGATCATGAGACAGGTTTGATTTACAGTCCACACACAGTTTTCCTGTTCAGTGAGAGATAAGTGACCATCAGGATGTACTGTTGGTTTGTTACAACCTTTGAATTGACTGTCCTATCTCGGTTCTGATATTGATGGATCGGTTGAATTTAAAAAAAAAATGTGATAGCTACACATGTTGGTGGCACATACAGTAGGTGAAAATCCACATTATAAATCCAGGATACACATTCACATGCAGCCACACACACATACACCACGCAGGTGCTTAAGAGACCTTTTCCCAGCCCAATCTTACTGTTTTTAGCTTGCTTCTTTAACCAGTGACACGTAGGTGCTGAAGGTAGCACATATACCTCACAACTAACAGATAAGTCCAGCTCGTGACCTAACCCCTTACTTCAATGCAGACAAAGTCACTCAAATCCAGGCTTGTCCGACTCATATTCGCCCCTGAAAATGCTTCACCTTCAGCAAACACATTTATTGCGATCTCTCACAGCCAGTATTCTTCATCTAACCAGCCCTAGGAACTGAGGTTAAGCATGTGGCATCAACGCCACACATCCTGGCCTGGTAACTGCCGACCTCACAGGGCAGGTACCATCAGTTCGTCCCATCTTGCAGGTCAGCGCCTGTGTCGTCTCCGACTAATCCAGCTCAAATGCTGAGCACAGCATAGTTTAAGGAAAAAAGTCACAGATATAGGATAGTGAGGGAGGTGGTGGATGGATGGTGTGGGGTGGCAAATCGGAGAGGAGAAAGAGAGAAAGAGGGAGAGAGAACAGTGGTGGTGGATAAGACTCAATTTGAAAAACCGTGTAGTGGGAAATAACTGTTTTTTGCCCCATCATGTCATACAGCAAGGGCACCTACGTGCCAGCCCACTGGCTATAGACCGGAAGGGAGGAGTGTGTGTTTGTGTAAACGCGCGCACGCGTGTGTGTGTGTGAGTACAGCCAACCCCCTACTCTCTTCCATGTGGGATTTACTTTGTCTGCAGTTAATAGGTGATAAAGTTCAAGGGGGAGGGAAGGATGGTGGGATTAAAGATGGTGTGTCGTTTAACTGTGCATGCGTGTGTGTGTGTGTGTGTGTGTGTGTGTATACCCACAGACAGATAGACAGACAGGCAGTCAGACAGGCAGGGGAACAGTTGTGTTGATGCTGGGCCCTCTGCTGGCCAGAGTTCAGTCATGGTAGCTTGAGATAATGAAAGAATGAAGGTGTTTTCAGTTATCCTGGTGAAGATGGGATACTCAAAATGGATACTCCAATTTTATTTTAAAGCAACACGCCCAGCAAAGAATAAATTCCATGTGTTTTTTAATAGTGACATGTAAGGCTTCTCTAACTATTTAGCGCATCCAAAAATGTTCCAGTAACATTTGCACTTAATTTCTACTGCTTGAATTCACAGGGTAAAAGTGTTAATGAAATCAAATTTAATGTCAGAAGAGGTGCAGATTGTGCAGTAAATACTTCTTCACAGATGGTTGAAACAGCTACAATATATAATAAAGCATTTTATTTTAAGTATTCCAAATTCCCCTCATGAAAACTGGACGACAAGTCAAGCCTTTAGAAGTGGCTATACTCAAAGCTGAGTGAAAAATAAGCAGGTATACTCTCTATAACTGCATATACTCTGCACTACGCCCTGGTTATATTGGTGTCATTTAGTTTTTTAAACACTAACTGGAATTAAATTACATGTTGTATAAAACCATCCATCAGTTTAGGGATGGCTGCTGACATCACTAATTTATCAGATTTGAAGAAAACTTTGCCAAGTGGCAAGAGAAGTCCAAATGATATATTTCATTTGGCGTAAGAATTTGTGTCCAGTCAGAAGACAAACATTGATGATGCTTGTCTTTGCTGTTTTGTGTCTTTTAAATGATAAAAGTACCTTATGCCCAAAGTTCGGAATACCTGTATTGTGATATTAGTGTTGCGATATAAGATTAGATTTGCAACAATATCTCGATGCACTGATAGCTATTCAGTATATGCATTATGAAACAAGACCTGAATCTGTATCACACTGATCAGGGGCAGTTTTTGCTATGGGCAATGTGTGCGATCGCCCAGGGCACAATCTATGTGAGGGTGCATGAGCGCTCTGAAAAAAAATAAAAAACTTGCCAGTTTTCTATAGCGCTCATTTCCACGTCAAGTAAGTGGAGTGGGTGCCCTCATTGTCACGTCAACTTACTGCTGAGAGTCATACAGGTTGTGTGTGTGTCAGAACAGGCAAGGTGGAGTGGGGCGAGGAATAGACTGATCCCAGGCGGCCGGCCACACAACACAAACTTTTTCCAAATAAATTGTATTTCATTCCTAGAATGAACATAGACCCATATACCTACATGTAATTAATTGGGTTATGTGAAAAATGCCATCATCAGCATCAATATCAGTAATGATGTAATTGATGATTTTGCATCAAAGAAGGCTGGAAAAGTTTAATAGTTTTTAAACAGGGTTAAAAAAATTAATTAATTTTTTAGCTTTCTTCAGGGATTTTTCAAACATGCATGCATCCTGTGATGAAGGATTTGTGTAATTTACGTCAGTGTTTATATACTGTATTTCATTTATTTATCTTGTGTTTTGTGTGTTCTTGTTACCTTTTATATATAATAAAGTAATACAAATACAAAACATTGTTGTGTCAGTGCAGGGGTTGGGGGTAGTTGTTGTTGTTCTGGGGGGTAGTTCGCCCAGGCCGTAAATGTAGCCAGGACCGCCTCTGACACTGATATTTTCTTACGATATACTGTACAGCACCAGTCAAAGGTTTGGACACATTCTTGCATTGCATGAATGCATGAATACACACATTCATCATATCTCAAAGAGATGATGCTTAATCACATGACCCGGCCTCCGCAACTGAGATGTTTTGGGATGAGTTGGAGCATAAAGTGATAGGAAAGCAGCCAACAAGTGCTCAGCATTATGAGAACTCCTTCAAGACTGTTGTTCATCTAAAATGTAAAGAATGCTAAATAATAATTATATGTAATAAATAATAATAATAATAATAAAGAATGACAAGGTGTGTGTCCAAACTTTTGATTGGTACTTTTTGTATTGGTACTGTATGTTGTTGTACCGTATATAGTTGTTGGACCTGACTGGCCCAAGAAAAACATGCAGGTAAAAAAAACAAGAGGAACACTGGATGATCCAGTCCATCAAACTATTTTCAAGACATACTGTGGATTGTTGATTTCCATTTCTGCAGTCCCCCTGGATTAGCTCGCTCCCCACAACGAAAATCACAGTTTATCATCCATTCCGACTTCACTCTCACCTTTTTCATATCTAACCCCTTTTCTTTTTTTTTGCTCTCCCTTCCCCACAACATCCCCTCTCACCTTGGTGTCTCTCACCCCATCGCCTCTTGCTCTCCGGGTGTTTCGGGTGGGAGCATGCTGCAGGTGCGGGGGTCGTGTCTCTGGGTCTCACAATGCACTGCTGGCTGATGTGATGGGTGGACATGCTGGGCAGCTCACTACTGCTGCCACTGATCTTCTCTGCTGGTGATAATACCTGTGTGTCATCAGTCTTGGCACCCTCTGCAAACTTCACAGGGAGGCTGAAAATTAAACAGGGGCTCCCTTCCCTGCTTGTGGCCCAAGGAAACGTGTGTATGTGTGTTCAAGAACAGGATCTGTACAGTGGAGTACAGCATTTTTATATTAGGAGTGGAAGGTACACATGGCTGTGACTAGATAAGACTCTGTTGTGACTTTTTACTAATTTCTGTGGCATCATACAATAAGTGCTAGTTGCAATTGTTCATATATGAATGTGAACTGATGATGTTGTGTATGCTAAACAAAGAAAAGCTCCCCCCCTTTCTTTCTTACCCCCTCCGCTTGGCTTCTCTGACCTCCAACACTTCTCTGCAGACAGCGAAAACACCACTAAGTTGTCAGGGAACACTGGCGCTGAAAACACAAATACACACGCATGTCAGTGAGCATGCACACACAGCAGGCTTTTAGCTAGCCAGCACGACAAGCCAAAGCCACACTTCACACCTGGGCTGGCTGGCATTTATTGGGTAAGTTCCCACCCAGTGAGAGGAGAGGGGAAGAACAACACCTCACCACTGCTAAAACAATCTCATAGCTCCGTGACCAGGGGAAAACAAAGGCAGCAGTGCAAAAAGTCAAGAAACGCCTTTTGCCAAATTGTGACTGGTTAACAGAAAATTGGGCTGAAATGTAAACACAGTGTTGGAAATTTAATTGCTTCACTGGCTCATAAGAATCAGTGTATCCTCTCCGGAGGAAGTGTTTGTTCAATCAAGTGTCAAATTCCAAACTTGACATGATTTATGAACGTTACAGAATACACCTACAATTAAAGCTGCACTAAAACATATTCTATACATGAACAATGGATCCAGTGACTATGTGGAATGTGAAAGATGTTTCTTGTAGTGACAAACACACAGAGAATGATCACCCAACTGCAGTTTATTACAGCTCTGCATCACATTTTAGCATGTTGTTTGGTTTGCTGGCCCACAGCTTCACTCTCACTGCTCTCACCAACCTCTTTACCAGAGGGACCAGTCCTGCTACCAGAGGTAGCTGCTGTACAATGTTAGCAATCAGCTAACACTAGACATGCATTTCTTGTGTGACAAAAAAAATATGACTGCAAAACGCAATGCTAACTTCACTCATGTGTAAACAGACAACCGTTTGCACATTAGCTATTACAACCCATGTCGACTCCTTTAAATTATACTTCCTCTTTATTACAACTTGGATCTATTTATCTATATCCATAAAAAAAAAAAAAAAAAAAAAATATATATATATATATATTTTTTTCCCTTTTTTGTAGCTTTAAACAACATTTCTATCAGTTGTCATGATGAAAGTGAGTGTAACCTCATTCCACAGGAAAACTGCATGTTTACTGTGATAATTATTGAAAATCGGATCACTTGACTGGACTTCATTCAAGATGTAACAGTGTTCTCGGGTATCACTACTTTGGTTAGTACAATGTAATCATAGCTACAGAAGTTCTTGATGAGAATTCTTAACTCAGGGTGTATGCACTATGAGCTTTCTGTATATGACCACTTGTCATATGACTGAATACTTAGGCCACATGATTACAACTGAGCCATTATCTGTGTTCACTCATGAACAATGTACAGTACTCACAAATCTCGTCAATCCTCTTAAGGTCATGTGTTTTGTTTTCTGTTTTATTGTGAAACTTTATGATTTCTGTTTTATTGTGAAACTTACCCTTCCTCTCGTTTCAGACCGCCTCACTTCCTGCCTATGTGTTTTTCCCTCCAGTTTTGATTGTCTGCCCCGCCCTCATTAGATTCACCTGTGTCTTGTTACCACTCCCCTCTCTTGTGTATTAAGTCTGTGTTTCTCCTCCTTTCTGTGCGAGTTCGTTTTGTACCCCAGTGCCTTACGTACCTGCCTTGTGAGTTTACTAGTGATTAGGGCTACACGATATGGCCTGTAACCAATATCTCGATATTTTTAAGCTATATCGCGATATACGATATATATCTCGATATTTTTGACGTTGTTTTGTATTGTTTATTTCTAATAAATAATAAAGTCATTATTACCTTGATAGCATTGTAATTGCTCAGAATCAATGTAGAACAGTAGATTTACACTTGCTGTGAGACACACCACCTTTTAATACATTTCATAATGTAAATATGAGCATTGAAGCAGTGCAGGGTCTTGGCTTATGACACACACTTTTTTAAATCAACCAATTTTAACCAATAATCAATTTAATCAATCAATTTTAACCATTCTTCATATTTTATAAATAAACGTTTAATACATTTAACACTCACGTCTTATTTTGAAAACCGGAAGTGTCCACACGCTGCAGTAAGCTAGCACTGACTTTCCCGGTTTTCTCAAAGTATTTGCCATAAAGTTGGCAATAAGGGCGCACTTGAAAATATTGAAGCAGATGACGTGACCACGCAAAAACGGAAGACTGTGTGACCGCAGTTGTTTTTCTTCGGAACCAAGTTGTCCGTCTCCATCTTTGATTAACTCGCTCTTCACCTCACTTGATACAGATAGTACGAATGCGCGTAGGGGATGTTTCTGGGTGGGCGGGGCAGTGTGCTGCGTGCTGTGAGCAGCAGCAGGAGTGAGTGACAGGCGAAACTCCGGAGAACTAAATGATGACGAGTTAAAACATTTACATGACAAGTACTCGATGGTCGCGATATAGTGATTTCATACATCTCACGGAGAACAAGCCGCGATATATCGAGTATATTCGATATATCGCCCAGCCCTACTAGTGATCAGATTTTCCTGTTTATTTGTGTTTTGCCTGTTCACCGACCTCTGCCTTTGCCTAGCTCTTTTTGGATTTGTTTGCCTGATCCGATTTGATTACTGTGTACCGAACCTTCCTTCTGACCAGTAAATGGATTACATTTCAAACTTTCAACTGTTTTTGAGTCGTGCTTCTGAGTCCTACCTTTTGGGAAGTACCAGTCTTAACAAGTACGGTGCAATTAGAGGCAAAAAAAACCCAATATGGACTTTGAGTTAAAATAATTCAAAGTAGGTTCAAAGTTTCAGGTTGTATTAAACTGGAATTGTTCCTAAATTGTGTTCAAATCTTTTTAACTTAAAGGTAAAGAAAGAATCAGGTCACTTTGTTCAGGTCTTTCTTTCCTTTCTTGCAGCCATCGCCATGAGTAAAAATGTGCACATTATTTCCAAGTGCCAAGACATCTCCATAGTCCTCAAAATGGATCCAATTTACACTTCCCTCTCAGCACTTTATTTTTATGTCCAGCCCTTGAGAAGACAACGACAGACTGTATTAGAGCTTTTATGCAATGGTTTGAGGAGACTTAGTTGTCAAAAATCCTAATAAAACACTTGCTCTGATGGCGAAATTCACCATAACCACGCCAAGTACTTTGAAGGTGACCTGTGTTTTATCTGTGCTCATACTTTTTTTCCTGCTGGTGTATTGAAAATGAGTTATGACGGGAATGGGAGTGAGGGGCGGGGGAAGGGCAGGGTCTTAAAGGGCTGGTGGAGTGAGGACAGGAGGTAGAAGTACAGCATGAAATTAGAATGACTAATATTTGAACCTCACAGCACTATTACACAGACACCAACAAGGTTCAGAACTAATCAAAGTCGAGTGTGCAATGTGTTAATGCAATGAAATAATGCAATAAAACATTAACTCCTCAAAAGCCTCAACTAACAACTTGTCAGGAAAACAGAGAAGGATTACAACAAATCCACTGCTACTTCATGTAAATGTGATTTTTTTTTTCCAAACTGAGTGAGTGATGGGGCTGCACCATCGGTCAGCCGAGTGTTGGAATTTCAGCTAATTTCTGTTACTACATGACTCTGTATATGCAGACACTTCCTGTATAAATGTCAAATGAAATGCTCTGTAGCATCCTATCATTTCCTAACAAGGATTTTGATTGTGAAGCATTTGCCTAAGTGGCATGGTTCCCATACAATACTTTAAATGTTGCCATCCTGTGACCCATATGTACAAAAAGAGTTTAGCTGGGACATTACCACCTGCAGACAATAAAACTAAATATCAAAATACAAAACAGTATAATAGGTGGTTAATGATATAATATCATTTTAGGAGTATGTCAGTCAAAGTATTGCAACTGCATGCTTTGAGTCAAACACAGCTTAACTATGTCATGTTATATGACACCTCAGTCATGGGCGTCTACAGATGCCTTCATTCAGATGCTAAGCTCGCAGTAGTTGTCACTGTTAGTGCAGCTGTTCTGTCGACATCTTGTCACCGTCTACACACTGGGCTTTTGTCTTAAAATGTTGTAGAACACCTTTACAAACAGGATAAATGCTGTTATTAGCGTTTTTGAGACTTTTTTTAATTAATCATATTGTAACTGATTATTTACCACAGGATGAGAAATAAAGGAGTAAAATGTACAGGTCACGTCTGCAGCAGCTCCTCTCCTGCAACCTTGACTCTAAATCTACCACTGCAATTAGAAACAAAATGAGGTGAGCTGTTGCTGCAAAACACTGAGATTGACCCACTTGGGCACAGTCAACAATAAACTAGCCTTTCTTTACCTTTTGTTGTCGCCTCTCTCCCTGTCTCCTTTGATACGGGGAGGGGGAGGTGGTTGGGGAACAAGGTCTTTGAGTGCTAAAATGACTGTTGTTGTGTGATGTTTACAGTGGCCTCAGAATCAGAGCGACAAATTACACTGTCAGGGACACATCCATGTTGGATGAAGAGGAGGAGAAGCTCGAATGTTCACCATTGAACACCTTCAATGGCTGGTAATACAAGAGGCGTGGCTGCTCCTATTAAAATGTGGGCCTGAATCAATAAGAGGCATAATTAGAGTTGTTAGAGCAAATTAAAACATGGCTATTATGTGGCTCTACAATGTTGCTCCGTAAACTGTTATTACACGAGGAGAAGCTTTGTGTATTTGTGTGATAGAGGATTTGGGCAGTCGGTTAAAGATGGAGGATTAGATGTGATAGTTGCCTCTTTCTACTGTAATTACCACTCCCTTTATTGACAGAATGCTCACTTTTCTCTGGCTTTTGTCTAAACTACAATTTCCTCCATTGTACAGTAGTAATTTTGAAGTATTTCTGGAGCAGTGGTGCCTCTTTTTCACTGTTTGAAATTGTTGCTATGCTCACCTCAGATGGACAGTAAGCTGCTACACCCACCTTCACACATGCACAAACAGACACATCGCTCAGTCACTGCGTGTTATCTTAAAACATTTTCCACATGTGTAAATTCTGTAGATAAGGCATATGCTGAGTGTTAACATCATTCATATATGAAGAATATTTCTTGATATACTCTGTTACGCACTGGCCTTTCTTTGGATTCTTCAGACTGTACCTGTTTTCATACACATAATAATCCTATATACTACTAGTAGTTTACAGCATATTTGCAGTATATAAAGCACCATGTATTTCATAGTCTAGGTTGCTAGAGAGTCTGATTACCATCTGTAGACTGTCTTAAAAAATACTTTCTACTGTTCTTTCCTCTGTGTCTCTCTCTCCTCTCAAGCCTTTACGTTCTGCATCCATGTAGCCGTGTGTCAGCGGGCACATGCACTAAATGTAGCAAGTACAGAACAGTCTTTTCCATAAGCAGAGTAAAGGCACGACCCTACACATGGCAATAACACCTGCACCAGTCTTTGAATTGCACTGTGGCTTTCAGGGTAGGGGTGGAACATGTGTACACTCATATGCATGAATGTGCCACCTATGTACAAACATATACTATAAATACATTTCAGTTCATACAGAGAATATTTAGCCTGGAACAACAAAAAATATTCACTGTTGCAATGCAATAAAAAGACTAGTGCACAGTGGACAGCCAATTACTTTGTTGAACACACCAGAGGCCTCATGTACAAAGCATGCGTACGCACAAAAAAAGGCGTACGTCCTTTTCCACGCTCACGTTCAAATGTATGAAACGTGAAAGAATCGTAGAAATGTGCGTGGCCCACGCCACTTTCATAGCTGTCGTACGCAAGTTTCTACAACTATTGTTCCTTTGGCGACACTTAGAGGTGACGCTGGGAAACTGATAATAATGTGAAAACAAGTAGTCATCAGAGTGATGTGCACATCAGAGACACACTTAACAGAACAATTAACACACCCACATGTTTGCAATTATATGGGTAGATATAAAAGCATGCATAATGTGATAAAGAAAATAGTATTAACAAAGGCAGCGTTAGCGTTGTTAGAGGACCTTACAAATGGTGCAATCCGCCGTGAGCGATTTTAGGAACGCAAGGATTTAATTGCAAACGATGATAATTGGCTCATAAGATGATTTCGGTTACCAAGGCCAGTGTGCGCAGAGCTGCGGCCGGCCCTAGAGTGCATTCCAGCAGGAGCTGGCCGATCGGTCAGGAGTGTGCCAGTCAACCCTGAGCCGAGCCATGCCAGCTGTGTGGGACGGAATCATCCGAATGTCTTCCTGGTACATCAGATTCCCGTACAATGCTGCTGAACAGGCCAACATTAAAGCGCAGTTTGCAGCGAGATCCACAGGATGAATTTGTTTATGTTAATAGGAAACATTTTCATTCGATCGATGTTCAAATCATTTGTGATGCACAAATGCAGCTAACTAACATTGTGGCAAGGTGGCCTGATTCAACGCACAACTCATTCATTATGACTAACAGCATGGCTGGGAACAGGCTGGAGGCTGGCACGGTGCGCGATGGGTGGTTTCTATTCGTTTACAGCGGTTACATTGCCCTGTATGTCGCTGGTTTACATACGGGACAATAAAACGAATAAACTCTTTACTTACCCAGAAACCACCCATCGCGCACCGTGCCAGTGTGCCAATGCACATTTGGGCATGTGCGCATTCAAATATCAAATAGTTTTTGGTTTTCTATATTTTCTGATGGTGAAATCAGAGCTGCAGAGCTTTCTAACAAGCCCCTGATTGTCTCCCTGTGTTCAGTATTCTTGTCAGTAAAAGCGGGCGTAAAATGTCGCCGCAGCGCCACACCTGTCCACACCTGTGTGTGCGCTGCTCGGATCCCAGGGCATTTACAGCCTCACACACGCGCTCCCACTCACGTCTTTTTTTTGGTCATATTTATCCCTGTTGACAGGAAACCAAACAGAATCTTCACTTCATTCACTAGAATATCTAGCTTAGACTCTGTGAAATTCATTTTCTTTCCCTTGTTTATCACGTTATCTGATTGGACAAAGAGGTGAATCTCAGGTCCAGGGCCAATTTAAATAGATTTGCATATGTAAATGGGGTGTGGACAGGGAGGAGTTGCATGTGCGCTCAATTCCACGTTGATTGGGATGTACAAAAGAAACGTGCTTGGATCCGTGCGTACGCACACTTTGATACATCTGAATTCTTTTATGCGTACGACAGTTTCCGGGTTTTGGCGTGCGCCAAGTTTTAGTAAGAAAATCCACGCAAGTATTCGTACATGAGGCCCCAGATCTAGGTTGCATCACATGACAGTTTTGAGCCTGCCCACAGCCAGAACATTTTCACAAAGACAATGTATGGTGCGCAACACATAGCTCAGCAGAAATAGAAAGCATTGTGTTTATTAGACACAAATTATTGTGACTTTACTATTTATTTTACTATATTATTTATTTCAGGAAAAGGACAATATAAATGTATACAAAAAAACTAAATAATGGCCCCAGAAATCCTGATCATTTAGAGCTTTGCTTAAATTTCTCAAATAAGCGAAGCTCACCGTGTAACTAACCTCTCCTTTCCTCCTCTCCTCTAATGTGTAGAATTTTGTCTTTAGTTCTGTCAGAGGAGCTTCATTGTGAAGCTTCCAAGAATTCAAGCAACAGAAAATACTCAACCAACAATACTGGAACTGCGAACTGCCCTATTTTATCTCAAATATCAGAAATGGGCTTCCACAGTTGACAGTATTTCAGTATAGTATAAGTATCAAGTATTGAATGTAACAGAGTGTCGTCCTAGAAAAAGTGTGTGTCAGTCTGTAAATTGCCACTAGAGCTGTTAAGGTAAATGTAAATGTTTGAGTAACGTTTCACAAAGGTTGCATGTTAAAATGTCTTTCATGATGGGCCTAAAATGAAAGTATTCCACTTCCACTTCCATTTCCAATAAGTTTGTATGGGCACCATTTCTTTGTATTACTTTATTGGCTACTGAATCTCTTGTTTGCATTTAAATTAAGCAAATTTAAACATTTAATTTCTTGGACCTTTACCTTTTGTGGGCCAAACCTAGCCAGTGTTTTTTTGTTATTGTTTTTAAATGTGTGCCCTTAGTTTGGACGAAGTTTAGATATGTGCACTTCACATGATATATAATACTTACAAATACAGAATACAAATTCTCACAAACTCTTGACAAGTTTTCTGGGACAACAAAGCCAAGCAACAGCCATTCCCTACCAAAATATGATGCTGGACAAGGTGCAGCATAATTGTCGAGTGCTCACTGACAGAAATCAATTTGAGGCGTGCTAATGGTCACAGTCCTCCATTGGAGAGTGCTCTCATTGACTGGCGTGCTGTTCTGGTACAGAGCAAAGTTGGAACAATTACAGTAATCTGCGTGTGGAGCGATGGTCCTCCATGTGGAGTGGAACTGAGGTGAGTGCTACTCAGCACTGATCAGCCTGCCATGACAAAGAGAGGCAGTAAAGCAAGGCACGGTTTTGAGGAGTGTATGATGGGATGCCGATGTTCCACGGGGACTGGAGGCATCGATTGAGAAGACTGGCAATGTTTGAAATGTTTGCTCTTATCAAATAATGAGTTCATAAATGTGAAAATCTGGAGGAGAGAAAGGGTTTGTATTAACTGGCAGAGACACCACCAAAAAACACTAATTTAGTCCACTTTTATTGGACTATATGGTACACTTTGTATAACTTACACAGGAGACGTAAGCGCCGCGTAACGGCTGCGCCACGAGCCGGCCGTATTGACGTAAGATCATGAGATCACGTGAGAATCCTGGACGTACGCGAGACCCCGCGATAAACTGTGTAAAAAGGAAACAACAACAACAAACAGCTGACTTTGCTTCTCCGACGTGGAAGAGATTATAAAAAGCATCTGTTGTGCCATAAATTATTGTGTGTTGTTCTACTTTAACAATTAGTCTCTCATCATCCATGTTGAGACCCTTTGATTGATTGACTGCTGACCTGGTGCTACCGGAAGTTGTGATAAGCTACATGAACTGTGTATTGTGTTTTATTTTGAAAGGGGGCGGAAGTTTATTATGTTGATTCTGTGTCGGATTTCCTGTCTGGTGTGAAGTGCTCCGAATTGAATTTACGAGGTTTAGTAGCGGCTCGCTTCAAAAATAGAAATGCCACAGAATGCTCGCACCGTGGCGCGGAGAGACGCTTCTGAGACGCTCCATGGCGCGCCCTGTGTGAGTGCTCTCATTGACTAGACTGGCAGCGATCAGCTCCGGTGACCACGGTGCAGCCGTTACGCGGTGCGTACAGCCTCTGGTGTGAGTGGGCCTTTAGTGATATTGTATTCATTGATATGAGTTCCTTTATCTCAAAATGAAACTAAACTATCTGGAACATTTTGTATCTGACTGACAGTCCCTGATGATACTGTTATTGTTTTAGCTGCTTCATGTTAATGTTAACTTCACACACTGACAGCACAAGCTGCTCTATAGCCTTGAGTCTTGCGGGAGTGTTTAAAGTCAAAGAATAAAACAATGATATGATGAGTGTTTAAACATTTTACTGGAGATTCTGACAAAACAATCTTTGTATAAATAGTATGGACATCAATCATCAGTTAATGTCTGATGATGACTTTTGCTAGAATATTGTTGTTGTGGTATAAAACAACAGTGCAATGCAGGTCAAATGGCCAATTCATGATAAGCTGTGCAGTTATTACATATAATGTATCACCGTATTGCATTATTGTTAATAATCCCTGAGGTTAGTCCAGTGACCAAAAGATCAGGGTTTTTTTCAGTGACAAAATGCCAAATCACATTTGAAAACAATATAAAAGTCCAGTGTTGTAGTCAAGACTACCTAAACTGAGACCGAGACATGACCAACACCAGATTGTATCAAGACAGAGACAAGACCAAGACTTTGAGGAGTTAAGACCAAGTCAAGAGCGCGACCAGACAGCATATAGCCTACTTGGTGATATGTAGCTAATGATTTGCAGTTTTGACTCTGTGGTTTAGGAAGTCAAAGATTTGTCAGACAGCCATTATTCACTTTCTTTGAATGCGTGTGAAGGGATGCAAAGAGAAATACAGTGATGATGTTAATACATAAATCAGACAATTCTGTAATACGGTCAGGGGTTGTGGTCTTGATAAAATCCAGAGTGCTCTTGTCTGACAGCGAGACAAGACCAAAACTGTTATGTGACCAGAGTAGGACCCCAAAGCAGAGACAGATCACGTGAAGGTGTTTAACAAAAAGTCACTTTAATGTAGCAAAGTCCACAAAAACTGAAAATCAAAACAGGTAGAAAGGCACTGCAAAGAGCCAATGTCCTCAAAAAACCAAACATAAAGCGACCTTCTCAGGTGGAGAACTTAGGCAAAGGTGATCTTCTCTCCGGGGAACAAAGGAACCAGACATGCGGTTGGAGCACATGGGAGGTAATACTCTGGCGCTGCAGTCAGGGAAAGCCAGGCCTAAAAGGAGGAGGGAAGAGGCTGATAGGCTGAGGGGTGAGTCTGTCGGCAGGAAAAGGGAGGGGCCAATCACACCTCTGCACCTGCGAGAGAACAGGGAGGAGGAGGGGAGAAACAAGGAGCACCAAAAGGGAAAAACAACAGCACAAAACAGACAGAACCAGACCCTGACACAAAACCTTCAAAAGGTGGTCCAAGACTAATACCAAGCTCGCGTACTACAACACTGGTATTCTCAATGGTAATGATGGAATAAATGTTTATACGTACGTCGTAATTATATAAAAAATACATATTCACACCGGGGTGATGAAGTGTTTACATCATTTGATCAGATTATTATGAATCTGTCATACCGCGGTGAGGTCAAGCTGGGTTTTTGTTATGTCTTGTCATTTCCTGTTTTATTTTAAAAGATAACTCTCCTCTCGTTTCAAAGCACTTGCCCTTCCTCATGTGTCACCGGTCTGATTGTCTTCCCCGCCCTGATTGTTTCCACCTTTTCCCCATTACCTTGTGTATATATTGTCTGCGTCTCCCTTTGTCCCGCGCCGAAGTGTTTTGTCTTTCGTAGCGTGCACCAAAGCCCTTTTTCCATAGCCCACAGTCACAGCATCTTAGCTCTTGTGATCTTTTGTTTTTCTACCTCATATGAGTGATTTTGATTTTGTACTTCCTAGTCTAGCCTTTTTGCTTCTTTGTATTTAGCCTAGTGTGTTTTCAGTCTCGTTTTTGAGCGTCTTAAGTTAATGTTTCATAGCCTTTTGTTTTTCCTCGTTGTGAGTGATTTTGATTTTGTTCTTTAATCTTTAATAAGAGTAGTTCAGAGTTTTTTCCTCCTTTGGAGTGATTTTTCCTCTAGTTTAGGCCATTTTCATAGCCGCACTCAGTCGAGGATATTGTGGACCTAAATAAAACAGCTGTCTGCCAAACTCTGCATCTGAGTCCTCATTGAATCCCGGCCTGACAGAATCTGTTTTAAAATTCTTGCAACAGATTGAAGACCAAGATGCTAAACACATATAAAATTTTCTGAGAAGGACAGACACACACTCCAACATTTAAACTTTTTGACTTTCATCCTGTATGCGCACACTGGCCCCAGTATCCCTTCCTGCTCTCCTATTTCTGGTCTTGTTCTTGCTATATCATACTCAGCACATCAAGGTTCAGCACATATAGGATAAACAATGCCACTGTCAAACCCATCACTTGGCTGCGTCCCACAAATCAATTCCTCACACTCTTCCTGGATTAGCCATGGATGACTTAATTGATTCAGCACAGTCAAGTGATCTTCAAACAAACAGGCTTTTCCAACTTGAAAAGGGAGTGACAGCCACCAAACCTGAACTCTCTGTAGATGACAAATCATTCCTGCAGGCAACAGACGTTATTCTTAACAATAGTGGCTGGCTGCTGCTGGAAAGATATCTCCTGCCTGTCCTACATTCCTATAGGCTACTACATAAAATGGGTGAAAAGTGAGGCAAAACTGGCGATGGGTCATTGCTGCCGTTTACTAATCAAGAAGTCTTGGAGATAAATTTCCGTGATAGAGGATACACTTCATGGTTGGCACGTGCCTCCAAGCTGTCGGCGAGAGCGAGACAGAGAGTCTTTTCAGGGGTTTTCCTGACTTTGCTTTTACAGCACAGTTTAATCTTGCCTTGAAGCGGCAGGATGACAGACAGAGCGATTAACACTGGTCCTTTCAGAGTCCAGTTAACCAGCAGCCGTTCTCAGTGGACTGCTCATTGTGCCCAAGCCCTACGGAAGCAGGATTTTCATTGTAATGTACAGTAATTGCAAGGTATTCCCAGGAAGCTCATTGTCACCTCCTCATGTTCCACATTCGGCATGTGGAAAATGATACCTTGATATCATCACATTTCTGGGTATCACTGTGTTGCCAATGCAAGCTACATTTCCAATTTCCCCCCGCAAAATGTAAAAACTTCCTTCAAACGGTGTCTTCGACAGAGTCACAGGGAGTGAGTGATATGTATCCACAGCTGTGTTGAACATCATCAGACAGGAAACAGGGAAGTGTTTACTGCGCTGCCAGGAGGATGTGCTAGGACAGGTTTTTCCCACAGCAGGCAGACTGAGTGGAAAGATTGCAGAGGGAGGTGGGAGCAGGATAGAAATGATGTGTGGCTGCTCAGCAGCAATGGAAATAGTCTCAAAATATCCTCAGACACAAGTACACTTACTTAAAGGAGCCGACCCAACACCTGCTTCTGAAATGGACCGTGACTGCCCTGGTTGGATTTAAAACATTGACTAGGACACATATAGATAGAACACAGCGTATCCATGACTGGTGGAATTTGGGGGTTAGACCCAAAACATGGTCCACGCAGGTCCAATAATGCACATGCCTCAAGCTATGCAAGATCATCATTGCGTTCCGAGCTGTTGGTGACACCAAGAAATGATTAATGCAACAGCAAATTGTGTTAGGGCTGCTACAAAATGAAACAACAGGAGAAGACTGACCCTTTTTGTTTAGGTTCACTTCTGCTCACGTCTCACCCATTCGACAAAGCTCATGCTGAACATACCCTTATGCATGGGCATACTTATGATGCTTTGTCACCTCCTCATTGAGACAGGAATGCTTTTGAAAATGCTTCAAACTAAATCTAGACTGCTATAAACTTGGACAAGAGAATATGGAAACCACTGTATAACAGAAGAACAGAAGAAATAAATTCTCCATGAGCAATTCAAAGGTCGCAATGCATGTTCCTCCACAAACGAGGTGTTTGTTTACTACTGTGGTCATGGAAATACTCTGAAGTACTCTACTATACTGAAATACTATATAGTATATAGAGTATTTATATAGTAAGGTCTGTTGTTTTGACTTATATTGGAGAATAAAAGTCAGATATCTGTATTGTCTGCTGCTTGATTCTCTCAACATTATACCAAACTAATAGAGTGCGTGTATTGTTTTTTTTCCCCATACTGGTTCATTTTCTACAGTACAGTGTAAAAAAATATCAAATGCCAATTTAGAATTTTATTGTATTGTTTTCAGAGTGAGGCCCCACTGTACTTGATTGTTTATCATTATCAGAAACAAAGTGCAATAATAATTAACAAAGTGCATCTAATATTCACAAAATCCTTTTTTTCCTCTCCTGATTTTATGGGTATTTACCAGTGTGCAGAACCAACAACCTACTAAGCCATTTTGCAAAAATCATTTTAATTTATAATATAACATGATTTTCTCGCGTGGTCTAGTGTTCTAATCTCTCTAAATGCCCAACGGGAAGTCTGAGATATCAGGTCAGAGAATAAGACTCAAAATGTGACCAAGCATTCAGTGCCTGCTCATTACTTACTTACTAACATCTTTTCATTCAGTTCAATAGGCCTGAATTCTGTCATCTGGTCACTGCTAATAAAATACCACACCATGTGCAATAACATCACTGAAATTCTTTGATTTTTTTCTACATTTTAACTATAGCTAATAGTGGTGCTTACCAAAGAATAATTTACACACATGCAACCGTCTCCTGAATTTAAAAGTGGCAGGACGACTAGTGGCATGACTGTCTGTCACATTCCTTTAATATGGATTCAATGTATGGAGAACACTGATGGATGATACAGGCCTTATACAGGCTGAGGATGAAGATTTACATAAATACGACATGAGATGTTGGATGTCAGTTTTTGTAGTACACATTTTTAGACCAACTGAAGGCGGGTATTACAGGTACAGATTGATAACAGCACAAGTTATACAATTATTTAAACATCTACATTTGTATCATCTCTTTGAATATGTGTTTCAGGAACAAAATCATGCGCATAAAGTCGCTGAATTAAGAAGACAAGAATGCGTGGACGAGGCTGACGGGTGAGAAGAAAGACTTTACAGCAAATGGCGAGTAAAAGAAAAATCAGTTGAAAGATGGAGGTAGAGAGGTGAGAGCATAAACATTGGTAGAGAAATAGAGTGAGCTAAGGTGTGTGTGTGTGTGTGTGGGGGGGGGGGGGGGTGTAGTGGAGGGTGGTGGTGGTGGGGTTTAGTGTGAAAGGGGTTAATAGCAAAGTGGAGGCTCAGAGCTGATCGAAATGCAGAGCGCGTCCCCCCAGCCCTGTGCTCAGTGATGAGTTGGAGCTGAGATCTGGCGCCCGCTATAAAGGAGCTCATTGAAAATAATTCAGAGTGACGGCTGTGCAGCAAGGGAAACAGGGGAGGAGTGGTGGTGGGGGTGGTGTTGGGGGTGTGGGGCCGGGGAGGGAGGGAAGGAGGAAGTGAGGGAGAAGGTGGTATAGCTACAAAGGGAACTAGATGGAGAGCGAAAAGGGTAGCAGGAAGAAAGACAGGTGGAGATTGAAATACGAGGGGAGACGGGCATGGACGACAGTTGATAAGGTGAGAGGGGTCAAAATTATGAAGGAGTATAGAAAGTAAAAATAACAATCAGTGTGTAGAGAAGATGGAGCTGTGCGTGTGTGTGTGTGGAGAGAGCTGTATGGTGCCACAGTGAAGGAATCATACAGGACTCAACACTCTTTCACTCGAGTCAACAATCAAAAACAACAACATTCTGAGCCCACAACCATTACACGGCAAACACAAAGCTGCTGCACAGATTGAACAATGCAGAGTCTTCAACAGTGGTTGTGTCACGTGAAGAACTCAAGATGGCAGCTGCCAGTTTTTTTGTTTTTTGTTTTTTACTGGAGATATTAGCAGTAAAAGACAGGTCACTTTTTAAAATGACACTGAAAAACAACACAAGTAGATCAAACTGAGGCACAATTTTAAAGACAAGGTTAAGAATTTTCTGTGAAACAAAGAACAGAGAGCTAGTTAAAGGTTTGAAGTGACCAGGCCACTGAATGCCTTTAAAATAGACAGTAAGATTTTAACATCAATTTAATACCACACTGGAAGCCAATAAGGAGGTAGGCGGTAGGCGAGAGACTAGGAGAAGGAAGACATAACATAAAGGAAGTCATACTAGTCTAAGCAATACAAAATAAAGCGTTGTGAAGGTCATGGGATAAAGAAAGACTTTTGTATTTTGTTGTTCAATGAGCTGGAGCTGAATCCATTGAACCGATTTGTCTCCATAGGACATTTTAGCATAATCAACAAAACCCGTCGAGATTCTTAAATATGAGTCATGACAGCTCAAAGTGATATTCATAATCTTAATATCTAAACTTTCAGCTGGAGAAAGTTACTGGCTTTACAATATCTGATATTATCGACAGCTCTTAAAGGTTCTAAATCACCGTGGTTATTCTGTTTTTAGCAGTGAGTAGATAGATAGAGTGCCATAACCAAAAAAAAAGTAGTATCCAAGTATCCAACAGCAAGCATTTATTGGGGAAAGAAAAAAAGAACAGTGTCTAGAATGAACCCTTAAGGAACTCCACAGGAGGTGCTAATGGTGGAGCAATTTATGAGAAATTGCCTGAACTGACATAAAAAAGACCCAATCGACTATTCCTAGAGCTATTCCATTTATATCAAACACAGTACACTGAGGATACCTTTAGTCTGTTAGTCCTCCTGTCATACATGCAGGTGTTCTTGTAGTTTTTATCTCATGTGTATCTTGTCTTATGTGTAAAATACTGAATGAATAATATTAATTCAATGTTGCGCAATGGTTTTATCGACGCAGACTTAGTCATGTGAAGGCTTAAAAATTCTGTGCATAGTCAATATAGCACAATATGTATCAGTTGAACTAATTAAAGCTTTAATTAGACTTACACAACAGACGTTTGGATATATGAGGTTTGCTTTTTATCAGGCACTCACACATTATTAAGTAGAAACAGTCAAATATTGAGTTGGAAAGTGGTAGTGCAGCATTACCAGCAGGGATGTAGTGGTAGGTAAACGCACGTAAACGCCGTTTACCCACCTCCAGAACCTCTAAATATAGTTTACGCACGTTCAATCATAGTTTATCCACCTCTACATACAGTTTACGCACGCATGTCTCTTGTTTTATAAACTACAGATATTAATAACGCTTTCCCGTTATTTTTCAATTGCCTACAACTAGTAGATCCTGCAAGCATGAGTTCTTGTGGGTTTTATCACTGCGTAGCCTATACGCGTAGTAATTCGCCCTCTTGCGGGAGCCAGCAGACTGCGAGATTTCATCCACACGTTTACATTAGCTTCGCTACCAACTACAGTGCTTCTATCCACAAGACAGAGCACCTTGCATGTTACTGATTACGTACGTGTGTGAAGTTATGGTGAAATGGATATTAGGCGATTTCTAAAGCGTCGAGGCAGCAATCTTCCAGCTGAGACCAGCAAAATATCTCGACACAGTGAGTCCAAAAAGAATCCTAAACTTCACGTTTTAAGGATGAACTCTGCATCGTTTTGGTTTGTGGACCATGCCACTAACTAACGTTAGGTTGTTAACTCGTGCCAACAAATTAGCCTACATTTCTGGCAGACAATGGCGTTGTTAGTGCAGTCTAAAGTTTTTGGTAATTATCATATCAACATAAATTCAGTATTTGTAGCGCATTATAAGACAAATAGTTGCCATTTCATGTTAATCTCGAAGTCATTATGACAGCATGCTAACTTCATGTCACGGATATACTGTAATAGGCCTATAGAGAACTTAGCCTAAAGTAACGTTAGGCAAGTCACTCCTCCCCGCCCTTCTCTGTGTGTGGGTGTGTGTTTATTTTTTATTTGTTTTTTTAAGAAGGCTATAGCATTCAGATTGGGCAGAAATACTTGTCCACATGTGTACTTAGCCGTTTTAATTTAATTTTACAGATAGGGGTGGAGAGACAGACACTGTTGCGGGGCCAGGAGAAACAGCAGGAGGAGAGACAGAAGGAGGAGATAGTGAGACGAGGAAAATAGGGCAAAGAGAGGATGAAGAAGCAGCCTCAACTACAAGAGAAGAAAAGGGAAGAAAAGACAGAAGGCAAATAGATGGAGACGTGCTTCAGATCCACGTGCACGTCCCTGCACACTAAAATATCCAACAGACAAAGAGGCTCTGTGGGCACTGTTGTGAGTGACATTATGACTATGGGTAGCTACAAAGTTAAGTTCAGTGCTATAATGATTATTTGATATTGTTCTTTTTTTTGCTTTCTTTCACACTGACATTATTTTTCTCTTTATTAAGATTTAATAAACCTCAAACATGCGTATTGTGTATCTCGAATTATGACTGATACAGAGTAGAGACCTCAGGGAACCCTTGTCACACACAAACATACATACATGCATTCACACACATACAAGTACACACACATGCACATTTACAAACACTCATACACACACAATCCTATGTCTCAGAAAAGTTGTTTCATAAAATACACATCGTAGCCTCCTTGCGTCATGCTTGCGTCGACTATGAATTGGCCCTTACAACGTCGTGGTCCCCCGATCCCAAAATGTATAGTTTACCCACCTCTTTTTTTTACCACTACATCCCTGATTACCAGTAGATGGGCAAATAATTTAAAGTTCATCCTGAGAAGAAAAAGTCATCCTCTAAGCAAATCAAATCAAATCAATTTTATTTGTATAGCCCAAAGTCACAAAGTACCTTTGCCTTGGAGGGCTTTACAATCTGTACAGGGAGTGACACCCTCTGTCCTTAGAAACTCGGTTCGAGTGAGGAAAAGAGTCCCCCGGCAGTCTAATCCTATGGCAGCATAACTAAGGGATGACCTGAGCCAGCCCTAACTATAAGCTTTATCAAAAAGGAAAGTCTTAAGTCTACTCTTAAAAGTGTTGACCGTGTCTGCCTCCTGAACCCAGATTGGTAGTTTGTTCCACAGAAGAGGAGCCTGACAGCTGAAAGCTCTGGCTCCCAATCTACTTTTGGAGACTATAGGAACCACAAGGAACCCAGCGTCCTGAGAGCGCAGTGTTCTAGAGGGGTAGTAAGGTATTATGAGCTCTTTTAGATATGATGGTGACTGACCATGAAGAGATTTGAGAGATGTGCCCATTAGATCTTGATATTTCTGTCATGTAATATTTTGGCCTGATGGTGGTGCTAAGGGAGGGGTTTAGGAGGTCATTAGCAATGTTAGAATTCATTCTCTGGGGACTATAAATATATATAGCGAGGTGGCAATCTGCCCAGTGTTTGTTGAGTGCTACCAGGGTAGGAAGTTTGACGGTGTATAAAATGCAGTGGTATAAAAATGAGTCACAAACTTCATTGCATGAGGAAAGAGCACTGCACAGCCAACCATCAATTGTAGAAGCAATACCAAAGTAACTTTTCTACAGTGTGCTAACACCAAACAAAGCTCTCTTAGCAAATGCCTTCCTCAACACTTTGGCCCATGTGCCAAAGGCTTTGCTCACCTAGAAGCCCCGACACATCAGCACAGTGCTAAAGGCAGCACAAGTCGGCACCTTACTGTGGCTGTTTGACCACTGCTGTCAACACACACAGATGAGAGAAGGAGGTTACAACCCAGCTGTGGGGTTAAAGTTTACATTGTATCACCAGCGTGAGGACAGACGTGTCACCACACCGCCAAATGACTCGTCTCAGAAAGAAGAAAGAAATAAAGATAGAAAAATGGGGGGAGACAGAGTGCAGGGTGGGAGGAGTGGGAGGTGTAAGTCATGGCCTCCTCTCAGTGGCCTTACTATATTAATGTGGACCCCTCCAAGACCTCTATTAAACTGTGCAAAGCTCATCTGGAGGAGCAGGCACATCTTTTATGCTAACACCACTGTGTTAAGCACACAGGGAGCCTGCAGAGAGGCAGGCGGGGGGTTAATGGGGCTTGATGCTCTGCAGGGGGGCAAGATGAGGATGGGATGGGTGAGTCAGGGAGATGGGATGGGTGAGGTGCGTCAGACCACAGCAACACCCAGCTGAGACTTTCACCCCCTGTTCCGGAGCTGTTACCCTCTATAGTCATAAATGCTGTGTACACTGAAGTGGAAAGAGTAGGAGCACGGGGGTTGTTTAGATTCTGGCCCTAAAATGAAATAATTATTACAAGTTAGATCTAAGTTTCAGATTTCTTTTAATTGTGATACATAAGAATGATCCCTCTTTAACGTGTCCCACCTTCTATTTACATGTTAAATGTCAATACGTGTTAAATTCACTAAAATCTGTGCACGGTACACTGTAAAAGTTTGCTGTACATACTCTTGTACAATATATTTTATTCACTATTGCTATTTTGATATTTTATATTATGTATAGTTTACTTTATATTTTTATTCTTATGTTGTCAATCGTCAAAGTGTGTTCTATCTATCTATCTATCTATCTATCTATCTATCTATCTATCTATCTATCTATCTATCTATCTATCTATCTATCTATCTATCTATCTAAAACGGCAGCTGGGGTTGCCATAACTTAACAGTATCGTAAACGTAATGGTACGGTAACGTTTTCTAATATTACGGTAACAGGACATTAATACTGTAGATTTTACAGTTAATGTTGGTGTTTTTACCATATTTTATTGTATACTGTAACTACAATTAGTTTTTCCATTAAAAGAAACGCTGTTTTCTCATTCAATATCACAGTGTACATACATGCAGTCAAAGATCTGAAGGGTTCATGAGGAGAATTTAATCAGATTATAGGTCTTTCTGATAATAAACTGTATTATATAAAAATGTTTACATTGTGAGGCCACTTAAGTCACAAATCTCTATTTGGTAAAAAATGTTGTTATGCCATGTTAGTTATGTTCTGCTAGTATTTATTTGTAAAGCTGATGTATGCATGTATGTGTATGTATGTGTATCTATGCATGTAGAATAGTTTCAGTTCGGCTTATTACAGTTTCTGTGTGCATGGCACAGAAAAATGTGTATACAAGTTGGTATTACAATGAGCTACAAGTTTCCACATGAAGGACAATGTTCAGGTCTGTAATGGTCCAGGTTGTGGGAATAATTTTGGATTATTTTAGTAATATAAGTTGTTAATGTTCATTAAATCACCCTTCAAGCTTCATTAAAATACACAGCAGAATAGAGGCCCAGGTGCTTGGAGTATATGGTAAAATGGCATCTAAAACTGATATTCTTAATTTTCTATATACCCCTCTATGTCGGTGTATATAGAATTTATTACTATTTTTCGGTTAAATGAGACATAACATTGTGTTTCCACTTGTTGAATGTATTCAATCTTTTATCTCTGGTTTGGTCTTCACCAGAGGAAAACAAATCTAACTCTAACTGCTAAGCGTTCCATCCTGTTCTCCAGCTAGTTTCTAAATATGTCTGTCGCTGCTAGAGGCTGGAAAGCTTTCTGTGGGTTCAACACTATCTTTCTCAGGACATATGTGATATTAAATATAGTGATTTGGCCCATTTGAAAAATAAAATATTGATAAGTACAGCTTAAGTCCACCACCATGTTTCTATAGTAGTCAAAAACAGATAATTAAACACTAGCTCCAATAGGACCTTTCACGCTATTTTTGTGCCCACTGTAGTTTCTCCTTCACGCTTGAAAGGGGAGGCTAGGTGAGGGGTATTCAGTTGTTTTCCAATAAAATGCTCAAACACGTACAAAACATGCTCAGTGACAGTAAGGAGAGCAAATATAATTTGTCATATCCCCTCTTGGCTGCAGTCACTGACAGAGAGGCCAGTGTAATACACACTAACACCACAGGTAGATCTGTGTGTGTTCATTCAGCTGCATGCACTTTATCACCGCTGACAAATGAACCATGTTTTCTCTCTAAACTGTGAATGCATTAAAGCATGCAGGACTCATGAAAGTACATATTCATAAATCAGTGTACAATGGTGGACAATGGTGGACCATACACACACTCTCACAAAGCACGTACACCTCTAAAATAGATAGTTGAGCCTTGGCTCATTGCTTGGGCCACTTTCTGAACACTACCACGTCTATGATGAGATATCGAGCTGGGGCTTCTCACCGCACTCTGATTTATAAAAGACCATCTCGGAGCATGCTGCTGTCCTCGCTTTGTATTTCACCACAGCAGCTTTTCAACTTTAAAGGCGGGGGCAATTCACAAGGGCTATGTGGAAAAGTGAGGAGGGGTGGGGGTGGGGGTTATCTAGGGTCGAGAACAAAAAAAAAGCTGCTTGGAAGTTTAGAGACAAATTTGAACTTGGTAAAAAAATCGGATTAATTCCAGAATAAGTCTAACAAATCAACTGGCAAGCATCTTTTGGACAGAGATGAAGGAGAGACGGGGAGGGAGATGGGGGTGAACAGGAGGGTGTGTTTGCATATGAACATCTTCGCTATCTCCAGAGTGGGATCAAATCACAGCCGCATGCTCTCTCTCTCTTTTTGTTGTTGTTGTTTTTGTTTTTTTCAATAGCTGATCAATTTAGCGTGGCTCAGAACATTGCGGTAAACATCAACAGAGTCATTTTCTGGCATATTAATGTTTACATCCAATCAGCAGGATGTGGGGGCAGCCTAATTAACTCAATCAGCTGAAGGAATGCACCAGCAAATGAGAGCCCCACCTAGGGACTGCACACAATTGATCACTTCAACCGACTCTCCACTCAATTGTTTCTTGACAGCACTTCAGAGCACCTGAATAAGTGAGGGTGCATATGGTGATTTAAAAAAAAACATTTTCTCCCTTTATTTTTTTTCCTTTCTCATAACCATGTTTGAAAGAGATACTGCCAGCATCATAATCTAAGTTTGTAGAGGGAAGAAATAGTTGGCGTAAAGCAGCAGCAGCAGTACTATAATCTTTTCAGTTATTCCACCCAGCAGTTTAATTACCACTGGAAGAGCACAAATGATCAAACTGAATATGTTCTCCATTTTGGAGAAATGATTTCTTTCTCTGGCATGAAATTGATCAAGAATTGATTTGGGATGGGATGTGAAGGTGGGATATGGATGATTGCAGACAATCAGTGAGTTGCACCCAAGTAATGCCTTTTTACTGTGAGCTCACCTATCAGTTTCTCTCATGTAGCAGAACCACAAGCTACTTTGTGCGTGAGTGTGTGTCTTGGAGTGTGTGTGTTTTGCGGAGGAGGGAGGCGGGGATAGGGGGTGAAGGGAGGCTGCAATATCAGACCAAGACAGAAAAAAAAGAAAAAAATCTGAACCCAAACACAATAATAAAAACCCTGGCGTTATCTTCTACGCTCCCAACACACACCACCCCTCTGCCTCTGTCCCTGCCCATCTCTGTCTGTCTTGCTCTCTCGCATCTTCTTTCTTTTTTCCCCCCTCTAAACTAGCCTTGCTTCCTTTCCTTACCGCCCTCCATGTGTATGAAAAATCAGCAAATAAAAAGTTACATTAACCCCGCAATGACCTTTCCCACGTAATACACTACAGCCTGATGGGCCAACCCGGGAGCTTCATCGAAAAGCTGTCATTCTCTGCTATCCCAAGCACTGCCTGGGGAACATTTACCGGATAATTAATATATTAAATGCATGAAAAATAGTTACACAGGGGCCCCTTTGTCAGCTCTTCCACCGCACGGGGGAAGAGGGATACAGCCTGTGAACCATCAATATACAAGCATCCTACTTCAATGGGCCATCATAAAAACTGCTCATAATTTTATGGCTTCATTCACGGCCCCCGCTGTAAAGGAAGGCCATATTTCCTCGTAATTCACTGGAGCTCACCGTGGCTTTTTTATGATTTGGCGGTTTTAAGCCGCCGCTGCCGCCGCAATTATGGAGGTGCTCCTGGCCCCGGCGTGAAGGACGAGCAGGGGTCAGCAGTGAGCAGAGGCGTGACGGAGTGTGACTGAGGCGCTCCACACACACACACACACACACACACACATGCACCACCTTTGGCTTCCTGCACCTTGGTGCTGGTTGCGTGCAGCTGACACACCGTCGGTCAGCCCTGTTGCTGTCCTCTCAGTCATTAAGAGCTCAGATCTGATGCTTCAGATCAGCAGGTTTAAGCTCTCTCTGTGACTCTTTCAGCCTTAAGTTAAGATGTTGTCTATTTAAGTGCCAACATCTTAACTCCACCTGGACTGGTGACCCATATGACGTTAAAAAAACACATATTTTCTCACTTGACTCTAATGGTGTCACTGTCACCAAGTGCTTGCTCATGGTGGGAATTGTTGAGTAGGAATTGTATGATTTAGCGCTTTATAAATAAAATGGAATTGTTTGCATCATTTTTTTACTAGCTAGCAGATGCCATTGTCACCCCATTATATCATATATTAGTTTATTATTTATTAACATAAGGATCTCTGTATGTCTTCTTCTCCCCGAATGTTGATCTTAAACTTAGTTTGTGTAGAGACCACTCTGTGTGATTTGGGGCTGGGAACAGTGAGAGAAACCAGCTGAAATCTTTGGTCATCAATCCAGAATGCTGGTCCTACATGACTCACAGCACAGATACACCAACCGATGACCATTCTGAAGCTTGAAAAATCTCAGATCGATGTCTTACAGTCTGACCCATCTTGCACAGGGTGACATGCAATCATGCAATCATAATGCACAATCTCTATACTACACTATAAAAGGGAATCCACTACCTTACTACTCAAACTTTGCCATTATCTGCACCGCTCATCCTCATCAAGGTCACAGTGAGGCTGGAGCCTATTGCAACTGACTTTGGGCCAAAGGCACCCTTGACAAGATGCCAGCTCATCGCAGGGCACAGAGAGGCAAACAATAACACTCACATTCACACTCATGGCTAATTTAGAGTGCACGTCTTGTGGGACTGTGGGAAGAACTTGCATCACTTGAAAAACTGTAAGCACCTATGCATTCTCTATGTCACACAACTCAAAACATCACAGTCCTGCACAGAGTACACATGAATGAGTACACATCACTGAATGTATCATATGGGCTTCACACACTGTGCCACTACAACAGGCCACTACTTCACATACAAGGTAGGAAAGCTGTCAGAGATCCTTAAATTCAACATCACCCTCCATCCTTGAGTGTTGAAGGTATAATTCCTTCAGGCACAGCTGCAATATGTTCTGGTTGCACTGCAGATTTTAAACATTACAAAACATTTTTGTTTAAAATACAATTAAACCGAAAATGTCCTGACGGGTAAACTAGACACCCCAGTGTGTGATTTGAGACTCTTGTCTCAGTTATAGAATACATGGATGCATATGACAGAAAATCAGGTGATTTTCTTTGTTTGCAATAAAAAAACAGAAAAAAGATTGCATTTGATTCATAAAACCTTGAGTTCATTATGTATAAACACTGCAGACATGCTCCATTTCTCAGTCTGGTTTGTGTGTGATTAAACAGCAGTGTGCTATTTACATGGCAAATTAACTTGAGACCGTGTGATGGCTATTATCCTCCTACAGACACGTGAACAAATACCCGGATACTGTACGGACTCAGAGCAGCAGGCGCACATGCACATAGACAAACACAGAAGCATATGTTTGCTGGCATGGAGAACAAACACACACAGTATGCTTGTGCACAGAGCACATATTTGCACTCTTATTGAGAACTGACAGACATATTCACCCACATGTCATATAAGCACTATATATGCATATTTGAGATGTGCGCCCACTTACATGCATACATATGCATGCATGTTATCTAATTATCACAGTAATAACTAACTGCACTCTTGCAGTAAAAATAAAAAAAAGTTCTTCTTCCAGATTTGTGATTATCCAAAGAACACAGCGACACATGACCCGGTTCATGCCAGAAAGAAATTGTTCCTCTTTTACAGAAGGCATTCCCATAAATATAATCATGCCTGCACGCCTATTCGTTACCAAGAAATATACCCCAAAACCTAGACGTTGATAATAGTCCTATTCATTAAATATTACTCTTGTCAAACGGGTGCTGCGGGTAGAGGGGCATTTCATTTCTGATGAAATACAAGCCTGAAGAAAGAGACAGAGATCCTGGAAGAAAACCACATTAATTTTCTGGAGCAAATGCCCCCGATTCCGCCAAATGACATTTTGTACCACCAGCGTTTTATAATGTGACACAAATGGCATTGAGGTACAATTTAATACCAAAATACTGAGTCAGGAGAACTTTCCCAGGATTCAGTGAGGGGAAATCACCAGACTGTAAGGTCAAGCTAAGGATTCAAGTACTGCTTTGCTATTTAAACACGTTAGCTCAGAAGTAGCTTATAACCCCAATAACACGGGGACGGTTCAGTTTAGTGACTGGCACAAATGATAATGAGACTGTACTGGATTACTGAACCTGTTTTGATCCACAGAGACAAGTATTGAGTCAGGTGTCGTATCATTTACAGACAGATCTTTCTCCTCTTAAAACAAGTCCAAGAGGGGACTAGCATAATGTCCCTGTGTTGTACCTGTTGGTAAAACCAACACCCATACATCAAAAGTATCACAGCCTTAGCCAGGATTTTAGAAATATCAGTTAGATTTCATTTCAAAGCCTTCTCCTCACTGCTGGTCCAAATTCAAATCATTCATTTATTATTGGCCTGAAAATTATTAAATATATTAAGTCCAAATACAGAGTAGAATTGGCCCATAAAACATCCATCAGGTGTTAGTTTGCATCCCCAAAGGTTACAGTACAGTAGTCCCCCTATAACTGGTCCAGTGATTCATTAGTCTTCGTTGTTCTCATTGACGTCTGTTTCCCTGAACTTTGTGGGCAGATTTTAAGGGATACCACCCATGAAAAGTAGAGATAGTAAAATGATCTTGATCAATGTAACGGACACCAGCTGTTTCAATAACAACTGCTACCACACTGTCTGTGTCAAGTGAAAAACAGAAAAACAAAAATGAAGCGGGACTCAGTTTTCAGTTCATCAGGCTTGCTGTAGCACTGAATAAAGTAATAAAGTGCTTCTTCACAGTGTTGGGCAAGTTACTCTAAAAAGTTACTAGTTATAGTTACTAGTTACTTCTCCCAGAAAGTAACTAAAGTAGTTACTGAGTTACACCCTCTCTTTCTCTTCCTATCTCCCCCTCCCTCTCCATCTGTGGACATGTCTCATTAATGCATGTTACTAACCAAACTTCCCCAGAGTTTTTGTGCTTTGTTGTCCAGCAGGTTCTCGTGGATCGTGGCTGCTGCTGTGATCCTGCACGACGTCCACTACATATATTATTACTGTCATTATTGCTACCATATCTGCTATTGTGGTCACTTTATCATTCATTGTGATTCATTGTCATTTTGTCAGTCATTGTAATTGTACAATATGTTTGTGTTAATTTGTCCTCTACACGTGACATCCATTGCACGTCTGTCCGTCCTGGGACAGGGATCCCTCCTCTGTGGCTCTTCCTGAGGTTTCTTTCACCTTTTTTCCCTGTTAAAGGTTTTTTGTGGGCAAGTTTTTCCTCACTCGAACCGAGGGTCTAAGGACAGAGGGTGTCACTCCCTGTACAGATTGTAAAGCCCTCTGAGGCAAATGTACTTTGTGACTTTGGGCTATACAAATAAAATTAATTTGATTTGATTTACTTTAAGTATTTTTTTAAATGCTCAAATGTGTCAAAGAATTTGGACCCTACCTCCATCGCTCTTTAACGGAACTTAAAATACATGTGCGTGTTCAGTTATTTATGACATATACTATACTATACTTCCATTTAAAGAAGGCTTTTGGACTCTTCGTTCTCGCCAGTCCTGTTTCCCGTTGACTCACGTGAATGTCCTGTGTCGTCTTTGTGTGTCAATTTGTGTAAGCAACACCCGCCCAACTCCACCTCTGATTGGCTTGCCACGGAATTTTACTCAACCTCAGCCAATCGTCATCATTTATGCGACTATCTCGTGCCCCCGTCCTCACCAAGGAAGGAGGAACAAGAAAAATCGTTGCCGCTCAGCTCAGAGATCTAGTTAGTCTGATGAAGAACAGCTGCCTTTTTTTGGCAGTTACGATAACGGCATTATAATGATGGGAAGAGTAATAAATTAGATTACTTGTTACTGAAAAAAGTAACACCGTTATTTATAGAGCCTTTATTTCCAACACAGCTTCTTACCTGTTCTGGCACATTGAGGGTTTTCATCATTTCAGTTATTTCCCAGGGCCTAACACTCCTCACCCCCTCTGAAATTCCTGAACAAACACTTTCCAAAGTGTTCTTGTTTGTAAAATGACAGTGTGTTTTGTACACCACTGAGTCTATTTAATCAAACAGTGTAGCATTTATACAATCAAACAAAACAAATCAAAACTCATTTTTGCTAATGACAATATTTTGTGACACCAAATGAAGAATGTTACCAGTCTGAGTCATTTCAGGGGCATGCTGGTTTGCAGGCAGGTTTAACTGGGCTTTACCAGTCGTACTGTGAAACATCAGAAATCTGACACCTTAACTAACCGATATTTTTAGTCTATTCAAATTAATCCCAATTTATAAATTGCATGGCAAATTAACTCAGATCTTCTATTTAGGCCTAGATACAATTGCCCTCTGCCTCCTTTCAATCCTTCTCACTGCTTGAGGGAACCACATTCATATGCTCTAAATTCAAAGAGGACGCGGAGGGTTAAACAGGATGTTGTAGCCAAACTGGTGAGGCAGCATTGTGAGTGTAGAATACGGAATATAGGTGATCCCGGAGAGCTCACACTAAGCAAGCTTAATCCTGTTGACTAAGAATGGGCACAGGGAGCCATGCCAGCCAGCATTGAGCTGTGGGTGTATGGAGAGACGACAGGGGAATTACTCACCATGGCAAGGGTGGTCCTCTAAAGCACAAGTTGCAGCTGCCGATGGCTGCCAGTGGGCAGCAGTGCTGGGACACGCTTACTGGTCGGCTGGTTCCCTGCCACAAATCCCCACTCTCACTGATCGGAAGTGCTGCAAACCGGGCCTTTCACGGCTCGAACCTGGAGGAGGTGTTGACCTGGGAGGTCATACATTTCACAACAATGAGTTCTGAAATGTATGACATCCTAGTTGAAGACAGCAACAATAATTACGTGCTGTGTGCTCTGAGAGTAGTTTAAATACTGCAGCCATGATGGTTTGACAAGTCATGGGTCAATAGACAAAACACTGTTGATTCTGCAAAACTCTGATTACGTTCAAGTTACAAGTTTTACAAGTATACAAGTTTTTGTTAATATCCAAAAAACACTACACATGACAGACAGACAATTCTGTAGCTTAGCTACAACACAAATGTTCAGTTCCCATACAGGAAGTAAAATGTCCTTGATGAAGCTGTGAAGTAAAGCTAATACGTAAAACTGCAGTTCCCTCAAACGACCTCTTGAGGCTGGCTCTAGAAGTGAGTCAGTCTCCATAAGTCCCCATGTTCAAATGTCCAACTTCACAGCAGAAATAAACATGTTTACAGCCTGGTACAAAAAACAGTTTTGGTCTCTGTAGCTAATTTCCCCGTTCATGACAACTGTACTGAGGGTGAATTTAAATACAACTCACCTGTTCAGATTATATTAAGGATTAAAGTTATGCAGGGTTAAGAGTGTGGACGCTTTGATTGGCTGGTTGGTGGGTACTGTTTGAGCAACCAGGGTCCATTCAGCCTGATTTTGCTCCACCCATGCTCGACAGGTTGGAGGTTGGAGTGGTGGACTGATTAAAAGAATAAAATGTAGATTAAAGATTATAGATTAAAAAGCCTGAGGTTAGAAATGAATGCCCGAAAACATTTTCTGGGATTGTTGAGCATTATCATTCTACCTGACAAAAAGGCTCACTGGAGGTTGGTTTGCAATGAATGAATGAATTCCAAGAATTTGCTACGTGTTTGGTGAAAATGTACTTTGTGTTGTTGTTCTACTTTCATGGTGCATATTTTGATATGAAACTAGATATTTTCTATAAACTTTGGAAAACTTCAGCTTCAAATTTGGTTCACAGATATAACAGTAGTACTGATCTTCTCAACAAACCATACGCAGCTATTCCTTTAAAACAAGCTACTGCAACACGCATGCATTTTTTTTCCTTAATCTACCCCAAAGCTAGTAATAAAACAACAGACTACAACGGACACAATACAACAGACCTAAAATCTGAGTTTTGACTCTGTTATGATCTCGATCTCAATGATCTCTTCCTAAAATGATAACCTAGGGTGTAAATAAAGATAAAAATTTAATTGAAACTGTTACTAGGAGTAATTAAATGTAACCTTTAGATTGTACACAACAAGAAGCCCTTTTTACCAAAGTTTTGCTGTGGTTAAGGTTCTGCTAATTTCACAAAGAAAAAAACAAACAAACAGAAAAAAGCTATTTTGTGATGCAGCAGAAAAAAACTCTTTGGGCTTTTAGGTTTTTGCTGCCTATTTTAAAATACCAAATTCATAAAGAACAATCATTTCTCCATAGTAGCCTTATGGGCAGAATACATGCACTAATTCAACAGCCGGCCTAGCTCTGAAGGTTAGCCTTAACAGCATTAACAAAGAGAAATCCTGTGGAAATGTGCGACCTGTTGAAATCTCTCACTTCAGATTAGCGCTGTCTAACCGATTAGCACATTCTCATACACGTAAAGCCATAAGGAGCGGAGACGATGCCACTTAAAAGCTACATTGTTCTGCAGAGTGAACATGTCAATCCTAATTCCTTTAGCCGCGGTTAACAACCCATCAGCAAACTGGCAGTTGCAGATTGAACACTAGTTGAGTCTTAGTCCTGCGCAGAGATCTTCCAGAGGCATTACACCAGGGTGTCATCCTCTAATACCATGATCTAGATTGAGGGAGAATACACAAAGGCAAATATTAGACACATTGTCAGTGCTGTGCTCTTCTCCAACGACACCCCCCTCGTGGTTCACTTCTTCACCCTTAAACGAGTGAATATGAGCTAGTTAATCAGCTCTGCTTGAAGTTAGTGAGGTGATACAGAGCGACGTCTTCCTCCATGACCACCGCAAAGGGGCCTCTGCTCGCCCCTTCAGTGAAAGCAATGAGATGGGAGGGACTCCTCAGGGGGCCGTAAGAAGAGTTCACCTCCACCCCTCCATTAAATCAGCCCTCCCTCCTTGGGAGGAGGCTTTTCTTTATGAGCTGTGTCCTGATGGGCCAGCAGACGGCCGGGTAAAGGCCAGGCGTGCCACTTGGGTGCCTCCAGAAGGAGAGCAAGCAAGCGGAAGGGGCAGTTAGTGGCGCAAGCAACACCTCTGTGCACACACACACACACACACATCTGAGCCAAAACAATCATAGAGGGGCATTCCCTTCCACTGCTTACATGCATGTACTGTAAGTGTGTGCGTCTGTGTGTGAACAGGGAGCATAAAGCTCAGTTTCACTACACAGGCTTCCATTCACAGGCCTGTCATCAAGATATGGGGCTATTTGAAGGATAGCATCCACTTTAGTGCAGATTGTTCTGGTCCCACCAAGTTTAAAATGTGAAAAATTGTTAATGGAGGCCATGAGATGTGTATTAAGCCTCTAGACCCCAGTAGAATTATTTTTTTAAGAGATATTTTTTGGCCTTTTCAAGTTTTATTGTATAAAGACAGCTGAAGAGTGACAGGAACGTGGGGAGAGGGAGATGGGGAGAGACATGCAGCAGGGCCGCTGAGGCAAGGAGCAAGCCTTTTGCACATGGGCAACTGAGCTAAACACCGACTCATACCCCAGTAGAATCCTTAAATGTTGCTGCATTGAGAATCATACCTGAAATGAGCATTTTATCCTCCTCAATCAACAAACTGCTTGCTCTCACAAACCGATAGAAACTGACAATCACATGATGTTTTGATTTTAAAAAACACTGTCTCTGCTGATGAGTCAGCAGAGACAGTGTTTTACATTTACAGAAGAAAAATATAGATATCAACATATTGATGTATATTTACTGTTTCGGTTATTGATGAGAACTTAAACTATCTAAATTAGAAAGTTCAGTAGGCTCGACAAGCTTAAACACACAGTCTGACACATCATCACCTTATGAAGTCATTATGGCTCATGCATTAGCATTATTTACACATTTTGTATCGTGTTTGTATCCACCTGATGTATGTGAGCCTAATATAAACTCTATAAGCTGCTTTGGTTTCTGCTGACACCAACTAGAGAAAAGTCACTGAAAAAATAGAATTGAACACTGCAACAAAGGATTTCTAGTGAGTCCCAACAGTGGAGAAGATTTGTAGAGTACTCTTGAACAGAGGCATAGCACAAAAATCTGGATCCTGTGCATAGGCATTCTTCAAGGACCACTGCGCATATCCACAGCAATTCCACAGCTACGGTGTCTTTGTGTGCCCACTTCCAGTCTACACCCCTGATTTCTAGTATTGGTCAATACACACACTTTTTCAGACAGGTGAAGAAAGGACTCAGAGTTATGACCTCATTATTTATCACCACAAGAAACAGAAGTCACGTTACACATTTGTCCTGTTGTTAATGGGAGAAAATGTGGAATAATTCAGCTTTAAAATGTGCGCACAGTTCTAAAGGAAGCATAACTACTGACATTTTGCTCGGTGGACTACTTAAAAATGCCTGTAAGCAGTGGCCTCATTGGAGCCGTGATACTTTCCACAGCTTATTAATCACAAAGCCACTCTACATGTTACACTGGGCTTTGAATGATGTGATTAAGAAGAGGTCACCGTTGAAGCCACTGTGTGCCTGATAAAAGATGAGGAGAAAAGACAACAAGCAGCAGGCAGCAGTCATTCCACTGTCACCAACTTAAGATGTGACAGAGTTTAAGTAAGTGTGCCTGTAAAATTTTGTGAAAAGCAGTGTGTGTGTGTGTGTGTGTGTGTGTGTGTGTGTGTGTGTGTGTGTGTGTGTGTGTGTGTGTGTGTGTGCGTGCATGCACGTGTGCGCGTGCACAGGGGACAGCCCCGGGCCAAGCAGCTGTGAGCAGATGTCAGCGTAAGTGAACGAGGGACTTGGAAGAGAGAGAGAAATGTGGCTGGGCCAGCCCTCTAATTTACGCATGAGTGGTGCTGCACCACCGATATTTACATTTAAATTGATGTTTCAGATACTTAATTAAAGACGAGGACTGGGCTCTTCTGGTCGGCGGCGGCCTCTTCCTCATCTTCCTCCTCCTCGGCAGAGTGCACAGACTGCTCACTGGAACCTGCAGCACTTCCCTGAGCCCTGTCAACAATATTTCACTGGAGGCCAGTTAGTGACAATGCACCCTGTTTTGCTTCTATGGTAATTTTTCTGGGTGCATTATTGAATACACAATGCCCCCTGGTGGTTTGTAAAGCAGGCCCATACACACACACACACACACACACACACACACACACACACACACACACACACACACAATGCAGCTCCTCCCTCTGTCCTGTGGTGTGTAAATAATGACAGACGTTGGACACATACAGGATGTATCAAGTGTGTGAAGTGGACGGTTGATGCAGAGGTTCTATTGTCGTCAGCCTGATCTTCATGTGTAACACAGGTGGTCAGAAGTTAGAAGATGCAGATGAAACCTTTATATGGTTACACAAACGTACATTTAATACACTCATTTGTTATGTTATACGTTATGCTGACTTATTCTGTTTTTTTATTTGTTTGGTCTCAGGAATGACTGAAATTCTTCAACGTTTAGCTGCTGCTGTTTAGCTTAATCTATTTTTAGGCAGCTTGCTTTCCATTCATGTGTCGTGTTGTCTTTTGCTCTGTTGCTGCAGTGTAGACTCACTTTTAGTTTAATACTGTATGCTTAAAGTAAAAGAGATAATACAATGAATCACAAAGTCTGCATTTATATTTTCAGATGTCTTTGTTATGTGATGATGCAGTTCAGTTATGATAAGTTGGCACTGAAAACAGTAATTGCAGATTTTAATGTTTGTCGTAATGGATTACACAACTCAAAGAAGAGTCTGCTCGTTGATTTTCGTATTGAAATGAATGGAAAGAAAAGAATGCCAGGAACAGTTGACGAAATCCACCCAAATCAGTAAAACAAAAACTGGTGTTAATTTTACGTCAATTGTCTAATGCTCTAAAATAGCGGCTTTCAAAGTGTGAGGCGCGCCTCCCTTGGGGGGTGCCGGAGAACTTCAGGGGAGGTGAATGTGGGCAGTACTAAGCGATTCTCCTGACTCTGATTGGCTGACAGGTGTCAATCATCAAAATCTGCCAATCAGGATCCACACTCTGTGTTGTTTTACCCTTAGCAGCACTGCTAGCTGCTACCGCAGCTGCTTCTTTTAACACTGCTTGTTTTAAACATTGGATTGTATTAAAACTCGAAGTCTTCTTTTCTCCTCTTGGAATCCTCCTGAACAACTTTTGCAAACAACTGATGTTAATAACTGCTGTTATCTTATGCCACTATGAAAAAGGACCACACTGGTGAAGATGTTCATTATTAGTCTGGCAGAGACGGGGCCAGGCTTGGGTCCTGCAAACGTCTGATGTGTGAACATGTTTAAAAAATCAGCTGAAAAGTTTAATTGTGTGAAGTTGAAAAGTGAAGATTTTTTTTAACAAAAATGTGTTTAAATGTATTTTAATATGTTTAAAAACACACAACGATAAAGATTAACAAAAATATATGGGGTGGGGGGCTGCTTTTGAGTTCTCTTAGGGGAGGCTCTGCTCTTAGCTCTGGTTTGGTCTCCATCCACCAGCGAGAGAGAGAATACATCTTTTCAGCAGCTGTATGCTCCTTGGAGTTGACTGGCTGTTTGGTGGGCAGGTCGCATTCAGTGGCTGAGCTGAGCTTTTTTTTTTTTTACTGAAACCAGGTTGATGAGCTAAAAAACAAAAAAACAAAACAATAAGCTAAAAAACACTAAAACACTTTATTCATTGCAGGGGGAAAATTCATTAGTGCAGCTTTAACAGATTTTGTTGTCGTATGACAGAAGATCACTCATTACTACTTTTCATATTTCAGATGATTTGTAATAGAAACCATGATAAGACTGAAAGTTGGCCCAGTAACTCAGCAAATCCAAGTCAAACCCAGGTCAGCACTTGTACGTTTGTGTACTGTAATGTCTCCTAATGGCTGAAGAAATACACTGATCTGTATTAACAGGTCTCCAATGAGGCTAAAGTCCTAATGCAGTGGCACTCCAGTCCTGATGAACCGTACTCCCAGCATGCTCGGCTGTCCTCACCGGGGCCCTCAGAGGGGCCGCCTGACTGCCCACAGGCCAACTCCTCTCCACCACTTGCTCCCAAACAGCCATTTAATAGGTTTTAAAAGAGGGTTATTAACATCACCTGCTAATTATGTTAAGGACCTAATTAGGGAATGAGAAAAAAGCCCTTTTTGTCTAATTAGGTTTTCTTTCTAAGTACACTGATAACCAAGGGAATGCGGAGATCTCCGTAGAAATGAGAGTGCAATGAGCCAGTGAGAGGATACTTCAGAAAAAGAGTTAACCCTTTCATCAGAGCCTCAACTCTATTAACAGGCCACTGGCGGAGTGCAATTACCAACCAAATCGTTTATTTGGGACGTGTTTATCTGGAGTGGGAGTCTGCATCATTTAGCGCATTATAAACTCAATAGTAGCTTCATTAGCGATTACAGTCGGTGGGTGGTATTACCTGCCTGATAGCCGACTGCAGCCTGATGATATCAGCTCCCGCCGCTGAATTACAAGGCAGGGACCTAATTTTTCAGCCTATGCTGCTCGATTCTCGCTGTTTCCTCCACTCAAGCGCTACCCGGCCCAGTGTACTGCCAACAGCACTTCACTGGGCCTTCAGCTGCAACATGGGAATGGAAAGAGACAACAACATACAACAGCTTAATCACAAAGCAGGAACAAGAGACGCTGGAGCAAGGAGATGGTTGTGTAAAAGAGGAATTAGGTTATATATATATATATATATATATATATATATATATATACACACATATATAGGCTGGTCTCATATCAAAGATGGTAACATGACTGCAGTAGGCTGAAGTAACACATAGAGGTTTGACATTGACACAGCACATTGTGGAGGCTTGGGACATAATGAGCAACATGAGCCACGACCATTTTTTTCTTAAATAACCAAAATGTTTCAGCCAAAAATAAACAAAGTTTCTGTTGCCTTATGTTATTTTTCTAAAGTCTAAAGAGAGTGGCTGTTCACATGGATCGAAATATCCCTGTTGGATCAGAGGTTTCACACTGTTCGCCATCATGAGAGTTTGTATCTGCAGCCGAGGCCCCGGCATCATTAAAGGTCAGCACATCATCTTTTCCAGGTGCCAAAAAAGAAAATACTATAGTGTCATTTAACAATGAGGAGATGGAGGTAAATATAGGAGGGTAACGAGGAATGAAAACGAGCTAGTGAGACGCCTCAGGCCGCTCGGTGACGGGAGTCAAGTGTTGGGAACCCGCGGCAGCGCTTCCTGTGTGATTACATGTTTAATTTACTTCACATCTCAAAAATTGTCTGCTATGACAGAGCCAATTTACAGCGATCCCCGTGTGAGTGTCAGGCAAACGAAAGGAAGGCTGCAATGAAACCACTCCCTGCAGCCTCTAATGGAATCTCAATGAACCCCCAAGCCAGCGGGTCCGAGAGAGCAGACAGCCCCGCCATTAGAGCCGAGGACCCGCTTTAGCCGAACAACCCTTGCCTCGGCCCGTCTGTTATTATCGCTTCACTCTCCCAGGGTGAAATGCCGCCAGGCTGAAAGGAGGGGAAAAAAGCAGCGGAAAAGGGGAGGTTACTCCAACTTAGACCTGTGTACCTTGACATTTGCTAGCTCCAGTTCAGTCAGGGTTGGGGGAGGTGGGAGGCTGGACAGATAGCAGCTTTCTAAATTGATGGAGCTGGACACTGTGTTTAAACTGATAGCTGATCACCAGGCTGCCCCTGATGTCCAATCTTGATTCTAAATAGGCAGGCAAAAGCATGGCTATTGCACGTGGTAAGTGTCTATCTGGCTGTCATTTTAAAGCAAGATAAAAAAAAAAAAATCCATCTGTGAAACAACATTATTCAAATGTTTTTAATGTTTTACGTCTTGGGAAATTTCAGGTCAAATTGCAGAGCTGCAATTGTAGGTTTGCGCTCTTATCTCAAAGTCATAAACATGTTGTCTTGGAAGAGTCTGCTGTCCACCACATTCAATCCTGAAAGATGCAAATTAAAGACTGCCGTAAGAGCAGCAATACACATGTTAATTCACCGCTGTTTAAACAACGCTTAACATTCAAAGTGAGCAGAGCATTGAACTTTTGCAGTAGCTTTATGATTTTACTAAAAGAAAATATAAGCAGCCTATCAATTCTGCCCTATTTGATTACAATAATCTGTTCCTTCACCCTCAGCCTACAGTATGTAAAGTTACAATTTACAAACACAACATTGTATTTTAATGATGCATGGAGGCAGTTTCTCCTTTTCAATGTCATCCAACCATGAAGAACTCATGCTCTCAAAACTTCAGCACTGCACTTAAAGCTCACACATACCATCATGACATTCCTTTTAAATATAGTAGATCTTCATTATTCTTTAGAAGTAAAGCTGTGATGGAGTTCCATATTACTTACTATTATGTAAGCAGCAAATATTTAGTGTGTTCACACTATAAAATTGACCAACTCACTGTGACTACATAAAAAGTACACTGTGGTGCAGCACATCTGAAGTCCTGCACTTGCACTCGTCGTCCTAACAGGGCTGGCTGTCCCTCCTGTCATCCACATGCACTATTTATAAAACTGCAAGGTGCTTCATGCAAACTTTCTGTGGACACATTATTTGTAATTCATAGTTATATGGATGTGATGATGTGAAAGAAATCATTAATAATAAAGAGGAGCAAGAGCAGAATGTTCAGTCAAATCTTCATTTTTAGAGGTTATAGTCCAAATATACATTTTTATTTTGAAAACATCAGTTTGTCGTTTTGTTTTCAGTGTTTACATTTATTTCTGATTTTCATACCTCAGTTAGAAAGCTTATGTGAAAAATCTAATTCATGTATTTGTTGTAATTGAATAATTAATAACATGACCGAATCAAGCTTGATTGACTATTGAGTGTGCTTTCGATGCATAATGTTGTGTCTAGATCATCTTTAGAGCAGAATACTTTATTCTTATTGGTCAGTGCAGCATTTTGTGGTTATTTCTAACAGACCGTTGCTATGGACACACTGATCATAGTCTCTGGAGAACCTCAGCGGACGCAATAAAATAATTTTTAAATGAACATATCGTGTCAACTTATTGATTTCTTTAATAACAGTATTAGGCGAGGTAATGTACAGCGAGCGGGTCATCCTGAAGGACCCCTTCATGATTCCCTGAGGGGTCCTGCATCACCCCGTCTGGTATTATTTCAAAACAATGACCCGCTCACTGTACATTATACCATACTTATACAGCATACACAATTGCTGTGAAGGACCTCAGGTTGAACAGAAGTGTGTTTGGAAGCTAGAAATATGAAACATGTCCTGAAAATATGCATAAAATAAGATTTAAATAAAATTAAGTTGGAACTTTGTAACAGTGCACATTGGTATATTTAAAGAAGGTAACCACCTTAAATATGTGATCAACCTAGGTCAAGCACTACCACCATAAAAATATTTTCCAATAAGCACTGAACCAGCATCTTTCAAAGTACTCTGGCTTAAAGGTTGGTAAACTCTAACAGTGACTTATTTCTTTTCTCCAAGCAATAAGGTAAATATATATAACACGTCTACACCCCGGAATCTGGTTCCATAATGAGACATGTATGAATTCTGTACCTGTCTGTTGCTCTCATCCTCTCTGACAGCTCCACACTGAGGCTCTTCTTCCTGAACCTACTGTGAAACCAGCCTGAACACGTTCCTTTCTGCCGCGTGCTTCACAAAAAAACAAAGCCCATTCCCTGTGGAGGGGGGGGTAGCAGGCAGGGTGCTGGGTGTTTACTGTTTGCCAAGACTGACCCCGGCCGCGGACAGACAAGATGAATTTGACAGCTAATGTAAAAATAACAGACAATCATAAATCAAGGAAGCAGGCGTCGTGAGTCGATGATGAGAGTTAATCAATACAGGCCTGACTTTGCCATTGTGCGAAATGGCACTCCATTTATTACAGGGGGGACTTGGAGGAGAAACATTATTCATATTAGAGTATGCACACGCTGGTGGGAGAGAGGTAGGGAGTGCTGGAGGAGGGAGCTGCTTAGTCATTGTGCTGCTGGTGCAAAGGGCCTGCACTTAAAGGAAGACTTGACCCCAAAATGAGAAATTACTCACCATTTACTCAACCTCATTAAGTTTGAAACGCAGCTGATGATTAAATGTCCGCACAACAAGTCAGCTTGAGCCGCTCCGTGTCTAAACACCTAAAATGAAGCATTTCAGATTGAGCAATAAATGACCATTACATTTCGCCACCCACAGCAATAAACGCAAGTGTTCTGTAGCCAAATGATTACACTTTGGACCTAGAAGTACAATATTTATCTAATTCTCTAATCTGGGATCACAAAGCTCTGCTTGGGCCATAGTGCCTCCAAGTGTTTCTCGTAGGATCCAACATTTCTGTGAGAAAGACATTAAAATAATAATAATAATAAAAACCTCCTTCATGATTGTGCCCAGTGCCACCAGACAGTAGAATGTTAATAACCATCTGGCAAAGTAGGCATTCGAAGCCTCTCCAACACTGAAGTTAATAATGAATGATTAGTTTTATTTTATTGTCCATGCTGAACCTACGATAGTTAGTGTATTTCACGTCAACCAAAAAAAGTCTGAATTTTACAGTTGCTATTTCTGTAAGTCATGTCATAACATCTGTGTTAATCCAAGTATTCAAACACTGAATGCTGTGTAAACTGTGGTAAATAGAGAAAGACATAATAAGACTACTATTGAAAATGTATCCATGTTTGTTCTTTTTGAGAACTGCAGAACTCGTTACCAGCTGTTGTTTTTGTCGAGGTTAACATGGAGCTGCGTTAGCTGACTCACTGTATGTGACGTGCTAATTTGATTTTTTTATTTCATTCATGTTAATTCATGTTGTTCAAACATCCAAAAGACTGAATGACCACAGAGGATCCCAAACTTTAATTACATTTGAAGTAATTTAATATACTCTACAGGAAGCACTGCACTTGGAAAAAAGATGGTCAATCAGTCAATCACCTATCTCAGAATCCATGAGCTATTGACTTGATACATGAGAATGACAAGAAAGATACATTGCTTTCAAATCAGTCAGTAAACAGATATATGCATATAAAATCAGATCTATTTTATAAAGCTAGTAAAAAGCAAAATCATTGTCAGAGGATAGCCTATGGGTTCCAAGATTGTATTTTGGCCAGTGTGTTCCACCTTTTGACCTTTGCAACTGGACGCATTCTCTTAAACAGGACCCTGACTGGCTGAATACAATTTTAACACGGCTATCCTCACTTCCCTTTAATCCCACTCCCTTTTGTATGACGCACACTTGTGCACACTGTACTCAACTCTACCGGTCATGACAGATGGCTGATTTTGCTTGACGTTTCTGCCTCTGAAAAGAAGTTTTTCCTCGTCACTACTTGCTCATGGTGGTAACTTCTGTTATGATTTGGCTCTTATCTTGAAGTGAAAAAAAATTGAAATTCAATTCACTAATTTCTTCGTCTTCATTATGAAGCCTTGAATGGTCCCAAAGTGTCCTGACTTTAATGTCAACTTGAACCTCCTCAAACAAAACTAAACTAAACTCTGTAATTCATTATTTACCTATTTACTTTCACACTGTAGTTGTGAAGTTTGAGTCCAAAGCATTAGAGCATTTAACCTAAAACAAAACTTGTGCAAGTGTTAAGAAATGTTGTTGGCATCGGTCACATGGTAAACTCCATATTTAGGATATTTGAAGCAGTATTGCTTTTTTGGAGAGTTGAGGCAGATGTAGAGGTAGAAGCAAGAGATTACAGACAGCTCTTTGGCACACAGGCTGATGTGAGTGGCTGTGGCTGGTCTCCTCTGGGGAAATTGGGCCTTAGGAGTAGGGCTTCTGATTTACTCCAGGCCCTGGCATGTCTCGCTGATGAGCTCCAGGCAGCCCAGGCCCCATGTGGGGATTGGCCTCGACCAATATGTTCCCTTCCACTCAAAAGGACAGAGCTAATGTGCTAGAATCTAGGCCCCAGCGCCCCCTCGACTCCCCTCAGCAAACCCCCCTTCCACCTTCATTTAAGACTCTCTCTATCTCGCCCGACTCTCCTGCTCTCCCATTGCTTCTTCTTCTTCTTCTTCATATCAGAGCCTCTCTATCTGCCGCCACCTCTCTCAGCCTCTCTCATATCAGGACCTCTTTTCCCATCTTCCCCTCTTCTCGCCTTCTCTCTCTCGTCCCTCTGTGCTGCTGCTTCCTGGTGCTGCAGTCATTTTTCCTCACCTGAGGCTCATTCCTAGGTCTGGGGGAATGTATGGCTTTATTTGTATGGTGCCAGCATTTTATTGGATTCCCATTGCTTTGGAACAGAGGTACCACATTCCAAATTCATCAAGGGCCAATTTAATTCAAAATTCATGAAGTGGGCATCCGTCAAGATGCCGGCTCCAATGCGCCTTGTGTGTTCTCAGGGTGCCTCGCGTATGCACAGGAGACCATCAGTAACTCCAGTCCCATTTCCCTCTCTGATTAGAAACTACTGGGTGGTTTCCTTTTGCTCAATACTGGATTTCATCAAAAAAGACCTCATTGCTTCTTTCTGTTGGCCAAGCTACATCATCGCACAAGCCTGAGAGACCAATATCTTCCAAGGTCTGAATCTTATCTAATACAGTCAGTCACTAGTCAAGAGATGGAACGGTTAACTTGACATGAACAAGAGTTCTGTCACATTTTCATCACACCATCAGTAAAGCTGTCTGTTTTACTTATTCTAACTAGGTAAAAGACTGCTTCTTGCACATTTTTATGTCGGTGAATATGTAATATATGGTCCTCTCGATTCCATGCAAACTCACAATGATCCATTATTGTGTTAATGACCTGCCAAGATTTTGAGGTGCAGTTCTCAATTCCCCTGCTGGAACTTTTCTGTGTCTGTATCTCCAGACTTCCATCAGAAACTGCCCGCCTTGCAAGGTGAGAGTGCTCGTTTGGGCAATTTATGGGCCCCTGATGGCTTCCTTGTGCAGATTTAGCAAGCTAATATTTGGAGTTTTAATATGCATTAATAGTTCCCGAAGGTTGGCTGGCTGGTTCTGCTTTAAGGTAGGTACAGCCCGAATTTTAAGCCCTGAGTGTGACACACAGCAGAAATATGATTAATGTAAAGATTTAAGGGTTTGCATATAAAATGTGTAGAATTACACAAATATCACAACAATACTTGTTTTTTTTTACTGTAAAATGTTGACTTATAGCTCTAAGGGCTTTGCAGTGTGTGTGTGAGTGTGTGTGTGTGTGTGTGTGTGTATATGTGTAGGTGCACATTTTGGCTTTTTAAGCTTAAGCTGAATCATTGCTCTGCGTTTATACATGATATAGAAGCTTTATTAAAATGGAATAAAGCAAGCATATAAGCAAACTTATATTATAAGTTACAAGAATGTTTTCCCTGCTGCCATTGTGGGGCGGCTGTGGTCCACAGGCAGAGCGGGTGGTCCACTAATCAGATGATCGGCGGTTTGATCCCCGGCTCCTCCGGTCTGCATGTCGAAGTGTCCTTGGGCAAGACACTGAACCCCAAAAGGCTGCGCCATCGGTGTGTGAATGTGTATGAATGAATGATTAGGTCCTCAAACTGATGAGCAGTTGGCACCTTGCATGGTACCATTTACTATTATTGTTTACTGTTTGTATTGCATGTCAAGTTAACATGGGCATTATAAATCTGAAGCAATTAATTAAAAATAATATTGGACAATGTAAAAAAGTGTTCAGCATTAACCAAAGCTGTTCCATGAATAGAATGAAGGCATCAGGGACAGGTCAGGATATCTTCTTTTTTTTTTCTCAAAATTCCCTCTGTTTTTTCATTTCACAACAGCATCTGATCATTTTATTTCATAGTGGCACTTTTCGTCATTAAGCATGTATCTGTCAATCATAACAAACACTGCAACAATTGGCAAGTCCGCCCTTTCTGTTTTTTGTTTTTTAATAATGTTAGTTCTTTTTATTTTCCTGATCTAATATTTGTTGTCTGTTGCATTTATTACCTCTTTTCAATCTCATTTTATTGTTGTGCATTTTCTTTTATCATGTTTTTGTCTACAAATTGTTATCCAACAACAACTGCTGCATTATCAAATGTGTTCATTTCAGAATTGTATATGTTTATTCGGATAAGTCAGGAAATATTTTGGAGATGCAAGGTTTTCACATTGACAGCAGCAATATCAGCAATAAAAAAAGAAGTGATACAATGCATTATAGCACATACAAACCAAGTGTGTCAGTGCTTAAGTGTAATGCACTACAGATCCTACCCATGATATCATGCCCATGTTGTGCAATTTTACTGGTTAATGGTGAAACTTGCACATATTATATGAACGAATCACATCATTTTCATATCCTATATTTTTTGATGGTCTGACTATACATTCACTCCTCAGGATATAAAACACGCTTGTATAGAGCACATATAACAGTGTATCAAGCTGACAGGACATAGGTAAAGAGTCTGCTGTATTCCAACTTTGATACCCAGTCAAGAGCTCACAATCACTCCCTGTCCCCTCCGCCTCTCCCCCAGCCCTTCCTACCCCAGCCGTCTCCCCTCATTCTGACCTCTGAAGACCATGCTGAAAATTTCACACAATCTCCCTGCACAGCAGTGGTTGCACCAGTGCTGAGAGCCAATATGTTGCCATAATTGGGCCTGTAGTGGGGGCAGAGTCCAAGGCAATTAATCCTTTCCTCCTGTTGTTTGCACCCTGGTTGGCAGTGACAGGGTGCAGCGTAATTGGACAGGAGCACACTTGTCCCCTCCATTTTACATTAATATCCCTTCAACTCCAGACTCTAATCCTGGCCAGGTTGAGAATCCCACTTTTGCCACCAATATCCACTCAGTCTCTCTTTCCTGCTCTCCCACTCCCACCTGTCAACTCTCCTCCATCGCCATGCTGGGCTAATCTACGGCCCAGATGAATTGAATGGTTTGCTGAGATTGAAGTGGGCAAAATGGGATGAGGAAGGGTGGTGTGTGTGTGTGTGTGTGTGTGTGTGTGTGTGTGTGTGTGTGTGTGTGTGTGTGTGTGTGTGTGTGTGTGTGTGTGTGTGTTTCAGTGTGTCTGAGTGTGTGTGTGTAAGCATGTGTAGGGCTGAGTTAGGTTTGGGTTTATGAAAGTGCACAAGCTCAAATTTAGATGTTTAACTGAGCTGTGTCTTTTTCTACAGTGAACAGCTGAAATGCAGCAGTACCGAATCTTTTTACACATTTTTAAGATGCTTTCATGTCAGCTGTGTTTGGACCCGAGTGTAGGAGAATCTATGAAGTCCATAAAATGTGCAAAAAACGCAAAAGTGTCTAGAGTCAGTGTTTAGTTTGTCTGTTCTGGGCTACTGTAGAAATGTTTTCAAAATGTTGGACTCCGTGGAAGAGGACCTACAGCCTCTGTGGCTGTGACAAAGGCTGATTCTAATGGAAATAAAACACAATGCTTCTTATTTTAGCTGATTATGCACTCATAAAAACATTGGGGCATCTGTGGCTCAGAGATAGAGTGGGTCATCGACTAATCAGAAGATCGGTGGTTCAATTCCCAGGTTCCCCTACCAGTCTGCGTGTCGAGGTGTTCTTGGGCAAGATACTGAACGAAGGCTGTGCCATCAGTGTATGAATGTGTGTGAATGGGTGAATGAGATATGTAGTGTGAAAGAGCTTTGAGTGGTCGGAAGACTAGAAAGGAGAGGGGGGGTTGCTGGAGGTGTCGGGGGTGTTGTTCGCCCAGGGCGCAAGTGTAGCCAGAACCGGCGCTGTATCTGGATGTGTAGGTGTAAATACATGTAGAACACATGTGCACAACAGGGGGCAGCACAAAGAACTTCTTCACATGTGTGAATGCCTTTAGCATAGTTAGCAAGGATACTGAAGTGTCCTACATGTCTCTCATGTCTCAGTCTGTCATGAGACTTCAGAGTGTGTGGCACCCCTTAAAGAGTATCCTGGTCTATGTTTGTTCCCAAGTCCAACAGCCTATCTTCCTATCTTATTTGCATATCAACATCTGACCACAGTGTTAGCTAAATCAAGGAAAAAAATGCTGGGATGATGTGCCATTATCCAAAATAAATCCAGATACAGATCACAATGTTAATACATGACAATGTATGTGACAATGTGACTGACAATTACAATAAATGATAAAATGATTACAGTAGCAGTGGAACCTGTGATAGAGCTAGAGACACACAGATGCACAGCAGCAAATCATCAACTAACTATAAACTGTAATGGAGATATGGTGGCAATATTGACAGTAATAATATATGTAGTGGACGTCATGCCACGATCCATGAGAAACTGCTGGATGAGAGAGCACAGAAACTCCGGGTAAGAAGTTTAGAAGTTTATTCTTTGTTGGGAGATTAATGTGAATCAATACCCACTAACCTAATGCTAGTTACTAGTTTGATAATAAGTTCCTAAAGTTTGGATTTACTTACAAAGAAACTGAAGGTGTGGAATTGCTGGTGCGCATCATTTGTGTGGCGGCACTCAAACAAAAACTTGAAACCTGAGCATGACATGATGACATGATCAAAAACACATGTAGGCTAATAACCCAGTATATAAATAGGTTTATACGGTGAATAAAATACACACACACACACACACACACACACACACACACACACACACACAAATATACACTACTACTTCAATGAACATGAACCAAAGACTAATTCTGTCTCTCATATACATACTTCCTTTAATCTCAGAACGTTTTGCATCAGTTCTGTCCCCCTTCCCTGTGACCCCCAATATTCTTCTATTATTTTCGCCCTTAAACAGTCCCACTCTCTCTCTCCTCCTCTTTTTCTGGGCCATTTCTAATCTCTTCAAGCAACTCTTCTAAGCCTAGGTGTGCTTCAAAAACAAATCAATAGAAATATAATAGCACTATGCATGCTTTGTAATTTTTATGTTGTTGTTTTTTTTTCTTTCTCTCGCCTTCCATGCTTACTACTCATGCATCGAGTGGAAGGGAGGACGAGGTGATGAGTGGGGAGGGGGGTGGGGGGCATACAGTAGAGTGCCTTCGTGAACTTTATTTAGTATTCTATGAATTTCAGATCAGTTATGTTTCATAATGACACAGCAATGCGGTTGGCTGGTGAAGGGGGGACAGGGAAGGTAGAGGGAGAAAAAGGAAAAATCAATACAACTAGCACACTTTTCCCCGGCATGGCAAAGAGAGGGGATCTATTGTGGGGGAATGATGATTTATGTCAGGGGTGGAAGGGCCGTCAGGGTGCGTCGGGGACGAAGGTGTGCGCCAATAATGATTAATGCCCTCCATCCTGGAGACAACCCAGCCAGCACTCTTTCAGTCTACCCCCACACACCTACCCCATCCCGCCTCTCTCCTTCACCACCTCAGCCACCCCCTCCTCCCCTCTTTGACACAGGACCTTTACCTTCTTTTCCAGACTGCAGTGCCAAGCTTCTCAGCATGAATGCAATTGCAAACTACAAGAGAAAGCATCAGCCATCACTGACTTCAAGTTTACATGTGCCATGCATCTTTGTCTGTGCCTTTTTGAGTTGCAGTGAGCAGTGGTAGTAAACTTAAACCATAATCTAATTTGGCATGCTAGCATAGGCATAATGGTTAGTTTATGGTTTCACTGGTTCACCTGTTGAAATATTGATAATGCAGCTGTTTTAGGTAACATAATTTCACTTTACTTCCACATGGTACTGGTAGTGGTAGGACATCTGATTATTTACAACTGAGGGCTTTTTGGACAACACCTCAATCACGCCGCTTCCGACAGTCCTATAAATACCCTCTGGTTCCCTTCGCGCTCGTATTCCACACACCCTTCGCACCCACCCTATATCTTTCACCTTTTCTCCTCTCTTTCCTAGGGCCTGTCAGGGGGGTCTGTCATGCACAGGGGGGGCTACGGTGAATTCCCTACTGAAGCTTCCCGACACCGCAGCATCAGACTTCACAAGATCACACTTCATCCGCGATCATTCATCTTGTCAATAAATATAGCTTCTTCTCCTTAAATGGTCAGTGTGTTGTAGGTCAGCATTGCAACCCCCTCTTTTCACACTGAAGAAGCTGTGCATTGGGTCAAATATGTAACACATTTTACACAATTTTTAACAAATTGTAGAAGCTTATGAAAATACATTTCACTATATCCGGATGACTATATGTAATGGTAAATGGACTGTAGTTATATATCGCCTTTCGGCCGTTTTGGCACTGGCTGCCATGCAAGGTGCAAACTGAGGAGCTAACCATTCATACACATTCACACACCGATGGTACAGCCTTCAGGAGCAATTTGGGGTTTAAATCAAATCAAATCAAATTTTATTTGTATAGCCCAAAGTCACAAAGTACATTTGCCTCAGAGGGCTTTACAATCTGTACAGGGAGTGACACCCTCTGTCCTTAGACCCTCAGTTCAAGTGAGGAAAAACTTTCCCACAAAAAACCTTTAACTGTCACATCCAGCCCCTGCACCGCCTACTCCAGTCTCCCAGTTTCCTGCCTCCTGTCATGCCCTAATCACCTGTGTATTTAAACCCTTTGTTTCCCTTTCCCCAGTGCCAGATTGTCAGTGTACCATGTGTCCTACTTTCCAGCGTTTCCCTAGTGTGCTTTTCGGTTTTGACCTTTGCCTGTTTTGGACTCTGCCTTTGCCTTACTTCTTTGGATTGTTTGTTTGCCTTACCTGACTGATCTCCCGTGTACCGAACCATGGATGGTTATTAAAGACTGGTTACCTCCTGTATCTGCCTCCCGAGTCCTGCAGTTGAGTCCTGTGTCCGTGTCTTGTAACAGAGCAATCTGACCAGCCATGGACTCAGCAGACTCAGAGTCTGTTTACGCCACTGTCCGGACCCAGGGGACCCGGATTCAGCACGACGAGGAACAACTCCCAGCCGTCTGTATAGTGGTTAGTGAGCTCAAGGACCACCAACAGAGTCTCCAGGCCTCAGTCGGGAATGAGGTAGGCCAACGTCGTTCCAGGGTCACTCACCACAGCGTTCCAGTGCTGCAGCACCACCGTCAGCTGCAGAGGAGCCCATGCAGCTGGGCCGAGCCCGACTCTCTCTGGTGGAACGACAGTGATGCCGACGGGAGGTGCATCTACTGCGGAGAATCAGGACATTTTCTCATTTCATGTCCAGTAAAAGACAGGGCTCACCAAGGGAGGCTGGTGAGCCAAACCAAGTCTTCCAGTGATATCTCCCGACCTCTCCTGTCTATCGAACTGGTCACATCCAAGCAGAGGGCTGTTCACTCAGCATTGGTGGATTCCGGGGCGGACGCTAATCTTATGGACCAGCAGCTGGCGGAGCGTCTGGGCCTTGAGATTGTCTAAGCCTCTGGAAGCCACCGCATTCGATGGTCGCTTTCTGTGCCGGGTGTCTCACTATACTGAAGCTGTCCGGCTCGACATAGACAGTAATCATTCTGAACTCATCAGTTTTCATCTCTTCCAGTCATCTCTGCACCCATTAATTTTGGGGTTACCATGGCTTATTAAGCACAATCCTTATATTGATTGGTCCACGGGCAAGGTGTTGAAGTGGGGTAAAGACTGTGTTCACACTTGTCCTCCATCCGTCTGTGCTGTCGAGTCTGTAGTTGGTTCTGATTCCCCTGCGTCAGAGGTTTCCCCCTTGTCCAGTCTTGCCCATAGTCTTGCTTTAATTTATGAGTCTGCTGGCTATACCATAGCGCTAGCCTTCTTTGTTTAATTGTCTTCTTTTTCAGAGGTGCAATAGAGTCTAGAGTTGTCCACAATGATCCTGTAGTACTATCAACAAGATGATCTATTTGTGAGTGGCTAAAGGAAGCAGACAAGTCCTCTGTTACAGTTACACATGGCATTGAATTCAATGCTGAAGGAATCACTTCCCTAAATTTGTCTACAGCACTATCAGATAAACATCTGCTGTAGAAGTTTCTTCACAAAAGCTTATAGTCCAGTAATATGAACTCAAAGGTTATTTAAAAAATGATCAGACAGAAGAGGATTCTGTGGAAAGACTATTAGATGATCAATTTCAATGCCATATGAAAGAACAAGATCAAGAGTGTGGTTCAGACAATGAGTCGGTTTATTTACACTTTGACAGAAGCCGATTGAATCTAATAAAGAGATAAATGCAGTACCAAGACTATCAATAAATGAGACCAACATTTACAAAAAGAACATCATGCTGTATGGAAGAAGACTTGAAACTATTGATTGAGACCATAAACCGAATAATGTTTACTGAGGTGATAACTTAATGGGGAGAAATTCTATAACTACATATCAGCAAAAAATTTAAAACACAAATGCCATATCACTGCATAAATTTCCCTGATCACAATTTAAATTGACTGTAGGACCAAGGCAGTAGTCAATACTGGATAGGCAAGGAAGGTAAAGCAAACGTATCCAGTTAGGTAGGTATCAGACAAAGGGGCAAGAGTCAAAGAAACAAGCAGGGGTTCCTGATGACAGGACAGGTAGGCAGAGTGTATGCCTGTGCAGCCCACCTGCACACAGAGCGGGAGCAGTGCAGGCAGACTTCTATGATTGAAGTTAGCAATTTGCAGCTGAAATGTATGCTTAGCTTATAGACTAACATCTCAGTAGCTAACATTAGCTTGCAGGTAGTCCAGTTCAGGGAAATCATTAGCTAGCCAGCTCTCTCATAAGGTATGACAGGGCTGCCACACTTTCTATTCACTTTCCTTCCTTTTTCACTTGCAGTACAAATTCAAAGATATTCACTCAACTCCACTGCGCTCTCAGGATGCTGGGTTCCTTGTGGTTCCTATAGTCTCCAAAAGTAGATTGGGAGCCAGAGCTTTCAGCTATCAGGCTCCTCTTCTGTGGAACAAACAACCATTCTGTGTTCGGGAGGCAGACACGGTCAACACTTTTAAGAATAGACTTAAGACTTTCCTTTTTGATAAAGCTTATAGTTAGGGCTGGCTCAGGTCATCCCTTAGTTATGCTGCCATAGGATTAGACTGCCGGGGGACTCCACCGCCCTCTCCAGGGTTATGCTATAGCCAGGCATGTATTGGTTGAAGATGCAGTCACATCTCCCTTACCGATAAACCCTCTCTTTCTCTCTTTTTCTCTCTCTCTCTCCCTCCCCTTCCTGAGGTTTCTTCCACATTTTTTCCCTGTTAAAGGTTTTTTGTGGGCAAGTTTCCTCACTGGAACCGAGGGTCTAAGGACAGAGGGTGTCACTCCCTGTACAGATTGTAAAGCCCTCCTAGGCAAATGTACTTTGTGACTTTGGGCTATACAAATAAAATTGATTTGATTTGATTTGATTCTTCTCGTTTTCCACAGACAAAGAGAACGCAGGATCCATGTTGACCACCTCACAATTTTTTTGTGGGAATGATACTAAATTCCTGTTGACACACTGCTGCAGTGAGGTAATTTTTGATTTGCAGAATGTGTTGTTGTTAGTCTTCCAATTACTCTCCTTCCACCTGCCCTCTTGCTCTCACACTCCCGCCTTCTTCCATCCGTCCTCCCCTCTCTCTCTCCCTGCTGCTCTGGGTATGCCATGGGGTGATGGATCTCTGGCTCCCCAGCTGTGTGGCTGCAGGACAGGGGCGGTCACTTTTAGGTCCAGCATCAGCACTTTGTCTCTGCCAGACCTGTCAGCGCTCACCACTCAGTACAAAGAAAAAAAACAGAGTAGCAAAGAAAGAGGGAGGTAGGAACGACTGAGCGGGCTGAGGGTGAGATGGACAGAGTGAGAGATGGCCACCTGATGAAGGAAATGAATAGATGGAGGAGACTCAATAGACAGGAGATAGAAAGAGAGGTGAAGGAGAGGAGACAAAGTGCTTCTCTCTTCTGACATGCCAGCTAAGAAAAGCCCTGCAGACAGCAGTGTGTGTTTGTGATTGTGAGGACATTTTGTTGGTCCAGTGTCTTTCTAATCTCAGAACACATCGTTTTTTGCCTGACAACAATTTAGCCCCTCGGGCCAGCAGCCAATGTTTCTGGGTTTCCAGAGTAGCCAGGGGAATCTACATTTCTGCTAATCTCTAAACAGATATCTGTATATGAATGTAGATAACTTTGAAAATGGCTAATAAAAAGTAAAACCTCGGATGACAATAGCCAATGCCTTCTGACATTGCATTTGCATTGCGTCCCACCTCTCCACACCGGCTGTTGCAACTAGCCCGCTCAGACCTGACTGGTCAATACAACTTGGATATTGGACCCTTGGTAAGAGAGTTTGCATTCATATCCAGATATCTGTTTGGAGTTATTCTTGCCTTTCTGAACCACTGACATTATAAAGAACGGATGGTGTATCTGTGATGTCACCCACAGGATTCTTAAGAGCTGCTCTGAAGCTCAAAATCTGTGGCTCTGGTCGCTGCCATGTTGGTACTCCTGCCTTTGGGGTCTTCTGGTTAATCTAAAAATCCACAAAGACATGGATCGTTGGCGGACCTGAGGCAAGCTGAATGAAGCCTGGTTGCTCAAACAAGCCATCTGTAACAACAGTCGTGTGTCAATCAAAGTGTCCACACTCTTAATCCTGCATCTGCAACTTTAATCCTTAATATCATCTGAACAGGTGAGTTGTATATAAATTCACCCTCAGTACAGTTGTCATGAACGGGGAAATTAGCTATAGAGACCAAAAGAGTTTTTTGTACCAGGCTGTAAACATGTTTATTTCTGCTGTGAAGTTGGACATTTGAACATGGGGACTCACTGGTGACTCACTTCTGGAGCCAGCCTCAAGTGGCCTTTCATGAACTGCAGTTTTTGGCACTTCAGCATAGGCTTGCTGCCTGTTCTGAACTGATGACTTGGGTGTCTCACCTAATGCCAGCTGAGATAGGCTCCAGGCTTCTGCGACCATGATAATGATAAGTGATTACAGGAAATGGATGGATGGATAGTGTCTTTCTGATTTGAAATGTGAAAATGCTTGGCTGATGCTAGGCTACACACAGGAAACATCACCATAGCTGTGTCCTTCCTATTTTTTTTTACCACACAGCCATCATTGAGAAATTGATTGAAAATTTCTCAATTGACAGATTTACCATTAAAATGCGTCTTGATATGACCTACAATTTCACTTTCCAATGTCTTTACAACTGCTGGTCAATTAAGACGTGGTCACATTTGTTAGAGGGAAATGGCCACTGTGTGAATATGTTGAAATATCAACTCTTGTGTTGCTTTATGCTAAATATGACGCAGCTTAATACGTGCCCCTCCAGTAGCAACTGGTACTTTAAAATAGATATTAGTTACTCTACTCTGTATCTCAGTAATGAGGATTGCAGAAAATATCTCACTACCTCCAAACAATATGTTTGTATTCCTAATGATTTCTTTGGATGTAAAATTTCCATACGTCCTTGACCCCACGTTCATTGACATTCGAAGTCTACAAATGACACTGAGCACCTGGAGATATGAGAATGTAAGGGCAAAAAAAAAAAATATCCTGATACATCACCAATCCTTTTCGATATCACCTTTGATTCGCTTAAAGAATGAGCTGGGAGATTGGATTTCTGCAAATGATACGGCACACCCAGGAGGCCATTCATACCCTGTACATGTTCACACTTTGTGTTGGCTATTCAAGAGGAACCTCCATGTGGAAGGCAGCCTCTGGAACGGGCCTCATTATTACCTGTGAAGCAGGGAGAGCCCCTGTGAACTATTTGAACGCGTGAATGGGACATGGGGTTCACGGGGAGAAGAGGGGAGGGGAGAAACTATTGTGTCCTATGTTGCTTGTGTATGCATCTCTGCAAACACTGGAGGATGGCAGTTATACTGGCCTCTGCAATGGCCTGTTTCTACCTTTAGGGGGCATCCTGGGGTCTCCTCCATCCTACATCAAACACAACAACAGAGGGGTTGCCTAAACATCTAAACAGATGATGCTGACTATCTAATTTGCTCTGCGTGTGCAGCTTTAGATTTCATAGGTAAGACTGAATGAACAAGGGGGCGCCGGGTACAAAGGCTGAGGGGGAACAGAGGTGGGAGGAGGGCTGAAAACCTCATTTCCATTCTCCACTGCCTCTCTCTGCCTCTGTGTAAGAGATTACAGCACACCAACCCACCTTCTGATGTAAGTGTGTAATGTGTGTGTTTTTGAGAAGAGGGCAGCACCCTTAGTGAGGATAGGGTTGCAGGATGAGAAAAGCACATATAAAATATAAGATAACATTTAGAAGACAAAAACCAAACAGGAGTCCTGGCTGGATGAACTGCTTTTAAACCGTAATAAATGTTTCTGTCTTCAAAAACATCTGAATGAACTCAAACTGCCTGAAAACCTAAAATCGACTCTTGTAATTCTGGAGCAGACCACTGTCTTATAATAATAAAAAATAATAAAAAATAATATATTTCCTCAACAGGATTTAAAGACTAATGGCTCTAACATAACTAAATGTACTACAGATTCAAAGCAGTAATGTTCAGTATAGAGTTTAAATAACACAGCGCTGTTCATTGACTGTCCAACACTCTATAGTCAGTCTGGTACACATTTTTAATGTGGCACTGAGTGTGTGTAATAGCGTGTGTGTGCACTCACACACACTTTGTAAACATGCATAATATACTTTTGCTCCAGCCTTGAGCCTTAGCCTTGGCGATGTACCTCTGGACCTGGAGTCCAGCCTGCTAATCAATAGCAAATCAGCCCACTGGGGAAAGGACAGAAGAAGAATAGAAAAGGACAACAAAGGCATGCCCCGCTCTGTCCATTTCACCCAGCTGCATCTTTTTCCTCTCACCTTGCTCCATCGACCCCTGGCCCCACGCAAGCTCGGAATGTCCCTGTGTAAACACAAAGCTACTTGCTATTCTCCATCACTTGTGCAAGTGCGAGTATGTTTGCAGTCTGCTGCCCTTCAACCATTCATTACCAACGCTGCCTGGCCTGAATTTGTTACAAAATCACAATACGAGCTCATGCCACATTCTGCTTCACTTCACACAAGCTGAGAGATGGAAACAGAAACAACATTGTTTGCTCTCGAGTGCTACATATTTTTAAATCTGCATTCAGCAGATTGCATAGATTTGAGGAGCTGCTTACATTTGAATTCAAGTGTACTTAACAAACATGTAACTTCTAGTACTGGAAATCGTATGATGTAGAAAACCGGCTTAGCAAGGACATCATTTGATTTCAATAAATGCCATTCTCTTAATAATTACTTTACATAAGAGAAGAGAAGAGAATAGATGGACGTATGACATATATATAAAACATATATAACAACACAGCTGAATGATAGAGAGCAGCACCTCTGTATATCAGAATTATCCCTGACCACTGTTATCTCGGCTGCTGAATGAACGGTGTATGACAAATAAAATGTTAAAAAGGAAAACAAATAGAGGACCACGCTCATTTTCAACATTTTAGTCAGTCACATTGTTAAAGTCAAGCCAGTTTTTATTTATTTATTTTGCATTTAATTGTTGATGTTGGAATTATATATCATAAGGTTGACCACCATGTTCAAGCTTTTTTATGATAATATCACTGTAAAGAATTTCACTGTAAAATAACAGTAAAATACTGGCAGCAGGGCCGGCAGTAATTTACTGTTATTTCACAATGCAGTTATTGTTTTAACAGTATATTACCGTATTTTGGATTACAATACATGACGGTACGAGAACTTTGGGTTATGGTAATTTTACTGTATGTGTTATAAAATCTGCTATTTTTGCATTCCTATAAATCCCCACCAATTTAAAACCAAAGTATGCAGGGCTTTTTAAATACCCAGCCCTAGGCTACCACATTCATCCCGACAGCCAGTCAACATCCAGAAGTTCTGCAAGAAACACACAGCTTGTCTTTTCTTGTATTTTAATACCGTCTTGCCTTCTAGTGCTTAGCGTGGATCAGAAACACATTCAGCAACAACATGCATTTATCACTGTTCATCTTCTATGCTCAACTGAAGAAAAATAGCAGGTTAAGCAAGCAGAGAACATGCAGGAGGAGAGTAGCAAAGAGTAGACAGTACAAGGAGAGGTCACTCTGATGCTGTTTTCAAGAACCAGAACTCACAGAGCAGAGCACTAACTCTAACACTGTTTCTCAGAACCGACAGTACAGAGCTCTGAGCTGATAACTTATTTCACTTAATAACTTCTACCAAACTGAGCTGTGTCTGCCTCAGTTTTTATCATCAACATAGGGAAAAAGTGCAAAGAAGAGAAAAGCAAGAGACAGAAAGGAGAGAGGGTAGTTAGTTTAGGGAGGGTTACCTCCTTCAGTAGCTTCTCATGTATATACATAGACTACAAAATCAAATGATGGATAAAAATAAAATTAAAAAACGTAATAAAATAGAACAAGTTGAGACAAGCCTCAGCTCTGAACACACACATTTGCTTTGAAAAGCTCTGAATATGATATGCTATAATATGATGGGCGACAGTTGCTCAGTCTGTGGGGACTGGGCTTGGGAACCGACAGCAGTCCAAGTCCATCATGGACCAAAGTATGCATGGTGGACTGGTTGCTGGATAGGTGCCACTTCACCTCCTGGATGAGATACTTCCCTTGAGGGACCAATGCAGTATCTATTATATTCTAATATAGTCTATTCTATTCTATTCTATTCTATTCTATTCTATTCTATATACAATTTGAACAGTGAACAGTGTGGTGGTGAAGGGGAGTGCCATGCATTAGAACTTCATTCTAATGCATGGGGGGAATACAAAAAGTCCATCTCTGAGCTGCTGAGACACATCCCAGCCTGAGAGCTTTCCCATCACTGCTGTCCGTCTTTTCCTCACTCATCATAAGAATGAACTAAATATAGAGGTGAGATTCTGAGTCTCAGGGGCTCTGAAAGAGCCTTATTTGGTAATTTGACCTCATTTTATAGATCCTATATAAACCAGCCTTAGTAGAATTACAAGCAGAGAAATCTAGTGAAGTGGCTGGAGAAGTGGGTAGGTGTGTGTGTGTGTGTGTGTGTGTGTGTGTGTGTGTGTGTGTGAGAGAGAGAGAGAGAGAGCGAGAGAAAGAGAGAGAGGGGGGGGTTAAAAGGTATACACTCTACATACTGTATATTTTTATATTTGTATGTGTGTGTGTGTGTGTGTGTGTGTGTGTGTGTGTGTGTGTGAAAATGTGTGAGTGTAAAAGTCCTCACTGCTGTGGCTGCTTCAACCAAGCAAGAGAAAGTGGAGCGGATCCCACTGGTGAGACTATTAGCGCCTGTGAATTATAAAACTATTAACCAGAATGTAGCTCCCAATTAAAAGATGATTCAATATCAAGATCTGATGGCTGAATTTTGATTAAGCAGAGACCCCATTAGGAGCGAAGGGAGATGGACGGCGGTCTGCGACTGGGCCTCTGCTTAAGAGGCAGTGGTCTAATACAGATGTGTCTCTTTTTGGGCAAATTAAGGTTAATTACTTTAAATAACATGGCTGGAAGCGAATGGAGGGAGAGATGTGTTTTAATTCTCTGGACAGTCGGAGGGCAGGTGGCTTGTCTGCTGGAGGATATTGTCAGGCAAGGGTGAATGGGCACACACACACACACACACACACACACACACACACACACACACACACACACACACACACACACACACACACACACACACACACCATGTTCTACTATACTTGGACTAGGACTATTGACTGTGTTCTTTCCTTAAATCCCTAAAATCTAATTTAAACTTAAGCCTATTCTAATCTTGACACTAAACCAATCCCTGAACCAACCAACCTAACCAACTTCAACCTGAACCATAGTCAATCCAATTCTTTCTGTGGAGTTCTAGTATCTGTCCACTTGAAGTGTCCTTGAGCAAGACACTGAACCCCACAGTCCTGAAGGTGGTGTATTGTGCGAGCAGCAGGCACCTTGGTATGGCAGTGTGTTAATGGAAGATGGTGACTATATGAGTGGTTGTGTTTGAGCATGTGGCTGTTGTTTTTCTAACTTCGCTCGGTGTTTCACTATGGGAATCGCTTCTGGTGAGACTATACGGAAGCTCCAATGACACAACGTCTGTCTCTGACAGACAGGTTGACATGTAGGGAAGGCCCCGCCCCCTCTATATACCACGGTCGACCGCCCCGTCCGTGCCATTCTCGCTTTCTTCCTCAGCGGAGTTACGAGAGCTTCCTCAGTTCACCCAGTTGTCAGGTTGGTTGGTAGCTTAAATGCTATCAAACGTCCCATTAAGTGAAACGTTGCCTAGCGCGGCACCAACAGACTCTGGACTGTGCTGACGGTTATTTCAGTGGGATTGCGACCGCGTTGTGGCGAGCTTCCCGACGGGTCACCAGGTGCTCAACCACCGGGTGCCCTGCTAGCTTCAGGCTACGTTCACTCGAGCTCGGGCTAGGTGCTCACATTAGCTTGTGTGCCACTGTCATTTGGAGCATAGTTATTGCGTAACGGTGAACTATTCTCCACACTACAGGTTATAGTTAGGCTCACACCAACTATATACCCCAATAAAAATTTTAAACTAGGTTCACCCCTAGTACCACATTTCTCCCCCGCTGGCATGTCTGTCCCTGCAGCCCCTGTCATAGGAGCCGGGCAGACGGAGGGGAAGGGCTCTTCTCGCCGTTGCCCCACGTCATGTGGAGCAACGATTTCGGGCAGAGACCCCCACCCCATGTGTATTGTGTGCATGGGAGCTAAGCACGCTCAGGCGACGCTAGCGGACCCGCAGGTTTGCGCACATTGCTGCACCATGCCGATAAAGGTCCTGGAGAGGGGACTGAGAGTAGCTGTGACAGGTACTGACGGCAGGAACCCGTCCCTTGCCGCTTCAGATACCGCTCAGGAGATCCACACTGCTCACCAGCCGCGAGCCCCGAGGGACTGGGCGGACTTGATGGAGGAGGTTGAGCCCATACCCCCGCTTTTTGAAGATGTCTTCAGACGGGAGGGAGACGACGATGCAGACGGTGAGACCGGTTCTGACATCCTCGAATTGGATGACATGGAGGAAGGAGAGGAGGACTCTACCTTCCCCACGCAATCCAGACCTCCTAGCTCAACTGAAACAGCCGCTCCAGTGGATAACAACCTGTACGAGGTTTACAAACGAGCCGCGCCTCAGGATATGGAGGGGACGACGAGGGACCTCTACGAGGGAAAGAGGCTCCCTCCGACCCGCCCTCCGGCCAAGCAGCTGCACCCAGCGGTCCCGGCCTGCATGACTGAGATGAGTCGGTTCTGGTCGAGCCCGTTCAAGAGCAAAGTAACTACACAGGGCTACTCCAAGCTAGAAGTGCATGGCATGGCGAAGCTGGGGCTGGCCGAACCCCCGGCTGTGGAGCCTTCACTGGCCTACCACCTCCATCCTAGCCGCCGATCCGTCTCAGTGTCTTCGCGCATCTCCCTGCCTGGTAAAACGGAGCATACAGCAGCATGTGTGTATCAGCGTATGTACAAATATGCTGCGCAGTCGGTCTGCTCGCTAAACACCGTCACGCTGTTGTCGGCTTATCAAGCAGAGATTTTGGAGGAGATGGGCCGCCAGTTGGATTCGGGGGTCCTGAAGGAAGAGGAGAGCAGATTGAACACTCTGTGTCCTGTGCGTGCATTACGTGTGTATGTAAACAGGACAGCCAGCTTCCGGGGAACCGATCAGCTGTTTGTGTCTTGGGCCACGCCCCACAAGGGGAAGCCACTATCCCGACAGAGACTGTCACACTGGATTGTGGATGCTGTAGGGCTAGCTTACAGGTGCAGGGGTCAGCAGCCCCCTGCATGTTTGAAAGCTCACTCCACAAGGAGCATGGCTACTTCATGGGCTCTGTTTAAAGGAGTTAGGGTGGAGGACATTTGTGCGGCGGCGAGTTGGGCTTCTCCACACATTTTCGTGAGATTCTATAGGCTGGATGTCTCAGGTCCATCCCTAGCTCACGTAGTACTCGAGTCTGGTGCTTCAGAAACTAGTTGATGTCATCCCAGTCAGGAGCCAGATGACTTCGGGAGATTATGCATTCCGGGAGTGGTCTATATCTCCCATAGTGAAACACCGAGCGAAGTTAGAAAAAGAACGTTGGGTTACTTAACGTAATCCCTGGTTCTTTGATAACAGAGTGAGGTGTTTCACCAACAATTCCCTCCTTGCCTGTATGAGGGAAGAAACCGATAAGAATGGCACAGACGGGGCGGTCGACCGTGGTATATAGAGGGGGCGGGGCCTTCCCTACACGTCGACCTGTCTGTCAGAGACAGACGTTGTGTCATTGGAGCTTCCGTAATGGTCTCGCCAGAAGCGATTCCCATAGTGAAACACCTCACTCTGTTATCAAAGAACCAGGGATTACGTTAAGTAACCCAACGTTTTATCATTGATAGATTCTATGTCAAGCAGTGCCAAGTAGATCCAGCTGGCCAGAAGTCAGATCCAGAAACAGCATAGAGAGAATCTGGTTGATTTTTTAAAATGAAACACCTTGTGCAGACTCCAGATTGAAAAAACAGACAAAAGGGAAACAATTTAAGTACGTAGTCTACTTACTCATGGTAGAAAAACATAAACCAAAGAAAAATGACCAAATCTGAGAAAGTTCACAGCTGACAGGCAAAACGCTTCTAAAACACTCCTGAAGGAGTATGAAGCTGTGTGGAGAATGTACCAAACAACGTCATGGCTGATACATCTTGGTAGATACATCTCACAACCTCCCGGCAGCTAAAGTATCTACACGGACTAAACATGTTAATGATCCTAAGCCTGAGGAAGGCACTGTACCATCATGTGATTGTTGAGTGTGTGCTCAGCAAATTTTTCAGATGAGCGTTTAAATGTGAGTTGACTTTTGTCCAGAGAGTGGAATGCTTATTCAGTGTGTAGAATAGGTTGATTATTGATTATGAATGGAACCATTGACCCACTAGTGGTGCTGAAGGGAAGGTCAGCAGGTCACTAGAAAACAGCAGGAATCACCTTTGACAAGCCTCCATCAGGTGGTACTTTTAAAGAAACCTTTTTATGTGCTAAACATGCTCGAGCAGAAATTTAAAGTGTGTGCACAGTCAAACACTGTTCCTGTGGACGTAATCAGAAAAAAAATGTTAAAGAGTTCTTCTGTGTTCTCATGGATCATGGCAACACCGACACTGGAAATTGTGGTAGAGCCTGCTGCTGCATGACACCCACTAATATTATTATTGTTAATGTTATTGCTGCTGTGCATCTTTGTCTCTCCCCCTCTCTAAACCCATCTCTTGCCGGATGTTAATCCACCATGATCTGGGCTCTGCTCAAGGTTTCTGCTTCTCAAAGAATGTTTCATAACTTCTGTTATAATTTAGTTACCAATTTACCAATAAAAGTGAAAACTGAAATTTAAATATACAAAAGCTGGAAACAAAATGGAAATGAAAAACATTTTGATTGCAGATTTGATTTTTTAAAAAGTCACACCAACAGCGGCAGACGTTGTCTATGATGTGAATGGTTTTATAGAACCACACCAACAACAAAGAGCTAAATCAAAGTACATATATACTGTACATATGTGTGTATATACTGAGTGAATGATCGAGGACAACAGTGTGCAAACTCCAAACAATAACATTGCCAGGAACAAACCAAGTGTCTGTTTGTCACCTCTTTCTCGTTCACCTCCCAATGTTGTTATAACTGATGATGTCTGTCAGTGATTGGTCAAACACAGCTGAGCGGGTGAGAGAGACATCCACACCCACACACACACACACACAGATTGAGGTAGTCATGTGAATCGTAGGTTCATTCTAAATACACACACTATATTGCATTAACACTGTACATGGTACATGGTAATATGGAAGACTGTGCTGTCACTACTTCACCAGCCAGCTGCTCCAGAAATAAAAGACCAAATCTGCAATAATATCTGACTCGTTCATTTCAGAGGGAAATATTGTATATTTAATTTCACACAACTATCAACTTAAATTCTGCTGACATGTAGAGATATGCTACTCTTACAGTACAAACACAATGCATCAATCTTCCACATTTTATCACAACCTTCAACATTTCATCATTACATATGAATGTTTCATTATGTGTCTAAAGCTTGCTTAAACAGTCTCAACCTCACACCTTTCACACTATGACTCTCTGTTGTGTCCAGCTGTCAGTCTGTTCACATCTGCCCCAGGTTACACTTATTGTTTGAAAGCCTCCAGGGTTATCCATGGTTTTTAACACCTTCTGAACGACATCCCTGCCTACACATTTCTTCACCAATAACCAGATAAAGCTTTATCTGAACAAGTGAACCACGTTTGTGACAGACCTTCCAGACCGCTTTCCAACAAGAATTCTTGTTGTTGATTTGTTTTTGTTATATCAGTAATAAACCATATTCTGTCAGTACAAGATATTTGCTGTGTTGTTCTAACGAACAACAAAACAAAGAATCTTGGCCATCGCACGACTTACTTCAGGGTTCACCAGTTCTCTCCACTCCTGGCGTCCACTATGGCAATGCAGCTTATTTTCAGGGCATCATGCTCATTAATATGGTAGTGATGTAGTAAGTATTACATCTTGTGTCTCACTATTATAATTTTAGTCATATTTTCTATTGTGGTGATAAAACCATGTTAACTGCTGTGATCTAGGAACATGGTGAAATTGGCCTAACTGGAAGGATCAGATTCTGTCACGGGTACCGACACTGGCAAGGAGAACCCAAAAGCACGACACTGAAGCAGACAAGTTTGAGGGAAGATCAGTTTACTTAAGTCCAGAAACAGGCAGGGTCAAAACCAGGAGATCAGAAAACAGGCAAACAAATCCGACGGGGGGCAGGCAGGAATCCAAAACAGGCAAAAACAGGATCAGATCAGGTAGTCAGGAAACAGGAATTGCTGGAGAGCTTGGCAAAACAAAACAAGACACTCTGGCAGGGATGAAACTGGACTAGTATATATACACACACACTGAGGGGCTAATGAGGAAATGGGCTGCAGGTGTGGAGATGGGCGGGGAAAACCAGGTGAGGGGAATGAGCTGATCAGGGAAGATGGGAACTGAAATGACAGGAAAGTAGTTAAAGAGACAAGGGACCAAATAAAGAAAAACAGGGTGTGACTATGTTACAGATAGGGCACTACTGATAGGAGTGCTTTTCAAAAGAAAAAAAAACTACAAAAATTAGGGGAAAAAGCAAAAATAAATCTGAGAAAAAAGTTAGATGAAGCCATAAATTTCTGTATCTTATCATCAAGCACTTCCCTCAGCGGGGCATGGTATATGTGGCTGATACAGCTGGTGATGATGTCATTTCCTCTGTTGGCTGAATTCATGTAAATGTACCATTATTGTACATATTGTTCTTATTTAGATAATTACTGAAAGCTTTCTCTCTAAATCAGATCTAGTTAGTTACATTGTGCCAACTCTGCTGAAGGATTCAAATGTAATACATATTGTAACTTTTTGTAAAAACACGTTTTAATAGAATAAGGTTTATAAATCGCTGGCAAAAAATGCTGAATCCATTTCAAATTAAGCCTAAATTTTATTTCAAGTGCCATCTCAGCAGTTATCCTACCTGTTGAATAATCAATCTACATTTCACACCTATTGAATTCATTTAAAGTTTTCAAAATGCGAGAAGCTCAAGCTTTGTCTGAGCTACTGAGTTAAAAACCCATGGGTACATGGAACCCACACACACACACACACACACACACACACACAAATACACACACACGCACACTGCCCGTCCACAACCCAGTGTCTGTCTCAGTGTCGCCATCATTCTTACGTGTTACTTTTCAATTTATAGCAGAGAAACAGAGTCTGGTCCCTGTCAACCCTTTGTGAGGGAGATGAAGAGTGGGAGTGAGAGAAAGATGGGAGGGTGGGCTGTATAATTGACACTGACAGAGAGAAGTCAGCCTTGATTAGTTCAGCCTTGGTAAGCAGTTCATTAGCAGCCTGGGTTGAAGGGAATGGCAGAAGAGAAAAAAAGATGGAGGAAAGCACACAACGTGACATTTGTGTAAGACACTGTATGTGAGGACTGACTGATAATTAAAGCTGCATAGGGAAATTTTGCGCCTTGGCGACCTCATGTGGTCAGAAAACATCTAAAATCATCTAAAGGTTTTCTCAACAAACTGACAACCTGCATATTAGTAGTTAGAAGAATATACAGCATCAAAAATCATCCTTAAATGGTTAAGTATTGAATTTTTCCAAGCTGACCAAGTTAATGGCATTTTATATCATAGAACACTAGAGGAACATTTCATATTCCAGGTCACTTCCTGCATAGGGATTTCCTGCTCCTCTTTTTAGACAGTGTACAACCTTGTGGTCATAGGTAATCAGACACTTATTTTGCTGCAATCCTACTTTGTAATTTAGGATTTCAATTTCGGCAACATTAACGGGGCAGTTCAATGAATAGCAATGCGAGGCAGTCAGTCCATCCACCAGTTTCAGGCCAAACCAGAAATAATTTGTCAAATTGACCCTAAATGGTTGGTGTTTGATGGAGTTTCTTCTCATTGTTGGTTTGACTAGCATGGACATAGGATAGTGTGGGCATCTGGAACACAGGCAATGGCTGGGGGAAAGGACTACAGGTGCTCATTAAAAAAAAAAAATCTGAAATGTGAAGTGGATGCACTGCATTATCCAAGAGCACTGCATCAGAGCAGCCAGTGACAAACTACATCAAGTGTTGCAAAACAAATGAAATCAGCAGCAGGAACAAGAATCTGGCTGATGTAATCACCTGCTTCACAAGAAAGCTAGAGATGTGGTTCAGGAGACTTTGCCAAAGGAACATTGACTTATTTTAGAATCCTTTGTTGGACCTAGTGGAAGGATATGACATCCAACTCCACCCTCAGACTGCAGTTCTCCACCACAACACTGGCTTAAACTTTGTTTTCCACCAATCGACCAAAGACCTGTGGGTATTTATTTATTTATTTTTTCGTCACTGCCCAACTAAATAACTAACTAAAAGCCATGCTACAGATGATGGGCTGTTCATATTAATATTGTTATTTTTTTATTTTTTTTTCACACAGGTCTATGTAGTCCTATTTTATTTTTTTTACACAGGTCTATGTAGTCTTCTTTTTGTTTACACACAGGTCTATGTAGTCTTCTTTTTTTACACGGGTCTATGTAGTCTTTTTCTTTTTTCTACACAGGTCTATATAGTCTTTTTTTTACACAGGTCTATGTAGTCTTTTTTTTTACACACAGGTCTATGTAGTCTTTTTTTACACACAGGTCTATATAGTCTTTTTTTTTACACAGGTCTATGTAGTCTTTTTCTTTTTTTACACAGGTCTATGTAGTCTTTACTTGGAAGAGAGCTGCAAGCAGAGGAAAAATGGACCAGCACACCACAAAAATAAAGATAAGCATCACAATGCTTCCATATTAAATGTATCAGCATCATTTGATTATAATGGATGCATTCTGTTGTGGGCATGCATGTTCTAATACTTTCTAAAAATGTCTGTTTTAGGTCTTCTTAAAAAAGGTAATCTTATATTGGCTTTTGTCCGAGGTTGGAGGAGCCACTTTTAGCCAATCCCGATGCTGTCTTCCTTTCTTTTTCCTATGAGAAATATCTTTACTCAAGCCAGTGACAAAAAAAGTGAAGAATGATGATGACGATTATCATGGTTTCATTTGCAGTAAGGAACATCTTCATTACCTTTTCTTTTCCCAAAGAAATGAAGTAGAGAAACAAAACGGGAAACTGGAGGGCTCTCCCTGCAGTGAATAGAAGACACTAGAAGACAATAGAAGAGAGAATAAATTTCACCCTAGTCTGTTCATAGTAAGCGAGGCAGTGGAGAGATTGCACAAAAGGAGAAACACATCATAATGTTCTCTCAATGGTGGCTGACGTCAACACCTCTATCCTATTATGGTCTATTGAACAGGATGTGGTTGGAGAGGAGAGAGGGGAGGATAAGGCTTACATTACCAAATTATTCTGTTTGGGTTTGTGTGTGTGTGTGTGTGTGTGTGTGTGTGTGTGTGTGTGTGTGTGTGTGTGTGTGTGTGTGTGTGTGTGTGTGTGTGTTACAAAAGATATTCTGAGTCACTAAAACAAAGAAAGATACAGCGTAAAGGACAAAAACAGAGCAGAGACAGCCGTGTGTGTGAGAGCGAGAAAACAGAGATAAGATGAGAGCAAAACATGAAAAGCAGAATATTTAGTGTCATGAGGAGGAGGTAGCTTTGTAAAGAATTACACAGGACTATTAAGTTTTTGACCAGTATGGGTTTTTGTTGTCCAGCACAATATTTGCGCTGATCTTCCAGATCTTGTTTGAGACAAAAAGAGAACAGAAATACAAAAGTTATAGATAGAAAAAAACTTGTTATTTATGTCCCTGTCACTGCCCAATTGTTCCATCCTAGTGGACTGCAACTTTTGTTGCATATTTCCTCTGTTACTATACACAAGCCACAGTTGTAGCAGAATTGTAACTAAAACTTAAATTTAAATAAAAAAATGAAAAAAATGACTACAGCTACAGCTGATAACAGAATAGAACATTATTGTTACCATCCCAAGTTTTGCTAATTGGGAAATGAGGGCTATTTAATGCCAAACATCTGTCTTAAAATTGATTAATGAGCCAACAGTTACTATATGGATTTCAGGCCATTAGTGTATTATAAGATTTGCAATTTAAGTCCATCTCTTATCATATGTGTCACACCGCGGTGAGGTCAAGCTGGGTTTTTGTCTTGTCTTGTCATTTCCTGTTTTATTTTTAAAGATAACTCTCCTCTCGTTTCAGGTCACTTGCCCTTCCTCATGTGTCACCGGTCTGATTGTCTTCCCCGCCCTGATTGTTTCCACCTGTTCCCCATTACCCTGTGTATATATTGTCTGCGTCTCCCTTTGTCCCGTTCCAAAGTGTTGCGTCTTGTGCAGCGCCTTTTTTCATAGCCCATAGCCAAATCATTGTAGCTCTTGTGTCTTTTGTTTTCCTTTCTCGAAAGAGTGATTTTTTGTTGTACTACCTAGTCTAGTCTTTTAGTTTCGTTGTCTTTTGCCTAGTGTATTTTCAGCCTCATTGGAGCGCTTTAAGTTAATGTTTCATAGCCTTTTGTTTTTCCTCCTTGGAGTGATTTTTTTGTTTCACCTAGTTTAGGCCTTGTTACATAGCCTCACTCTTTCGAGGGTGTTTGAGGATCTGGATAAAACAGCTCTCTGCTCTACTCTGCATCTGAGTCCTCCTTGAGTCCCGGCCTGACAGTACACTTCGGCCAGTATGGACTCAGCAGAGGCTGGCCAGTGGGTGGCTACGCTACGGGTTCAGGAAGCCCGCATCACCCATCAGGAGAAGTTTCAGACGGCAATGGCAACGCATTTCGGTGATCTCTCCTCCCAGGTGAGATACCTGGTGCACCAGGGAGACTCGGTGTGTGACTACGCCATCCGCTTTCGCACCCTGGCGGCGGAGAGCGGCTGGAATAACACCGCCCTGTACGACGTTTTCCTGAAAGGGCTGGTGGCTCACATCCAGAAACTACTGTTGCCACTGGACCTGCCTGTAGACCTGGATTCTCTCATCGCGCTCGCAATCCGGAGAGACAACCGGGTTCGCGAGCTCCGGCAACCACGGAGCGGTGCGACACCGGAGAGGTCTCCACGCTTCACAGCCCTGGACAGGCAGGCTCTCCGTTATTCGCCGCCAGAGCACGGCTTTCCCTCTTCCACCGCCAGGGAGGAGGAGCCCATGCAGCTTGGCAGGGCGAGGCTGGCGCCAGAGGAACGACAGAGGAACGACTGGGGGTTAGTGGAGAAGATGGGCCTCAGGGCTGAACTTTTGGCCAAGCCCATCCATGCCAGAGCATTAAACGGACAGGAACTATTCACCATCACACACATCACAGAGCCTCTCAAGTTCCACATCAATAGACACCGAGAACACATAAGTTTTTACTTATTCAAGTCTCCTGCACATACTCTGATTCTGGGACCTCCATGGCTCCTCAGTCAAAACCCACACATTGATTGGGAAATGGGATCCATCATGGGGTGGGGAAAGGATTGTGTGACTCACGGCATAACCACACCGTCTCTGAGTGATGACGGCGCAATGATTAATCTTGTGACTATAAATCCCAAAGCACACTCTGAATACCCAGACCTGAGTGCCGTGCCGCCCTGCTACCATCACCTCAAGGAGGTCTTCAGCAAGTCCAACGCCATGTCTCTCCCTCCACATAGACCATACGATTGTGCAATTGACTTAATACCCGGTTCAACCCTGCCCGAGATCCATCTTTACTCCATTTCGGGGCCGGAAAGAGAAGCCATGAAGGAGTACATCCAGACCTCCCTAAAGGCAGGGCTCATCCGTCCCTCCTTCTCCAGCCGGCGCAGGCTTCTTTTTTGTAGGGAAGAAGGATGGGTCTGTAAGGCCTTGCATAGACTATAGCCCGCTTAATGACATCACTATTAAGAACCGATATCGTCTACCACTCATGTCATCTGCTTTTTGACCGAATCCAGCAAGCCAAGGTATTCACAAAATTAGACCTGCGCAACGCCTACCACCTGGTGAGAATCAGAGAGGGAGATGAGTGGAAAACAGGGTTTAACACCCCTACTGGCCACTACGAGTACCTGGTGATGCCATTTGGGCTCACTAATGCCCCAGCAGTGTTCCAGGCCATGATTAATGATGTCTTTAGGAACTTTTTAGATCATTTTGTGTATGTTTACCTAGACGACATCCTCATCTACTCTCCTGACCTAGACACAGACAGAGAGGAACTATGTCGGCGACCTGGCGGTGAAGGTGGCACTGGAGGAGTGGCAGAACTGGTTGGAGGGGGCCAGTCAGCCATTTATTGTCTGGACGGACCACAAGAACTTGGAGTATATAAAAAAAGCCAAAAGACTAAAGGCCAGGTGGGCGCCTTTCTTTAACAGATTTTCTTTTTCCCTCTCCTACAGGTCGGTGTCCCGGAATGTCAAGCCTGACGCCCTGTCACAACTCTTCGACCCCGAGCCTGTTGCCAAGGAGCCTGAGCTCATCCTTCCACTGTCCTGTGTGCTTGGAGCGGCATGTGTGTGGGTAATGTTTTTTTCCCCAATAGGTAAATGCAGGTGTGCGGTTGCCGGTCCCTGGTTGGGCCCAAACTGGAGGAAGCGGGGACAACATGTTCGTCAGCTGCAGGGCCAGGATTGGTGCGGCATCATTCCCACACTGCCAATGAGAGGGCCCCGCAGCATCGTGGCGGCTTCACTTGTTGTTGTGTGTTTGAGCTTGCCGCGTTCGTATCTCAGGATACTCGTTTGTATTTTGTAACTGGAGGTTTTGAGTTTGGTTTGTTGGGACTGGGCAGGGTTTAGTATTTTTGTTAGACCCATTAGATTAGGAATGCTGTTTCGGATGTATTTTTGTTATTTAGAGCTAGACTTAGTTAGTGAGGTTTTTATATGCAGGCGATACCCTTAATCACTATCCTGAAACACTGTCTGAACTTATGGAGTGGATGTCAGATTCCTTCAACTTAACTCTGACCAAACAGAAGTCCTAATCATTGGCCATGAGAGTATTTCCCAAGAAATCCAGCAGTGTTTTGGTCCCATAGCAGCAAGCGTAAAGCAAACCGTAAAGAAGCTAGGAGGCTTCTTTTTGACCAACACATGATTTTATGTTTCTATTACTTGCATTTTCTAACAACTTGAAACTCTGGTTTAGAAAATCATCAAGTTAGCCACAAACAACAGTAATCACTGAATGACCACTCACTAAGCTTCCAGGAGCACCTGTCATGCAAGAACATTCAAATGAATTTCTGGTGTGACTGTGTGCTCAGACTACAGTTGGCTGAACAACAGATAAAAACTGTGATAGGGCTTTTTCCTGGTGAACATTTTTAAATAGCAGAAAAACATTTACACTAGCTGCATTCTATTTAAATGCGCTAGTTCCAGGCAATCAGCTTGATTGGGCTTGATCTACAACAAATACAACAGTGCCATCATTAATGTTATTAGTTCTGTGATTTTCTTACAACAAACACAAAAACCAACATTGTGAGCAGGTATAGTACCTTCAGGTACATTTTGTTCAGTGTTACTGAAATGGAAAGATCAGTGTGACAGAAAATGTTCTGTGGTATCCTTTGAAGTTTTGGTCATGTGTATTTACATTTTGGATAAATAGTATTAATGTCAAAGAAACTAAAACAGTATGTAAGCAAACAAGCCAGTGTTTATCTTAAGAGTTGGTGAGTTAAAAAAACATTGGACTTACATTCATCAGGGAGACAGGAAAACAGCTTTAAGATCTGCACATAGAAAATTGTAAAATCATTGCAAGACCAATCACAATTCACATCAAACTATATCCATCATTTCAAAAGTGGTTGAAGGCAATTTGGTCCAAATCTTATAATCTGATAATAATTTAGCACTGGCCCTTCTACTTCACCAGATATGTCGGTGCAACCTGAAGCAGTATCCACACACACACACACAAGCCCATACATGTGCAATATATGCAATGTGGTACTCAGAGACAAACATAACAAAAGGCCTATGAGGCCTGAGCTAGCTGCTGACAAAAAGGCCATTCCGAACAGTTCCATGATCTAAATCCTAATCAAACATCATTTACAGCTTGTTTTATTTGGGCCTCTGGAGAGACTGTCCCTCCCCGCTCTTTGCCATGGCAACCCGCCTCTCATTTCAGAAGTGTCATGCCACATTATCATCCGGCGGGCTCACATACACTCCCGCCTGACAACTTCACCATGGACCCTGGTAAAAAAATAGCCTGCGTTTTTACACTGCCTCTTCACCTCCCTCCCTCTCTATTTCTGTCTATTTCACTCCCTGCTGTACCTTCACCTATTCGCCTCCTCCTCTGTGCTTCCTTTCTTTTCTCTGCAGGTAACCAGTGAAGATTGGATGTGTGATATATACCTCTTCTAATTGGAAACAAGTCCAGGCACCGGCATCGGTAACAGAAATAGATAATGATTTACCAAATGATGGATAGGACATGTATGGTGTCTAATGTGCATGAAAGTGTAATGATTTTTCATCAAGGTCACACTGAAATGGTTATAATCACACAAACACGCATGCAATACGGTGGCTGAGCTATGTTGTGGATTCATTAATCAATGCTAGTCCAGTACAAGCCTGGTTGGTGTTGTAATATATCAACCTGCTGATCAAATGCAAAACACTTATGAATGAGTACAAAAGTCACATGCCTACATTTATACAGCAGTGACATAAAATACCTTCAGATATTGTAATCTGTGTTTCACTTCTTAGTTTAACAGTAACATTTAAATATAACTGCTTTCTCAGTCTGACTGACATCACAATTAGTCATCCCTTTATACTGTCAAAATCATGTCAAAGTGATTTTCAAAATTAGCATAAACACCTTTGGGGATATATCAAAAATTCTCCTTTAGGCTCCAGTTGAGATGTTCACCTATACAAACAATACTGAAATACATAGACAACCAAGAAGGAACATTAAAAAAAAAAAAAAGCCATGTTGATCACTTTTTAGCGTCTCCTGGAAAGTTTTTTCAGTGGGTTTTATGTGATTATCTCATCCTCCAAATTAATCTAACAAGGTCAATTTTGTTTGTAGAAAACTGTGTAGCCTTTACTCCATTACACTGTTCCTGGTTCGGCTCTGGGTGGCATAGTGTCTTACACGGGACTCACACAGGAGGCGTTACAGCAGCGCAACGGCAGCGCCGTGGTTTAGCTGTGTCCTTTGCCTGGCGTCAAGTCACACCGGGTGCGTGTCAGCTGCATAACGGCAGCAGAGTGAGCCAGCCGTATTCACGCGAGATCACGCGAAAATCCTGGACGTACTTGAGACCCCTCGATAAACTGTGTATAAAGAAAACAACAACAACAAACAGCTGACTTTGCTTCTCCGACGTGGAGGAGATTATAAAAAGCATCTGTTGTGTCATAAATTATTGTGTGTTGTTTCACTTCAACAATTAGTCTCTCGTTGAGGCCCTTTGATCGATCTTTGATCACCTGGTGCCACCGGTCATGATGTAACGTTGATGTGAAGTTGTAAAAAGCTACATGAACTGTGTATTTTTTTTATTTTGAAAGGGAGAGGAAGTTTATTATGTTGATTCTGTGTCGGATTTTCTGTCTGGTGCGCAGTGCTCTGTTGAAATTTACGAGGTTTAGCAGCGGCTCGCGTCAAAATATGTGAGTGGGCCTTTAGTGTCTGTTTATGCAATCACTGGAGAGTCTGAAATTTGCAATCTAAACGGTTTACATACAGGGCTTATCCTGACTCAGAATGGACCTTTGTGGAGTTACTACACATGGCAGTAAGCATGATTAGTCAGTGCACAGTTAGGGCTGGATGATAAGTACATATCTTCCAGCCCTAACTGTATTGTGCGACACTAAAACTTTGATACATGCTTTAAACCGTGAACTACAATTCCATTGAACCACTGCTTCAAAGCTTGCTTTGGTGAAAAAAATAATAATAAATCAAGTGACATATGACATCCAAAGCAGTAACTGCTTCATTGCCTGAATCACCTGACTGGTTCGCAGTCCAATGAGGTGATTCACTGCCTCATCTCGATTTGGACAGGTGACAGGTTGAGACAGTTTTGAATTTGATCATCTCAACACTTAACACAGCACTTATAGAGTATGACTACTCCAAACAATGCACAATTTGTGGGTAGTCGTAGTAGGTGTGCTGTTCAGTTGTTGGTATTGCATTTGTATTACAACCCCAATTCCACAAAAGTTTGGACGCTGTATGAAATGTAAAAAAAATTAGTTGCAAATCTAATATCTACACAACATCACATGTTAAAACTGAGGAATTTCAGAATTTCATGGAAAATATTAGCTCATTTTGAAGTTGATGGCAGCAACAAAGGTCTGGACTATAGGCAGGCAAGTTTAGCACCCACACTCTTTTCCTGCAAAGCCATGGATGCAGGGTGTGGTTTAGCATTGTCTTGCTGAAAAATGCTTCCCTGAAAGAGACGTTTCAGCCCAGAGAAGATGGCAGCATTTCTGGATCATGTTCACACATGGCTTATTCTTTGCAATGATACAGCTTTAACTTGCATTTGTGGATTGCAAGGTGAACTGTTTTGACAGACAGTGATTTCTGAAAGTGTTCCTGAGATTTCCAGTAGAGAATCATGCCTGTTTTTAATGAAGTGCTGTCTGAGGGCCCGAAGATCACGAGCAACCAGTTATGACCTTTGACCTTGTCTCTTCCTCATGATTTTCTGAATCTTTTGATATTATACACTGTAGATGGTGCGATCTTCAAAGTCTTCACAATTGTATGTTGAGGAACATTATTCTTAAATTGTCCCACAATTCTTCCTCTGCCCATCTTCACATCTGAGAGGCGCTGCCTCTCTGAAATGCTCCTTTTATACCCAGTCATGTTACTGACCTGTTGCCAATTAACCTATAAGTTGTCAATTGCTCCAATCCCCCAGATGTTTTTGATTTGTGCCATGTGGTTTGTCAGCCTTGTGTTGCCCCTGTTCCAACTTTGTTGAGATGTGTTGCTGCCATCAATTTCAAAATGAGCTTTAACACATGATATGTTGTTTATGTTCTATTTGAATGAAATATGGATTTCTGAGATTTGGAAATCTCTGCATCTTGTTTTTATTTACAATTTATACAGTACCCCAACTTTTTTTGGAATTGTGGTTGGAATCAGTCTTGGTGTGTGTTCATCCAAGAATTTGGCGCTTTCACACCAGAGCTGTTTGGTCCGCTTTAAATGGACCAGAGTTTGTCTTGTCGGATAGTCTGCTTCGTTTGAGCAGGTGTGAAAGCTCACCTGAACTCTCTGCGGACCAAACAAGCGAACTCTGGTCCTGAAAATGTAGGTCTCGGTCCACTTGCAAGTGAACCCTGGTGCGGTTCGCTTACAGTGGAAAAGCAAACAGACTATCCAGTGAAGCCAATCGATGAGTCGGGTTTTCTTCTTCCTAGTGCTTTTCTTCTTCCTGGTCAGTGCTTGTTTTGAGCAATACCGCCCCCAAACGAGCAGCTGTTGTAACTGCATGACGTTGTCCAGGCGGTTTGGTCCTCTTTCAAAAGTGCAGTGTGAAAGTGAACCAAACCAAATGTCACCAGTGTAATTTTTTCAGCATTCCCCACCCAATTGAACAGAGTCCTTATCCTGGTGTGAAAGCGCCCTAAAAGCCTCCTGTCCATCAGCTAGACTGTCTAATTTGACTGTAGTCTTGCACTTCTCCATGATAGGTCACTGTAACGAAATCTTTGAGTAATTAACACATTTTCGAAACAATTGGCTCAAGTGGTTCAGCACTTTACAAAAGCTTCATTTGCCCATCATTTGCACAGCAATAACTAAGAACTAGACTATGCTGCTAAATATATCATAATATACACATTCTCGTCTCTGGAATAAATTCTATTCTATTATTCATCTCTGGAATAATTCTATTTATGATAGCTATGTAGAGCCTGGACTCAAAAAGCAGGAGGCTTGAGGCAGAGGTTGCATGCAGACCAGCCAGGTGTGTTACATAACACTGAGTTATTTGACACACAGATTTAAAAAAAATACTGTGGGCCATGAGCAAAAGTGGTCCTACCAGAAGGGTTAGGGTTAGGTGGTGGATACTGATACTGACCCAGTATGGGGAAAAGTGCCCCTCCCATTACATAAAAACATGACAAAACATCACACAAAGACCTTTGAAGACATTTTGTGTCACTTACAGACATTTTGTGTCACAAACTCACCAAACTCACTTACCAAACCCAGATCAAATCCAAAACACACAAAACTGTTCAGCACTACTTTCCAAAAACACATTAAAGTTCACTCAGTAAAATTGAGACAATCCACTGGGGCATCTTCTGAATCCCAAATTATGTTTCCCATTGCAGTGACATGTAGAGCAGCTGGTAGGCCTTCCCTCCCTCTGTCTAATCATTCTGATAGGCTGCCTTCTCACCAGGCTCCAGCACATATAGCCAGCTGGGATCTCCATTCCAGCAATCATCAGAAGCGTCTAACAAAGTGTGCCTGTTTGTGTGCATGTAAATAAATAACCATATTCACTTTCAACCCTTGTATTGGCCCCATGACAAATTTACTGTAAAATCAAGCGAGGATGCTCCTGGGTCGGCCACAATAAAGCTGGCAAATTGCATCGAGATGCAAACATCCCAATAAAAAATCTCATTTCACCCCAAATAAACCACAGGTTCCATTGATTGCAAACCACCACTGTTTTCATATCAAGCAAATCAAAAGATATGACAGCCCCCCTCCCAACGCTTACAACGAAAATCACAGCACGGCCCCTCAGTTAATGGGCTCGGTTCATGCATTTTAGCATGCAATGCAAATTAGGGGAGGGGAGCACGAAGATGGGGCTCGCGCTTCCTCTTCTGCTGTTTTCTAGCATCATTGCAGGGTTAGAGTCTGATGAGAGCCAATCACTTTAGCATAATATTTGCTTGCATGTGGATCAACATTCCCCCCTTCCACATTCATGGCGCAGCATGGTGGCCATCCCTCCATTCCTTTACCACCTACTTCAGGATATAGGCAGATTCAGGAAAGACTGGATGGACTAAGGTATGGAGGAAAATGGAAAGAAGCAAGGAGAAAAGGAGAGGAGAGAGTGAAGACAGAGGATGAAATGAATTGTAGGAAAAAGGGAAAGTAAGAGGGGAAATGATTCAGTAAGTAGGGGTGAAAGAACCTTCCATCCTTCCGTCACCCTGTCCCTCATTTTCTGCTCCCTAGTTTCTTCACTCCTTTCTTCGATTTACACTATTCACTCTTTTGCTCACTAGCCTCTTCTATTTCCCTCCTTTTTCCTCCTACATCCTCCCATGTTTCCTTCCTTTCCTCGTCCCTTCTTCTTCCATACCTCCCTTTCCTCTTTCTGCACCACATCTTTACCTCTCTCTCCTCCTTCCCCTTTTCCCCTCCCTCGTCTGAGTTTCATGCAGTGGTGAAATGAAATTCCCATCATCAGAGGCTGCAATTTTTGCAAAACAATGTGAGATCACACAGCCTGCTGGAGAGCCCCCCTCCTCCCCAAACCCCCCACTAGCCCCTGAGGCGACCAGTGCCTATGTAGATTGGAGGATTAATGCTCTTTTTGTGTGTGTGTGTGTGTGTGTGTGTGTGTGTGTGTGAGTGAGAGAGAGAGAGAGAGAGAGAGAGAGAGAGAGAGAGAGAGAGAGAGAGAGAGAGAGAGAGAGAGAGAGAGAGAGAGAGAGAGAGAGAGAGAGAGAGAGAGAGAACAACAATGGCAAAGAGTTTAATAGAGTAGTATGTGTGTGTGTGAGAACACACACACACCTGCACACACAGACACACACCTGCTAACAGGACAGACGGTTCAGACAGGGTAAACTGGGGGGGTGAGGTGGGCTGTGTCGCCATCTTTCTTCTCAGCATCTCTCTCTTTTAATATCAGTGTTTTCAAAGGATTGGGCTAAGCTTCCAGGGTCCTCTTGAACATGGGAGACACAGATAAGGAATGGGATTGTGGAGCAGAGCAAAGGAGTCAGAGTGAGAGCGTGACTTTGCCAGGGGAAAGTTTTTCAGACATAGAAACAAAGGGATGGAGAGGGTGTCAAAAATGCTGGCCCAGAAAAAGAGTCAAAGTCTTTGTGTCACCGTGCCATCTACTGTACACACAGAGCCAAGACTAAGGAAGAACAAGGAAGAATTCTGGATTGAACCAATCAGGTGAAATGTCCGTTAAGCCAAAGCCAAATTACACTCTGATGCAGCTTGTCCAGTTTGAATGGATTGAAAACACTGGTACACCAAGCATTCCCCAGTGGACCACTGGAAAGATGAGAGGCTTGGGAATTGTACTTTTTGAATGCAAATAAATAAGTGTTAGAATTAGCAAGGGCTTGAGTAGATAGAAACCAGTGACTGTATAGACCCCAGGAACACTTCCGGAAAAACAGATGACCAACATCTGTATGTGATGTTTGTGTGCAGTTTACATACAGAGTAATTCACTACATTTTTTCTCCACTGAGGCTTATATGTACCATATATGTATGTGCTTGCTGGAATTTAGTGGTGCAAAAGACTAGTCATGGACACACTTTCTATGTGACTGTGTGTGTGTGTGTGTGTGTGTGTGTGTGTGTGTGTGTGTGTGTGTGTGTGTGTGTGTGTGTGTGTGTGTGTGTGTGTGTGTGTAGTGCAGAGAGCCAGGGGAGTGGGAGCCGCTTCTCGGTCCCTGCTGTAATTTCCTGGAAGGCTGGCGGTGAGGTCGGCCCTGGGCTGCAGCCGAGCTGAACAGCCCTCACCTTGCTGACCTGAGCTGCTGCTAAGCTTTTTCCGCAGTGGGACACTGGGCCTGCATGGAGCACTGTTTCTTTTGTTTCTCACCTCAGGAAGACTGGGGGGGGGTTACCTCGACACACTTGTACTTTTTTCTCTTAAAACCCACAGGCCCATAATTTCACATGGACACACAACACATACACACACACAACTGTGTAACTTTTGTCCTTCTAAGAGAATCCTTTAAAGACAAAGCTTTTGCAGATTGTTTGTCCATCAGAATAAATCATGGGTCTATAATATTGCCAGCAGACCAACTGTTTTCCATCTGAGACATTCTGTGACCTTTTCTCCAGTACGACACAATTTAGCTTCACTAAAAAGGCTTGCTAATATTAGCATTAATAACCTAAAATAACAGCTTCACTATCATTGGGAGAAAATGTTTTGTGGACAGAAAAGTAAACTGCTTACACTGGTAGGACAGAAGCTCTGAACCGCTCACTGCAAGGAGGTGCCACCACTGTCATACTAGAGCCAGAGCAACTGGGCAATGTAACTAGGCTTAGCCTTAGGGACTCCCCCTCCCTCCTCTCTCTCTGTATCTGTCTGTCTCTTTCAGGGTTATGCCTAGTATGGCAGGGTATTGGTTGAAGTCACATCTCCCTTTACTGAAAACAATCTCTCTCTCTCTCCCTTTCTCTCTCTCTCTCTCTCTCTCCCCATCACCACCACCATCTGTAAACATACATGTCTCATTAATGCATGTTACTAACCAAACTTCCCCGGAGTTTTTGTGCTCTGTCGTCCAGCAGGTTCTCGTGAATCGTGGCTGCTGCTGTGATCCTGCACGACGTCCACTACACATATTATAACTGTCATTATTACTACCATATCTGCTACTGTGGTCACTTTATCATTCATTGTGATTCATTGTCATTTTATCATTCATTGTAATTGTACAATATGTTTGTGTTGATTTGTTCTGTACACGTGACATCCTTTGCACGTCTGTCTGTCCTGGGACAGGGATCCCTCCTCTGTGGCTCTTCCTGAGGTTTCTTCCACCTTTTTTCCCTGTTAAAGGTTTTTTGAGGGCAAGTTTTTCCTCACTCGAACTGAAGGTCTAAGGACAGAGGGTGTCACTCCCTGTACAGATTGTAAAGCCCTCCGGGGCAAATGTACTTTGTGACTTTGGGCTATACAAATAAAATTTGATTTGTTTTGATTTAGAAGCTTCTGGGGACATAATAGCAGAGGCGAAGAGTACAAAGCAATTAATATATCAATTAATATATCAATTAATATATCATCAAATTAAAAAAGTTTTTATTCTACGAGTCTGTAATTTTATACTGTAATCACTTTTTGTGGAGCGTTTCCTGGAAAGAACTATTTCGGTATTAATCATAAACACAGTGTCCAGTTGCCGTACTTCCAAACACAGTACTTTACTATTGCTTTGGCTCAGTTTGCTCAGTTTCAGAGTAAGAATGGCTTTTAAAAGTTTTCATTATCTTTAAGATTACTTTGAATTGTGAGCGAGTCTGTAAGTCTAACATACTGTTACACCCAGCAACATGGACAATACATGAAACATGATGTTTACATGCATACATCCCAGCTCACAGCAGTTTGTTGAGGGCTATGACAGAAGGGACATAACGACACTACAGTAAATGCACCATTTAACACCAGGTGCTTAGTCGTGAGAATTGTTGGGTCTCTGTAAATAATGTTAGAAAGAGTGTAGAACTGCTCCGCATGAGCAATGTGCTGAGATAACTGTGACTAAATAAAGAATGCTGAACTAAATGAACTTCTTGCAACACAAAATGCTGAATGTTCATCAGAATGCTATATATATATATATATATATATATATACATATATACATACAGTTTGTCCTTATAGTGGCACTAATAGAAAGAGGTCAGCAGGACAATGAACAATAGGATGATTAATCTTGTAGTGTCTTTATTGTCATACTATCAGATCTAATAGACTGCTGAGACTGTTTGGAGATTTCATGGCTATACTCAGTATTTATTTATTTATTTTCCAAATGAACAGCATAATTATCATGGAATTATCATGAGTTGATAACACACTCTAATCTGCACCGCATAACAGTGGCTTCAGTTTAAGAAAAACAAATATAACCATGATTTATTCTTATGATAGTGTTTTCTCTGTTGTTTAAATGCATTTGATACAAAATAGTATGTAGTGTCAAAGCTTTGAAAAGTGTGACACACTGAAACTACATGCCTGCCTATCTTCATCCTCACTTATACACACACATTGCACTTCTATCTAGAAGGTGCCCATCAAACATCAAATTCCACACACCACATTTAGCGAACTCTTGACACCTCAGTTCACTCATAGTGGTTAGAAATTTCAGGGCCGCAAATTAGCTAATAACTCATGGGCCGTAATGAACCAGGGGGCTGTCATGTAAAATTTATGCCGTATTTTCAATTGTGTGTGTGTGTGTATGTGTGTGTGTGTGTGTGGGGGGGGGGGGGGGGGGGGTATTCATTTAGCTCCAGGAGATAAAGGAGGGGTTGAGCAGGAGAAATAAAAGGAGCAGAAATGAAAAAGCGCTCTTGACTGTGAGCACACTGCTCTGTGAGAATTAAACTAATCATCAAAAGTATGTTTTCCCCTTCTCTCTCCAAACTTAACTAAACCTACTGTTAGTTCAAATGTTTACAGTTGTTGTTCTAGGAGATATGAGGAGAGTCACAAATTCATAATTAAACAAGCAGAGAACCCAACAAGACAAATCCAATTTATTTATTTTGGTTTTTAAAATCTATCAGCACTGATTACACTGTAGAAACCAGTTTCAGAAACGATGGACAAAACTAAATTGAATAGGCTGGCCCTTGTTTTGAAGTTGGATAAGCTATAGATACTGTATCATCTCCTGTATAAAATATTTGACTTCTGTTGCACCATTTTTGCCCAATTCGTGAACCAGCATCCTTCAATGGTAGTTTAAAATCTAATTTGATCCCCAACATATGTAGAGATGGACAATCGGTCTCCACTTCCTCCAACTCCAAGTTAACATATGGCTATTGCTATTCTCAGCTGTTGATGCGATTTGGAGCCAAAGTCTATGCAGTAGTTTGAGATTGTAGCTGCAGTATGGAGGCTCCACCCATTCATCCAGCCAACACAATTGCAAACAGGCCTCAGCTGTCAATCATGACATGAAACCCCCTTTTTATGACATCAAATTACTAAAACCAAACATCAACATTTGAACATACAACTGATGATAAGAACTACCTAACATGACTTAAATGTATTCGACATTTACTTTTTTCGGTTTAGCCCAGGTCCCATCGGCTAACAGGGGTTAATGATCTGTACTGCAGCCAGCAGTCTTGGTCTCACTTTTAGGTGGCTGTCATCTCGTTTATCTTCATAAACAGTCAATAGATTTCATTATTATTTACTTAGACAGGAAACACATCTTGTCCTTGCTGTAAAATGTACTGTACATCTTTTAACCATAGATGGTATGAAACATCTGCCGCCTACTAGCTAATCCAAAAATGGACAAAGAGTTGAAGTGTGGCTGGAGATGAGATGAGCCAAAAGAAGCCTGGTTGCTCAAACCAGCCACCTGTAACTGCACCCACCTGTCACCTGTCACCTGTCAAAGCGGTCACACTGTTAATACTGCATAACTTTATCATTTGAACAGGTATGTTGTGATAAATAGGGAAATTAGCTATAGACATGTATATTGTTCTTGTTATTTTTTAAACATGTTTATTTCTGCTGTGAAGTTGGGCATTTTAATATGGGGCCTTACGGAGACTGACTTGCCTCGAGTGGATGCTTGAGTCAGTTTACAAAAATGAATCTCACAATAACTTAGCATTCTTCTTGACTTCTATTAAAAATGTGATGTTATTGCTCAGGACTCAAGTTATCGGACAGATGCATCACTTGCTACTGATTAACAAGATAACACAAAGTAGCATTTGAGTCAGACAACTGGTGTAACAAAGAGCTTTAAAGGTGATTGTATTCACCCTTAATAGTTTTTGTTGGAGAGTGTTGTTTAAATGAAATAATTCAGTCTGTGGAGAGCACGTTTCACTGTGGCTGCTGCCCTTGTAGTGTTCATGAACTGGCTGACTGAAGCTGCCACGGGACGACATCTGTGCCGACGCAGACCAACGCTGCAGATTTATTCTGTATGAGATCCTCTGACAAAACACAGTATATCAGTTTGAGAGGAGTTGTACCAGCAAACACACTTTCACACACACACACACACACACACACACAAAATGTATAGCTGTGCTTATTTCAATCAAGTGACATTTGTTAGCAACTATCATGAGGGAGGAGCAAAGCGCACCACTGGCTAACCTTTCAGCTGTGAATTATGGGAATTTACCTTCATGCCTCAGTGCGTTTGCTGCCGGTCTGCCTTTCGTGTCTAAATCAAAGGCTGGGATCTGCAACATCGGCACTTTCTCCTTCCTACAAGGGCACGCGCTGCACAAACGCCTGATGACGGGTGACATTTACAGCACACAGAGTCTCGGACTGCCACTGCAAACACTGGGCACGCATAAAACACACACACACACACACACACACACACACACACACACACACACACACACACAAATAGGTACATCGCCTGGGAGGCAAAGCCAAGTCATTCTGAAACGGCAGCACTGGTGTGAATTTCTGCTTCAACACTGAGTGTCTCTGTGCAGGTACACTGTGTGTGTGCAAAGAAACCAAGAGGATTTCATCTTTACCGCTTCGTATTTTAGGTTAGTTGTTTCATTTTTTGTGTGAGCACAAGAAAAGGTTGCATAAAAGGTGATATTAGCATGCAAGGAATGCAAAAGTGTAAAGAATCTGTGCATGTACACTGCATACAAACAGGTAACTTCCTGGTCCTCTAGGTTGCTGGAGTGACTATTAAAGTTTTAGCAGTTTCATTGAACACAAATCTGTTTAGGAATATGCCCCCTGTGAGCACTATCCCCAAAAAAAAACTACAAAACCAAGCTAGCTGTTTCTCCCTGCTTCCAGTTTTTATGCTAAGCTAAGCTTATCCCGACTCCTTCTCGATATCAATCTTCTCAGTTCTCTCTCAGTAAAATAAGCTAATAAAAAGGTCAGGATGCCGTGTTTTAACCAGCACAGCAAATCTTCAGATGAGGGAAAGAGTAAAAAAAGCTCAAGGAAAATTAACTGATGTCCAATGAGGACGTTTGAAGCTTCTAGAAAATATGGTCTTAATTTTGAGAAATACTTACGCAATGCAAGCAACTCTTACTTGTCATTGGGTCTCCCATCAGGTTCATTTAAGAGATCACAGTTAATTTGATTAACATTAAAGTGATTACTAAAAGTCATCCATGACAGATAATATCAAAAAGGAGCTGTGAATCTAATGTGTGAGGCGGCAGAGATTCAAAGAGCAGAAAAGCATAGAGCAACAAAAGATGCTCAAAAAAGCGAGTAAAGCCATAAAAGAAAATTGTCCTTGGGGAAAGGGGCGGGGGTACAGAAAGAGTTCCACAAACGCGGGCTGAAATATAGAGAGGCAAACTGAAAATAGGTGGAGATTATTTCTTCCCTTTCGGTGTCTGTCACGCTGCCTCTGGGAAAGCGAGGCGACCGGTGAGCCTGACTTTTGCAAAGCTCCGCATCTCAGTCTCCCCACTTCACCAAGACATGGCTCTCATTTATTATTTGAACAGCTCAACAGGTAATTTTCCAGCTAAAATCCTCATTTCTGCAGACGTCTGCTTCTCTTCAGCATGTATTCTAATTACCGGTAGCTCTCTTTGATCTGAGGCCCCTTTGCAGCTTCACAGCTTCCCCTCCGATCGCTTTTCATCAGGCCTCCTAATTTCTTTTTGGCACCGTAGCTTTTTTTTTTTTTTTTGTAATAGTTGATATACAGGTTCAGTTACGTGGCTGAGATAAAGGCAGAGAGGTGGTGTTAATAGAACCGAGCACAGGCAGGGTAGATATTAGACGGCAGAATTTTCCCAGCATCCCCGAGTTGGACACGGACGTTGTTACAATAACATCTGGGATGGAGTGAGAGGTGGAACGTTTGGATTAGACTTCCACCTCATTAAAAGTTGAAACTAGAGGCTTGTGTTGACATTAAGTGCACGTGTAATTTTCATCTGCCTTCCAAATCAATTGTGCAGCTGAACACAGACTGGACTTTAATTATTTTGTAAGGCGCGACTGGCAGCGGCGGTTAGAGGAATCATTTGCTTTTGTTTCCTTTCAAGTCGTTTCTCTGTCAGTTGAGGGAAATCCAGAAAGTGACAAATCCTTCCCCCAGAATATCTTTGCTCTTAGTGTCACCGCGCTTCCAAAAAATCCAGTTGTGACTCGTTTGTTTTTTATCCTCAGGCCAGTCCGGGATAACAGCCAATCAAAAGCTTAACCTAAGTCAGAGTATCAGCACATTACGCTCTCTGCGCTACGTCGGAGGATAAAACGAGGTTAGACCTTGTCTGCGAGACTGTAAAGGCTTTGAGGATGAATTCCTGTGCATACTTATCTCGTTCTTATGTCATTAGCGCTCGGCTCGCTCTATTCACTCTTCAGCCTACAAGCTGGACCGTCATCGTGTCCACTGTCTTTAGCCCAGGCGGGATGTCAGGGGGAGAGCTTTTTCTTTTTTGTTGGAGGGAAGTGAACACTTTCCAGCTTATCTCTCGGGGACAGCGCCGTTACAGAACACTACATGCAGCAAACCTGCGACCTCCAACCGCCCCCCACCCACCCCCTGCACCCCACCTCCCTCTTGCTGTACACCCATTAAGGCAGAGTTAATTAAACCACAACTCATTGCCTCAGCAGGAGGGGGCATGAGAAGGGAGAACGGAGGAAGGGAGAGGGGCATACAATTATACATTGGCATTTACCTACCATTTTCAACGTATAGTGCTCGGCTGGCAGTCGCTTTTCTATGCATATGCCTCATGCTTACCCGTCACCCTCACCCACGCCGCCGCAGTTCAGCGCCTTTAGATGGCGAACCTCGCTTTTAACTGTGCATCTTGTGAAGAATCTGCACAGGGAAGAGGAGAGATGGCGAATGACAGCGGGGGGAGCCGTTGTGCTTTCGAGCAACAATATGTGAGGGTTGTGTGTGTGTGTGTGTGTGTGTGTGTGTGTGTGTGTGTGGGTGGTTGGGTGGGGGGCACTCTGTCCATCTGCCTGTCTATCCATACAAGGTCATCAGGTGGGGAATGTGGGGGTTCAAACACCGTTACTGTGCCACGCCGAGCCGACTATCGTGCCTCCCTTGCCCCCTCTCCAGTCGTCAGATATGCAAGCCCCCCCCTTTACCTGCTGCGATTCCATTACCCCGGCTGCCTGTTCCGGCACTCGAATGTTTCTGTAGCATATTAAACAGATTAATAGAACAATGCTCCAGGGAGAGAGCAGCCTGTCAATCTCAGCTAAAAACACAAAAGCAGAAAATTAAAAAGGCCCATGGCTGAACTCCAGCACTGATAAAAAAAAAGTGCTGGAATCTTGCGTGGTGGAGAGAGAGAGAGAGAGAGAGAGAGAGAGAGAGAGAGAGAGAGAGAGAGAGAGAGAGAGAAAGAGAGAGCGAGAGAGAGAGGGGAGAAAAAAAACACCACAGATGGTAAATATTTATTCTCCTATCCTGCTTACAGAACACACACACACACATGCACACACACACGCGTGCAAATAGATAGGCCACAGTGGTAGCTGAAATGACAATGGGGAAAATTAGCTCTGAAATTATCAAAGAATGTAGAGGCAAACACAGAGCGCTTTGTTCCTTTTGTGTGACTATCTCTATACCGGGGATCAGCTATAAGAACTCCAATCTAGAAAACACGCCGCTGCTCTCAGAGGACGCTGCATTTCATGCCAGATGGACTTTCCTTTGTTTATCAGCAAATTCCCACAGGTTGACTAGATGTAAAATCTAAAGCGAATCCAGAGCAGTCCCGCAGCACAGTCGACGTCTTCGTATCTGAGGCGTGCATCTATAGGGCCGCAGCAGGAGGCAGAGAGAGGGAAGAATCCTCCAGTGACGTCCGCTCTCATCCTGGGAGACTCCGGAGGAAAATTCAATCTGGTCTTCTGCTTGCAGAGATATTGGGAGATTGAGTGAGGTCTGCAGACGGTGGTGAGGGGCTCCGCTCGGTCTTTACATTCATGCTTCTGCCGCTCGATTGTAAATAAAGGCTGAGAGACGAGGCCTGCATCACAACAGGAGTCACAGCAGGGACATGTGTGGCAGGTTCAGTGTGGTACACACTGTAAAATGTCTGCATATCACATGAAACAGGTCTCATAACTCAGCGCACATTTTGATCTTTAGTAGACAGAACATGTGACATTAAAATAAACTCTGCTTTGTGTTTCGTGCTGTGAGCTTTTTTAGTGATCTCTATTAAATTTAAGCTTCAAATGAAACATTTTGAATTGTATACTTACCACATTCCTTCACATCATAACCAAATATGAACTAATCATCAGACACACGTGACTTGATCTTTATTAATCTGAATTCTCTTTTCACAGGTTTGCCCTTCTGGAAATCTGGAATTTCAACAACAACAATTTCATCAACAGTGAATAATATTGTGAATCTTATCTTTTATTTTAAAAGACTTTAAAGGGACAGCATAGTCTGTAGCATGCTAGCAACATTTAGCCTCAGCACAGCATTCCATGTCACCGTTAGCTGTGCAGACTGTTGCACATTCACATCAGTGAATCAGCAAACCATTATTGATTATTGTGTATTTACTGTTCTTTACATTTGACTGAATAATCTTCATTTGAGGTCTGCTAACTAAGTGTCAGTGTCAGTCCAGGATGGAGCCATACAATCACTTTATCACATGTACAAGTTGTTTTTTTCCCAAGTCATTTAAAGTTCATTCAAATAACTCCATTAAATGAGTTTTAACCTCTTTTTGCCAAAGCACCTACGAGCGCACATTGTGTGAAATGATTTTGTCAAAATACTATTTACATTGTGAGGAAAGAATTTTCATTCATGTTTCTTATTTATTTACATGAATCCAGTAAGCATTAAGCCTGTATGACACCAAGTGATGATAAAAAAACTAAAATATGAAAAAAATCAAAACAAAGAATTTTAGAGAGCTTATTTTAGTATGGGCTGTGTGTACATGAATATATTAGAGCAGTAAAACGCTGCAATGTAAAAGTAGAGTTGATGTCTGTAATTGTCCAACAAACCCATTTTACAATGTCCTTCGTGTCTGAGAGGGGAAAAAAACAAAACCCTTCTAATCTTTATATGGCCAACAATGAGAAAATAAAGAGTTAACACTATCGTCAGCCAAAACTCAATTCGCTCTTCCTATCTCCTGTCTGCACTGGAACACTGCAAATCATCTTTAATAGTCGTCATCTTGATGGTTCATTACGTTAAACTATCTCTGCTAGCATCCTCTAATTCAATGGCTCTCCTATGGCCTGAAGGGCTATGAGCTCAGGGAGGAAGGAGGCTGCATGTGTATCTGCGTGTGTCTGTGTGTGAGTGTGTTGGATGAGGAGGGGGACTTGTGCTCATTGTATTATTAGCAGGTTAATTGCCCCGGTGCAAAAGAGTGGCCGGACGGCAATAGGATGCCATTTTAGTTTAATTGTTAGCCATCCTGTACTGTAAGCCCCCAAGTTCTGCATCAGCGGGCCCCATGGGTGCACGACAACGCACCACCAGAGGCTGGAGGCCGACATACTGTATATGATGCGAGGAACACCATCATGGCACACTGTCAGAGAGAGGAGCTGGCACACAGCACCACCTAATGGAGATGGAAGAAGACAACATGTCTGTATCTGCAGTGAGCAGGAGCTGCTCTGTACAGAATAACTCCACCACCAGACAGTACAAGAGTAAAGAGAGTGACTTCTGTCATCTAAATACTTTTATGCTTTTATGTTTTTAGATCTCTTGAAATACTTTGGTTCCTTCTTTACTGGGTTAGGGTTATATTTCCATCTGAAATGCAGAGAACGAGTATAATGTAGTATTAAACGGAAATAGACAAGATAGAACAAGCTCAAAATGTGTCTGTAGTACAGCAGTAAATATACTCAGGTGGGATGTAAATTTACATGTTTTATATTTCATAGACATTACAGGAATGTGATGAAGTTTATACAAAGAATAACTTCAGTTCCGTTTTCTTTCTTTGTCCTTTTTCCCACTTTCATTTCCTTCCAGGTGAAAATCATTGTTTGACATTACACCTTTTGTCATGACTCATATGGAGATGTCACATCTGTGCAAATATATAAACAGTAACCTGGTTTCAGATTCGCATCATGTAGAGTCCAGTGCGAGCATTAGGTTTATTTTATAATAAATTGTACACTTTGGATGACAGTGAAACAGAATTATACTGGTTCATACTGGACACAGAGCATGTAGCTGACTGCTATGTAGAGCACACTTCAGTTCAGGTGTTGACTTGTGGCTAAGTCATGTCAGTGAACATGGTTATGTTGAAAACAGATCCCTACTCCAAGCTCTACTTTTGTCTCACTCTATATTCATACTTTCTGTATTTTTTTCATTGAGTTTTACAGGTGCACATTGTAACAAGTGTGAGCCACTCTTTTTAAAAACATATTCTCACATTTTGGAGTAAAGCTTTATCCTCTGCATCGCTGGTTCAGTTCAGCAAGTGCATTTTATGGATCTCAAACTGGAAACACACCATACCATATGAAGGCCAATCATAGCTCCAGTTGAGCCATGACCATGATCTCCAAGATCACAGACACTCTCCAGTTATCTGCCCAAAATAGGTCAAGTCACACTGGACACTCAGCAAGTTTAATCTGTTCCTTGAATTCTCAACATGTCGTGTGTGTGTGTGTGTGTGTGTGTGTGTGTGTGTGTGTGTGTGTGTGTGTGTGTGTGTGTGTGTGTGTGTGTGTGTGTGTGTGTGTGTGTGTGGGCACTATAGGATATCTTTAGGATTAAAATCTAACCTACTGAGAAATGTAGTCTCTTATAAAAAAGAGTTACGCTTCAACTGTCAATTTCAGCAGGATGTCAAAACGTCTTCAGAAATCTTAAACATTTTTTTCCACATTTGTTTCCTGTGGACTTATTTGCAGGAAGACAAGACAAGTTCCTTTGGTATAAAAATACTTTGGTAAAAATGTACACTGAACACAAATCTAAATGCAACACTTTTGTTTTTACTCCTATTTTTCATGAGATGAACTCAAAGATCACAACACATCTCCTTCACAGAGTTGGGGTTTAGGTTGTTGATTGTGGCCTGTGGAATGTTGGTCCACTCCTCTTTAATGGCTGTGCGAAGCTGCTGGATATTGGCAGGAACTGGAACATGCTGTCGTATACGCCGATCCAGAGCATCCCAAACATGCTCAGTGGGTGACATGTCCGGTGAGTATGCTGGCCATGCAAGAACTGGGATGTTTTCAGCTTCCAGGAATTGTGCACAGATCCTTGCAACATGGGGCTGTGCATTATCATGCTGCAACATGAGGTGATGGTCGTGGATGAATGGCACAACAATGGGCCTCAGGATCTCGTCACAGTATCTCTGTGCATTTACAATGCCATCAATAAAATGCACCTGTGTTCGTCGTCTGTAACATACGCCCATACCATAACCCCCCTCGATTTGTGAACAGTATTTGAGAGAAATGGTTATTTTGTGTATATAGAAAATGTTTAGGTCTTTGAGTTCATCTCATGAAAAATTAGAGCAAAAACAGAAGTGTTGCATTTATATTTTTGTTCAGTGTGTATTTTTTTTGTCTTGAAAATGAACCCGGAAAATAAATTAAACACAGCATCTAAGAATCTATCTATGTATGTGCTATATACATCTATGACCACTACTTACAACTAGGGATATAACAATATGGAAAATTTGACATCTTTTAAAGATCGATTATAGTGACCAAATGATCACGGTTAACGATATTATCGCGATATTCTTAATTGCTGTACAAATGTCTAAAAACACACCCATTGAAATAACTTCTTGAAATCTTGTGATTTTCTTATTATACTAAAACATTAGAAGCCAAAATCTCAAAAGTGAGAAAATGTGTGTGAAAATGTGTGTGTGTGTGTGTGTGTGTGTGTGTGTGTGTGTGTGTGTGTGTGTGTGTGTGTGTGTGTGTGTGTTGGGCCAACACTGTGAGCAGTGAATTAAATTAACACAACAGCGTTTAATTTTATTTCCTGGAGCTAAAGTTACAGACAGCATAACTCTCTGCATTAATGAACATGTTTACATTATTTTACGTCACATTGCTCTGCTCGTTGGAGATGCCTACGTTACAAGCTACGCATTCACACAACACCTTCATCGCGAGTCGCTCGTAAGACTTGGATGAGGCTGTTATTATGATAATCCACTCAGACACGGTAATTTTTATCACGTTAAATTTTCACAGAGATTTACTGTAATACTGGTAACCGTTACATTTTACAAAATAAAATCAAAAGATTAAAAAAGAAAGTATGAAAGACTGATATATTTTTTAACCATTGCCCTTCACTTTATATTAGAATAACAAAACAACATGTCACATATCTTCTATAAATGAAAATGTACATCAGTCATTCATGGTCAGAGTCAGAGACATGGTGAAGAGAGTTTATAGTGTTTTTGTGTCTGCAGAGCTTCCGGTTAGGCTGCACACCAAATCAAGCTCCACCAATCAGGAGTTATAGAAGGAAATCAGGGAGTTGGGAAGAGGGTGTTGGGACTCTGAAATGCATGTTATAAAAGTCCATGATTGGATTTCTTGAAATGCTTTTAAATTCATATCATAGACCTGGACTATCTGTCAATGCTTAAATTGATAATGTTGAATTTATGGCCTGTTTTGCTTATTCTTAGTTTGTTCTTCTGCCTGTTTTGGCTTCCCTTGAAAGAGATTTTTAATCTCAATATAACTTTTCCAGCTTAAATAAAGGATAAATACATATTTACAGACATATTTGTGGCCTTTAAAGCAAAACTCAAGACAAAAACTCATCATCTACTGCCCATGTAACTTAATATTGCTCTGAGAGTGTGGTGATAATTGAAGGTGACCATATTAACATTTCTATAAACACGGTTCAGAGAGATTTTAGTGAGAAACTGTAAAGGTATAATAAATCACCCTCACATCCCCAATGGAAAATGCACCCTTACAAACAGCCATGTAGAACTCCTGATTATCTCGCAACGTTGTTGTGTTCCCCCTGCTTAGCCATAGCAGAGGGATATTTCACAGTAGTAACATGACCGTTTTTTGCCAAAACAGTCTTACAACTGCACTCTTTCAACTTACATATGGTGTGTGAGTATGCCTTGACTTTCTGTCCTTTCCCCACAGCAGCATCGTCTGCTTTGTGCACACGTCCGCCTTGTGAATCTGACACCTTCACCAGCTCTCTCATTCACACACACACACACACACACACACACACACACACACACACACACACACACACACACACACACACACACACACACCTGATCCTCCCCCACCTCCGCCCTCCTACTTTTTTATTTTTCACCCCCATCCTTCATTCACATTCCTCTCCCTGTAGCTTGCTGGCCCCCACAGATCATCTCCCAGGCTCCAGGTGCCTGGGCTGGGTCCTGTCTGTTTTCATTCCCTTCCTGGAGGACAAGTAATTTGGGGGAGAGAGAGGGAGAGCAGATGACCACTGGCTCCTGACCTTTTCTCCCTCAATTTAACTCCTCACCGCCGTGCCCGCCGAATGTGGCAATCAGGCTAGGCAGAAGTGACACCCTCATCTGAGCGTGGCCGGGCCCCACACACAATCGCGGTGTCACTTTCCATCTATATGTGGGGGCCGCAGGCAAGTGGTAGTCCTGGAATAGGGGAACGGTGAAGGTGAGGTAGGAGGGGGGCTCAGGTCCAAGAAAGATCCCTGTTAGCATACTTGGCTTTACGGTGCTGCCAGTCATGCTTGTAAAGATGTAGGTCTTTTTTTTTATCATACTGTCAACAGTCCTACTTTATTCTTTTTTTCTAGCCATGCTAGATGGGAACTTAGCTCCACCACCAAGAAGAGAATTCCTCCTTTTCACTCTCCATTCCTGATTAGAGCGCCCATCGCCATCTTTTCCACATTTTGGGTGAACCAATTACATAACCCGAGAGGGAAAATCACTAGATATTATTTTCACGGAGCTGCTCAAAATGAGGCAGCGTCATGACTGTCAAATGATTAGGTTGACGTAAGCCAGTGTGAAATACAATGAAATGCAGAAGGCAGAGGAACATGTGTTGGGACATGAGTTGCCATGTAATATACTGGCTAAGAAGGAAAGTAGAGGAACATGAAAAGAGGGGCTTGGTTTGGTAAGTTAGCGGAACAGCTGCAGTGTATCCTCATCTGCAGAGACAGGGAGACACAGCAGGCCCAGGAGCCTGGTGGAACAAAGGACGAAAGGGTGGGGACACAGTGGAAGACTACTGTGGATTAGAGTTTGTTGATAGCATGGAAATGTGAGAGAGAAGAAGCGCTATTGGCTTCCCACTTCCTCTTTTGAGAGCGATTTGTCAGAGAGGGAAAATAAAATGAGGGAAAAAATAGCTTGAAAAAGTTTAAAGAATGAGTAAGCAGCAAGAATGTGACTCACGCAGTGTTTGCTACTCTTTACTCTTAAGTTTGAATTCTTAAGATCTTTTTTACAATTTTTCACGAAGATGGTTGAAGCAGAGAAAATAGATTGTGTATGTGTTGATACTGAGCACAGGATGTAACTATGGCTCAGGAGTTGACGTGTTTCTGAGCAAGATACTAAACCCCAACTTTTTCCCAATGGTAGGGCTGGGCCATATGGACCAAAAGTCAGTTTAGCAGGATACTCGATATATATCGATATCTTTTCCGTGGCCGGATAATTTCATACGTCTATTATTAATGGCCCGTGGTAAATCGAGCGCCCTTCACTCACTACAAATCCCACAATGCACTGCAACAGCTGACCTCTAACCCCGCTGCTTCGGTTGTTTTTTGACACACTAATCAGTGGTCCAGTGTTGACAACTTAGCGTCTTTTCAGACCCTCTAGCGACTAGCAACAAATCTAGCGACTTTTTCTGGAGTTATTGGAGACTCTGAGGTGACAACGTCAATGAGCAGTGGGAGACCTGGACAGAGGGAGAGGAGAAAAAAAGCAAATTGGCGGCTCAAGGGAAGAAATGTATAGTTATTTTAACGCTAAATAAACTATATCAATATTAACGATATGGTCTCATTCTATATTGCATTTGAAAATATATCGATATAGATTAAAATATCGGTATAGTGCCCAGCCCTAATGGTGTGCCATCGATTTGTGATTGTAATGAGCACTTGGCATCTTATATATGAGTTAGTTGGCAGCTGTACAGTCCATTTACCATGATCCAACTAAAATGCTTGAAGTGGCATTTGTCGTCGACATGCATGTATCATTTCTTTTGCATAGGATTACAATTTGTATCCCATTGACTATAAGCAATATAAAAAACGAGTTGGATACATATAAATGGTATTTTGAAGTGTAATTGTACTGCTGCAGTGGAGTTTGCATGTTCTCTCCAGGTCCCCACCAGGTTCTCTGGCTTCCTCCCACAGTCCAAAGACCTGCAGAGTGATTGGTGATTCTAAATTCTAAACCTAAAGTGTGAATGTTTTTTTTGTCTCCATGTGTCAGCCCTGTGAAGAACTGGTGACTGAAGAATGTCCTCCACCTTTCACCCAATGTCAGCTGGGATAAGCAGCACCCCATGACCCTGATAAGAATAAGCAGTTATGAAAAATGGATGGAACTTTACCGTTGGGCTGAGTAAAAATTGAAATACACTTAGAATAGATTGTTTTCACAAAGCAGTAACCTCCAATGCTGGGAAAAGAAGCCAAATAATAAAATGCCCAACTTCACAGACGAAATAAACATATTTACAGCCTGGTTTATTCAACGGTTTTGGTCTTTCCAACTAAGTTTCCCGTTCATGACGTCTGTGAGGAGGGTGAATTTTTTTAAACTCACCCGTTCAAAAGATATTAAGGCTCAACATTTGCGCAGAATTTACAGTGTGACTGCTTGACTGACAGGTAAGTGCTGTTACAGTTGTTTTATTAAAACACCCAGGCATTATTCGACCTGCCTCAGGTTCATCAATGATGCACATCTTTGCCGATATTTAGACGGGAGGTGCACAGAGCCGTACATCCAACATGGCGGCGGCCAGCCATTTTCAAAGACAACCCAGAGACACATGCCTGACTGGTGTTGATCATCAGGCCTGAGTTGACGTGTCAGCACAGAGAGGGACGGAGTAAGAAAATCTAAATGATGATCGGCCTCTGACGGGGACATTATCATCTGAAAGGATCCAGGTATTGTGCGACTCATCCCCTCTGTGCTGAAAATGAAATAGTCTGATGTGCAAGATTTACCTTTGCGTCGTTGTGGCCCCTGGATGGGCGCAGAGGGTCACGAATGCCATGTGTCATCTGCTGGTACTGCCGGGGTGCCTCCAATTTACACACCGAGCCGCTCTGCATTTCAAAGGAGCCCCGTCGCCAGCCTCCTGTTAGCGATCACTATCTGGGCCCCACCGAGGGAAGATTAGGGCCGGTTTGAAAAACTGCTAACCACTACACCCCCAACCCCCCGCCTCCCATGCCCCCACCTTTCCTCAACACATTTACATTTTCATTTTCATATTAGATTTTCTTCCTCTGCTCGACCTCGACTGTCACCACCCTGTTCCTCTTTTTTTATCCCCTTCCCTGATCACATCTGTGCTTTCAGCCACACCGATATACCAGTTTACCCACATACAAGGCTGATATTGTCATTTTATTAAAACAAATGCAAGTGAGAGATGAATATGATGCACTTCAGTGACTATTAATAGAATTTATCTATACTTCGCTGGTTGCCCTTAACCTGAACCTGAACTAATTCTAACATTGATCCGTTGCCACAAAAGTGTGGAGAAATATTGCTTATTATTAATACACAGGGCTGCAGCACAAAATTCTAGACCCTGAAGTGTAAGCCAGGTAAAAAATTAAATACCCGGGTTAAATAAGGTCCCTTCCTCTCACTCAGACTATGGCCAGTTGATGTACTGCAAACAGATCAGAATAGTCAAATATCTAACAGGTTATCTTTAAAATCCTCCCGTCAGCTGTCAGGTTTTTGTTTTGTATGAAGTTTCCTGGACACTGAGGATGGTGAGCTACTGATGAATGCCAAACAGGGGATTAAAACTGAATCAAACCAACCCCTCCAAACAGTGTAGAAGAATATAAACTGAACTCTTCCACCCTCCTACATTGACAACTGAACCTACTATTTTCTGATGTCATTTATTTAATTAACAGTAATTAACATTCCTAACAACACTTACCTGTCAATCAAAGCGTTAACAGTGTGAACGCTTTGATTGACAGGTAAGTGTTGTTAGGAATGGCATCACCCAGGTGACATTCAGGGTACCTCAGGTCCACCAATGATCAACGTCTTTGTCGATATTTAGAATAGCCGGGAGGTGGAAGAAGCAGTCCAACATGGGGGTGGCCAGTGCTGCATATTTATTGACTTCAATATTACACTTTGGAAACCTATGGATCATGTCACCTGTTCTGCCCATTCTTTACATTGTCATTGACGTCACCCACAGGTTTCTGAAGAGGCTCGGTGTGGCTCCACAGTAATCCAAAAGTGGGAAAAGATGTGGAGTGGGGGTGGAGCTGAGGCAGGCTGGATGATCAATCAAGCCACCTGTGACAGCATCAACCTGTCAATCAAAGGGCCACACACTCGATTCAGCATTTGTTTGGCCTTTTCAAGCTTTATTTGACAGAGACAGCTGAAGAGTGACAGGAATGTGGGGAGAGAGCGACGGGGAATGACATGCAGATTCGAACCCTGGGCTGCTGCAGCAAGGACTGAGCCTTTGTACATGGGGCGGCTGCTCTACAAACTGAGCTAAACAACACCCCTGCCTTATTACTATAATAATAGAACAGGTGAGTTCTATTAAAATCATATTAGAAAATTTGCTATAGAGACAAAGGCTGTCTTTTATGCCAAGCTGTCAACATTGTTGGACATTTTAACATGGGGACTTATGGAGATTGACTAACTTCTGGAGGCGGCCTCAAGTGTCTGTTCGAAGAACTTTTTGCAGTTATGGCATTTCCACATTGGCTGAAAGAATTCTTTGCAACAAGGTGTATTACTGTTGTATCATGTTCTCACCTCTACATTTGAACATTTGTTGAAGTATATATACTTTTCTCTCACAGAAAACGAGTTAATAATTTGTGACATTTATAATATGAAAATGATCCAAAATAGATGTGACAATGGTAATACTTTTTTAATAAAAACTTATGATGGATCAAGATCTGAGTTTTAGTTTAGTACTTGTTTTGTTTTGATATGGTGCTATATAAATAAAATTGAATTGAATTGTCAAGCTGTAACATTATGCCACTGTTTGTTAAACTTTCAGCAGAATTATAACAGTCAAATTCCTACTTTTCTTTACATTAATATCATACTGGCCATGAAAAAAAGATGCTGCTCACCTTCGTCCCTCCTTCAGAAAGAAAAAGTGGAAGAAATCCAGTTAACTCACACTCCCCTTTAAAATCTTCCTTACATGCACTGTATCTGTCACATTCTCCAACCAGCCCCGGCCTTTCAGCTAATGGAATAATTAATGAAACTTTTGATGTAAAACAAATAATGAAGTTAGTTGGCTGTGCAGCTTTCAAGTATTTCATCTTTAGGAGAGAGGAGAGTGTTTGAGCCAGAACATAAATAGATCAAAGACTTTTTCAAGTCTAAGCATTACAAAAAAAAAAAAAAATACATTCAGAAGTATTGTGAAATTAAATGAGCTCCAGATAACGCCGAGTTCACACATGATCATGAGAGCCGGAGAGTTGCTTCTGTGACTTGAAGAGCGAGCCTGGGCCATTGTAAACTCATGATCTACAGTTTTTTGCTCTTAAGAGGAATAGACAGAAATGTACAGACGTACAGTCTGAGGAGGATGTTAGATGACATCTTTTCAGGATGCTCCAGTCAGAGAGGCATGTTCTAGTTGAGGGGAATAATACGTTTAAATGCAAAGATATAAAAATGAGTGAGGGCTTTGGACACCACGGCTCTAAGCGGAAGAGAGGCCATCAGCTGAGACAGGCTATCCCAACATCCTCCACACTGGCGCTGTCTGTTCCCCTGTGAGACAGACAAGATGCTAATAGAGGCGAGTGAATTCTCCATTCTGTATGCCTCTCTGTCTCTCTGCCAGACTTTGTTTACTCTCTCTGGTGGGAGATCTCATTCAGAGGGATGCTGAATAGACTTAAATACTAGACAGAGGTGTGTGTGTGTGTGGGAGAGACACAGACTGGGACAGACAGGGAGACAGAATGAGAAAGAGAGCTAGATGCAGAGCTGCAGCAGATGCACCTGACTCACCTGCAAATCCATAAAACACCTTCTCTTCTCAATAACAAGTCACCACAGATGGCATGCAGGCCTCTGCCTTCACCTGGTTTGACCTTGCTGAAGGAAAGATCATGTATGACACTACAGAGGCTCAACATGCAAGTTAAAGCCACGGTGTAAAGAAGTTTGGTGCATCCAGTGATCATAGCCGTGATGGAGGTGCTGGTGGAGCACCATGCCTTCAGGTGGCTGAAATATATTGGCATTAGAGCCCACCTCTCCTGGCCCCTGTCACCTTCTTTTGGTTTAATTTGTTTCTTTGTTTGGGTCTAAACTTTTTCTAACCCTTCAAACAGCATTTCCCATTAGACCTCTGTGTCTGTGGTTAGGACTTGTGTTTGGGTCAGGTTATGAAACTGTTTCCACTGTGGGAATGTTGACAACATCCATTTAGACTTTAAAAATAAAGCATGCTGAGAAACAGTTCTCGTGAGTTTAAATGGTCATGGTTTGGAAAGGTTTAGGTTAAAAATCTTTAAACATTTTTTGTTTTACAACACAAAATTTTGAAACTGAATACGATATAAGACTGCCTCATATTGTAGAGGGGGAATCTTGAGCACCATATGAAGCATTGTTGTCAGCGTTCTTATTATCTATACCCTAGAAAAATTTTGATTGTTTATTTTATTTACTGATAGTTTACTTATGCATATTCTTAATGTAACAATATGATATCACATGACCCACCAGATGATGTCAGTATATGTCACTTAAGGACTTCATGAGTTAAAGTCAGAGATAATGTGACCCCAAAGGAACCACAGGTCCCCAAAGAACCACATGAGGCTGTGGTCCATGAAGAACCACAAGTGGCTGTGACCGCCCCCAAAAGAACCGCAGGTTACTGTGATTCCCACTCTGGCCTTAATAAATCTGAGCCAAAACAGCCTCAGCCAATAAAGCCTTCTGAAATCCACTGAAATCAACCACCAGATTGAGACTGAACTGAGAATATATAAGAGCTTTATAAGGCTGATCCATCTCGCCAAGTTGTCTTTGTTGATGAGCAACTGGGGCTTCCTGGTGCACTTGTAAGAGCAATTATAAATCAATTCAATTTTATTTATATAGCGTCATATCATAACAAAAGTTATCTCATGACACTAAGGAGTAAACAGAGAAAGCAGGTCAAAGTTATTGTGCTTGGTGCGCACTAGCTTGGAAGCGTGCGTCGACCCAAACAACAGCTTGACATGACACCTGAGCCACCACAAGACCCAAATGGACCTAAAACAGCCCTCCACCAGTAAATCCATGGCTCAAATCAAGTAGAACCTAACTCCAAAAGGAGACCATCTATTGGCTTGAGAAACAGGTGGCTGCGATTGTCAAGAAACCCCAAAACCCCAGTGCCAAACCTGGATAAAGGAGGGATTATAAGGAGAAAGTTCATTTGTAGTTCTAAACATATTTAGAGTGGTATATAACTGACTTTTTGTCTCTCCCACAATGTTATTCCTCTTGCCTACAGCGTCCATTACAATTATGTACACATGTCAGATTACACATTTAGCCACTTTTAGCACTGCCAATAGTTACTTTCTTTACTGAGGAGTTGGCGAAACTGTTTTTTAGATTAGCTGGGAGGCGGAGGCTCCAAAACGCTTTAGAGCCTTATGGGGTGACATCACACACGCACTCACTGTTCTTTTTACTGTCATCGATCATAGCACTATCTGAAATGAAAAAAACTCTCCACAGTTACGTGTGGAGGCTTTTATATAACATGAATTTGTGCTCAGTGTTTGTTTGGTTTTTACAACATATTAGATAGAGTTAAAGTAGCTGTACTGACCATGCTGTTTAAATCTGTGCATGACAAAATCCCTGCATACCCTGCAGAAGTGTTTAGGTGGACTTCAAGGTCACTTCTCCCAGAAATCCCTGCAGCCATACGTGCTACGTTCAAGAGCAAATTCATGGAGTCATGTGTACCCAGGACTCTACAGAAAGCAGCAGTGATACTGAGTAGATTAACCCAGTAAAATAAAGTAAACTGAACTGAACAGGACATAAAAATGAAAAAAAGTGAATACACACACACATACACACACCCTCTTGCTGTCTGTGGATGTGTGCTTGGATTAGGCCTGGGATCAGTGCTCGAGAAGAGAAGATGGGCAAAACACAGAGAGATGGAAGGAAGGAGCGGGAGAGCCTTATTTTACATTTTGTGCATGTTGTTGGTGGCCGACAGCTGACCTTCAGCGGCGACACGCTTCGCTGAGTAACAACAGCAGAATGAGGGCCGTTCAAAAGGACTACATGAAATGAACCACGCGCTTTAAAGTTGTTCAATTAGATTATCCTTTACATTTTCTTACTCGTGTGCAATCAAGGGATAGATACAAAGAGCCGGCAACAAGCAAACATCACAGATACATATGCTCCGCAGCAAACAGCGAGGAGGTGGGAGAGAGAGAGAGAGAGAGAGAGAGAAAGAGAGAGAGAGAGAGAGAGAGAGAGAGAGAGAGAGAGAGAGAGAGAGAGAGAGAGAGAGAGAGAGAGAGAGAGAGAGAGAGCTGCAGCAGGGAGTCGCTTATAGCTGGACAGGGCTGTGATTTCACAAATAATGTGACTGGTCACAAATACATCTTTTCCAACCATGGACCATAATTATATTCATGCAGTTATAACCAACTGTCACTGGAATGTATAAAAGATGAATGCGATGCAGTATGTGAGCATAGATACTATGTATATGTATATAATTTATCTTTCTGTTTTATACTAATGTATACTATTATATCTGTAAATTTTTATATAATCTGGAGTATAACCTGAGGTGCACTGGCTGCTGTAGTTCACAAAGGTTGAAATCAAATCTCTACTGCTCAGTGTGTTTCTCTGTCAGTGTTTTTAGTCAAGCAGTCTGATGAAATGTGAAGAGGAAAATAAGAAATACATAACTGATTAAATACATTTAATCAAATACATATACAAATAGGGTGCAGTGCTCGGTGGACTTTATTTCACACCACAGGTTCAAGCACAGGCAAGCAAACAAATCCAAAATCCAATTAAAGCTGCAAGCAGCGATGGTCGGGCCCTCGCACATGCGCGCACGTCGAAATGTGCACATGTGGAAATGTGCATAGAGCGCCACGCCCACACCGTTTCCCCAAAATTCATCATTTTGATAACTTTTACTCAGGAAGTCTATGTGAACACACCTACCAAGTTTGAAGTGAATTGGATACAATCCCTAGGAGTTTGTTCAAAGTATCTGTGGATATGACAATTTCATTTCAAATACAAACACATCAGGAGATATGAGCAAAAACAATGTTTGCTAATTATAGTGCCCCCTAGAGACGTTATGACACCATATTTGTTTCCTGGACTTGGGACAGATCCTTGATGCATGGAAGCCAATTTTGTTTCGTTTTGCCAAAGTGTTCCTGAGATATGAGCTCACATCGAAATCGCCCCTTCGCCGCTGATTTCGAATGGCTGTAGTACGCAAACAAAGTTGAAATCGAAAAATCCATCTAATAACTTTTGTGCGGATTGCTCTAAATATTCTCTGTGCCGATTTTTGTGAGAATCCGTCAAAATTTGCGACCACTAAAAATTTAGTTTCACTTTCGACATAATCCAATATGGCAACCAGAATCTTAAGCAGACGTGAAAATTTTTGGACAGGACCTGAATTGTGACCTTCCACAGTATTGACAGACATGAAAATTTAACGTCAAATCCAAACACGTCAAGACAAAAAAGCAAAAATGCAATTTCGTTAATTACAGCGCTGTTAATTAAACTTCCTGTTTGGCGGCGTTGTCAGCGATTGGCTGACATGAAAAGTTGGCATCAACTATCAATGGGGCAACCCACAGTATCTGTGGATATGACAATTTTATTTCAAATACAAACACATCAGGAGATATGAGCAAAACAATGTTTTGCTAATTATAGCACCCCCTAGAGACGAAATGACACCATATTTGTTTCCTGGACTGGGGACAGCGCCTTGAAGCATGACATCAATGTTGGTTCCGTTTCGCCAAAGCGTTCCTGAAATATGAGCTCACATCAAAATCGCCTTTGCCGCTGATTTTTTCTTTCAAACAGCCCCCCACAGTTTTGGACAAGAGAATTCTTTGTAGGTCCTGCCATGTTGTACAAAGTGGCTGAGTTTCATAATTCTGTGTCCAAAACTGTGGCGGGGCTGTTCCAAAGAATAATTTCAGGGGGCGCTATAGAGCGATTTTGCCCCGCCCCCTTATTAATTATGCAGCCGAATTGTGCATAATATTGGTCTTAAGAACCCCAAGAAGTTTCAGACAGCTCTGACAAAGAATTTGATAGCTGCACAGTTTTGCCCGGAAAAAAAAAAACATTTTCCTCAGGATGAAGCTGTTGGCCAGCCAGCTCGGACCATCACAGTAACTTCACAGCCTGAGATTTCTCTTTACATTTCTATTCAATCTGACAATGAGCCAAACCATCAGATCACTGTAGTGTTTTGCAACTTCTTCCTGTTCCTGTGTGCATTAGACCCATTGATTTTGGGAGAGTTTGTTTCTTTTCCAATTGTTTCTTGTCCACCATTTCCTTACAGCTATTGTGAGCTTGTTTAAATGCTGATCAGGGATTGGACTGACATTTTGGTCTGTAAATGTTGTGAGTTACATTGAACGATTTTACCACATTATGTGAGATAACACATGCACCTTAACATCATGTTATGTTCTTTCACTCCTCTCTTTGCAGCTGACTCCTGGCCTGCAGTCTGTGCTGATGACGGTCACTCAGATAGCAGCTCATCGTATATTAACATTCAGCCCTGCAAGTTTGTTCGTATGCACCTACATGCATCTGTCTGCATACATCTAGGGGAGGCAATGCGAAGTGTGTGAGTGTGTGTGCTGCTAGTAGTGGTGGAGGGCGGTTTGAGGGGGGCTACTTTCAGGGGATTTGCAGTAATTATATGACAAAACGCTGGCGAGTCTCTCCGGGTGCTGAGCAGAGGCTCACGGGTCAGGGGAACGAGCACTCTGGGCCGGGTAATTTGTAAATGTCATTCAGGTGGAGTCCTCTGTCAGCCAACAGGGAGGGGAGGGGGGAGGTTGGAGAGCAGACGGGGGAGCAGGGGAGGAGCTGCAGTGGTCTTTTCTCATGTAGATTATTTCACAACAGATGCTGAGTCCCTCTCCTGCCTTTGTCTGCAGCGATGGCTTTAGATTTCCTGATATGTGCATTGTTTGACATATTGCATGTTCAGTGATGTGCCTATCACCAAAACTGTAGTGAATATTTTCTGCCTGTCATATGTGAGGTGAGAGTCCAATGGGTTTTGTTGTTGTAGTTGATTCCTTTATTACTGACTTATTAATTATACCATTACATTGAAATATCTATAGATAAATATGTGTGTGTATGGTGATTTTATTGATTGATTATTTTAAAAATGTACTCATTGAAAAAGTCATATCAAGCAACCTTGAGACTCTGTGGTTTCTGCTCATATTCTCTGACATGGTTGTAAAATGAAAATATGCTTCTTTTTTTACGCACAATATAACAACTGGGGGGGGGGGGGGGGGGATAAAACAAGCATTAGAAAAAAATGACATGTTGTAGCATAAAATACTAATACACATATGGAATCAGTGGTATTAGCACTTATCCACCCATTATCCACTGAGGACATTGTTATCTTTGGTCATTGCCCAGCAGCTCTAATGTTTCTGGAACATTCATTTTGTCTCAAAGTTGAACTCTGATGTTGCAGCCACATTAGTCTGTCTGAAAAAGAATCATGTTTTGATCGACAGTGACAGTAGTAGAGCTGTCTCTGTCGACAAATTTTTTTGCATCCAAAAAGGCACTTTGTCACAGAGCAGTGGGGCCATGCTGAAGTGTCTTTACCAGAGAACCAAGTTCAAACTCACAAGGACACGAGTCCGGACTTTGTGAACTCTGCATGAAACTGCACGTCTGGTAAACCGCAGTATGCTAGAATGAAAAGCTTGACAGGCATAGCAACAGTAACTAAGAAAGGCGGGGCTTAGCAAAGGGTCATTTGTGCTCCTCTTTTACTTCTTAAGTGTCTTCATGTTTTCCTGAGTCTGCCTCTGTGTGTGTGTGTGTGTGTGTGTGTGTGTGTGTGTGTGTGTGTGTGTGTGTGTGTGTGTGTGTGTGTGTGTGCTTGTCATCAGCCTTGCTGATGAGACCTGTGATAGTCTAGCCGACACATCAGCCATCCTGCCTGCATAAAGTGTTTTTGTCCCGGTTTTACTTCATCAGTGCAATACAGTCAGACAGCTCCTACTGCTGCACTATTACCATCATGTTTGAAAGGGACGTCTCATTTTCTTCTTAAGTGGCCAATCAGCGTTGCCTCAGAGAAGGCTATTCATGTACGTCTGTCTTCCAAATAGATTCTCCAGCCACAAAGCTACAGCTGTGCTGAAGGGAATATTTTGCAGGTCAAAGTGACACTGATTGATATTGAGTTTAACGGCTGTGTTTATCAAAATGGGTTGCATTCTTCCCTCAAAACGCCAAGGACTCTATTAGTTTCTCAGCAACAAACCAACACGGACGCAGAGAGGCTTATACCATCTGCCCTTTTTTGATATTCTCTACTCGAGGTGTGTTTTGGTGACTGCTGCGTTTAAATTTGATTACAGAAGTCATTCTCTTGAAACAAGCAACCAGCAGGTTTAAACACTCCAGACCAAGGTTGGTTCATGTCTGCAGATGAAAAACAACCTGAGAAAAATCTCATTTGAATTTGTGTTCTAGAATTACAGCAGAAACTAAACAAACACAAACACAAACACACAAAGCAGTGACCCTAAAGAAAATAATTGATGGCATGTAGCATCAACTGATTACCAAACACATAAAGACAAGGTTCTATGATATCAGAGTGTGCACGCACCATGTATTTAACAGTGCTAACACGCTAACATTCAAAAGCTATTATGTTCACCATGGCCACTACCTGAGCACGCTAACGTTTGGTAATTATTAGCACTGAGCACAAAGTCATTTCATTTGCAGGTGACCAAAGAACTGGATTCATTCGAATCCTGACCTGATGGAGAGGAATCAGAAAGTTATTAAAGGATAACTTCTGGTCAAAAAGCAGACCTGCCCCCCCCCCCCCACACACACACACACACACACCGAAAACTAGCAACTATAGCTAAGAAACATTGAAGACAACACGCATACCGGGAAGTAAACTACCCAATAATATGATGCAAATGATTGCATCATGCTAATCTTAATATTCAAGCAATAGGGTTACGATAAAACGTTACCCATTTCACCCAACTGCCCAACTGTCTTATAGATGACGGTGTGACACTGACATTGTGTGTGTGGAACTGTGTTCGTTACCTGCTGCCCCTGGGTGACTAATGTCCAGGTCAACCTTGCACACGGTGCAAAATGCATGATTAGGCAGCCTGGACGTGTTGAGGCAAGGCCATCTCTCCCGATAGCTGTCCAGAAATCGTTGGGGCTTCTTATTCTTTTTTTCGGGCGGTTCAGCCATGTCTCTGTGAACGCGCGGCGGCTCCAGTGTTCATTGAATGGCTCTGACTGCCTTGCAGCCCCGACTCTGCTCTGAACTGAATTGTTGCGCCGCTTGAAGTGAGGCAGGGCGGGGTAGTTGGGAGGGAATGAAGCACTCTGATTGGTCGAAAGCAGACCTCAGAATCTGTGGTTCAGCGGCATTCAATATCAGAGGCAACTTGACTGAAACGAGGTTAAAAAAAAAAAATTTGAAACGGACGAAACGCGGGAAATATGCGTATTTTAGAACAACAAATCGTACAAGCGTACAGGGAGGTGAAAATGCGTGCCCGCTACGAAAAATGCGTACATGTTGGCAGGTCTGAAAAAGAGATGGGACACCAAAATAATGTCAATAACAACTGCATTCAATGATTTGTAAATCATTTTCAACATTGATTCAATGAAAAATGTTTACTGGTTTGCATTACTGCAGGAAGAGGTGTGACAGCGACAGTCTGACCTCATTTCTTTGTCTAAAGTTTGCATTTGTTAGTACTGCTTCATGCTTTGTGTGTGGAGTATTGTGACCAGCTATGTGGTTATGTGGGTGTGTGTAAGCTGTTGTGCACATGCACATATATACAGGCAACTGAAAACACATTCCAGTGAGCATGCCAGTTTGAACATTAAATATCTTATCTCTAAATTACACTGAATACTTAGCAACAGGCTGGAAATCTGCCAAATCCACATTCATCGTTTACTGCATGTTTCTTCTTAAAAGCTGCTGATGTTCATTTTTCTGTAACATACCTACATAGTACATTAAGTACCGTTTTAAGAAAGACTTATTGTTTAACATTCACGCTCTTTTCAGAAAGTCAGAAAGTACTTTTCTGGTACCATGCCTACTTGGAAAAGGATGAATTATGCCCACGAGGGGGCATAGCGAGCCAGCGTCATGACAGTTTTACCCCTAAAATACACTGCATGCGGAACGGCTGCAGAACGGCTCCGCTCCGGATTGTCACACCGTGGTGATGTCAAGCTGGGTTTTTGTTATGTCTTGTCATTTCCTGTTTTATTTTGAAAGTTAACTCTCCTCTCGTTTCAGGTCACTTGCCCTTCCTCATGTGCCACTAGTCTGATTGTCTTCCCCGCCCTGATTGTTTCCACCTGTTCCCCATTTCCCTCATGTGTGTATATATAGTCTGTGTTTCCCCTTGTCCTGTGCCGAAGTGTCTTCGTTCTTGTTTCGTCGCACCCAAGCCCTTCATTGCCCCCAAGCCTGTTCCTTGTATCCTTGTTTCGTAAGTTTCATAGCCCTTTAGTTCAAGATTAGAAAGAGTTTTTTGTAGCCTGTTTTCATCCTTCGGGATTGTTTTCTGTTTGTTGGTTTCTTTCCTTTTGGAAAGGTTTTTTCATCCTCCGGGATTGATTTTTGTTTTCAGCCAGTTTAGGTTATTAGGTCATAAGATATAGATAGTTCTGTTTCCTCCTCATTTTGAGAGAGTGTTTTTGTTTGGTAAACTTTATTAGATCTTTCCTTCCCATTTTGGTGAAGCGTTTTTCTTTCTAGTTCAGTGTTTTCGTGTTTTCCAAGAGAGTGTAGCAGAGGTTTTAGTTAGAGTAGCCATTTTTTGTTGTAAATTTTGTAGACTGTGTTCAGCTGCTCAGAACTAATAAAGCTTCTTTGAAACCTGCCTATTCCGCGACTGAGTCTGCCGCTTTGTTCTGGGCCTGACACGGATGAAGTGTGTGTTATGCTGGTATGGTCGCTCACCCTCCTGTCCAGTTAGAAACTGTTTGTACTGTGTGTGAACACAGCTCCACAGTCAACAAAAGAACACACTTCATGATCAAAGTTTTTACATCACGTCAACACGTATGTTCATATTCACACGCTCTCTGCTGCAGGCTGCATCACACTGTTTAAATACATTATGTTTTTTCTTATGTCTGGTTGTGAATGACCGAAAGGCGCGTCGTTTTTTTTTGTTTTGTTTTGTTGTCGCAAGGAATTGTGGATGTATCCTATGCTAAAGGAGATAAGGAAGCATTGAAGCTCCTTTCCTTAACAGTTAGAGGATTTGAGCAGCTCTTTCATGGCTGCTACGTTAATACTTCACGGTCATTTCACTCAGTGAGGAAGGTTTCTAAGCAAATGTGGCTGTTCAACCGCACCCTTAGTCCTTGCCTCTGCCGGATCGTCACACATGGTTTGTCTGAAGAAGACTTCGAGCCAAGCTCGGCCTTCAGAACCAGTACCCTGTTGCTAGTCGGTTTAATAATTTAAACCAGTTGTCTTTTTGTTCAGTTACTTTATACAGGGGTGTCAATCTCAAATCACCCAGTGGGCCATAATTACATTGTGGGCATGTGGGGGAGATATTAGCACATCATAGCACAGACACATTAGCTCCACAAACAAGGCACACACGTTTACCTCCTATGTCAGTAAGCCTGTGTGCCTTGTCAGCAGCCTCCCACCTGTTCTCAAAGTCAACATTTGGTTGGACATTTTCTGGAGGGGTTGTAATATCGTTGTGGGTTCATCCGCTGACAATCAAAGCAGTGGGGGGAGGGGTGGTGCACGGGTCTTGACCAATGACAGTATTGACCTTGACCTGTATGGCGGCTGTTGCAGTGCATTGTGGGATTTGTAGTATGAGTGCTGGGAGTCCGATTACTCGGCAGGCCATTATTAATAGACGTATGAAATGATCTCGGCCTTGAGTTTGACATGTCTTCCTTAGAATGACTCCTTTCTATCTGGTTTTGATATATCATGTTACTACAGAAGCCCAGAAAGGACAAACCAAACACCAAATCTAAAGAGGGCCTTTCACATTTTTCCTTTTTGAGTTTTGCACCCACCATAGTTGGGGATGTAGGACAGCGAGGTTGCAATCAGGCAACTACTGATACAGCATCTGCATAGGCTACAAACCATTAGCTGTGGCCTGACTGTGAATCACTCTGAACAGTTAGCCTATCAAAAGAGAGGCTCTTTCATATCAATGAGACTAAACATAGCACAAAATGTGTGTTCTTGTGTGTTCAAACTATATAGGAACAGTTTTTTTGGATTTAAAACCATACATAGATCTTCTCATATCAAAACAAATAAAACCCTAGAAAGTTGTAAAATATGAGACCTTTAATGCGGTTCTGTCACATCATTGTCGATACTTGATTTGCTTAAAAAAGGTATCAGCTCTGATACTGATCCAGTTCAGATCTTCCACATCTCTAAATTGCTCATTTTGTCCAACTTATTATTTAAGAGAGAAAGCATGAAGACTTGTGTTCTGGGCTTGAGGGGGCAGTAGAACTTATCATTACCAGTAACAAGGCAGAGTCTGTTGTTGATCAGCTAATGCTCACGACATGCTTTCTATACAGTATTCTGCTCTTTTTTCTATTCAGTCTGCACATGCACCATCAACTAATAACTGATAAAGGCTGTCTTTGCAAACAACAGAAGACCGATCAGCCTCTGCAGCCACCCTGTACTCAAACAGCACTAAAAGGCTGCAGGTTCTTTACCAAGTGTGTGGAAGGACAAATAAACAGCGTGACATAAATTTCCTGCAGCAGTTGCGGCATTCAGTGGTGACTTTTATAGCTTGAAAGTGAGAGGAGAGGTGCTATCAGACTATTGGGCTTTATTACAGTGGGTATAATAGGGCTGGCTGGAGAGTTTTATACGTTTCTGTCTCGCTGAGCGCCATTGCATCTCTCCATTCTCCACCAGTGTGATTGTTGCAGCGGCAGGTTGTCTGTGATAGGCTATTGTGCCCACTCTCCAAAAACCCCTTCACCTCAGCCACGATGCTGTCTCTTCTCTCTCCTCCAGCCTCTGCTGATTTTCACAGACCCACCGCCCCACACACCCCTCCCCTTCACCCACACTCTCCCTTTTCTCCCCGTGTGAATAAAGAGCTCTATCTATCAAAGCCAGGCCAAGACTCAATCTCTCGCCAGCTCTTCGGCCTTCGATCAACTATCTTTGAAAACAGCGGCTTATAGAGCTAAGGCATATGCGACGGCTGCCGTGATTACATTTCAGATCTACCACAGGAAATGTCACACAAACACACACACACACACGCACACACACACACACACACACACACACACACACACACACACACACACACACGCACACACAGAACTCAACGCTGATTGCCTAAATTCCACCTCCACATCCTTCTCCTTAACCCCTTCAAATCCAGTTTGGCCCTTTAATTTACCTGTTAAGTAGCTTTAAGGTTGAAAGATCATCTCTTTCCAGACTACTGACAGTGTCAGACATTCTGTATCAGCTCTGTGTTAAAGTCATACCGCGGCACCACCGAGAGCATCCTGACCAGCTGCATCACTGTGTGGTACGGCAGCTGCACTGCATCCTGCAAGAAGACCCTGCAGCGCATAGTGAGAGCAGCTGAGAGGATCATCGGTGCCCCCCTCCCCTCCCTCCAGGACATTTACAGCACACGCCTGGCCCGCAAAGCAATCAGCATTGCGGGCGACCCCACCCACCCCAACCACCACTTCGTCAGCCTCCTGCCTTCCGGGAGGAGAATGAGGAGCCTCCGGGCGAGAACCAGCAGACTGAGAGACAGCTTCATGCACCGGGCCATCAGGATGCTGAACTCCCTCCCAGTACTGCCCCCTCTTCTTTCTCCGCCCGCTGCCCCCACAAACTCTGGACACTGCTGACCCCCCCCCAAAAGGCACCAGCCACTTTACAGTGTCAAAAAGACTGCTTGTATATATTGTATATATATATTGCATGTATGTATATATTTTTATTTTTATTTGTATATTTTTACTTTTTATTTTATTTTTATCTTTTATTTTTTTATATTTTTATTTTTTCATTTCATATTTATTTATTTTATTTTATTTTATTTTACATATGTTCGGACAGAGAGAAACGCAATTTCAATTCTGTGTATGTCTTGTACATTTGCAGTCTTGACAATAAAGCATCTTGAATCTTGAATCTTGAATGGTAAATGAACTTTTTATTTATTTAACACTTTTCTGATCTACCAACCACTCAAAAACCTTTTACACATTCACCCATTCACACATACACACACACATTCACACACTGAGGTGAGGCGCTAACTGCTCATCAATTACCGGTTGCCCTCTACCCTACAACCTGACAGAAATGTTTAGAATCTTTATGGCTGCCACATTCCATCAGATGCAGATATTTTGCATGCCTTGCACATCATTTTTGCCTCAGAGTTCAACCTGACTCATGGTCAGAATTGCCTGAGTCGGTCTCACATTCTGCCGAACTCGTGCTGGTGGATCGACTTTAAACCCCAAGATAACAGCACAAAAACTACATGCCCAGAATTAGCCAAAGAGAACGTTTTTACCCATGGAGGTGTTATTGTCAGCATATTCTAGTCTGGAGACACAGATGTCCGCTTACGCAGATTGGAACGTCAACTGCCAGCTATCTATTATGACTAGGAAGTCAGCAATAGGTCTCTTTGACCCTGGCCACCACAGTGTTGAGATATGGTGGCACCTAGTCAAAGACAAACAACTAATACTGCTGAGGACCTCAAGGCCCACATGTGACCTCAAGTAACCTAAGGATAGAAAATTCCATAACATTACTAACCTTGTTGCCCTGTGACAAAACTAAACTTTTGGACCTCTTACAGTACAAACATATGACACACACACAGCAATATTCCCAGAAAAACAACAAATAATAACAAATGGTAGAGCTTATTTTTTTGAAATAAAGAAACACAACTTTAAGAACGTGTAGAACAAAACTGTGTCTCAGTTCTGTGCACTGACCCTTTTTAAAAACTTTTTGCTCTGAGCTGGCCTCGATATGCTCTGTCCTACTTTTTTATGTCGAAAAGACAAACTACATTTTGCACGAAAAATCCTGCAAGTATTTAGTTATTCTGTTTTTTTGTTTTTGTCTTGTAAAAAAAAGATATAACTCCATAACTGCTGTTTTTAACTCTCTTTTTTTTAACCATATCTACATGACTTTTTAACTAAGTCTCTGTTTAATCCTACCCCAAACCACACTGTATTTTCACAGAAATTGGAGAATATTGGCAATGGATAAACATATTTGTCACTGTGTCCTGAGATATCGAAGATTTCTTTGATAATTTGCTGTACGTTTGGTTTCCCAACAGGAGTCTACTATATGGTGTTTCAATGCCTTTTTGGACTGAAATTTCTGTCTGCAGTTTTTGTTTTCATTTATTCAGATTTAAGTTATTTATTATTTGTTAGCAGGCTCAATTAAATCTGCCTATAAAATACTTCAATCACGAAGACAGTGTGTGCCCAGTCAGTAAACCGACTGTATACCAACAGTATTTGGTAATCTTGGATAATCAACTCGATGATTTTAAAAATAAAGTTCTGTGGCTTTGACCAAAGTTTGGCAGCATGGCGTGTGTTTATAATGACAAGCCCAGTCAGTGGGTCAGTGGGGCTGAAGGAAAATAAAGCCATGCTAAAGGCAGTAAGTAGCTTCAATTTGGTGAGGCAAGCTGTGAAATTGAAAAAGGGCAACTAAGTTACAAAAAGCCCTAAAAGACCTCTGAAGATTATGACCACTTGAATTAACTTACCTTTAATTAGTTTAGTGCAGGTATGAAGGTAAACGCACGTGAACGACACAATAACTAAGCAGATCTTACACCGATATTGGTCACAGGAGAGGATACCACTGACTTCCTCACTGTGTTTGTTTCCTTATCTGTGAGATAGGAAGATTGGCCAGAAAAGAGAGTGAGGGAGAAATATAGAGGTATAGAGATTTAAGGCTCAGTGGTTTGCCCCAGTCCCCTCTTTATACTGCAGGCCTGACTGCAGCCCAATATGGTAAGAACTTAATGCCACCAGGGACCCAGCCCATTTAAATGCAGGCTTCCTTTATCACAGGCACAAGTGGTGCAGAAAAATTGCTCAGGATTAATTCTGGAGGCCTTGCAAATACACACAGCTGGGATCAGTGCTTACAGCTTTCTCGGAGGTGGCACTCTTTAAAAAATGGGGCTTTTTTGGATGCTTTTATAAACGGTGGGACAGGCCTTTCCATTGAAGCTTTGCCTTTTGTGGGGCTGAAGGGGAGTACCCGATTTGCTAATGCAACTTAAAATGGTGTTATAAGACATAATAGCATACATGTATAAAGTGATAAGGGAATTAAGGCTTTTTCGGCACTCCCCAAAACCTGAGCTTCCAGCGAGGTTCCCAAATGTAAAGAGTTTTATCGCCTTGTTGGCTGTGAACTGTGCAATGCCAGTATATATCACCTCCAAATACAGTGCATGGCAGGATTTGGGTGGGTAAGATAGGATGGAGTGCAGCTGTAAGGAGGTTTTTCTCTTGCTACTGCACTTCTTTCACTGTGTCCATTAACAACAGGAAGACAAGAGTGTAACAAGCAAGCTGCAGACCCAGACATGTGTGGACGTGAGCACAGACTAAGGACTGTTCAGAATAAGAATTCCTCTTAAAACTGATTTAGGATTGGATGGAAACCTGTAGCACTGAAAGTACAGTATTAATGCCCTAGCACCACAGCCGTGACCCACCTCATGTTGTACAATGCTGTGCAACGTATTTATTTATTACAGCCAGTCTCCAAATGTTTTCAGATTTTTCAATCTGCAATATCTTTGTGAAATATTATAATATGTAACATTTGTCTGTCTAATCTGTCAAATTCTCACTCCAAACTTTTTTTTTTAACTTATTGCTACTGTAGCTGCCGTTAGTTAGTTAGCTCAGTTAGCCCTGCAGCTAGAATACAGAGGTTATTTACACGCGGTTGGCCAGCAGGAAAAAAAACGCACATAGAGCCAGAATTCTAATATTTTATATTCTTATATATAAGGTTGTTCCTCGCTAATTTCTTAGTTTCTCCTCACACCAGTTAGTTTCACCATACGTTTGATTTGATTTAATTCAGTAAGTTAATTTTTTAGTAAAGTGGGGTGCTTCTTGTTTCATCCAGTCTGTAGGGCTACTACAGATTATCTGCCCCTCTGTATGTTTAACTCAACTGGTCATGGGGGTTGACCATCTACCAATGAGCTTGGGTCTCTCTGAGGTTTCTGCCTGTTAAAAGAAAGTTTTTCTACACCACCATCGCCAAGTGCATGCTCATGGTGAAACTGTTGGTCTCTGTAGATAATATTATAAAGAGTACGGTCTAGACTTGCTCTGTATGTCATGAGATTAACTTAACTTTTGTTATGATATGCCGCAATAAAAATAAAAATGAATTGAATTGAATTGAATCGAAGGCCGGGCCTCACTGATTACTGTACAAAAGCACAACTTTAGAACCTTATTCAGTGATTTTGGTGAAATTGGATCAGATTTTATACACAATATATTCACTGCTTTTCCCTCTGAAGTAACTAAAGTAGCTTACTCATTACACTACATAAGTGATCTATGGAGTTTCCTATTGGAAAGATTGCTAAGTAACAAACTGTCATGAGCTCGGTTAGCTAGCCAAAGTGACTCAGCCCCAGAATGCCAGGAGCTAAACCTGGCAAAAAAAACAAGATCAGTAGGCCACGGTATGCCCTGCCAGACTGGCACACAGCTGATTTTAGAGGTTAGGTTTGGTCCCATGTTTGGCCGTGTTCACTGGAAGGTAGACAGACGAGCTCATAGTGCTACATACAGTGTAGAGCAGTGGGGGTGTATCACACACTCCCTAATAAAGGGGCCTTCATATCTGACCATTTTCACAGAAAATGTAAAAATGAAGAAATAAAGAGCACTCTGTTTGATGGGGACATTAAATTGGGTTTTGAGGTTTTTTAACTGTCCTATTATGAGCATATTAGTATTAAAGGTGTTTACAGGGGCTCCAGATTACTGCTTTAATTGCATTATGAATAGTAGGCATATAAACAGGGAATGTCTTTTTTCCTTTTCTTTCTCTGTCTCTAACCCCTCAACCTGTGTCTCTACAAGAAAAAAAACGACACACACTCACACACACAACACATACACACTGACTGACTGACTGCTGCAGTAGCCTAAAGGTAAAATGCTAGCAGCACACACTGTTGCCCATCTAGTGGAGTGCACTTTGAGCACCAGTCTACACCACACAGCCAAGCTATCATGAGACTAGTCAGCGTGATGCACACACACGCAATCACACAAACACAGAGTTCAATAAACACAGACAATCATTCCCTCCCCCATCACTTTCTCTTACACACAAACCCCAACTCACACACACACAGATACAGATACACACACACACACACACACACACACACACACACACACACACACACACACACACACACACACACACACACACACACACACACTGAGAGCAATCAGCATGGGCATTCCCCTTCCCTTAATGCTGATGACACCGTTTCCATTTCTGTGGAGACAGTGCTCTGTAGCTGTGGCGATATGGATTCTTATGGCCGACACACTCCATCGGCCAGCGGCATGCTTCCAGCCACATAGCTTTGTTTATGTGGAAAACCATATCAAAGTGAATTACTATTGAGAGAGGTAGCTAAATCAAATATGGTGTGAGGAGAGAAGGGGGAAAAAAACATCAAGTTTCCCATTTCAAATTCGTTTGCCCTTGAATGTTGTTCTAAAGCTGCTAATAATAAGTGCTTTTTATGATGTAATAGGGACACCAGAGACATCCAGAGCTCAGCTCCCCCAAGGTGAAAGATATGGAAGTGGACAGACTCACTAACCATCAAGGAAAGCATAATTTCACTCAACTCCACCACACCGTGTTACTTGTGCACTTGATAAAAGGTCATGTTCAAATAAGCTTCATATTTGCTGCACAGACATACCCTCAGACAGAAAGAAGAAGGTAGAATGAGCTGCAGTCCTGTACAAATAAGCAGAACCAAAGGAATGCCACGCAGATGATTTTGCTATTCTGAGGCTCCTTCATATGGAAGTAACAGCACATCAATATCTGGTTATGTGACATCTTTTCCAAACCAAACAATACCAGAGTCTGCCTGTACAAGGTGTTCTGCGATCTGTTAGAAATCACACACTGACACAATGTTCTTGTGTTGTCAAAATGTAATCCATACTCCCACATGAAGAGTAAGAGTCTGCAGTCAGGCTTCTAAGTTTCGTAAGGTCATTCTTAGAAACAGTAGTCTAGTGATCAGGATACTTACATCGTCATCATGTTCACGGTAAACATGTGAAAACTGCATTCTGAACATCGGGATTCTGATGGTTACCAGAGATGTCAAACGTCTATCTGAGTCATGTTGTGGAGAAATTGCTGAAGTCAAAGGTCAATGGTGAGGTCAGGAAGGAAGAAAGTGTTCAGGAGCCTCTGATGTCTTACAGTATGCTGTAATATTTATTGACGCTTGATCGAGGAGAATTAGAGACACTCTCAAAGTTCATCAGGAGTGCCTGAGTCTGTCTCACATTCTGCCGAACTCGTGCTGGTGGATAGACTTTAAACCCCAAGATAACACCACAAATACTACACGCCCAGAATTAGTCAAAGAGAATGTCTTTACTCTTGGAGGTGTTATTGTCAACACATCCTAGTCTGGAGACACAGATGTCTGTTTACGCAGATTGGACCGGTAAGGGTCCAGGTTAATGGAGACTAAAGACTTGTTCATCCTGGGTCAATAAAAGGATCTGGGTGAATGATTCTGATGAATCGCAATTCATACAGCACTAGTTACCATGGCTGCGACCATAGTTGGCACGCTAACATTTGCTGATTAGCGCCAAGTCCAAAACCATAAACCAAAGTATTGGAAGAAATGCACGTGATGAAGGTCATCTATGTTTTTGTTCAAGATGTACCTGCGTGAGCCATGTCAAAGATAAATTCTCATTTTGCAACCAATAAAAAGGTTTGTCTGATTCTGTTTCAAATAAATGAAAGTCAGAAAATCACCAACATTTGTACATATAAATTTCCCTCAATTATAAACCTGCGAGTGTCCCAGAGTATTTGGGATTCCTTGACTGGACACCATGAATAGCTGTACAAAAATTAAATGTTTTTGAAATATTTCAGTCTGGACCCCAAAGTGACCAACAGACATAAAGTCCAGTATCTCTATTCTGTGTTTCTATGTCTATTTATATGTCTAGTGCCAGTGTAGGAGATAGAGATAGAGCTATGTATTGAGCAGCATTGTTTGAGATTAATGATCTTGTCTGATGATGGGGTTGGATCTTTCCAGTATGTCTTCCTGTTTGGTAAAAACAACAGTAGCCAGATGTTTTCAAATATTACATGTGTGACCACAGACCTTTATTATTTCTGATAAGTACAATGTTAGAATTGTGCACTCAAGTAGCAAACAAAGTAGTAAAAAGAAAAAAAGAGAAAAAAAAGGAAAAAATCAGGAAGAAGTGGAAATGAACGCAGTGTTCAGTGAACAACTGAGATGAAAAGGACTGCATGCAGGTTGCAGCCTTTAAATTCAGCAACATGATTAGATCGGCACAATGAAGCTGGCTTTCAGTAAATATGTGTTATAGCAATCAAACAGTGTCCTATCAGTTGTCCACTCTCATCAGGGTTTGAGGGTAAAGGGGAAGGCTCAACTACAGCAGCTCTCTAATGGAGCCAATGGACTGTCCTAACTTGTTACCTGCTACCATCTATTGCACGAATTCCAGCCCAGGCCTTCTTCCAGCTGCAGACAGTGCGGTACATTTCAATACACACAGTGTCGTCAAGTGCAATTGGCAGAGTAAATAGGAACTGCTGTTTGTTTCCTACTCTGCCACTACCTTCTTACTTGATTTCAAACACAAGATCTCCTTTTAAACCCCTCAGACACTGACACACACCTCGTTCCTCCGGCAAACACGGGGGGAAACGAGAATGCCATTAGCTCATGATACACAATCCTCCCCAACTGGCGGGAAATTACTGTCAGCGGGGCAGCCCGCCGCACTGCAAGCCACAAAACAATGGATGGGCCTCAACCAAATTAAAGCTCTATAAATCACAAGGTGTTTAACTACGCCACACGGGACGGGGGGGGGTTAGTGAGGAATTTGATCCTGGTTTTTGATCATATGCATGTATCAGCAAGCAAAGAAGAAGGGGGAGAGCTTATTTCTGTTTCCTAATGGGAGCAAGGATTATTCTGTATCACCATAAGGGATGTAACGATACATCGTGACACGATTAAAATCGGTACAAATGCGTGACGACTCGCACCGGTTCACAGAAAAAATGAATCGCGATTCTTGGCGAATGCGAGAGTAAGTTTTTTTAAATTAAAAATAGGTTACGTTGTGGCTGCAGCTTCCACTGCCGCGTCTGCCTTTCTGTGTCTCACACACACACACACCCCTACACACATGCGCAGTAGTGGTAGTCGGCGTCAGGCCTGACTGTACCGTAAATGATACCATAACACAGACCCTCCAGAAAATTCACGATGTTGCGATTTGCAACTTCAACGCAACTTCAGTGAATCCCCGTGAATTCAGGGCGGTGTTGCAATTTTAACCAATCACCGCAACTTCTCCGCAACTTCCGCGCAGTCTGCACGGGGGACTAAGCACGGGTCAGGGACGGCCGCACGGTGCGGGAGGATCCCCTCGTGGGACCTCTCCCCGGCGCCGGCTGGCCCCCGCCGGGCGCATTTCCTCTGAGGCGGTGCGCCGCGACCGGCTCTGCGTTTACAGCGCTCGGACCTCGCCATTTCCCGGGGCCGTGGACTCTCATCAAAGGGTTAACGAGCTATCATCTTAATTGTTTTTATTTTCAGTTAGCTCATACTTCAAGCTGAAAGGTAATGGTCAGATCAGCTGCTTGCTGGCAGCCCTAATAAGAACACAAACAGTTTGAGAGTTTCTGTAAAGAGAGATTTTTTTCCTACAAATAAAAAGATAATTTTATTTTGTCAGAATTTGTCTGTAGCTCATTTTGATTTTAAAAAACCGTGAAAAAATCGTATCGTGAACAAAAAATCGTGACTCGAATCGAGTCGTGAGTTGAGTGTATCGTTACATCCCTAATCACCATACAGCAGAATGCAATTCTACAGGTACAACTGAACCCTTATATCCAGGTGAGACACGGGAAACAAAGAAACCCAATGTGCAAATAAAGAGTTAGTTATGCAATGGGTCTGAACTGAGCACATCTCTATAAAAGTAAAGCCCCCACATTTTTGTAGCAAGTGTTGTAACACTTTATCAAGACCACCTTTTTGAAGGTCCCTGGCTTTTACTCTGTCTTTCAGACAAATATGACTTTATTTCAAGACCACAACAACAGAGATATTACTAAATTGACTGACAATGTCTGATTTTTTTGTCATTACTGTGATTGGATCGGTCTCACGCTACCTTAGTCTTGTTCTTGACTTGGTCTCAACCCCTCAAAGTCTTGGTTCTGTCTCTGTCTCGGTAGACTCTGGTCTTGATCATGACTTTGTCTAAGTTTGGAGGTCTTGACTTCAACACTGCTTGTAACACATTGTGTAAGCCTAAGTGGAATGTTCATGTGCTGGATTTAAGGTTGTTATTGCTGTATTTGTTGAAAGTATGGTGTTATCTAGGTATCTTGGACTCTTTTGCTGTTATGTAAGGCAGATGCTCTGTTCAGGTTTGTCAGAATCTTTCAAAGTGACCTACAACAACATCTGTCCTGCTACTTTTGGTCATTTTAACGCTACTTGGTTTAGTAAAAACTGTGGTCAAGTTGACAAGAAACCAGAAGTGATTGTTGTGAGCAGGCCTTCAGTTGCACAGCTAATCATTCACCTTGAACACCAGAAATGCTCTGCTGATTCCTCCTTTGCTTCTAAGCAAAGACAGTCATTACTCTCATGACCACAAGGCTTTGCTTTTTAGTGAAACATTAACATAGTTCATTTTAAGTGTTGAGGCAAGCAACTAATGCTGTCATTTTTTTTCTGGTGAGGACAGTCTCGCTCTGTCAGATACACAGAGATTCAATTAAGCTCAGCTGCTTTCTGCAGCTTTAAAAGTCCTGTTTTCTTACAAATGTGAGATGGTATGTCAGTGCTGGTACAACATTAACTCCTTAACTCGCAGCGAGCACCACATATAGATGGAATTTGGTATAATTTATGCAAATCCATATCCATATGTACCAACTTTAACATCTCATTAGAAACTGCCCTTTAGGAATTCATATTCATATTATTACTATAGCACTTTAGAATATTGGTACTATATTTCAGGGGTCTACTTATATTTTTGATTATAAATAAAGTCAGTGAAATACTGTAAAAGCAATCGACAAACAGATGCTAAATGTCCAGTTTTGACTGTGGTTTAGAAAGTTTTATGTTTTGTTCTGCAGCAAAAACATCCTTTCCATTAATGAAGAAAGTAGGTTGTTTACAATTGGATAACTGGCTTAGAACTAGTTCTGCAAATCATTGTGCCATCACTCTGCTGTCAGAGTTCTAATACTTCACTTTTGCTCTTTAAAACACAATATTTAACTCAATGCTACCATTTATTGCACTTTTTATATCTTTATTTATAACTAGCATAACTTCAGCCAGAGTCTGAGGAAGCTTTGAGAGTTGGTAATGGTACTGTAGGGACATTTACTATGGCCTTTAGGACAGGTTAGCATTCGCTTTTTCTAACTTTGATTGGGATTATGCTTTAAAACGCATCAAAGCAATCACTTGGTGGAAAAAAAAATGGTAGCCATAGTGACCAATAATTAGTCCAATGCAGACAGACAGAGTGTTCAGCCTCTAAACAAACACTACAACAACAAAACTGTGACAAATCAGTAAGAGATGGGGCCAAAGCCGATCCCACCAAAACAGCTCTGATGGCCTCTAAAAGCCTATTGTAACTGCCGTGGTCACAGTCATTTCAAATAAAAGTGAAATTGTCTATGAACACTCTCCAGCCTCTTCTTTTTTCAGCTAAAATAATTGAGCTGGGAGTCGAGGTGCTGCAGACCTCAGACACAACATTTTGATAGGAAGGACAGAGACATTTTTTGTATCATTTTTCAAGGGCGCTGTACTGCTTTCACGAAGGTCCTCATGGATTTTCAATCAGTACTAACAGCAGTATTTGGTGACTACTACTCAGGAGACGAGCTCACACAATGATATTTGACTTGGGGTTCAAAAGGCCGTGGAGTCATTCAGGCTTTTTTTCCCCCTCATCGTGGCTGAATGTAACGTTTCAGACAGAATGGAAGCCTTTGTGTGATACGCTCTAACAACAGCCACGACAATGACTTCTCATTACTTAAAAGATATTTGCAGCAGTCTCTTAAATTACACAAGGCCTGACAAGTGGTTAGACCTGGAATTCATTTTCACTGAAAAAGACAGGTGGACAATTTTCAACTCTTACATCTTTCTAGGAGAGAATAAACCATTTCAGCGAGAGCAGGAAGAGGACTATTTTGTAGACTGAATTGTGGGACAGTTTAGTACAGATGAGGAGTTCTTCATGGTTCAGTTACAGAAACACTGTGGAGGTTGTACAGTGAAGTCCACCAGAGTCAAATTCAATATAACATAGCAGGTACGGTCCAAGCCCAGTGGAGTCTGCTCTGGTCTGTCCTATCAATGCAAGTTTGCACATAACACATACATACATTTTTATGGGGCAGAATTACCTGAAACAAACAACAAACAACAGTAGTAAACCACAGCAACATCTGTAAAGGTGTGTTCAGAGGGATGTGAGTTTCACCTTATTACTCACAAGTTAAAAAAGGTCTGACCCATGTTAGCTACACCTAGCTCACAATATATGCATTGACCATGTGTGTGTGGGAGTGGGTATGTGAGTGAGCTCAGACTCCTCTCTGTGCATAAATACAGTGGAATCATACAGTCATCAGGTCATATGACATAGAACTATCATGGATTAGACTCACAATGTCCAAATTGGGAAATCTGGCAAATTGTATTTGTTTGAACTGTAACTGATAATGTAATAATTACAGATAACTGTAGATAAAACTGTAATAAAAAATGAACCTGAACCTGTGTAATATGGAAGAATCTTCTTATAATGTAAATGTATAATATAAAAGACCTACATTGATTCCAGTTTGATTTTTTAATGAAATGTTAAATGTAATAACTTCTAACTAATAATCCAGATATGTGCATATGATGATCTGGGTTTACTTTCTGGAAGCAGGGTCTCCTGCTTAACAAGGCATTGTAACCATGACAACTGGCATTGTGGATGAGAAGCTAGTGAGGAATTTGATCCTGGTTTTTGTACCTCTAGAACTGTTTGCGGGAGGTGGTTTAGGTGGCTTAGGTCCATTTATAGAAACATGTTTCTGTGTAAAGTAGAGAAACAGTTTAATGATAACTGTAGCTTAGAGACAGTCAGTGAGAAAAAACTGTGGTCCTGTTCAAGAATTTCTACAAATTCTGCCCCTGAAATGACTCTCAGGGTGGAAACATCTCTATGATGAGGTCAAGGTGCTCAGGAATGAAAAGTGTGTAACATTGTTTAAACTCAGCATTGGTTACTTTTAGCTGTGGTTAAGTAGTTTTAGTTGCCCAAATGTAACCAAACATTAACTGGTGCAATGACAAACAACCTATTTGTTGTCAAGGTGTGAGGACGAGGTGATTTAGAGGCATGGACAGGCAAATGGACAGGAAAAGACACCTTCTCAATTTTTATTTCATATTTACTTTTTCTTTTAGTTTCTCAAAATGTTTGAATCACAGCACATTTTTATTTTCATCGAATTAATTAAAATTATTTTAGTTTTTAAAGTGTCAGTCTAATGAACATACTAACAGATGCTACAGGACACATCTATGTACAGACAATGATGCCATCACTTATTATAACTTCTTAGAAAACTGGGAAATAAATCTGGCACATTTTTATTTAATTTCAGTCCATCATATTGCCATTTCATTTCTTCCTTATGATGATTTTTTTTTCATCATTATTTTTTTTAATTTACTGCAATAGACATTTGTTCATTTAGTTCAGTCATAGCCGTCAGGAAGTGTGTGTTTTCTGTCTTCAGCAGGAGAAACGAGCTCATGCTGCTGTCGGCTGCTTCCTGCAGGTGCAGGCAGCACTTTTGAGACACACTGTGAGCTAATCAGTATTGAGAAAGCAATTGCCTCCACAGATCTTATTCCATTATGGAGACTTTAAGCAAACTTGTGATTCAATACATGGTCAAATACTGAAAGCGAGGTAAAGTCTGTCAGAGCCACTGTAAGGTGCAATGACAATTTCATACTCTGGTCGTTTGTCTCATCATCTATGAAATGATGCACTATTATTAAATAATGAACAATGAAATACACTTAAATACTGTGTGAAATCCACAGGTGAATTTTGGGTACATTCTGGGGCACTTGCTGGGTTTCGTTTGTGAAAATGAATGAATTTTCGTACGTGAAAATTCTGAACTGTAAATTGTGTTTTTGCAAACGATGTTAGGTATTCGTGTAGTGAAAAAACTGAATTGAATATTTATGGAATTCCCAAATCTATAGAAAGATCTGTCACAAACATGTGCATTTGCATAAGGAAACTTATGTAGGGGCCAGCATCCAATACATGAGTGAATAACATCTTGTTGTTGTATTTTAAGCATTTTTCCCAACTGAGCTGCAGACCTCCCCAATATGTTTTACATTTACATTTTATATTTCAGGTTCTCAGCTTGATTTATTTGTTATTCCTCAGTATCTTTTAAGTGACTATGAAATATTTGAAAAAATTATTTCTCTTACACATGGAAAGTTGAAATCATGAGAAACACAATGCACCATCAGTCCACTTTCACTGTTATTTTGTCTGGTATGACCAGTAGTTTATGGTGGCTAATGTCAGTACATTTTAGATAGATGCTGCTCTATAACAGACTGTAACATTATATTTGAACATTTTCCTGTAGTTGTGGTACAGACCTACAACATGAATAATAAAGAATCTAAATGTGCTGTAAGTACACTGAGACTATCTGGTATATATGTGTATTTTTATTTTATATATTTTGTATGCATTCTGGGGTTCTTTTGCCAACAAATCTCACAAAAAGACCAAAACCAACAGTGTTTCTCCTTACACACTCTGACTTCCAACTTGGTTCCTAATGAGGACAAATCTTTCAAAATCGTCTTATTTTATTCAAAAGTAAATATAAAACACAAAATCAAAGCTGGACACCACAGTTTGTATCAATCATTATTCAAACAGGAAGAAACAGCACATTTGTTAGGGACTGTTTTTATCTGTGGATTAATACACAGTGTTTACAGCAACAGTACTTGCTAGTAGACTTATTGTTGGTTTTGCTGTTTTCATGTGATTTGTTTTCATTTGGAAAGAAATGAAAAGCCACCAGCCTTATCCTTTAAGCAAATTAGCAGATGAGTGTGTGTGTGTGTGTGTGCGTGTGTGTGTGACTTCTGCGAAATCCACTCTTTAAAGAGTCCATTTAAAATCACAGTAAAGCTTGTGACAAAGCAAGAAAGCTCATTTTCCTTTTACACAATCGGCATGTTTGTTTACCTCTAAAGGCAGAGAAAGGGCACAAGTTCTGTTGGGGTAGCAGACACGAGACTGTCGTTTGGTCCCACATAAATCAGCCTGTGACTGCTAAATCAATGCTGCTTATTGTCACACATTGAACAGCATCAGGTGAATTCCACCACAGCCTTTCTGTTTCAGGGAATAATGAGATTCTGCCACAGGACTCAGCACTGACCAAGCCCTCTGGTGCACCACAGTCAAAGTCTCACATACAGTACAAATGTAAAATTTCACATTTCTTTCTCCTCTCAACAATTGTTTGTTCTTTGATGACATGCTGCATAGGAAAAAAGTCAAATACAAGCGGTGCATTATGCACAGGACCGACAGGAGGATCTGAAGCGGTCTTTCTTGTGTTCAGCATGAAGACAGAGCTCCACTGCACCGTGTCACACGCTGTGTGAGCTGCCTGCTGTATGATCGCAGCTCCATCTAGTGTTCCACACCGAGAACTCAAGACTGAAGACAAGACACCAGCAAATCCAGCCAGCTGGAACACTGGTTTGCAGTCAGCGTGCAGTTTCAACAATTCATGTCATTCTGTTCTCTCATTTTGGTCACTGGAAAATCCAAACTAAGGAAACACGGCTACACATGTTTACTTAATATTGTATGCCTTGATGAGCTGGTATATTTTTTACTGGCCAGTAGTAATAATGACTATTGCACAGTGAGCTGCTGCACATAACTTCTGAACAGAATAGGTATTAATCAGAGAAAAGACAAAGAAGCAAAATAAAAATACAGTTCATAAAATTAAAACAAATGTGTACACAATTTCTATTCATTTAATGAATATAACAAATTCTTGAAAGAGGGCGACTTTAAAAAAGGACCATTACAACAATTATGTTGTAACCTTTTTTCCTTCACTCATCGTCTTCACATCATATTCAAAACCTTTATTTGATTTGTATTTCCTCTCTGTTTGTTTATTGTTTGTTTATGTTTTGATTATTTGATAAGGACAATACAGACAGATATTGTTTCACGGTTATATATAATTCAACAACTGCCCTCACTTCACAATGACATGCCAATCTATTATTCACTGTCCATGTCGCTGTTGTTTAAAACTAGCCCTTTTCTACTCATGAAACAGCCATAACTAGCATCATGTTATCATTTAATATTTAGTTGTGTTTTTTATTGTATTTGTACTCAGCACATACAGAATAGTTAGTACTTAGTGGCAGTGAGTGATTTGTCAGGATCTTGAAAGTGGGCATTGCCAAAGGTTTATCTTGTACAAAATAAATGCATTCAATAAAAGTCCAAATTAGTCTGTTATATGCAAAATAAATTGGCACCATTATACTGAAAGTAACAAGCAAAACTCAAAGAGGATTGGAACCTCCATTCTCTTCATATTGATTGGCAGGTCATTTAAAAGCAGCTCTAAGACAACAATAATAATGTGTTAATGCAGTGTAAATTTGAAAAATAGAAAATGCTTATTTTGCAATATGATATTGTGACATAAATGATTGTTAATCACTTCAAATATGTTTAAAGAATAATGTGTAATATACTTAATTTACAAAAAAACATTATTATAATGTGCATCCAGAAATGCTTTGACTGAAAAAATGACACACACATAAGGAGAGTGAGTGCATAAAGTCAGTCAAATGAAGTCTATTACAGTGAGCTTGCATCAGAGGAATGGCCCGGTCACCTTTTGTTTCCATCCTGGGCTTTGAAATCCACTGAAGGGCCCGGCAGCCGAGCATATCTTACAGCCACATGCTGCCTATCTGGGAGCGGCTGCATGGTGAAAGACAGATCCTGCCTATAGCACGTACACCTCTCACCCCCACCAGCTTCTCCTTCCTTCCCCGTTGCATCCCAGTCTGAGTTCGCCTGCCGTCATCGCTGCTGCTGCTACCGCCGCTGCACCGAGAGGGAATTTACATTTTAATAGGCAGAGCTGCTCACCGTCTCCGAATGAGGGTATGTGTTCAGGCAAACAGCAGGAAACGCACCCAGCTGCACAAGTTTCCAATAAACCCTCCAGACAATTCCTGGGCCAGAGAAAATGATATTTTTAGCCACTGGGCCTCCCTGTCTGCAGCTTATGGCAGCATATACATAAACATATCTAAATACACACATGCATATTTTACAAAACAAACGAGATCTCTGAAATGAGATTTGATATGGTGCCATGTTACATCAGGGGTGATAAGGTGGGATGGCGAGGTTGCGTTTGACCTTCAGAGCTCTCTCTCCTACTGGGAGTGTATAGAGATGGCGAATGAGCAGAGCGGTGGCAGCAGCAGAAAGAAGGCCTGGCTGCGGGCCGGTGTGATCACAGAGCATGACGGTTCCATCACAGCTGTCATTAGGCACCAAACAAAAGGCACATCAAGAGCAGGACGGAGAGGAAGGAGCAGAGAGAGGGGGGAGGATGGTCCTCGTCACTCCTGCTCTATCACATGGCCTCTTGATGAAGTGTCAGCCTGGAGCACGGGTAGAGAGGTCAATCCGAGTGCTGCTCCAGAGGAGCTATAGACTACAGATGGGGATTCAGGCGGAATGTAGCTAAGAGACTTTTAATGCTGAGCCCATGTGTTGTTGTCACTTTTGGCATTTTTACATTGCATTGTGTCATTGACTTGAAGGCACGAAAAACTGTAATCACATCAAACATAAAACCAGTAACATTATGAACAATAAAGAGAAATCTCACCAACTCTCTCACTGCAGACAGTCCAGTTTAAAACAGAGGAGCAATGAGGAGCTACAGAGCCACAGACCAAGAACAGAGCTGAAAGACTAAATATTGGACTTTCCATTCACCGAGTGGCTGCAAACACACCTTGTCATTCTGAGTCTGCTGCATGTGTTAAAGTCAAGGTTTGCCAACACGCCACAACAGGAGTTTGCAATAAGGGAATCAGAATCGTTTGAATGTGACAGACGTGTTCTTTATTTTAAAAAAAAAACGACAAAAAGGTGAAACTGTTTTTGGAACTTGATTTAATTCAGCCCTGATGTGGCCGAGTTTAAAGCCATTTTTCAATTACAGTCGCACACAAATATGGCAGGCACACTTCTATTTCTAGAGAGTATGGTGAGTAGACATTGATTTACTAGTTACAACAAACATTTGTAATTGAATTCTTTATAAAAATTTAGAGTGATAAAGTATAAAAAAAATGAAACAGCCCGAGCTAAAGACTATATGAAAAACATGTTGAATGAATGAATGAATTCTGATTTACATATTTACATATTTACACACACACACACACATATATATATATATGTATATATATATATATATATATGTGTGTGTGTGTGTGTGTGTGTGTGTGTGTGTCTATATATATATATATATATATATATATATATATATATATATATATATATATATATGTCATGTTGGCTAAAAAATGAATCACAATCAGCAAATCAGCACACTTTCTGTCCACATGTTGCTGTTTAATATGTTCTTAGTTAAAAAGATATTAAGGGGGTTACAACCCCCGATCCTAACCTCCACAAACCAGTCTTTGATTTTTCACAGCATCTCTGTTATTCTGGAGTGTGAGACAACACAATGCGTCACAGCTTCAGGCGTGCAATCAAGACTGGGGCCCCTCCCCGCTCTAATTAATAACTATTGAACACGCCAACAACAATCAACACTAATTAAATTGTGTGCTTGTTGACAAGGGTACAAGCCTTATCAAAAGACAGGAGGATGTGTGTGTGTGTGTGTGTGTGCGTGAGGGTGTTGGTGAGGGCCTCAGTTTTCCATAATAAGTTCACTAAGTGCCCCGGGTCATAGTTTTAATTCAAAAACCGCCACAACCGCCGTTGCTCTGTGACGCTGACTGTTAGCAGAAGGAAGCAGGATGGCTGCTACAGCTGTAGTGAGATGCAGTACACAATATGTGTGTTTGTGTGCGTGTGTGTGTCTGTGTTTGAGAAAATGTGATCATGGCAGCACCACTTGCTTAAACAGATTTCTGTCCTCACTTTGGGTCTTTTTGCTGTAGAAGACACTTAGCGAGATATGATGCAGCAGTAAGAAAACTGAGGATAGAATCATTGTGCAGCCTTTACAGATGTGTAATAGGCGAGCTGTAAATAAAACTGGATGGATGCTTCACAGATCAGTAATAAAGAACTTTGATTTGCCAGGTCATCGGCCTCTGTCATTACGAAGTAACTAACACCAAAACCTCTTTATTGAGTTACTGAATTGTTGATCATATGAATATGTATTAGTTAGAGAAGAGCCGCGTTTGGTTCCAGAAATAATGTTCTCTACCAAAAATCTAGGATGTCACACATACACCAAGTGTACTCTCAATTGCTCCGAGAGACTTACATTCATCACCCTCACAGACAGTGGAAATCTAATATATATCATCTCTACAGAATTTATAGAAGCAATTGTACATAGATAAATGCCTTTTGTATTTTAAGAGGAGACTGAGAACTGTATTGGTGTAACTGCAGACTTGATGATATGTTAGTAAGTAGTTGATGTGTATGTGAGTGTAATGAATTGCAGGTTACTGCAAACTTTAGCAAATCAGTTCCACACACTAGTTTATTTTGACTCACCCCCACACACACTGCCAGAAAAACTGGAGTCCCCAACAAATGCACACACACACACGCACGCACGCACGCATGCACACACACACACCATTGGACTGGTCTACCTGATTAATTTAGTACAAATAAATAAAGTTATCCTCTTTAACTCTACGCTAATTATTTATTAACTTAGCTGATAAAAGTTGCAAACCCTTTATAAAGTGTGTCTTAGAAAGCCGTCCCCTCAGACGACATGTCATATAAGGTCATGTCTGCATGTATTCAGTAATGTCACATGGACCTCAGTGCAGCCACACATTTATTGAAAAATTGATTATGAACATGACCTAGAAACCCTGCCTGCTGAAGCCGAGTTTGAATGGCCTACATTCCCCACACTGACAGTCCTGGGTGCTGCAGTCCCAGCAGAGCCTCAGTAAATTAAAAACAAGTAGCTTAGTCTGTTCAAATGGGACAGTTCAAGGATTTAAAGAAGCAAGGTCACTGACACGCAGAGCAGAACCGCAGCAAACAGGTGTATTTGTGAGTGTGTGTGGAGAAATAGCTACATACATTCTTGAGAGGTCAACAGGGAGTCTGGAAATCCAGCAAGGTGTGTGTGTGTGTGTGTAATTGCTTGTCTTGAGAAACATGCCGGAGCGCTTTAGGATCTTACAGCTCTAATAGTACAATCTAACCTGTGCTTGGATCAACAAAATCAAAAAGCTTCAAGTTTACAAGTGAGACACTTGACCTCAACATGTTTTCTCCGGCTTTATGGGCCCCGAGCTCGAAGACAATGAATCAGCACTTTCCTTCACACAGTTTATGGTGGAAAGCACAGGCAGCAGGGAGTTGGGCAGTGTACTGCATTGTTTTTAGCCATGATACTCATGATGGAATGTCAGGTGGTTAGGCCATCACATTGGTCTAGACTGAAATGCCTTAACATCTATTGGTTGATTACAATGAAATGTTGTAATTACCCAGTGAAACATCTGCTTGATGGAATGGTACAAATGTTTTCACATTTTTGGACCCCCAGACAATGTATCCTCATAACATTTCATCTATTGTCTTCAGCAAGTTGACATAATGTAAAAAAGAATGTCTGACAGCAGAGTGAAAGACCCCTGAGTTCTCAGAGACAGAGCCTTCAGTCATAGATAACGGAATTGAGATATGCAAATATTAAGAACCAAAATAAAACATTGTGGAACTTCGTTTTGTCTTCATTTTGATTCCTAAGCCAACTCAGAATAAACTCTATTGCCTAATTTCTGTGGATGTCTAGAGATCTTTGAATCTTCTTTGAATCTTTTTTGGACCTTCTGAGACTCTGCAATTACGTGTTGGAAAACAGGTCCTAACCGGCTTCTAACCAACACATGCCTAAATTGTGAGCAATGATTGATAATTGATCATTGCCATAACTGTTCTGGCAACATGAGGGTTAGGGTTTAGTTAGGTTTAGAGTTCAAGTAGCTAAAGCAAGAAGAAAGATTATGGTCATAGTCAGAGAACGATACTTTTTAAATAAGACTACGACATTTTTGTATTGACATTTTGATCCCTATGTCAGATGAGTCATATATTCTTGCTGTGACTTGGTATGGCAGACTACACATTGAACAACCTATCCTAGCTCAGTGATCACAGCCATCTTCCAACTTGAGAGACATACATGGAGATTGGAAAACAAATGCCAGAGAATGACTTCACTCCTGAGTCTAACAGCACCAATAATTTACTTCCTTTTGTCTCACTGTGTTCACAGTAAGACTGTGCTGTGCTCCTGTGGGTCAGTGTAATGGAACACCTCAAAGAAGTTGTCAAAATACTACTTTACTTTGACACACTGGATGGAATAAACCAAGAAACTGCCTGAAACTGATACTCATTGTCATTCCCAACATGGCACATCTGTCAGGTCGCGTCATTATCAGGACGTACATGCAAATGGCTGTCTGTTATCTCTAAGTCATGTGCTATGTTCACCCAGCCATCCGCGTTTCCAGTAAGCCTCATTAAATCACCTTCAGTGAGCGTTTTCATTTTTGGCATTTATTTTTATTTTGCTGTTTCCATCAAACTTTTTTGAATGCAATTCTTTAAAATGTGCATCAAAATAAGTTTATCGAAACACACCTGATGTCACACTACTTCAGCTCAGGCTGATTCGGAGCGAGAACAGGCCTAACATCAGCATGCTAACATATGACGATGGCATGCTGACATGCTGATGTATAACAGGTAGTGTTTACCATGCTGACCATTGTAGTGTAGCTAATTTTCATTAAACACAAGGGAATGTGATTAGTCTGGCAGGTATTTGGTCCATAAACGTGGGAACATGAAGGTCTGCACCACATTTCATGGCAATCCATCCAATAGTAGGAGATTTTTCAGTCCAGGCCAAAGGGATGACAGACTGCTATCCTTAAATATGTAGTGCCCTGTTGTAACTTGAGAGTAGTGGACTAACATTATGTCAGGCCAAACAAAAGATCTGTGAGAAAAAGTTCAACAGAATAACGTAAAACAGATGGTACTGGCCAAATTCATTAAAAAAACACACACACACACACACACACACACACACACACACACACACACACACACACACACACACACACACACACACACACACACACACACACACACACACACACACACACATTTGTGCTTTGTCACTTTCAAAATAAGAGACATCAATACAATGTATGCCCCCCTCATACTGACCTGGCCTACTAACAGTGCAGCCTCCAAGACCGGAGGCTTAATTCTGAATGACAGCTACCAAGTGGACACTTGTTCCCATGAAAGTCCACAACCATGGACAACTGAGTTGGCCTATGACCCTAAATCAACAGCAGCCCACCTCCCATTCTCTACCCACCCCCACCCCCATCCCAACACAAACACGCACAATGCCCATCCTCATCGATGAGTTAATCAATAATTATTGACTGATATTGATGACTCTTCCTGATCTGCTATCTGTCTATTCCCAGCTAGTGGTAGTGTGGGGGTTCTCTCTCTCTCACTTGTTGAGAGTGGGCTCCAGTTGACAGATGTAGTTGTCACGCAAATCTTAGTGTGCACACTAAGATAACAAAAGCCCTGGGTCCTGGTTTCAAGGCTGGCCATGTGGTCTGATCCAACAGATGAGCTACTATAGCTCAGAATTATGAAAAAGTTAATGTTGGTTCTGATAGAAAGGTGTCAGAACAAACCACAAAATCCTAACTCTAACGTATTTATTTTACTGCACTAGATTTATAGAGGATAAAACACAAAAAATTACCAAAATTTATACAGAACACAAAGGTATTTAAAGTTCTTTAATTTAGTTTCAACATGACCTGCTAAACATTAAAATGCCCTTTTTATGGTAATGCAGTAGTAATAACAACAATATATAATATCAGACTGTTATTCTGCTGTCTATGAGCATGTTTACTTTTAATACTTTCAGTTCATTTTACTGCTAATACTTTTAAATATGTACCAGACTCTAAATGTGAATGGACAGCTTTTTGTATAGCAACGTATTATTACATAGTAAAAGATTTCAATATTTCTTCCCTCACTGCAAAATGCTCTTTTTTTCAAGTTTTTCCTCGTCACTGTCGCCAAGTGCTTGCTTATGGTGGAAATTGTTGGTTCTCTGTAAATATTATAAAGAGTACAGCCTAGACCTGCTCTGCATGGAAAATGTCATGAGATAACCTTTGTTATGATTTGGTGTTATATAAATAAAATTGAATTGAATTGTAGTCATATCACTGATATATAGAATTTGGCAAGTCAGATTTAAATAGAAGAAAAGAAAAACAGATTAAAAAAAGAAAAAGACAAACTAATCTGACTAAATCATACACTTCTCTAACAGGATACAGGACTGCAGATGAAACATGTTCATGCTCAGGTGCACCAGGTGGCTGTGTCAGAGCCCATCTACAGCAGCAGCCAGACTCATAGCTCATCCAAATATCTTCAAGGAGGCCTCTGAGTAAAAATCCATCTGGGATCTGAGCTGAAGGGGATCTCATACTGTAGCTCAGGTGCAGTTTGGTTCCACATTTCTCCTCTCAGCCTCCTCCACATCCCACATTGCATAGATTCAAAGACGGTCTCCCTAAATTAAGAGCTAAACAGGCTGAAGAGGCCGACATTGTAGAGTTATTAAACCAAAACAGCTGGAACAGTTACAAGCAATTAGCAGGAAATTAAAGCGGGAAGATTAAGAGGGATGGAAAAATGAAGAGGCAATCCAAGATTAATTAGAACCATCAGAAAAATCTTTCATTTATTTCTTAGATGTAGGACTGATGCATGGTAAAGATAGGAATAGATGTGAATGGGAATGGCAACTTGTAGTCAGTCAGTAGATGTTCAGACTTTTAGGTAATGTCTTGCCTGAAGTTCTGTACTTCAGTCTTACAAGTGAGCCCAGAAGACTTACAGTTTTACATTCAGTTTAGATATTTATACCCAATTCTGTACCCAATTCTGGGTGGCTCATGGCTTGCTGTATCAATATTCTAGCATTTAGGTCATGCCTTTATTTAAAGGTAGTGCTGTCTCTGCCATCAAATGCCCATATCCCATATCATGGGCCATAGCTTTCCATTCTACCATTTTAGATTAGGATATATCAATTAATTATAAATGTCTATTTTTATGATCAGTTTTTTGGTCAACTTTTGCAATGTTGACTTCTTCGAAAAGATGAGACAAAAATCTTACCACAAGTTTGATCTAATAACCCAACCACCTTTGTAAATATTTCACAGCAGCTCCTTAAAAGTATTTCTAAGGCCAGTTAACTTAAAACCTCATCTATGTGTGTTGATTCCTACAGAGAACGATTATGCAGCAGCTAACTACAGTATGACCGTTATTCAAATCAATTCAATTCAATTTTATTTATATACAAAACCAATACAAAAACCTCTTACAACTGAAAGTGGACTTTCAAGGCAACCCTATGTCTTCATTATAAATGTTTGTGTAATCTATAATGCTGACCTCAATTCAGTTTCAAGTGAAAGAGAAGAAGTAAGAGCTGTGCAAACAAGCCCAGATTTCTGCACAACACAAATAACCCGACCCCTGTGAAAGGACACTTTTTCATGCAGGCCATTGTACATACTGTGAGGTGTTAATTGTGCGTGAAGCTGATTTTCGATCTGTGACTGCCAGCTCGGGATGTTTTGGCTTTTCTCACCCAACCACAATCAGTGTTGGATTGATAGTGGCACTCTTGCGGAATTTCTCAATCAATTTTCGATGAAAAGCAGAGAAATCATGCAGCCTTGAGGAGTCAGTGTAGGTGTCAACACGTTTCAAAAGCCACCAAGCTGCAAACATTACAGAAGTTCTCATATTGTTTCAGTTTGAAGTCTCACACTCACCGACACACAGACATTATGTGGCATTAGAGTTTCTTATTTTCACATACAGCATGAAAATGATGAAAGTGCTTTTAGAGAAGATCCATCCTTTGATTCGGTTTACTGCTTCTTGATTGGATTGGATTCCAGCACCAGAGTATTTTTCTTCTTAGTCTGTAACTCCGTATTCTCTAACTTGTTGATATTATAAAATAATAAGTAATTATTTGAATTTGCTTTTGAAGAAAAATACTATGTGTCAAATTTGTGTTAATGAAACTAAATTATGCATAATTTAGATTTTTGATGAATACACTATCTAGCTTTTAACTGTCATTAGTTTGGTCAGCTGTATAGCTCCCGGGATACCAGGAGCCAAACCTGGCAAGAAAACCACTTCAGTAGGCTACTGTATTCCCTGACAGACTAATACTGGCTAATACTGGTTTCGGAGGTTGTCTTTGGTCCTGGGTCCGGCTGTGTTTACTGGAATGTAGACGCTGACACTAGCTCATAGCACTAATTGTAATGCACACTTGGTTTCGATATCCCTGCTACAAGCCCTTTCCTATCTGCCTGTTTTCATCATACTTGTAACAGCAAAGTAGAAAGAGTCCTCAAGAAATAAAGCTTTAGTGACTCGATGAATAGATATCACACAAATACTTCTTCTGTGAAATTAATTGGCCGTTTTTTTTCCATAGGACCCTGTGTCAGTATCATGTGTATGTAATTAATAGGTTAAACTCTCTGCTATGTTGCTGTTTTACAGCCTCTGCTCAGCAAGCAGAATTTTCTCATTAGATGATTGCAAATTGCAAGAAGCGTGAGAGCAGGCTCATTTACAGTCCTCTGACTGAACGTATGTTTAAGAGCCGTTTAAAATGCTGGAGGTTTGCTTTCTCTCCATGTGTCATATTGCTTCAACACACAGCGGGTCATTAAAACATCTACAAGACAAATGAAAAGAGTTGGCATGATTAAAACTTCTATTAACACCTGCACACTGAGTCTGATGGTTCTACGCAGTGATTTGTCAAAAAATTAAAAGATTCTGTTTTAATGTCTGTGTGTGTGTGTGTGTGCATATGTACTATGTCAGTGTTTGTAAGGTGTACTGTAGCTTTGCAAATGTTCAAAACACACAAATTAGAGTATCAAGTAGATAATGGTGAGTTGAAGGAGAACAGACTGTAAAATGCCACATGGATGACTTATTAGCTAACTTTCAGGTACTTTATGATTATGTGACCATCTGATCTTTTTGCATCATTACATTACATCACTCAAGTGAAGTAATACTTCATGTTTTACTTCACTTGAGTGGGCTCAAAAGTGAGAATATGTGAGAGGGTTTTATGTATTTTTACTGTCAACTATCAAACATAACAATAATTATTCGAACCCATCCCAACTTTGTTGTGGCAAAGTGAATTTGTACATTCATTTTTGTATCGTGAGAATTCAGTTTGCAACCCTCACCTGTTGTACAAGTAGCTGAAATAAGTTTCAGTGAGCCCTAACTTTGGGAGGTGCAGCTGAGATAACAAAATCATGCAAGACCAGTCAGCATATAATGAGGAAGAGCTGGCAGCTACAGCATCGGGCATGATTTAATGCTAGGTGTGTGTATGATGATGTATCTGTCGCAGTAGGGTCACCCTTTAGCAACACAGTAAAGAACTCAGACATTAAGAAGGAACTACAAGTCTGTTGTTCCTTTGTTTGGCCTCTGCTCAGACTGTACGCCTCCTTCTAAAGGTTTGTCTGTGTCCATCTAGGAGGGGACCATGGGGCAGACCCAGAACACATCGAGGGGATTGCATATCGCATCTGGGATGCTTCTGGATCTGCCAGGAAGGGTAGGAGAAGACTAGGGAAAAGGTTATCCAGTGGGTGAAAATGGATGGAGGGATGGGCAAAATAAGACAATCAAGAAATTTCAAGGGGTTCCTCCTCCGAGCTCGGGTGTACTCAGCAAATGTTCCGGGAGTGGAGAGTGGTGAGTCTCTCTGAGGGATACCTGAGCTCCACTTTCTTTGCTCAAATTTGAATTGTGCCAAACGCCAAGATGGTCCAAGTGATGATCCCAAACCAAAACATCCTTTAGATTGGACAACAGGCTGTGCTCTACAAACACAGAACTTTTAAGGATTCCAACGACCTGGATAACGGCCTCTTCTTCCTGCTGCCATCAGGAACAAGGTTCCAGACACACCAGGCTAGCACTGAAAGGCAGGAGGAGTTTCTACCCTCAGACCACTAGGATCCTAAATGAGGACACTTTGTAATCCATCACTTACGCACTTCTTTACTCCCTTTTAATATTCTTATTGTTGTTGTTATAAGTTGTTATTTATCAGAATTATTAGTACTTAGTACTTCCACTAGAACTATGATTATTTATATGAGCTCACAGAAACGTGTTTTATCATGATTGTACCTGTATGATTATATGTGACAACTGAACTGAACTGAATATAAATTTGGTCATCACGACTTTCCACCATTGGGGCCAAAGCAACAGAGGCTCCCAGGTGTCTGTTTAGTTATCCTCACTGTTGACATTCTGAGCTGCATATGGGAGGGGTTGGGAATTGGAGAGGAAGGTGCGTACTGTGACTCAAACAGTTGAACACATCGCAGCATATCGGTAAACACCGTTAATCACAGGTTAGCAGATGGGAGCGTTAATTGAGGAGGAGGAAATAACAAGACCCAGAGGATGCTTCTATTTATCGACACCCCTACCGTTACTGATAAGGGCCGGACGGGCGGTTTGTGTCTGTGAGTGTGTTCACACTGAAAAGTGAGGAGTGTCTGGAGGAAAGAGGTGATTTAATGTTGAATATGAGTTTGCCACTGTTGTGCTTCGTTGTTTATTGTCTGTCACACACACACACACACACACACACACACACACACACACACACACACACACACACACACACACACACACACACACACACACACACACACACACACACACACACACACACACACACACACAAAGCTTAAAAAATAAGCAAAAGTGAGTCAAGCAGAGCCGAGCCATATCATGAAGTGGAAAGTAGTAGTTAAATTATAATTATAGTTTACTCCTGTAATACCAAATATTTATTGTCATTATGACAAATATGTTCAATATGTTTAGCAATAGTAGAGCATACAGGAAACATACCCTGAATGTGCATACACTGCAAAAGTTCTTTAGACTTTCATTTCTTTGGGGCCACAGAACATGGTGATGAGAATGAGCTGACTGACTTCCTGCCGACACCCACTCAAATTTAATTGGACCTAATACATCAAATTCAAACACAAAGAGGCTTTTTGAGGCTTTTGTGATGCTCAGAGAAAATGCATATTATTTACAGCTGTCTCTTTTCTATGGAGCCGCTGAAGGGTCATAGTGAGAATTATTTTCTAAACTACACATAACCTCCATGGGAACCCAGTGTTTGTTTGTCTCCTTTTGGTCCAAGCTGAGATCTCCTGATGGTAGGTGAAGGAGTATACTTTTGCCCACTCTTCAGCTGCTACTATTAAATGAATAATAAATAAAAGAGACACTGAACAACTGCTTACAACTTATTTTCTATGAGTAAGCTCTTTCTTTCTCCACAGATGAAACTACGCTGAAAACCTTTGACTTTGCAAAGACTTGGGATCTTGCAGAGTCACTATTTACAAAACTACAACAGGTTTCATGGCATTATTTTCAACCATGAATCTGGTGGAAATTTATGATAGAAAAAAACTGTTGAACATGTGAAAAAGACACCCGCTTATTCTACAACTTCACCAATTTCTCCTGCTTCAGTCAAAGAGAGCCGAGACTTGACATCTTGTGCCTCCACAGAGTAAGCAGACAACTGGCTACAGAGTAGTAAACATACCTGCTTTCCGATGGTGCTAGAGAGAGCACACTATTGGTTGTTGACACTATTCACATGACTGAATGTGACTATTTGCATGATCCCAGACTAAAAACCTGTGATATTGTGTCAACACCAGAGAAAGACCATCTTCAGACTGAATGTTATGACCAACTTACACCAAACAATCGAGATGATGAGAGCGTGCTACAATTTGAGCAACTTTGAGCATTTTACACTAAACCTGGAAACACTGCCACAGTGAAATGATCTGAAAAGTAATTTGGTGTATAGCATAAAGCTGATTAAATACATTTAATCATCTCATGTTTATCAGTTTGATAACTTTTTTTCATTTTGTACTTCTTACTGATGTATGATATATACTCACAATTCATGTAAATGTGTTACTTTATTCTCTGTTGGTTTATTTCCACCTTTACTGGCAACAAGCAAAAATAGTTGATCAATGAAACAGAAGTATTTTTTTTTCTTTTTACACAGATGTGTTGATATTGTCCCCATGCAAACAACCTGCCCATGGCTCCCACAGCATCTAAATCAATCAGCATGGCTCTATGCATCCAATAGCTGCCTAATTGATGCACTAATCCAGTCACTAAGTACTGCAGCGCTGTGGAGTCTGCCCAAAGCAAACAGCACACACAAGTCATCAATGAGCTGCTTCTCAAACAAGAGACTGGAGCAGGACTGACAGAACATCTATGAGCTATAGATCACAGAGGAGCAGTACACACTCCTGAGCTGCACACCTTTGGCCTTAAACAACTCTGCTTTCTCATTTAATGAGATTTCAGGCGAGGGTCCTACTTTTCTGGAACAATATTTTACAAGTGTGACTGCAACCCTCCTCCCAACAATGAGAAAATGTACTGCATTTATTTATGGGTTTTAGTCAGATTCAAGTATTTTCAGGGATCAACATATTAAATTTAAGTGAAGAAGACAATTAAAACAGCATTTGGGTTAATACTTTAAGAATTTCAAGCAAAGTGTCCTTAAAAGAACTATGTCATTTTGGACTAGTTATACGGAAAATAGGGACAATGGGGTGGGGGAGAAGGACGTACATAAGTAGCACAAGACTTTCTGATACAAGTTTAAACTAGTCTGGGATCAAACTAGAGTAGATTCACAGGCTGTTTGTAAGGTGATTGTAAGGTTTCATGAATATCCATCCATCCATCCATCCATCCATCCATCCATCATCCATCCATTATCTGTAACCGCTTATCCTCATCAGGGTCACGATGGACCATGCATGTCTTTGCACTGTGGGAGGAAGCCGGAGTACCCAGAGAGAAGCCACGCAGACATGCATGCTTCACATACAAATATGTATTGTTGTTGTATTGTAATATGTAATATTACATATGTAGTATTGTATTCAGCTCCTAAAAGTAGCCATTAGTTGCATCTATTAGTCAGTTTAATTGTGTATGTCTCCCAAGGTACTCCTGCAGAATAAAGAAATGAATTGGTGACTGTAAATTGTCTGTAGGTGTGAATGTGGGTGTAAATAGTTGTTTGTCTCTATGTGCCCTGCAATAAGCTGGTGACTCGTCTAGGGTGTCCCCCTGCCTCTCTGATGAGGATAAGTGGTTACAGATAATGGATGGATGAAGAAAGTTTACAAAAAAGTAACAGAAGTTGGATGTTAACGCTTTATCAGAGACACCAGAAAAGCAACACAGTATATGAGTATGCAAAGCAGGAAACATGGGGACTTCATATAGCCATCCTTACCAAAAACTACGACAAAACACAAGGAAAGACATCATCACCATCATCACCACTGAAAAGACTAAAATGAAAGAAAACTTGGAAGACCCCAAAGGACCTGGAACAAAACTATTCCAGTTTTGGAATAGCAACAATGCAACTATAAACTGAGTAAGCTCAACATGTTGCTGAAAAGGGTGTTCGTGGTGGGTGAATGTCCTGCAAAGGGACAAAGATGACATGTAAACAGGAGGGTGCAGGGGTCATACCACCAACCCTACAATTAATGGACTAACCAATCTGCCTGCTGAGCCACAGCCACCATCCTGCCCTGCAATGTGCAGGAGCCACTGGAGCAGCACAACAGCAAACAGCCCATGAGACAATCAAATGATGAAATTTTCAAAGCTCAAGGAGTTTTAAATAACTGGATGGTTCAGCCTATTGATGAAAAAACAGATTTTACTTTTAGTGGTATCTAGCTATGCAGAGAGCTTTTACTTGTGCTGATGTTTGTGAGATACAGTTGAGGTGAATGGAATTCTGTTTGTAGTGAAGAAAAATTACATTTAATTCTGTTTGCAGAAACAACGTCTCCTGTGTTTTCAGGGCAATCTACAGATCTTGCTGTCAGGAGATCATTGAAACGGTTTGTGTTCTTGTTTATTCTTGTTCAGGTTGATGTTGAACTTAATGACCTCTTGCCTATAAATGTTTGCCCGGTGTTCCCTGGAACAGGTGAGGTGAAGTACTGAACTGTAACTGGATTGTCTTTAAAGCTGCTACTCAAGGAGGATTCAAGTTTACCATGAGTCCTTTCAGCATGCAGCAGAGACAGCAGGGGGGGTGAAAGAAAGGGACAGAGGATAGGTGAAGGCAGAAGGAGATAGGAATCGATCGTGGAAGTGTGTTCCTCCCCACCAACACAGAGGTTAAAGGAGAAGCCTGCGCAGAAGAATGTCCTACTGAGTAATTACAAGAGCACCTCTCTTAACACACACAACTGACCCGGCTTTCATGCCTACCCGTGTTAATAATCAGTACTCATAATGAACAGAATCCATAGGTCTGCTAGGTTAAGGTCCTCAACAACCTTGCTCCAAGCAACAACGGCCAAGGAACAGCATGAAAAGATGATGTGGGATCTGCTGTTAGAACTGTGCTACGCTACTGCCCCCCTGTGGACACAATGGACATAGACGACCTCCAGTGGATAAAATGTTCAAAAAGTTTCACAGTTTTATAAGACTAAGCCAACGTTACCACCTTCTCAAAGAGGTATCACATAAGGTAAATGTATCTATTTCTCAGAGAGGTGTTGACTTTGACCTTGACCTCTTACAGTTTCTGATCATGACTAGTTATCCATAACTGGAAGGATGATAGGTGACAGATCCAAAATATGTGTAATATATCCAAAAATCACAATCAGTGTCAAACTAATAGACAAATATAACAACATAACAAATACAACCATAACTAATTCTTGTTTGTTTGAAATAAATGAGCATTGCACTCACCTATCGAGTCAGTCCTGTTATCTACTGACTCATACAGTTGGCTTTGCCAAATCAACCGACTCCCCAATAGGAAAAAGTGTTTTTCACAGATGACATCTGTAAATTACATATATTGAAGGAACTCTGAATGTGTCCTCATGAATACGTTATTGTAAATAAGCTTATTTATTCAAAATGATTCCCCTGACAATTTAGAAATTTAAAAGAAATCTAAAAATAATGTGATGAAATGTTTTTGCATTGTTCTCCACAAGAAATTCTGCAAAAACCTTTGCAGATTTGTCGGAGATCACTAAGTTAGTATGAGAGCATGTGGTGTTTTAATACATTTAATAATGACATAACTTTCAAATGAATACATCTGTTAGTATGTCCTCACCCATTAAATATTATAATATTATAATAATATTAATAATATAAATATTATTAACTGATTCCAACATCAGTATCTTTGCATTTTGTCTTATTTCAAATTTTACCTGCTACAGTCATCCTGCACAGTCAGTTCTATATAACACACTGATTTCTGCATTCATTTTGATGAAGTTATATCATTTTTGAGCACTCTGATATTTTGAGTTTGAGTTTGTTTTAAATGGCTGGAATTTGTGATAGTAATCAGGCTTCCATTGATAAAATCTGCCCTAGTCCATTAGTGGAAAACTGCCAAACATGTTCAAATAGATAGAAACACGAAGCAATGTTGCAGATCATAAAGAAGTCAGATCTGTAGTGATATTTATCTGTTCTGTCATAACTCAATTAGTACTGGCTCGGAGAAAACAAACTTTATTAATACAGGTATGAAAGGCAACTCAATCTAGGGCTGCATCTAACGATTATTTGTTATCAATTATTCTAACAATGATTTTTAATTACTTGATTAATGACAATGAATTTACCCAAATAAAAAGCAAAAGCATGTCTTCGTAATATTTCAAGATTTTATTCGAACACATCTCTTGAAAAACAAAAACTTTGTTTCAAAAGTAACAAGATGAAATTTATGCACCAAAAATATGCACCAAAAAATAGCTGCCTTCACGACACACACTCTTTATAGCACTTGTCATATTTTTTATGAATTTTTAATATATTTCATAATGTACATATGAGCATTGAAGCAGTACAGGATCATACTTGGCTTATGAGACACTTTTTTTAAATCATATTTTACCATTCTTCATATTTTATGAATAAACGATTAATAGATTTAACACCCACGTCTTATTTTGAAAACCGGAAGTGTCCACACGCTGCAGTAAGCTAGCGCTGGCTTTCCCGGTTTTCTTAAAGTATTTGCCATAAAGTCGGCAATAAGGGCGCACTTGAAAATATTGGAGCAGCTGACGTGACCACGCGAAAATGAGAGACGGCGTGACCGCAGTTTTTTTTCCTTCGGAACCAAGTCGTCCGTCTCCATCTTCAATTAACTTGCTTAACTCGGGGATTTTTCTGGGTGGGCGGTGCAGTGTGCTGCGTGCTGTGAGCAGCACCAGGAGTGAGTGACAGGCAAAACTCCGGAGAATTAAATGCAGACAGCTTAAAACATTTACCTGACAAGTACTCGACGGTCGCGATAGTCATTTTATACATCTCACGTAGAACAAGCCACGATATATCGAACATATACTCCCGCTGTCATGCAACCGTGACGCATCGGTGCACGTTTTACGCGTCGTCGTATTTACGTAATCGACGTAATAGATGACATCGACGAATCGCTCCACTCCTAGTTCATTCATTCATGGTACAACTTAAACACGAAGAAACAAAACAAGAAATACAGAAGTTAACAAAAGTTAAGTCAAAGAACAAGGTGATGTCAGCTGACTTAATGATGGTGTGTGTGATTTCGTTGCTTGAATTTTGCACTGATCAGTCATGGGTGAGTTGTTGGTGTACATTGTCTTTGTAGGTAGTTTGAGCTCATGAATCCTTTTTCAGGGACATCTGAGGTTTGTTCAGGAGTTCCAGTGAAAAAAAAGAAACTGTCTCTCGTGCTGCTTGCTTGTAAATCTTGAATAGCTTCTTTCATGGTTTTGTTTTCAGAGACAACACAGATAATAGGGATGCTAATACTGTTAATGTGCTGTGGTGGATTTGTTTTCACTGTGTTTGTCTGTGCATTTGGTCCTGATTCTAGACTTTAGTGCAGTGCCCGGAATTCCCAGTGCAGTTCTTCAATTAGTGCGATTCTAGCGTCAAGTCTGCTAACTTTACGAGGCCAGAGAGTGAATCCACATGGAGGTCTTTTGGGGTTTGGAGTGCTGTAAGCTTTGCCTCTTTTGTCTCTGTTGTGTTGTCTCCTTTTAAAAGCCCCACCATTGTAAGCATTTAAAAATATTAAAACATTGCACTGCTGAATGCTCGTAACACCCTCCACCTCATACGTGTATGACACGGTAACAAAGCAGTCCTTAAAGATTCAGAGAACAACAATAAGACATCAACTCTGCAGGTCTTTTGTTAAAGTCCTTGATAAGGCATGAAGCACTCATGCAGTCCTCTGAGGTTCTGGATTAAGATTCAGTCTGTTATGATAAGCTGGTTAACCTCTCACTCACTTCCCACAGCTTCTTTGCCACGGCATCGTCCCGTCCTTTGGCTCCCACTTGTTGCAGTGCACAGTTCGAGAAGTAGCGTCCGCTAAGAGGTTCGATGCCCTCCTGCAGGGCACAGTATAGGGTGGTCTGGGAACCCCCCTCAGGGTCCAGGAAGAACAGCTTGGCAAAGGGTATCATGAGGAGCTGGAGCCAAAGGCTCATACTGCGACACAGATCTGTGTAGATGACTCCTAGGAAAAGAAAGGATCCATCTGATGTTTGCCTCGGTGCTGCACGTTACTACAAGACACAGCTCAGGTCACAGAGAGTCTACAGTTTCAGATGCAAGCCCCGCACAAAGATGTTCTGACATAATAGAAGCCAGTGGCAGCCATACTGGAGGTCCATAAAGCCCCAGCAACAAATGCCAACAACTTCTGCTGAGGATTCAAGATGACCACAGACTTTGAAAATCCTCTCTACTTGGGCTTACTTTGACCACAGACTTTACTCCAAATGATAGTGGAAAACATGCACTGATATCTAGTGCAGAAGCTTATGACTCAAGAAGGTTAGCTTTAGGGCTGATCGGGTTCATCCATATCATTGATTGTAAAAACACGTCCATTTGCATAACGTGCGTCAACTCAGCACAGTGAAGTGCTGTGCCAGGTCAAACATGGACTCTCTTTAGACAGAGACCAACAACATTTATCAGCGTAGAACTGCTGGATGAACCAAAGTGAAAGCATCCCGGAGAGCTGTGCCAAGACGGCAGCAGCACTTTGTCCTCACATTAACCTAATATATTTATCTTATCAGATCAACATGTGAACATGTTTCTGTTAGTAGTATCACTTGAAATGTTTTTTCATGGCCCTATGTTGAAAGTTCATCACTGCTGCTCTTATTGTAATGTAATATCCCACAATGCATTATCTAAACGCAACCATGTATGAGAGAAAAACTAATGTTACAGACTGCAAACAGATTGCTACATTTGTTTAAGACATTTCTTTCAGTCATTTTCATTGCCTTACACTGATGCAACTTTGCCAGTGAACTTCAGTCATAATATGAATCCATGTCATGGCAATTTTAAGTTTTAAGTGAAGTACCTGAAGTAAAAATACTGAATCTTCAGTTCAGGGAAAGGAAAATGGAAAACATCACCGGCTAACGTTAAGATGGCTGAGGAGCTCAACTCATTTTGTCTGTAATATTATACAGGTGCAATTTTGACTGATGTAACAATCCCTCAATTTTAAATGAGTTGAATTTCTTTGCAGAAACGTTAATATTAGCGTTCACTAAATCAAACAAATGCCCACACGAGCATAGTGTCTCTTTCCAGCATCACAGAGCCATCACTTAACAGTTAATGTCTGAAAACAAGTGAGGAACATACTTGCTGTACCATTTTGCCATCGTTCTTTGATGATTCCCACTCCACTGATGAACATCTGTCAGCTTTCTATCATTAATTATAACTTAATTAAAGCTAATGGGGTGTGGTCAGAGGCACAACAGACTTAAAACTGTTGCACAGGAGAGGCCGAAAATATAAATGTTTCAAGCAAATGGTCTCAACCTCCAAAACAGCTGCCAGAGGATGTGTTACATAACACCAAAGTACGTAAGCACTGACCTGGGTGGAGGCTGTAGCAGGTGACACTGGTGCCCTCCAGCCTGTTGGCCAGCTCCCTGGTGAAGAGCACATTACACAGCTTGCTGTTGAAGTAGGCTTGAAAGTTGTGCCAGGTAGACTGATCAGTCACTAAATCCTTGTTGGAAGCCAGCAGAGGGAAGTCAATGTTGCCAAAGCGCTGCAGGAGTCCAGACACGGTGACCACTCGACTGGGACCGCACTGCTGCAGTCGCTCCAGCAGCAGGTGGGTGAGCAGAAAGTGACCCAGGTGGTTTACCCCAAACGCCATGCCGAAGCCGTCCTTGGTACGTCCTGGACTCATTACACCTGAAACACAGAGGGGTTCAAACACTTTCAGTGTGCCTCCATTTGACAGCACTGTAGAGGTGAAGTCTAAACTAATATACTTTATATCCATATCGCATGGAAAAAAATATTCCACCAATGTCCTCACCTGCGCTGTTGATCAAGATGTCCAGTCTGGGCTCATTCTTCAGGAAGTTTTCAGCAAAGTTGCGAACAGACTTGAAACTGGACAGATCCAACTGCATGAACACCACCTGAGTGTTCCCACTCTCCTGAAGCACATCAATGCTGGGTTATCATGCTGTAATACACATCATCAGGGATGGGCATTTCAAGTAAAAATACTATGGAACTGTTTGACCACAGACTTGTAATATGTTAGCTTTACCTGTGTTTACTCTTCCAGACTTTTTGACCTAAATCTTTCACCTTTCTCCACACTTTGTTTTAGTGCTGTGAGACCACTGAAGACACCCAAACCGAACCATGGTTGAATCACACTAGTTTATTTAAAGTAATTTAGCCTGGCTCATATTAGCATGGTGGTCTTGACCACTCTGTTGGTTAAGAATGGTAGCGAGATGTTGTGGGGCATGCAGTCTGTGGTGTATTGAGTTATTAGGGTCATCATTTCCTTTGGATTAGTGAGCTAAATAAAAACTAGATTATCATAAAGCTCATATAAACACGGCCATCACCGTCTCACCCTGGTATGTCTTTGTTTGTAGTGTTTTTAATTTACTATGACAATCAGTCACTGACTCCTCATTGGCCCTAGATGAAGAAGGCGGGGTCACTTTCGTCATCCCTTCCTGAAGGCCTAGAGGACGAGGATTGGAGCAGCTCGCTCGTGAGAATTTGGAATTAGCTTGTTAACTGGTGTTACCTAGGGATGCAAATTATCGATTAATTCATTAATCGAGTTGACTGACCTTATCGGTCGATTAACGGTTACCTGATAAGCGTCTTTTTTCCTGAGAACATACATTTGTCAGTGTGTCTTTAACATAAATCAAAATATTGCTTATATACTGAATATAAAAAAAGCATGTTATATTCCTCAACTAATGTTTTATTGTACCAGTGGGGATATGGTACAGATATGGCATTTAACCAAAATAAATTCTGCACAGAAAATTAAAATACATAAAAAAAATAACTGTGCACTGGCTCACCTGTTGCATGTGAAACATTAAGCAACATAAAATATTTTTTAAAGCTATACAATATGGGCTTAGCCTGCACAATATTAAGCCTACATATAATTATCTGGTAAAGAACTTAGATGAAAAACTTGAAACATTAGCAGCACCACTTATAATCTCCCTTGTTCTGAAAAAGGTCACAGTAAGATTACTATCCCTGGAAACTTACAGTAACATAACTTAACTTAACATAACACAACTTGGGGGGGGACCAGACCGGGGGTCTGTATTCAAAAAGCACACCTCAAATAGTCATTTTTAACATGTTTATTTAGACACAGGAGCAATTAGCATGTTAGCATTAGGGCTGCCACGATTAGTCGATTAGTCACAATTATGTAGACCAGGGGTGTCCAACCTTTTTTTAACCAAGATCTACTTTTGAAGTTGATGGCATGCCGAGATCTACCAAGTCAAGATCAAGGGCCGGGCAATAATTCAAACATGGAGCCGCAATCGCAGATGACACAAGTTTTTATTTGTACAGGAGGAGAATATGCAGTATAAATGCACAAAAAATTAGCTGATCAACATGGGTTGTCCAAAACAAAACTTCAGAGGCACATCGTCTCTCTCTCTCTCAACCACACACACACACACACACACACACACACACACACACACACACACACACACACACACACACACACACACACACACACACACACACACACACACACACACACACACACAGAAAAGAACACTCCAAAAGGAGGAAGGAGGAGAAGAAAAGTCCAATATTTCAAAATGAAAATGAGAGAGTGGCAATGGGAAAACCAGCAGTTGGATTTAAATGAATCTGTAAAACAGATAAAATACTCCTCTAAGTGTATGGATATGATATGAATATGTCATTCAAGATACTACTACTACTACTACTACTACTACTACTACTACTAATAATAATAATAATAATAGCCTAATAATAACCATAATAATAACCATAATAATAACCATAATAATAATAATAATAAACACTTTTCTACCTTAATGGGACTTCTGGCACTGGGAGAAGGCAGCTAGCTTCTCGTAATCCGGACAGTAGGAGTTGAGTGCCAGGTGGCCAGGTGGCGAGGTGGTCATCAGTCAGTGTGGTTCTGTACTTGGACAGTGTGCATTGTCTGAGGTTTGGATACTTCTCTTCCAGCAGCAGGTTCCAGAATTCGCCAGTTATCCCAGGTGTTGCTCTGCATTTGATCTCAATGTCATTTTGCAGTGTGAGAATTTCATTCTCGACAGCACTGGAGTCCAGGCTGAAGAGTGTGGCTACTTCGGGCGCAATGCAATCCACATCAACATTTTCACCAAATGGAAAGCACAGAAACTGAGCAACAGGCTCGATGGACGCAAAGTCAGTAAACCGGCGCTCAAACTCCAAAAAAATGTTTTGGATCTGTTGCTCATAACGAGCAAGTTCCACACTGTCTTTGCCCTCACAGCGGAGCTCAGCCTCCAAGTGCGGAAAGTTCCTGACGTCACACTGTTGCAACCTGCGTAACAGCAGGCGCAACTTCGTTTTAAAGGTGTTCACCGAACTGATCATGTTGGTGATGTGCTTTCCTTTCCCCTGCAGCTCGAGATTCAAGTCATTGATCTTATTGGTGACATCTGTGAGAAAAGCCAAATCAGCGAGCCACTGACCGTCCTCCAGCTGAGTATAAGGAGCAGCAGCATGGGTAGTTGTGTGCCTCAGGAACTCTTTAATTTCGGGCAAAAGTTCCAAAAATCTTTCGAGAAATTTGCCTCGGCTCAACCACCTGACGTCGGTGTGCAGCAGCAGATCGGTGTGGTCTGCACCTGCCTCCTCGAGCTGGGCACGGAATAAGCGCCTCTGTAAACTCCTGGCCCGAAAAGAGCACGCGATTTTTATAGCTATGTCCATGACGTCCTTCATGTTCAAAATCTTCCCGCACAGCCCTTGTTGGTGAATGATACAGTGATAGTTAAAAAAATCAGGGAAAGATTCCGACTGCTTGCACAAAGCAACAAACCCAGCAGTATGCCCAACCATAGATGGAGCCCCATCAGTTGTGATTGACGTAAGTTTGAAGAGGGGTAAATGCGACTTACTGACAAACTCCATAAACGTGTCAAAAACATCCGACCCTATTGTGTGCCCTTTCAAAGGCAAAATTGTCAGAAGCTCTTCTTTTGCCGTCATGTCATGAAAAACCATCCGAATGAAAACACATAACTGTGCCACATCCACAGCATCAGTTGATTCGTCAAATTGCAGCAAAAAACAAAGACAGCTCTCAATGTCATTTCTAAGCTGTCATTCAATGTCCTCTGACATGGTCTCGCACCACCTTGTAATGGTGTTCCTGGATAGCTGGGTTTCTTGAATAGCCGACATGATCTCCTTCTTGTTCTTGAGGTCAGCAAAAAGTGCATCTGCGGTAGGGCTGCACGATATGGCCTGTAACCATATATCTCGATATTTTTAAGCTATATCGCGATACACGATATATATCTCGATATTTTTGTTGTTGTTGTTTTGTATTGTTTATTTCTAATAAATAATAATGTCATTATTACCTTGATAGCATTGTAATTGCTCAATCAATGTAGAACAGTAGATTTACACTTGCTGTGAGACACACCTCTTTTTATAGCATTTTAACACTTGTCATATTTTTTATGAATTTTTAACACATTTCATAATGTAAATATGAGCTTTAAAGCTCAATAACTACCAGGTCATGTGACCTATTGGCTCAAAATCAGTGTAGAACAGTAGATCTACACCTGCTATACGATACAGACTCTTTTTATAGCATTTTAACCTTTGTCATAATTTTTATGAATTTTTTATATATATTTCATAATGTACATATGAGCATTGAAGCAGTGCAGGATCATACTTGGCTTATGAGACACTTTTTTAAATCAAATTTTAACCATTCTTCATATTTTATAAATAAATGTTTAATACATTTAACACCCACGTCTTATTTTGAAAACCGGAAGTGTCCACACGCTGCAGTAAGCTAGCGCTGACTTTCCCGGTTTTCTCAAAGTATTTGACATAAAGTCGGCAATAAGGGCGCACGTCAAAATACTGGAGCAGCTGACGTGACCACGCGAAAACGAAAGACGGCTGGCGTGACCGCAGGTGTTTTTCTTCAGAACAGAGTCGTCCGTCTCCATCTTTGAATAACTCGCTCTCCACTTTTCTCCCCACTTGATACAGAAAGTGCGCATGCGTGCAGGGGATGTTTCTGGGTGGGCGGGGCAGTGTGCTGCGTGCTGTGAGCAGCAGCAGGAGTGAGTGACAGGAAAAACTCCGGAGAATAAAATGCAGACGGCTTAAAACATTTACATGACAAGTACTCGATGGTCGCGATATAGTCATTTCATACATCTCACGGAGAACAATCCGCGATATATCGAGTATATTCGATATATCGCCCACCCCTAATCTGCGGCCTCTACAAAGGCTTCTTTGAAAACTTCGCCGTCTTTAAAACATTTCTTGTGCTTTGCCAGAACACGACTCACACGGTAAGACGCTATCGTGGCAGTTTTACTCTTATTCCCAGGTTGCGTAAACACTGCCTGCTTTGCGGCTAGCTGTCTCCTCAGGTTGTTTACCTTTTCAGTTCGTATAGCTGAGTTCGCCGGGAAGTCTTTAGCATAGCTCTTGTGAACTGTCATGAAATGTCGCTCCAAATGTCCCTTCTTTGGAATGCCCACGATAGCATTACAGATCAAACACACTGGCTTTGAATTCGAAAAAACAAAAAAGTAATCTTCTTCCCACTCAGGATGAAAGTGATAATTTTTAGATTTTTTGGTTTCCGCCATTATCTTCTCAGCTTCTTCGCGCTTTAGAGTCCCTAGTTACAACCTAGCAACTATGGCAAACCATACCCAACATGCAACAGAATAGGATTCAGAATTATCTATATATTTAAGAATTACTTATATATTTCTTAATGTTATTAATATGAAAATATATTCTGGTAACTCATGAATGATGGTTTTATTAGTGTGCTTTGTGTGTGAACAAGTTTTTTTTTTTTTTTTTGTCATTCGCGATCGTTTGAAACTCCACCTGTGATCGACTGGTAGACCGCAATCGACTGGTTGGGCACCCCTGATGTAGATGAACAAAATCGTCGACAATAAAATTTAGTAGTCGATGCATTGTTGGTGGGTCCTCTCCAGCTGGCTGGTCTCCGCCGGGCGCATTTCCGCCGCAACGGCTCTGGGTCGGCATGGAAAGACTTGGCTGTATACAGGTTTTGAAGGTGGTATCGAACTCGTAGAGCTGCTGAACTTAAACGTAGTAGCGCAGAGTTTACACTGAGCGTCTTTGTCATCATTACTTAGTTTGAAATGCTCCCATACTCCACTCCGCCTCATGTTTGTGTGCCGGGTCTGTCGCTGCGTTACGTTCAGGTACGTTCAATGTGGCCTAGATTAAGCAATGGCACCCTCAACTGGCGACACCATGACATTTCACTGAATAAAACGCCCTAGATTCAGTTAACCTAATTAATTTAATTTAATCTATTAAATTCTTTTCGACAATTAACCGATTAACTGATTAACCGCTTACGTCCCTAGTGTTAACGTATCTTTTGTTATGGTTATTGATGTTTTCGTTTATTAGAGGGACTAGGCTGGGATTACTTTGATTTACACACACGTTTAGAGATCATTCTGCTGGAGTTTCAGTAGTTTTATTAGAAATTAGGTTAGAGAAGATAGAGAAGTTTTTCCTTCTGATTTGTTCATACAGACAGTATAGACACTGGTTTATAGAGTTCTCTTTATGTTATATTTATTTGTTTTTTAAACAGCATCCGCTTGCCCTCACCTCCTTTTGCTTTGAGAGCCGGGTCGTTACACTCCAGTATATCTGAACACTGGGGCATGTCTGTTTTCACTGTACTCACTCTGCGAATGTCAAAAGCTGCAGCCTCAGCTTTCTCCTTGTCACGGCAGGCCAGGATTACCCGGGCTCCTCTCTTTGCCAGATCCAGAGCTGTGGCCTTGCCAATGCCAGTGTTGCTTCCTGCACAGGGAAACCATTTACACAAATCAACATCAACCAGTGAGTCAGAAATGTTTGTCTTCCAGAACACTATACTATATATAGCAGGTATTTCTCTGCATGCTGGTGGAAGGTCTACAACTGAAAGCCCTACATGTGATGCACTGACATTACCTCCTTACTGGCAAACGCAAGCGTGACCACATATCCCCTGTCCTGACGTCACTACACTGGTTACCGGTTGCTTTTAGAATAGATTTTATTGTTTGTTTTTGAAGCTCGTAATGGCTTACCCCCCCAGTATTTAACCAAGCTTCTTCATATTCACACCCCCGCCAGAACACTGAGATCCTGTAGTCAGCTGCTACTGGTTGCCTCTAAACTAAAAACCAAAGGTGACCCAGCCTTTGTGGCAGCGACCCCTATGCTATGGAATAATCTGCCCTTGCACATCCGATCTGCTGGATCATTTGAGGTTTTTAAATCATCCTTAAAAACGCACTTTTTCTCCCTGGCTTTTAACCAAACTTAAGTATCTTATCATTTGTCTTAACCCGTTGTAATTATTGCACCTAATGTATTATATGTATATTATATATATATATTTTATTTTACACTTATAAACTTGGAGGATAAGATGGTACATCTGTACGATGTACAGAGTATATTTATTTGATTGTATACATTTTTAGTAAGTCTGAATGTCTGAAGAGAGATTTAAATTGTCTAAACTAGGCTCAGACAGTAGACAATTGATAATCTTATTCCTTCTTGCACTGACTGCTGGATACTGTTATTGTCAATCTGCACTCCCTCTGCTAATGCTGTGATTCACATTCAATGTCTACAGCCTCAGTTAATTAGTGACAAGTGCCTAAGACACTCGTCAACTACTCCTAGAAAAATTAGCCACTAAGAATTAAATACATGATAATTGCTAACATGCTAATGCTAATTGCTAGCACGTCAACGCTAGCAATTAATATTAGCCACTAAGAATGAAATAAATGCTAATTGCTAACATGCTAATTGCAAGCGTATTAACGCTAGCTGCTCCTATGTCTAAATAAACATGTTAAAAATGACTATTTGAGGTGTGCTTTTTGAGCCGATAAATCCTGATTTTTATTTTTTTTAATATTGTTCGGCCCTTACACGCAGACTGACAGGGGACCGGCACAATCAAATCATGAAACACCTCCCCCCTTCGGCTTGATGCGCCGGTGTGCAGTTTATTGATGGTGAAACGCTATCAGATAAAGATGGAGAGAAAACGTAAAGGTGGCGCAGAAAAAACGCAATAAGAAGAAACTTGCTCTTCAGGCAGATGCAGTGTGTTAAAATCACTGATATGTTTGCCACAGCAGGGCCTTCATCAGCTCCCATCCTGATGACAGCGGTGCCGGCGGCAGTGGCACTCAACATGTTGTTGAACCTGCTGGACTACTGTCAGAACATGTATGAAATGTAACGAGTAGGATAAAGCCACCCAAGCCCTTGATGAATATGATAAAATGTCAGTCAAATAATTCTGTCTATCGCCCTATGGCCAGGTTAGTTAGTTTAATGCAGGTGAAATGAGCATTAGTGTTATTTTGACTGTAAGACATTGTAGTTACACTGGCTGGAAGAGAAAATAAGCCGAGCTCAGTAGCTTACTTTTATGTCTTTCATTCTAAATGAAATAGTCTTTACCCTATACATAAGAAACTTAAGATTCTGATGTCAGAACTGGGAGTATTGGATCTTTGGAGAGACTTCCACCCAACAGACCGAGATTACACACATTATTCACACCCACACAATGTCTACTCCAGAATCGATTACTTCTTCATCTTCAAAAGAGATCGCCATAGAATACATCATTGCGAGATAGGTAATATCGACTTGTCAGACCACGCACCCCTCTCAATGATGCTGCAAATTAATAATAATCCTGGAAAGACACTATGGAGGTTAAATTCAAATGTTCTTAATAATGAACAATTTAAAACAAAAATTAAAGAAGAAATCAAACAATATATGGAAGTAAATAATAATGGGGAAGTTGGCCCAGAAATTGTATGGGATGCACTAAAGGCCGTTATGAGAGGGAAAGTTATATCCTTCTGCGCTTACCAAAAGAAACAAAGACAATTAAGACTTTATGAATTAAATAAAGAATTAAAAGAACTTGAGACAAAACACAAGAAGGGATCAAACCCAAATCTCAACTCAAAATTAAAAGAAGTTAGGAAGGAAATTAATGCTCTATACTCACAAGAAATACAAAAGAAGATGATTTATACAAAACAAAAGTATTACGAATCTGGCTCGAAATTTGCTAAACTGCTGGCAAGGAAATTGCAAAAACAGCAGTCAGACAATACAATCTACAAAATTAGGGATCCACTTTCCAAAGCTTTGCTATATAAGCAACATGAAATTCAAACGGCGTTCCAAAATTATTATAAACAACTGTACTCCCAACCACAATTATTAGATGAACAACAGATTGAACAGTTCTTATCATTTCTTAATTTACCCACCCTATCAGAAGATAAAAACAAACAATTAAAGGCTGAAATAACAAAGGAAGAGCTGAACAGTGCAATTTCAAGGCTAAAATCAAATAAATCGCCGGGGCCAGACGGGTTTTCTCCTGAATGGTATAAGACCTTCAGGACCGAGTTGACACCAATTCTCCTTAATATATTTAATATAGCTTTAAAGGAAGGGAAAACTCCACCCACTTGGACAGAAGCCACAATCTCGGTTATACCGAAGGAGGGAAAAGACAGACTGGATTGTGGATCATATAGACCAATCTCTGTCCTGAATACAGATTACAAACTGTATACATCAATCCTTGCCAAGAGAGTTGAGAAGGTTCTCCCTCACCTTATCCATACAGACCAAACAGGTTTCATTTCCCAGAGACAAACACATGATAATATAAGACGTTCATTACACATTCTAAGCCATATTCAAAAATATAAGTTACAGGCCTTATTGGTGAGCCTAGACGCAGAAAAAGCATTTGATTCTGTGAGTTGGATGTTTTTGTATAAGACTTTAGAGAGATTTGGGTTTCATAAAGAATTTATTAAGGGAATTGGTACCCTATACAATAATCCAACTGCCCGCATTAAAATAAATGGGTACCTCTCAGACACTATTAAATTAGAACGGGGCACTAGACAAGGATGTGGTTTATCTCCACTCCTTTTCGCAATCTATATAGAACCTCTCGCTCAATGGATTAGGCAATCTGACAATATTAAAGGTATCACTATAAATGGGGAACAACACAAAATAGCTTTGTATGCAGATGACATATTAATATATCTCAAAGACCCCGTCCACTCACTCACTGAATTGTTTAAACTTTTGGATAGCTTCGGTAAATATGCGGGATACAAACTAAATATTCAAAAAACCCAAATTTTAACACATAACTATACTCCATCTAAACAACTTCGGGATAAATATCGTCTGAATTGGGAGCAGGATGCAATGAAATATCTAGGTGTACTGTTTCCTAAAGACATTTCTACGTTGGCAAAGATTAACTATGACCCTCTCCTTACCAGAATAAAATTGGATATACAAAGATGGAATTCCAACCCCTTTATGAGCTTTACTCAAAGGGTGGAGACCATAAAAATGAATATACTCCCAAGATTTCTTTTTTTGTTTCAGGCCCTTCCTGTGGAGATATCCACAAAACAATTCTCTGAGTGGGACAACATTATTTCTAGGTTCATATGGCAGGGGAAAAAACCCAGAGTAAGGTTTAAAACATTACAACTATCAAAAGACAGGGGAGGTATGGCTGTACCAAATTTAAAGGATTACTTTTTCTCAGCCCAAGTTAGACCATTGATAAACCTGTGTAACCAAGATTACCATGCCAGGTGGAAAGACATCGAGCTCTCATTTATTAAAGATCCTCCACTCTGGGCAGTACTGGGTAATAAAGACCTGGAGATCTTTGTAACCAAATTGCAGAATCCATGGACAAAATTCCAAATTAAAACCTGGAACTCAATTAAAGACACGTATAAATTACATGACAAACTGGGAATAATTAGGTGGTGCGCCTACGACCTTGACTTTAAACCGAATCAACTGGACCTTAGATTTAAAAACTGGATAACTAAGGGAATAACAACATTTTACTCAATAATAGACAAGGGACAACTTAAAAGTTTCCAAAATCTGCAAAGAGATCACTCTTTAGAAAAGCAGGACTTTTACAGGTATTTACAACTACGTAATTACTTTGAGAAGGTAATTAGAAAATACACAGTGGATCCAGAAGACCCGATACTAAAAGAGATACTACGTGCTTATTCATAAGAGCAAACCAAGGGTATTATATCTAGAATATATAAGGGCTTCATGACTAAAAAAACCTACTCTACAGACTACATTAAAGATAACTGGGAGAAGGAGGGGAATTTTGAAATGCCCAGGGAGGAGTGGTACAGTTGTTGTGAGTTTCAATGGAAATGCACCAATTCGCATACATGGAGAGAATTTGCATGGAAATGTTTAATCAGATTTTTTGTAACTCCTAAACAGAAAGCTCACTTTGCAGGAGGGGACCCACAGTGCTGGAGGATGTGTGGGGGCCGGGATGCAAGCCATTGGCATATATTTTGGGAATGTCCAGTAACAGTAAATTTCTGGTCAGAGATGCACAAAATATTAGAAAACATGTTTCACATAAAAATACCATACCATTTCAAAACCTTTATTCTGGGAGAAATTAATTTTCTCACAGGACATCTCAACAAATACCTATTTGGTGCTCTGATTTCTGCTGGCAAGAAAACCATCACGCGTCACTGGCTGCGGCCCGACCCCCCCACAATAGAGGAATGGATAGTTATTGTTGATGAAATTTATAAAATGGAAAAGATTACTTTCTCACTACGGCTACAAATGGATAAATTTACAAGGTCATGGTCAAAATGGGTCTCCTATGTACAAACGTCACAGTCACATCCTAGAAACTAAATCACTTGTCTCCACCCACTTACTCTTTTGGTTGTTCCCCCGTTGGGTTGAAGGACTACCAGGTCTTATGTGTTTTATATGTACATACCCTTATGTGCATGCACTTCAAATCTCTTATCATTTTGATGCTTGGTCTCCCTACAACTGAATGCAGCCGCTGCAATAAGCCCATACATCCTGTTCTGTTTCCTCACTGTTTTTGTTTGTTTGTTTGTTTGTTTGTTTGTTTGTTTGTTTGTTCCTAAAAAATAAAAATGTATGCAGGTTTTATTACTTTTAACATTACACAACTATATGATGACAGCTATATGATGACTTCTAACTGTAAATCAAGAATTCAATACCAGCTGTGTAATGTAACATGTGAGAATAACAATAATAAAGAAAATTAAAAAAAGAAATAGTCTTTAATGTGAAAAAACGTGTTCACCATTCACCAACAATGACAATAAGTCTAATTTCTTATTACACTATTATTGTCTGTGGGGTGAGTACTAGGCTGGCCTATTTGCTAAGTTACTTTTTTGTCCTGCAGATATAGCAGTTCTTTATGTAGCCTAGATGGTAGGGACAATGTAGCTTCATAACTGATAGAAAATCTCACTTTTAAAAATGATATCATTTTGTCTATGTTATGTGAATGCAGATGCAGGTATCTGTACATTCCAGTAATTCTAGCCTAGACATATTTGAGCCACCACTAACCAAAAATGTGAGTGAAAAGTGAAGAGTCAGCACTCTCAGTGTCTTTGTTCAACTAGTAGTCCTCGGGTAAGCTCCTATTTAGGCCTGGAAAACAATGGGCTGTTTTATGTAGCTAGCTGGCTAAAGACAATGTAAGTTAGCCTACAAATAAAGAAAATAGCACTTTTTTAAAATGACATAATTTTGTTCTTTGCTAGTGTTATGTCAATGCAGCTGTGTGTTTGTTTATATAAATATATTATAAACAGGCTGTATGTATGTCCTGTTGAGCTGGGTTGTTTTAAAGACTTGCACAGTTGCACTGAAAAAACTGAATAGGTGTGTTATCAAATGTGGGCCGGTCTGGTCCAAAATGCCAGGGCCGATTTTTTGTCCCAGTCCGCCGCTGGTGACGAGTGCCTATTGGAGTAGTTGACGAATGCCGTTTCTTTGTCTTATTATCCATTTTCCACCCTTTTTCGCTGATGAATGCAGCCAACAGCGGTGAGAGGACCCCAACAAATTATATATCAAAACGTACGTCTTGATCCCGAATCCCGTGCTATTACTTTTATAAGAGATTCACAGAGATTTCGCATAGGGAATGAATGGGAAAAAAAAAAATTCAACAGACATTTTCAACAATTAACTGTTCTGACATACTTTCACCAAGAGACTTCATTTAAACTTTAAAACGTAGGTACGCTTGCCTTCTCTTCAGGGATTCACTACACTCATTGACAGCTTTTACTGTTTTTAAACTATCAAGGCTTAAATTTGAGCAGGTTTTTAGTCAAATTTCTGGGTCTATAATGGTTGTGTATGTGGCGGAATGTTTGTGCTACAGTGGATGACATCATCAGCTAGAGTGAGGAGCAGGGACAAAAATCTGTGAAAAAATAAAACGTATTCTACTACCGTGGCCTAAAATGCCCCACTACAGACATGATTTATACATAGAAACTTAGGAAAATTTGTCGTTTCACTCACATTCGGCTGCTAAAACTGTCAGATAAAGTCGTCCCTTGCTATATCGCGGCTCACTTTTCGCGGACTCGCTGTTTCGCAGATTTTTTTCAGTGTAATTTTGCATGCTTTTTTTTTTTTTTACAGCGTACTGTACAGTATGAACGCGCATTGTGTTCTGCATCCTAAATTGGCTAAGCGAGAACCACACATGTGTTCTGCGTCCTGTTTAAGGGAGTACTGTACAAAATGTGTGTACAAAGGTGTATAAAAGTGTGTGGTTAGGGGTTTTACGGCCTTAAAACATGTAAAATAATTGTAAAACTTACTTTGCGGATTTCGTTTATTGCTGGTTATTTTTAGAACGTATCCCCCGCGATAAACGAGGGACCACTGTATATCGTTTTAGCAGGAGACGCAGAGATGCAGCAGCAACACCCATTGACAGCCTCATAGACTGTCATGTTAAAAAAAGGAAATTTTCTGGAGGAAAGCAGAAGTAACGTTTCTCTTAATTGCTGTAAAGGGCACATTTCTTCACTTATCGACACAAAACAACTGTGTAGACATTCAGGGAAGGCTCAGGATGCTCAAAGTTAAGCCGGTTCAATGATTGGAAATACAGTTTGGCCAGAGATCCTTCCTCTTTGAGGGATGGTCTCAGCATTTTCTCTTTGTCTCAGTCTTTCCAACTGACATTTTAACAGGTGCAGTAACTGCTCTGCTGATTAGGCAGTTGGTCCTGGTTGCTTGGCAACCTCAAGCCTGCCTGAAGGAGGAGAGGGGGGAGGGGCTATTTTCAAAAGGCAGGCAGAATCCCAGTGGCGGTTTTTGGCACTTAAGTTGAACTTGTCTGTCTAAAATGACAGACAGAGACAGCAGAGCAGCTAGCGCATCAGTGCTAGCAATTAATATTAGCCACTAAGAATTAAATACATGCTAATTACTAACACACTAATGTTAACATGCTCGTCAGCGCTAGCAATTAGCCATTAAGAATTAAATACATCTTAATGCTAGCGTGCTAATGCTAACCTGCTAATGCTAATTAGCATAAGCCACTAGGAATTAAATACATGATAATTTGCTAACACGCTAATGCTAACATGCGCGTCAGCTCTAGCAATTAGCCACTAAGAATTAAATGAATGTTAATGCTAACGTGCGAATGCTAACGTGGTAATGCTAATTAGCATAAGCCACTAAGAATTAAATACATGATAATTTGCTAACATGCTAATGCTAACATGCGTGTTAACACTAGCAATTACAGGGTTCCCACGCCTTTTTCATGAACAAATTCAAGCACTTTTCAAGCACCTTCAAGCACCAGTTTTTCCATTTTTCCAGCACCTTAACTAGGTAGCCTACTAGTTGTGTTTGCCATGATGGTCATGGGAAGTGCAGCGGTGCCACTGTATGGCATAATAATATGGGTCTAATTAGCATCATTTCATATGGTGGTAGATTGACTGTTTTGATTTTTAACTAATTGTGAATTGGCTTGTATTCTCAGTTTGTGAGCGGTATTGTGTAACTACCATAGCGCAATAACAGTGACCAACAGGTGTCGATAGTAGTCTACTGTTATTTCTCGGCAGAACACTAAGCGAGTATGATAACTGAGTTCCGCATGTAAAGGCATCGGATCAAGCGCGTAGCCGCTTAGGAAACATTTTTGTTTTCTCTTGGTTTATTGAGATAGACATCACACAAATTTCAAGCATTTTCACAACCTTGAAAACACTGAATTGAAATTCAAGCATTTTTTCAAGGAATTCAAGCACCCGTGGGAACCCTGCAATTAGTATTAGCCACTAAGAATTAAATAAATGCTAATGCATTGGGGGGTCTGTGTCTAAATAAACATGTTTAAAATGACTATTTGAGGTGTGCTTTTTGAATACAGACCTCCGGCAACAGCCCACTCGTCACTCTCAAAATTTCTGCGGGAATTTTCTAGTTGTATATGGTTTTTATCTCCGTTTGTAGGTCTACTTCTTATTTTTCTATTTAAAAAATCTTATTCTATTTTTATTTTTATGTAGTTTTTCATTTGTAAAGATCTTAGCACAGGTTTAATTTCAAATGTACATTATATATGATGTGGTTTTGTCTGTATACTGTCAGCTGCTGGAGTGTGACTGACACAGAACAACACTCAGGGAAGAGTTTTGTGTTTGTACCAGCAGACAGGAAGTATGAGTGAAGCTAACACGTTAGCAGGGACTAACAGTTACCTGTAACAATGGCGGTCTTCCCCCTGAGCCTCACTGAGCTGGAGCAGCTCGCTCCTCTGAACACAGCGTAGTACAACAGCACATATAGACACACGGCTCCTGTTGCGAGGCAGAGCAGCGCCGACATCTCTGCACCAAACCTATAACATCAACGTCAAGTTTACGAGACGTTCATGGATCATTCCGGTCAAGACTTTCAAAATAAAATCTTTGTGCGCGAACAAAACATGGTTTACTGTTTGTTCAGAAAGAATTGTCAATTTATTTTACAAACATATACAAACACAGGGAGCTTTTGATAAAAGTGGCAAAACTGCATCATTTAGAATTACGTTTTTATTACAACAATATCATAAAGAATTTGCTTTGAAGGACAACGATTGATAGTTAAAGCAACATCCGGTGGGACATCCCGGTTTTAGCGTTATTGACCCGGCAGATGTCGCCATATATCCATATAAAGTCAAATTCATTGTTCATTTATTTTTCATTGTTGATTGATTTTTAAACTGTAAGATTTTAAGACCAAACTAGTAAGACTGTAGCTCTAAAGATTTAGGATTCCATTTCTAAGATTTCTGGCTTCACTCAGAGATCCAGAACAGGGGCTTCCAGACAACCAATAGTACTGTACATGCCCAATGATTGCCGGATTGACAGAGGGGCTGCCAGATCGCAAAAGGTTGTGCAGGCCCACTGAATGTCGGATCAACTGACACTGTACATGCTCAATGACTGCCAGATGGATGGAGGAGCTGCCAGACAACCAAAGGTACTGTACATGCCCATTGACTGCTGGATAGATGGAGGTGATGCGGGGACAGGGGCTGCCGGACAACCAATTGTTATGACTAGTGCGGTCTCTGTGCTATGATGCACCCCGAATCCTGACTGAAAATCCTCAAATAAACTGTTTTATGGAGAAAGTCACACAGCTGATTGGTTACAGCTATCTGATTAGTTACAGCTCTAAAGAATGCAGATCAATGCCTGTTGAGGGCAAGAGGTGATGGATTTTGTCTCTAATAGTTATAATTTTATCATTAAAGAAGCTCATGAAGTCATTAAATTATTAATTTGTTTGCACACACATTATAATGCAAATAATTTAATAAAACTACATCACAAACATTACCCCAATGAGAGTTGCTAAATCATGTTGACTTGACGATCAAGTTCAACTGGTCTTTTATCTTTTTAGGTGAGAAGTGGTGGAGTGGAGTGTGGAACCAGGCTTAGACCACAAACCATTCACAATGGAGGACAATTGTTGGGTCTGTGTTATGAAGAGAAGAATCTAGTCCTGCTCTAAAGGAAAGGTGTAGTCAGACTTCTGTTATGATTTGGAGCTATTTAAAATAATTGAACTGAATTTAGATGTTGGTTTTTGGATTTTGCATTTAGTTTAGTAATTTTAGTTCTGAGAAGCTTTCATTTTTGGATTAAGATTAAATGAGTTTAATTAACTAGTTTAAGAGCCAAACCTTTACCATAACCTTAATTACAAGTGCACTTGATAGCCTCAAGGAAATATTCTGGAAATATAGTCATGAAAGACCAAAGAGAAGAACAACAAATTCTGCATACAACAAACGATGAATCAAATCAATCAAATCAAATCAGTTTTATTTGTATAGCCCAAAGTCATAAAGTACATTTGCCTCTGAGGGCAAAATGACAATGAATCCCAATGAATGATAAAATAACCACAGTAACAGATATGGTAGCAAAAATGACAGTAATAATATATGTAGTGGACGTCATGCAGGATCACAGCAGCAGCCACGATCCACGAGAACCTGCTGGACAGAGACAGAAACTCCGGGGAAGTTTGGTTAATAACATGCATTAATGAGACATGTATGTTTACAGATGGTAAGAGGGAGATAGAGTGGGATTCAACCAATACCGTGCCTGGCTAGGCATAACCCCGGGGGGTTGTTGTTCAGAATGGTACGATGAAGCCTCAGGAACCACACCAGCTCTCAGGAAGTAACATTGGTTAAGGTCCATTTACAAAAATCATACAGTAAGGGAAGGGAAATGTGATCTGTAAAAACCCTTATGAATTGGAACCAGAAGAACTGCAGGGCCTTGCCCAGGTTATGGAAACCGGTAACCTTCTGAAGCCGGACCAGGGAGGGGAACCTGCCAGTGAGCATCGATGTTTAGCCCTTAGCCCTTGGAGCCCAGCCAGACACAGCCTGAATGTGAAGTACCTGCAGGGAGAGGTATAGGAGCCAGGTGCTTTGCCAGCTGGATGTCGACTCTATAGCTTTGTTGAGAGAGTTCAGCACTTACGTGGGCAATGATGGAAAAACTTGGAGGGCAGTGTGTGTTACAGGAATGTGGGGAGAGAGAGATGGGGAATGACATGTGGGAAAAAGCCACAGGTCAGATTCAAACCCTGGGCTTCCGCAGCAAGGACTGAGCCTTGGTACATGGGGCGGCTGCTCTACCAACTGAGCAAAACACCACCCTCCGTGTTTGTGTGTGTGTTTCTGTTTCAGAAAGCAGCCATACAGCAGTATGTGAAGTTGAAGAACTGTTACTTGCAGCTATGCGTACAGCCTGTTTTGTTTTTGTTTTTTTAATCAAGTACAGTACATTTTTTACTTAACATTTAAGCACAGAGCAGTTTTATTTATTCTTTAAGAACAGTTTTTTACATCTATTTAACTACGTCCATTGTTTATTTAACTTTTATCTGCAATACATTTTAATTGAATCATTATTTAAGTACAGTTTTCTTTTTGTTTTCTTATATATAAGCGCAGTCTTACTGTTCAAACTGTGTAAAATGTTATAATGGTTGACAATATTAATTATACTTTAGGAAAACTTCTGCCTTGTTTTTGATGAATACTTCTGCTACACTACTGAATAGTGTTGGTCATTATGGTGGTACTTTGAGAGCCAAGTATTTTCTCAAGAAGTACTTGGTGTAAAAAGTTTGAGAACTGCTGGTCTAGTACACTGGCTCTTACCTGTTGAGGAATAACCCAAGTCAGAGAGACAATATAAACCTGACATCAGGAATTGAATGGAAAGCATTTTATGCGAGACCACACATTCTCTCACTGAGCTCCCACTGCTTTTTTGCTGTAACGTTATCCTTAGCTTTAGCACTAACTTCTCTCACAGTCCACTCAGAGGTTTGATCCCATCCTGGAGAGCACAGTCCAGGCTGCTCTGGGCTCCCTGGGAGGTGTTTTTGAGAAAAAAAGCAGCAAGTTTCATGAGTATTATCATAAGTGAGTTAATGTTTCTTGCCAGCTCAGACTTGATTACACCTGGAAAAAACATAAAAGATTTAATATTATTCCTGTGTCACATTCCAACTCCCTCATACACACCAATTGTACTATAATCCCCATTTCTTTGCATGAATTGAATAGTGACATACTCTAACTACTGACCTGGGTGGAAGCTGTAGCAGGTGACCTTAGTTCCCTGCAGTCACTTGGGCAGTTTGTGGGTAAAGAGAGAGTAGGCCTTCAGGCTTCCTACAAATGAGGTCCCCTGTCCCAGAGCTTTGTGTGTGTTCAGGCAGTCAAACTCAATTTTTCCATACAGATGGCACATTGACCACCCTGCTTGGTTCACACTCCTCCGGTCCAGCAGCAGGTTGGTTAACAGGAAGTGACCAAGGTGGTTGACGTCAAACATCATCCCCAATCTATCCTCTGTTTGACCCTGCAGGTAAAAACCTGTGACAAAAACATAGAGAATCGTTAATCCATTTTCTAGTCATGGCAATATCGAAACAAGCAAGACTATGGGCTGAAATATGTGCCACCAGAAACTGAATTTGAATCATTTATATTTAAATTTGAATAGCTTAACTTGAATAATTGCATTGAAAAACTGAATCTGAATTGTAATTTGAAATTGAATTTATTAGTTTGGAACTGAACATTCAGTTCTCACACTACACACTGTATAGGAAAAAGGTCACAGTAAATTAATATTTAAAAAATAAAAACATATGATTAAAGCAGCAGTAGTTGAAAACCTTGCAAACTAATACAGAAATCATGTAATGGAATCGCCACTGCCAGCAAGTCTAATACTACTCTGAGGACTGTTTAGCTGAGGCTGCCACTGGAAGTGCCACTACTAGCAAGCAGTTCTTCTCCGTTTCATGGAGGGTGGCAACAAATGACCACTATGTTACGTGCTCAAAAACGTAGGTGCTGATTGGCCGAAGAGGCGTCCTGTGTATCTGTGCTCGATTGCTCTGCCTCAACTACCCGGATGTTTGTCACAGAACACTGAATTTGAATTGTGAGAACTGAATCAGAGTCAGATATTTATTTCAGGAAGACTGAAACAGAGCTAAAAGGACAGGAGGAATATTGGACTGACATTGATCACATGGACAAAAAGACAAATTAATGTCAACGTTACTGGATGTGTTTCTACGTCTTTTTTTAAACATGTACCAAGGGGCAAAAATACAATTAATGCAGCTTTCATACTTTATTACATATTTATTTAAACTAAACACAAAGAGACATTTATTAAAATTGGTAATTAATTCATTAGTTAGTTAGTTAAGCACAAAAGTCACAATATATGTGATTTTGTTGTTTCCTGTTGTGTCAGATTCAGGGAGCTGTGATTACACAATATGGCAGAAATGGAATATAATATTTAGAACTATGTTTAATTATGTATAATCACCAAGAAACAACCTCTGTGGTTGTGAAGTAAAGCCAAAACAGAAGGGACAACTACTACAGTTCTTTGTATGTCCACTTCACAGCAAGTTCACAGCAGAAATAAACATGTTTTCAGTCTGGTACAAAAAACTGTTTTGGTCTCTATAGCTAATTTCCCCGTTCATGACAACTGTACCGAGCGTGAATTTATATACAACTCACCTGTTCACATTATATTTAGGCTGCGGACAGTTTAATTGACAGGTGGGTGCGATCACAGATGGCTTGTTTGAGCAACCAGGTGTCATTCAGCCTATCTCCATTAAAAACCCTTAAAATGTACTCTTCCTCTGAACCTGCTCCCGGTGAGGTGAGAGCACACTGCCGATCAGAAAAGCGATCAAATGGTTTCATTGATCCATTGGTTGTATTTATGCACAATCCACCAGATCACGTCCCTTTTCATGCTGTACAGGTAATATTACATCAACTTCTCATCATATATTTCAAGAATATGGAGTGTGTGTAGTTGTTGCTTCTGCTGATCACAAACTGAGATGTCATCCAGGTCATAACACCAAGTCTAATCTTCAACTGTAGAACAAGAATAAAATGTGACCCAGATAAATAGCACTTCCACTGACACAGGCATCATTTTCCTGTGATCTTTCTTCATATGGCCTGACCTTTTGGAGATGCATGACATTAATCAATAAGTAATCAGTTATGAGCCTTACTAGTACTGTGACTGGAGGTAGAATGAGGAATGAACCACAAGTAAGTCTCACAAAAGCCTGAAAATAACAGAGGACACAGATCAATGGAGTTGTTCTTAAAAAATCTTTCTGTATTTACAGGTTTGAACAGACAAGCAGGTACAGACAAAGAGTGCTTATATACAGAGCAGCACAAGATGTTAAAATGAGTGCTAAAACAATACGGTATTTACAGATGGGCTACAGCGGAAAGTACAGACTAAGAACAAGTTTTATCACAAAACTTCTGGTACTCTACACGGTATCACAAATTCCATGAACTGTACAGTTAAAAACCAAAAAATGGTAGATCTACATGAAATCCAATGCTTCTCCAATTGAGAGGCACTGAATTATATATATTTACATTATATATACATATAGTGTATAAGCATGTATGTTTTCATACATATATAGCTACCTGTGGTGCAAAAGCAGCAAAAGAAATTAGAATGTATGGAATTCATACTACAAAATAAAAAGGTTTGTGCTAAATGTGCTGACTGACAAATTAATGTTACACCATACATAAACAATATACTGGCAAAAATAAAAGTGAGCGCAGGTAAATAATGTTCGCTCAAAGTCCTCACGATCTGAAGTGAACAGAAGGTTACTGTCAGTCATTCAAAAACAGAAGAGATTGTCAATAATACTTCAAGTTCATGCAAAGATATAAACCATTAAAAATGAAAAAATAAACTTTTCCCTGTTGACCAACCAGCTGTGCAGCTTTCCCTTCATTGTGACTCCGAAGGTGCAAAACAAAAGGAGGGAGGGCGGGACTTCCTGTGCGGGTTATGGAACAGGGTTGGCGTGCAGTATGGGCACTTGGTGGGGAGGAACAGTCTCAGTGTCAGTCCCATCCTGGCTGGAGGGGCTGCTCACTGTGGCAGTATTGGATGGTGGTGGAGGTGGGGGTGTGGTTATGGTGGTGGTTGGGGCGGTGCTGGTAGTGGTGCTGGCCACATTGCTGCTGCTGCTGGTGGTGACGCCAGTGCAACCAGTGGCAGGCGTTGCCGTCTGCTCTTCTTTGGGCTGCTTACTGGCAAACTCCGTGATGCTGAAGACAAACTGGAGGCAGCCCAGTTTGATGTAGCTGCCATGGTGGAGGAGGGCAGTGCCCTCCCAGCCTGCTCCACTGCCTCCGATCAGGCTGGAGCTGCTCGCCTTACAGCTGCACGACAGCTCAGAGCCACCCTGAGGCTGGCTGCTCATCACACCCCCAGCCGGCAACAAGCCCACCACTGAGCTGGGACCCTCGTCATCCTCACGCTTCTTACTGCGACCTGCAGAGAAACCAGCACACAGTGAAATGTTAGAACGTCACTACAACTTAGAGATCAGACGACAGCAAAGGTTAAGTGGTGGTTCCCAAAAGGAAAGAGAAAAAAAAAGCGACAGTCAAACTAACCAGTTCAATTTATTTGGAAGTCGTGAACATGATTGGTGATGGTGAAGTATTCCTCACTTTGATATACCAGAACTTCCAACAGTCTAAACCAGCTAATTTGTGGTGCACAGAGGAGAACCCTAAAAACTACAGAGCAGACTGAGACATGACTGATGTTAACTGTTTTAGCTGGTAAAACCAGGCTCTGCAGCTTTCTGCTGTGACTGAACCTGAAGCTTTGACGCCGTTTCCCACACCGCTTCATTTCCCACTAGATGCATTGGAGAAGCAGAGCACCAGGCTTTATCAAGGAATAGTAGTTTAGTAGTAAGAATTAGCTAGAATTCCTGATATGTACAGTACGCACAACATTTTGGATAATTAATTGACTCGTTCGGGTGTCCTTGGTTTATGTGCTTCTACCATCTGTAAGTAAGGCTATGGAGTTCAATCGTTTACCTTTTGTCCAGGTAAATGCAAAAGATGTTTAATTTTGAAAATTGAGCAGTCTCTGCTGTTTCTGTGGCATCTGTCAAAAACAGACCAGCTGTGTATTCTCCATGGAGTGAAGTGGAGAGACACTTCTGAAACACACTGCAGCCCTTCTGGTAGTCACAATCAGCATCTAGAACAGCTACAACTGACTCTGGTGACTGTGGCACAGCTGTGCCCGGTGGAATTTAGGACTTAAGTCTATCGCATGGTAACCAACACGATGCCATGCCCATATTTTTCTTCAGTGGTACCAGAACAAAAGAAGAGCCCTATTGATTATCCCCCTATGGATTGGGTAACACCAGCGTCACCCTGTCTTTGAAACAAGCCATTCTGGAATTTTGGTCACGTGACATGAGACTTTGTTAAATGAGGCTGAGATGTACTCACGAATGATGCCTTGAACTTTGGCCACCAGTCCGCTGGGTGGAGACGGCGAAGCTTTCTCAGAGAAGTCACACGAGTACAAGACGTTGTCCACGGTGGTGCCGTGCTCGCTGTAGTTGAGCAGCTCGTAATGCTTGGTATTCTGCACAGGGCACACACAAACCATTCATCCTTCATTCACATTACGTCAAATGACTGTCTTCCTATGTGTTGATACGCACAGGTGGAAAATTCTTCTACGTTTAAGAAACACAAGAGTTTAAGAGCTCATACCTCATCATAGAAAATACAGGCGTGTTTCCCCGAAATGTAGTTGCAGTGACCATAGTTTGTAAGGCACACGTCCATGTCAGCACCTTCACAACACATCACAAGAAAAATTATCTCCCTCAAATTCGCAAAGGAAAGGACAAAGGATCACAAGGATTTCAAGGATTTGTGAGAACCATGACTCGGGCCTAAACACAAGCAGCTCAAAAAACTATTTCATATGAATAAAAAAGGCTTAAATTGGTGATTTAAAATGACGAAGTAGAGCATAAAACTCAGCCAGCTTTGACAGCTGTCAGATCAGTTGGTATCTGAAGGCTTGGTACTGAACACAGTAGCACCAGCTGCTAAAACTATAAACCAGCATCTCCTTCACTCTGCAGACACAGACGCAGTTCACTGTACACAAAATGCTACTGTGTGAATGAATGGCATGCAGCAGCATGTCTTACCGGATCCTATGTATAACGTCCTGTAGCACATGCTAACAGCGCCTCCTTTTCCTGTCAGTGGGTAGAAGACAGCCCGGGCCTGTACCTTCTTCTGACCTGTGAGACAAGCTGCAGGTTTAAACTCATTCCAAGACAACAGTAAAACAATAAACACACACTCAATGAAAGAAATGAAGCAGTGTCAGAGACAGGCTCATGTCTTACTGTCAGGGTGGGGTGGTGGGGTTTTTGGGTGAGTAGCAGCTGTTAGGGGAGGCGGCGGCGTGCTGGGCGCTTTGGGCGGGAAGAGCTGCTGGATCCTCTGCCAGGCCAGGAGCTTGATCATCTCTGCATCCAGTTTGTCCAGCACAATCCCTACACACACACATAAAGCCATTAGAACAGAACTCCACCATTAGTTTACATTCCTATGTTGGTTTAGTATCAATACAGACATGTGACTAAGATCTAATGAGTGTCCAATCGTACCTCCATCCTCATCCTTTCCATCTTTCAGGTAGCTGGACAGGCTGGAGATGGAGGAGAACGTGCTTGGCATCAGAGGCATCAGGCCAGCTCCAGCTTTTATGTCTGCAGAGGGGCGACATGCAGAAACATGTGGTCAGAGAACTGAGGCTGGTCTAAAGGTTATTTATTCATTCCTGTATGTTCAAGAATCCATTTCAACTATGGAATGTGACTGTATGCTAAAAACAACACTAGTGTATGACATCACACTGTTGTTTTGCTCTGACACTGAGAAGTTCCCAGTGACCACCAGTGGGAGCTGTTAGACTGTATACTCTGCTAGAAACAATGCAAAGTGTCTGAACACTAATAATAATAATAATAATGATGATGATAATAATGATAATAATAATAATGAGAAGCAGAAAAATGATCACAGACTTGATCTCACAGACTTCCAGTCACAGAGGACACACTTGTTGCAGTGCTGCTGTTTTGTAGCATTAGCTTGTACAGTTTGGTGTTGAGTCCACACTGTGTGGCTCTACATCAGATTTCATTCAGCACTACAGGAAAACAGGACAAACATTTCACCATGAAACTTGACATTTGAACGCCTACATGGAGACTCTTTCTGCAAAGTTTTCTGAAATGTTATGATTAAATATGTAAATGAGACTGCAGTGTAAGCCAGTCCACACATTGTTTTCAAGCAAACTGAATGTTTGTAGAGAAGCTGAGTCGGACCCTTAAAGCTGCTCAGGTGTTCTGTTGGTCGCTCACCTTACACACAAACAACTTAAAGCTGTGCCTCTTTCTACAGTCTAACACTGTCTTTCATTTTATTGTAAGAAAATAAATTAAAATTTAAAAAAAGAATGGATACAAGTCAAAGAAGGTGCTCACGTTAATAATTCATGTAGCTATAGTGTCAAAGCAAATGTTAAAGCACTGCACCAGACTTTACTTCTCACACCAGCTTTTTTTTTTATCTAAGGCAACTGTGAGATATTCACCAGAAGAAGCAGCTACTTCTCTGAGATCTTTAGCCTCTGGTTTCCCCACATGTCAGCTGACTCTACATTTTGGGTTAGCTTAATATCTCTCTTTACATTTACAGACTAAATAATGAAAAACTATGTTCACCAATAAATGAGCAACTGATGAGTTGAAGCCTTAAATGAGAGCTCAGGTGACCTGGTGTACCTGGAGTAGGTGATGTCAAGCCCAGCTTGGTGGGGCCGTGCTCGTGGCTGCCTTTAGGTGGTGTGTCTGAGGGGGCACGGCTGGTGATGGAGTGGAAGGGTTTTTCGTCGCTGGCCGCGCTCCCCTCCTGGTGCACCTTTTGGCTGCTGTGGTGCTGCTGGCTGCTTTGGGGCCATATCGTCGGGGCAGTGGGACAGTATTTTTGAGCACAGGTCTCTGTAGTGCTCTCCGGCTCCTTTTTAACCATTTCTACAGCTCCTATGTGGTTCACAAGCACAGGAGCTGAGTCTGGGGGTGTCGTGCTGGGCTTCAGTCTGTGCTGCAGCTCAGCCTGCCTGCAGGAGTCTGAGGCACTGTGACAGTCTACAGGGCCATTGGCTTTGGGAGGCTGACCCTCCTCTGCTAGCGGTCCATTGGGCTTCCTACAGTTCTGACACGGAGTCATGCTGCATTTACAAACACCCAGCTCTGCTAGGGGTTCCAGGGAAAAAGAGGCCCCCAGGGGGTCATCAGATGTACTGCAGGGTTTAGAGCAGGGGTCAGGGGAAGAAGTCCTTTCTAAAGAGGCCTGAGTTTTCATGTCATCTGATGTTACACATGATTTAGTACTGGCTTTCTGCTCAGAAACCCACTCTGCTTCCAATGGTGGCAAGGCGGATGGCGCCTTCTGTTTGATGGAAAGGTGTCGCATGATGCTGCACTGGAGGGCGATGACGTCCTGAAGCCACTGTTCAAGAGAGCAGAACCACGTTTTACAACACAAGCAGCAACCTCAGCTCTTTTACAACTCTAATTAACCAACACACTTGACAATCATTCACATATCTCTAACATGTCTGTACAGCATAGAAGACATAAGCCATTGTTGCAGGTGAAGCATTTCAAATAGCACATTACACGCTGTGTCACGTCGTTGTTATACCTGTAAGAACGGCTTTTCTCCTTCTTACCTCCTGCTGCTCAGCTTCTGTAGTTAGGTGCTTTGAGGGCTGATGGTCAGGAACGCCGCTGCAAACCAGCTCCAGCTGGCGCACCCCTGCAGGAAGCAGCGTGGAAGGCGGGTTCTGGTACTGGGACTTGATGGCATCTGGCACCTGAGTCAAAACAGTCATCAAACAGTTAGAAATAACTGTAGCCCAGAATCTAGGTTCCTGCAACTTCTTATACATGCCAGACTGGAATTGGATTTTTCTCATTTCTGTGCTGTTGTAAAATTCATATTTCATATCATTTAATTTCAGTTTGATAAGTCATGAGTGAATGAGTTACTGCAGAGTTCTGTCCAGAACTGTCTGCTGATTCATCTTTTCTGTTTGGTCAAAAGATAACTAAAACATGAATAATGCACAAAAATCGACTGTTAACTGTCTGTAACCACCAGGCTGTCTGCTCCCTCACACTCAGTCTACCTTGATGGTCTTCTTGTTATGCTGGTGGGAGGTGCGCCTATTGGGTGCATTCTGTCGATGGACTCTACGCAGGAAGTCCAACTTGACAGCATGCTGGGACATCCTGTCCTGGAACTGGTCGAAGAGCTGACAGCGGCTGGACAGACTGAGGCTCCTCTGATTCAGCTGGACATTAGACAAACATTTAAAAAGTCAATCCTTCTGCTGCACATTCTGAGACCAACTTAAAAACAACAACAAAAAGAAACCTCTGTCTGAGGCATGTCGCTTACCACCAAGTGCTCCACGTGGTTTGGACACATCCATTTGCCAGCAGGTAAAGCTGTAAGTGGAGGGTCCAGACAGTCCATGTGGAACAGAAGGGGACAATAGTCACACTGGATCAGTGGAGCCATCCTGCAGCTCCTGTGACAGGAAACACAAACAAAGCAGCTCAAGATGTGAAATATTTCAAGTGTGTGTGAGTTGGCAACTTTGTACATACAGTCATCTTCAAGCTCTAACCTGTTGCATGAAAAGCAGACTTTGACTGGTAGAGGGACCAGACCATTTGAATCCAGTTCGTGCTGAGGCCTCCTGAAAGGCTTTCCTAGTAGCTCCTCTTTTCTCCTCCGTTTACTGCTGCCTACAAATCCAAACGAGACAAGAACATTAAGAATAAAGCCAACACTGAGTCAAAACTCTGAAATGCTCAAATCATTCCAGGACACATTTTGTAAAAACAGTGCAGGACTTACGCAGCTCGGCTTTTACTTCTGGTTTGGTTTCAACAACTTTCATTATAAATGAAGTGTTCATAGAGTCTTTGAATTTTGGGCTTAGGATCGCGATCATTCGATATTTCTTTTAAATCTATTTGGATCTTTAATGCTCTTAAAAATAAAAAAAGTTCAGATTCACAGGACAACTTTTCGACTGCCACAGACCTCCTGTAGTTAAGCCAAACTAAACTGTTAAGCTACACTACATACTTGTTTATTTATAATACGATTTGAATACTTGTTGAAACAAATACAGAATCATTTGACACTGAAAGTTAAGGAACTCTTTTGCTCTGACAGACTGACCTGGCAGTGCAGTGGTGCAGGTGAGCTCGGTGGGCAGCTGGAACTGCGTAGGATTTCTCTCCATAGCGGCTGCTATTAGCAGCTGAAAAGGCCTCTTGAGGAGGCGCGGTGTTGGAGTGGATAGCGTAGCACCCTCGAGCTCTGCACTCTGAATTTCATCCTCAGGCTCTGCTGCCTCCTCCTCTCCGTCATTCTGCTCCTCTGAGGGGGTTGGCGTGGACGAAGTGTTGGAGGTGGGCGTCCCAGGCCGGCTGCTCGGCCTGCTGCTGGTTTTTCGGTCCAAGAGGCGCACCTGGGCCACCCGTAGACCTGGCCCGGCTGCTCCGGCCCCTGGAGGCAGGCCGTCAAGCCGCAGCGGGCCAGCGTTGAGCTCCAACTCCACAGCTGGGGACACAGCGCGCTTAGACGAAGACCGCTCTGGTAAGCCGTTGGTCTGTTCTGACTTCTGCTCTCGCTTCTGACCACAGCAAACAAAAACACACAGATTGGTCAGTCCATGAGTTGTTCTAGACTTAACAGCAGCAGGTTTATTAAAAAAAAAAAAGAAGAAGACTTCCCCTCACCTTTTTTCGAACATTGCAGCGGTGACACATCCATTCCCCGGGGGGAAGCATTTCTTCACTTAGAGGTGGGTTGCTGAAACATGGTGAGGGACCAGATTGATCATTAATGCTGGCATATCAATAAACATCGTCTTTTAACATCATACAATCATTATATTAACTTCATAATTATGTCTAATTTTCTATGAATGTTTTTACTTTAAAACTTGATTATATATTATGATTTACATGATACAAAGACAGAAATTGCCACATTGTTATCAAACATTCATAGTTAATGAAAGCATTGAGTCACCAATTGTCTTTAGATTCACTTCTAATAAAACAGGTCTTTACTGCTCTCAGCTGATATACTGAACCGGCTCTGCCTCCATCTAGTGGCCTAGGCGCTACAGTACATGACAGAAAAAGCCAGAGGATAAGGAGTGTGAATTCAATATTCAATTTGTTTACATTTATATCAACAGCTGGAACATGATATCCATGTGAAAAGATTCAAAAATGTACCCATACATAACGATAATTAAATGTTTTCCAGATAAGTGGCAAATGTCAGCATAATTCAAAGTAAAACACGTTTAGACCTAACATTAAAAACGCTGTCATGGTCAAAGTGTTTGGGGATGATGTTATGACTGACTGAGAATCGACAGAACACACTTCACTAGTATACAGCCTAAATTCTCCTACTCATAACCAAGAAGGGTAAAAACCTATCCAATATAACACCATCTTCAAGAAAACACATGAACGCAGCAGGTTTCTTCCCAATGTGCAGCGAGATAAGACACAGAATGTGTGGATGGAGCCGCTCACACGCCTGACCATATATGGAGAAAACGTGTGTGTGTGTGTGTGTGTGTGTGTGTGTGTGTGTGTGTGTGTGTGTGTGTGTGTGTGTGTGTGTGTGTGTTCGCGCGATTCACAGTGCCTGTGAAATGAACCCAAGTTAAAATAACCATGCCAGCAGATGTTGAACGGAGAGCCAGGCACGGCGGCACCGGAGGACCGCTACAAACGGGACGTCCTATGTTAACATGACCACAGGAAAAACACTGCCGTGTCGCCGCTCCGTCTCAGCTAATGACTAAACATTCCGGCCGTGTTATTTATAGAGCCCCCCTTTTTCACAAAGCTGAGTTTTAAAGGCTGGTAAGATGGCGGTGGAACAGAGCAGAGAGCGGCGAGGTCGCCATATTGTAAACAGAAGCAGACTCGACTCCATTTTTAGCAGCAGCGGCTCTCCGCTGGCTGCAGCCGCGGCAGGAGGGGAGGACCGACTGCAGGCTATTCTAGCCGCTTTCACAGTCACAGCCGCTTTCTTTCAGCCCTTTGTCGCCATATAACCATACCTTTTCATTGACAATAACCAATGACAGCACGCTTACTGTAACGTTAAACTGTACGACCGAGCGCGTCAAGCTAAGGCAACACACATTGTTCACAGTAAGGAAACATAACGGTTAGCTGCTTCAAGTTACTCGACACCGACACACTGAACAAGCAGCCGTCCCGTTCTCTCTGCCCGTCAATACACCTCAACTTCACTGCTGACTCTACTGCAGCTGCACGTAAACACTGGAAATTACTTCAAGACACGTTTTACATTCTTTTAGGTGTGCTGGTGAATGTGGCATATCAACAGGGCTCACTGTCGCCCTCCTCGGTTCATTTGTGTGGGGGCATCCAGTATGAATGTGATACTTATACGAGCTTATACATGATAGAATAACGACCAGCAGATAGGTGTTAACGACCGGTCAAATCTCTTATCAGGTGCGTTCGTTCCAAGGCTCCAGAGACAGGATTTTATTGACTTTGTGCAAGTGTAAGATGTCACACTCTCACCTCTGAGCAGTGAAGCCTAACTTCCCCAGGCAGGAGTTGAAATTCATTATCTAACTGATGCATGAATAACTGGGACTCTGTCTTACATTTAGCATGTTTCCCTTGCCCCTGTGTGGCCGGTCTCTTTTGTTCAAATGACTGCCACTCACCAGCACTGGAGGTGAAAGGCTGCAGGGCAGTGGTCACAACACAGCAAGTCTCCCCCCTCTCGGCAACTATCGCAGGTGTCGTGGTTGGTGGCCCTGCCGCTCCTCCGGACGTCTCTCACCAACTTCCGACTCCTCTTCTCCACCTCTTCGGACTTCGGGGGTGCCAGCAGTGTTTGGATTTGCTGTAAAAAAAAAAAAAAAAAAGTTGTTTATGTATGAGATCACGGACTGTGTGTCCACAGAGCTGGACAGTGTGCAGCTTTGTGCCCGCTGTACCGCTCCATACTGAGCTTAAGGAGAGCGGTAATGTTAACTCGAGGCCTCCATTATCACCTTAAACTATGAAGTTAGCAAGACGAGAAATGCATGGCAGCAGGCTGTGCTGGTCTGCCGATAACGGGAATTAATACAGTGAAAAATACATTAAAGCATTAGCAATGAAGGGATATGTCACTGAAATAAGGCCTCCGAGCAGAGGAAGCTCACCTCCATTAAGCCCCCAGAGGTATCCAAATCGTACACAATCGTCGGGGTCTCCATTTTGTCCCACATTCATCCAGGAGCAGACGTTGCTAAATAAATTTGCGGTTTAAATGCCTAACAGGCACACAACGACGAGACCGAGGCCCGCACAAAAACGCGTTTTTCTGAATGTTTTTGTCCAGCGGATGACCGGCCAAGCGATGCTAGCTGTCGTTAGCGGGCTAAAGGAGCTAACTACGAAAGCAAGACGTCAACCAGTCAAGGTTGTGAAGCTAGCGGGCTCACTAGCTTGTGTTGTGGGCCCTAAAAAGAACACAAAAAACAACAAGAAACGCGTTATTAAAACACTGGCCTGTCAGCAACACGTTTTATGTGCTGGTGCCAAGCCTGTGTACACTAATTTATATCAACAGAGCGTTGCCGTGAGATAGAAAATCCCTGCGCGGCCTAGCTGGCCAGCCATGATTCCTGTTTCTGCTCCTGCAGAAAGCAGCCGTGTAAATGTGCAAACCCCTCCGCTCCCATTGTCAACACGAGATGTTGCCCCAAAAACACTGAAGCAAATTCGGCGTGGCCCGGTCCAATGCACGTTTTCCGACGGCGTTCGGAATGTAGAATCCAGAAATGGGATATGTGGAGATGCAAATTTGGTTGGTGTTATTGTTGTGAAAAAGGCTGTGCATCTACACTGGCTGCTAGCAACATCCTCTACCAGTTGGCGCAACCGCGAATCGCCGGACGCGCATGCGCATTGTAGCGGCTATAGATAATTAGGATACATAGCTTTTAAAAAGGGGCGAATAGATTGTGTACATTGCTTCCGGCAGCAGCTATTGGTATAATACTAGCCTGCTAGTATTATACCAATACATATGACATATTATTACGTTTACTGAGCCATGTTAGCATATTACTACTGCTGAGAGGAACATACGACTGCTTAGGTTTAGTAGCGTGGTTGCTAGTAACGAACGGTACTTCCACTAACCATTAACCACTAACAAGTTAGCACCGCTGCTGCTAACAGTGCTGCTGGTCCTGAAGCGACCATCTTAGTATTACTGCAGCTATTCTCCCACGCGTATTTTACTAGAGCCAGCACTATTACTACTACTACCATGTCTACGACTAAATAGTATTAGTAAAAGGACTAGTAATACTATAAATGTTACAAACTATTAGTACTTTTAACACATCATAAACACACAGGTGTGTGTTGGGTTTCTATAGGCTGGACACACTGATGACCCGCCTGTACAGCAGTGAGGTGAACCAGTAGCACCAGGAGCCAAGATATAATTTGGTATACTACCCATAACTTGACCAGAAATGTCACAATAATAAATGTTGTATGGAAAAAAAGATAAACAATAAAATGATAATCATTATTTTTATTCTTCCCACTAGTGAGAATCCAAACATTTGGTTCCTGATGGACTGCATCACTGTGACAGATAATCCTGCAGAATGAGGTGAAAATCAAACCGAGCGCTCTCAGCCACATCCCTGCCTGGTGATGATGGTAGGTCAGCCCTCTCCAGCAGAGGGAGGCAGTGATCTGCTGTGTTTGAGCAGTTCACCAAATGGATTCTCACCACTGAATTTTCCTCTCTTTTTTTTTTTTTTTACAGTGTGACAGTATGATAACCTAACAGGGAGGTCTGCTCATTTACCATAAAATGGACACATTCAGGTGTTCTATATACACTTATACACTTTAACTGATTTGAGTGGATCAGTGTCATGAGCCTTCACAAACCCAAACAGGGCAGATCAGAACTTCAGTGGGACAATAGTTACAGTCTGTTGAGTTTCACACCAAAATTTAAATTTTATCATAGTCAATCCTGTTTTTGTTTTTTTAGTATTATTATATCAGCTGTCAGCACAGACCACAGAGCCAGGTTAGTGTGGTTTTGAGTTTCCTTTTGATTAAATCAAAATATTGGTTGATGGCACAGATTCAAAATCAACTGATCATGGTTCTCCACAATGTTAACTGTATGAGAGCACACTGGTATTTGTATCCAGATTTCTTTTAGTGTTTTTGTTCACTGGTAATGCACTACACGCTCAAAACATGGCACAAACAAACAATGTACAGTTGTGACATGTAGGACTTGTCTCCATTATTAAGGCATACGTTGTCTACATCACCATATTGGCATCTCAAAATTGAAATACTTGCCATATCACTGATTCTGATTAAATTTGTCAGCAAACAGTCCCAAGAACAGCCCCCAAACCGACACACTTTACACTTTTGTTCTATTTGTATGGGCCCGTAATGAAATATATGACATCTGCTTGTGTCCTTGTGGATGTGTTCTACACTGCCTCTATGAGAGATACTGAACCATAAAACTGTCTCTTTTTATGTTGCTGAATTTCCAGGGTCAAAAACTATGCGATTTAAAAAATTCAGGGAAAATATTTTACTGAAATGGATTTATTATTCTGCTGTAAACAGCATAACATAACATCAAGTTTGAACAAAAACTAAAAATGTAAAATCTGTTCCCCGTTCTGATTTCATCCAGAATGACCCAGTTATGGTCTGTCTGCATGATGTGGGCAGCCAATCATTATATGTTTAGTATTCTACCCTTTTTTTTGCCCATGCCCATAGGCTAGATAAAGAGAGAGAGAGACAGAGGCAAATATCAATATTCATGTGCTCCACTCCATCTAACCTAGTTAAGTTAGGAGCAGGTGTGGTGTCAAGTGAAGCTGCAGTGGTGTGTGTGTGTGTGTGTGTGTGTGTGTGTGTGTGTGTGTGTGTGTGTGTGTGTGTGTGTGTGTGTGTGTGTGTGTGTGTGTGTGTGTGTGTGTGTAATGTCTTTTGGTCAGCCCCATGCATTTCTAAAATAATTGCTGTACACGTGCCATTTGGTGGACAGCTTGACATCATTCTTTCTCCCACGTAAAAAGGTCATATTGACAGGGTTGTTTTTTCAAAACAGGGGGAAACTCATCAATGAACGCAACAGCAGACCTTTTTGAAAAATGTGGGCACTGATTCAGAGGTCTGCAGATGCTGCACATCAACACTTTCTTTGTTTCCCATTTACAGTATGTCTGTCTTAAACGACCTGAGGATTACCTCAACTTTAATAATACTATTTCACTTCTTTATTATTACACATTATTATTGCTCTAGAAATGGATATCTGCATATGAAGATAAGAGCTCACAGTGCACAAGATGGATAATATAAAAAAACAGAAAATCAAAGATATACTAGACATAGAACAATTAAAATAAAGTCAATGAGAGTTGTATACATTGAATGCATAATTAATGCAGAATCTTTAAGCGAGGCAGCAACATGCTTATCACTGGTAGTGTTTGTAGTTCAAAGAGTTTTTGCCAGTCATGTTTTATGATCTTTGGTTACAGGTTTGTGCAAAGAAAGTAAGAAATGTTATCTTTATCCAGATGTTTTTTTAGAGATTAACAGAAATGTATATTTCTCATTATTCTTGCGTATCAAAAGGCTAATTGGACTGCAGATTAAGTTTTGGCAGAAAGTGGCTAAATCATGGTCAGAGATAATCAATGGGTTCTGAGGTCACTGGTTCACATTTGGAGCTAGACAACAGGTTGTGGTGGGCATGGGGCTTATAGCAAGGGGGCTAAAACCCCATGACAGACCTCCAGTTTACTTATTGCTGAAAACTCTACTCAAACCCACTTTGTAAAATGTTACAGTGGATTTCCATTCACAGTGCTGTAAAGACAATGATGGATTACCTGAATTAATGCCACAGGGTCGTTCTGCTTACTGTTTTTCTTTTCCATGTTTTTGTTTTGTTTTCTTTGATTTTGGAACAATAGAGGTCTGTGACAGCTAGAAAGTTGGCCAAACTTGCAGGAGAACAGACAGTTCTGTCAAAAATGCTGCTATATTTACATGTTGTTCATAAGCTTTGTCACAGCAGTGAATATGTAGTGTTATTTTCAAATATTTGTCTGTTCTATCAAATTCACAATTTCAGACAGTATCAAACTTTTATCTAGAAAGGAAGAAGATGCTCTGCTGTTGGTTATGTTTGGGTAGTTTTGGCTAAGCATGAGTATGTCAGCCAACATGTACTCATTCATGTAATCCACAATCAACACAAGTGCCTTTACAAGTTTTAGGATTTTGACCTTACCAGAGGGAGGATGTTAACAGTCCTCTGTCGTTCATTACTGTGACATAGATAAGACTTTAAAAACATGTGTTCTGTTATTACCTATAAACTGGAAACGTGCGGTAACATGCTCTGAGATAAAAGTCTTAGCCGATTTTAAACTGAGCATGAACTGAAATGAACATTTTCCTCTTTAAACCTGCTCAGTACTTGTCACTCTCATCATGTCCTTCTGTACTATACTATTAACACAATTTATTTATAGTAATAAAACCACACACTAAACATACAACACACAACATTAATCACACATTAAAAACTGTGATCAGTGCAGGTCTGGGATCTGTTGGCCCCGGTCCAGTGCTTGGTCCTGATTGGTTGAAATTGGAGGATGCCATCAAAAGAGTGAAGGTTGCGTAATGGAGTATGATGGTGGACCCAAATGATTGGGAAACGATGAATGAACATCAATCCAACATAATATAAGATAAATCTGCCTATTGTAAAAAAAATAATAATAATTTATATCACGCTGATGATAGTCTAACCTAAGGAGTCCCTGCTCTGTCGCTCTATCACCCCCGGGTCCTTGACCTGAAAAAATGACAAATTCTAAATAATCATCATTGTTATAGATGTGTTTCATTAATCTGAGTGCTGAAAAGAAAAACACTGATTGTGATATTGTAGTTTAAAATGTTGAGCTCAGTGAGGAGGCATTCTGATCATTTGAATTATGTACACTGTTTATATGAGGAATTGTGCAATACGGATATCTCACACAGTCACTCACACAAACCATCATTCACTCCCATACAATCCAAACAAGACCAGAGATTCAGCCAATAAGACACGTGACAGTATCTGAACAATAACTTTTATTGAAGATGTTTGTGAAGTAGCTTAATCAGCACTTTATGTACAATGAATCAAAAATAGGTTAATTATTATCATTGTCATCACACCAGCTTGCATGGATACATATCATCAAAGGACAATATATACTGTATGTTTGAGCGACTAATGGTCTAAATTTAGACGCAGTTTCCAAACAGACGATGACAATGTGAACAACAGCTGACCGTGTGTGTGTGGTGTCTGATTTCCTTTTGGGTCAGAGAAAGAATAATGCATGGGGCGTCACTAAAAATGTTTCAGCTCTGTTTGTAGTGCTGATAAACCAAGTAGAAATCAGAACGTCTTTTAATTCTGCATGTTACATTGAAACATATGAAACCAGTGTTGTCATTTTAAAATGTAAATGAAAACTTTAACGTTGGATGTTGTTGATAGGGAAATATATATTGATATGTTATATACTGAGACACTACTTTTTAAATAAATGGTTCAACATTCTGGAAACTATTTTTGCTGTCTTTCTGAAAATGAATCTGGAAAACTAACGTGATGATTGTTGTGTGTAGAGCTGGAGACAGAAAGTGGTTAGCCTAGCTTAGCATGAACAGTGTAAGTGAGGGGAAACAGCTAGCCTGGCTCTGTCCATGGTTTAAACAAAACCAAGACTTTTGAAAGTGAAGACCCATTGAAGCAATCAAATCAAATCAAATCATGCAACATCTGTTTTGTCCTGTCTTGTTGCAGCGAGTCTGTCATTTACTAACAAGCTAGTGAGAGAATATGAAAATGTGTAAATGAACAACCCCACGATGATGTTTTGCACCAAGCAATGCTTCATCTCTGTTCTTCTTGGATCTTAAATCTTAAAAGCAAATGAAGACAACAGGAATCCCTGAATCATAATCTTCATCTTCACTGACATGTTTCACACCTAAAGGCTACACTTCCTGTTGCTCCTCTGTGTTACCTTTTTCTTTTCCATTGTTTGTCCAGAAACAGTTACTTCGCTAAAACCACAAATAGTTACTTTTATATTTTTCTGCTTGACTATGAACAAAATACAACTTGTTTTTAGTTAGTTTCAGAGGTGTGAGTCTGACATTTTTCTCTTCATCTCAGTCTCAGAAAGACAAATATTCCTTCAATATTCTGATTAATTATCTCAGAAGGTTATGTCAATTCAAAGATATTTTTCTGCATTCTCTAATAAAAGCTTGTTTTTCTGTGACATTTAATTGATTTTCCCCTAATAGATATCCCATGAATCCATAAGTTTTCTTTAAATGGTGGCGGGAGACATATAGTGTATAATGTACATAAAACAACATAACATCTGTGGTTATATGTACTTAATGGCACTAGCTTCGCATTGACTCCCTCGGCTTTCTGAGATGGGACCCTGCACTGAAAGTCCTCAGGATGCAAGCACAGGATTAAAAACTGTACAAACTGCTGCTGCTGGACCGTTACTGTTGAAGAGCTAGAAAAATAATCCGGTGGCTCAGCCTTTCCAGGGATGTTGTGGTGTCCTCTGTTGGGTAAATAAAGGGAGGCTCATATTCAGTGCACAGAGAACAGGGTGGAGGCGTCAAGGGAGTCACCAAAAGTGTGAGTGTGACGGACCTTGAAAAGGCCAGCAGGCTTCTTATCTGTCCATACTGAAACACACAAACTGGCTCCAGGACTTCAGATTGAAACCTCATATTCTCTTGTTTCCTGTGGAGACAATGAACATGTCATCATGGTGAGAGCCGAGTGTACAGCAAAGATTGTCAAACCCCAACATAGATCACCATCAGATAAACAAACCCAATTTATGTTCAAGTGGATTCAATTATAGTGAAACTAAGCTATTCCTCATTTCACAAGGCAGAGTCGCTGTCATTGTCTAGCTCCACCATGGTGGAAATATTCATTTCCTAATTTCCCAACAGTGCGGCTCACTACAATACACACACCCCACATGTTAGTAGCATGTGTACTGTTTCTTACCTCATTGTTCTTCAAAATGTCCAGCATGGGATAAGAAGAAAAATAATATTCAATACAAAGAAATAATGTCATCAGTTGTAATGATGCTGTATGATTATATACATTGCATAGTCCAAGTAGATTTACTAATATATTGGTAGAACCCAATATTGATGGCTAAAAAGAAAAATATCTAATAGTATATAATCTATTCTGCCTTACTTGAAAAACCTTCTTAAAACACATACTGTATTCCAATGTCCAAATATTCTATTGAATATTGAACTGAAGAGAGCAAATATGTGATTTATTATTGTATATTTGATATATTTTCATTCGTTTCAGTAGATTTGTAGACATTTCTTTTCAATTCAGCTGATTTGGTAGTGGTTACCAAAAAGCCATCTTCTGAGTTGGTGCATATTGCTCAGATGTACATAAAAGTCATTACTGTGCTCCCCTTAAACAATACTTGTCCAGAAGAATTTAGATCTACAACAGGTTATGCTATTTTGGTGACTAATCTGGTTTATTGTCTCACATCTCTTGAACTCTACTGTTTTCATCCTTGATTTTGACACATCACTCTATAATATTAAAGAGAAATGCATAACCCTAAATCTATTAATTAACCCTAACCAACACATGAATGTTGGTTAGGGTTACGTCCATGGCCAGCTGCAGACTGGTAACGGTCACATGGACGAACGTGAACATGGTTCCATTCATTCCACCCTTGCATTCAATGTGGCACCACCACAGACCCTTGCAGACATGCAGCAGTGGATGGAAGTATGAATTGGCCTTTGCTAACAGGTCTGTGCTAATTGAACTGAAGTTGTCTTTAGCAATATGCACCAATAAAGCACAACTGACATGACGGCCTCTCAGTGAAATTTGCTTCATTACCTGAACTCAAATGTGTCCATGCTGAAGAGTTAAAGTCTACATAGTTCTAAGACTTACAGCCTTTCAGTTTTGATCTTACAAGTTGCCTATTCCCAAACTGAGTTGTTGAGATTGCCACAGCAAATCTGGAGCCAGGAAGTACAGTACAAAACTGTCCATGTTATACAGAGAGGAGTGGGGATTTGCCTCATGATCCAGCTATGATAAGAGAGGTTTTCTTGTCTCAAACCAGTGGTCTCGTTATGTTAGGTGTTAGACAAGGGAAGGAATGGACAAAGAGCCCAGTACAGCAGACAGAGACACTAACAGGCCCTATCGAAAACACACACATCCAAATATATGCCAACAACAGTCTGACATGCTGACTCACCGTTGTCTCACAAACGGAGTTGTCAAACGTAGACTCTCCAGTGATGTTTTCATATGGTAAGTTGGTGGAAAGGGAGAGTCGTAGTGGCTTCCTCTGAACCCTGAGCACAGACAGAGAATGCAGTCATGAAAAAGAGGAAAGGGACTCATGCTTTACAATAGGAAGTCATTATCTACCCTGAATAATGGCAGCAACATTCATGCAGTGAGTACACCTCTTAAATATGGGAAGACAAATCATTTGGACACTATGTTTTGATGTCTCTGAGTCATACAGTCTGTTTTGGTTGGGTCACACTTTGGCCTTCTGTTTCTCATCACTGTGTGCTGAAATCCCTGATCCTCATCTTGTGACAGCTAGTTTTGGTCCTCTTGGCTAAATATAGTTGCATTTGCGTCTCATTCAATTCCTATCATTCAGACAGAAGCTGTTCCTAGAGATCAGAAAGTAATGTTGTTACTCAAAGAATCTGTGCAGGAGACCTGAGAGACCTCCAGTAAAATGTGGCGTCTATTTATTGAACACTTTAAAGGCTGCATTCTTCTCTCAAGGTGTTACACTTTTCTCGTCCTGATGTACCTGATGTTCTCTGTAATGAGTCAGACTTTGTCTAAGGTTGGGCTGTGGGCTAACAGGGCTTAAATTCAATGTTTTCAAAGTGTAGCTGACTCTGAACTTGTCAGGTCGCTTTCATATACAACACATATCTGATATGTGATAGTCTGGACACAGAATTCATGAAACTTTCACATCACTTCAGTGTGACTTCTACATGATTTTGTGCTGGCAGCCCAGCTTGTACAACATCAGCAGTGTTGGGATAGTATACTGAAGGGTCAGACCTCGTTAGTATTTGAAGTAACATGTCGGTACCAAAAGAAACAGAAGATATGTTTCAACCCTGTATATTTGACAGTATATCATTAGAAACCCCCCAGGGATCTGTGTGTCTACTGTAGCACACAGTGTGTTATATCAGTGCTGAAAAGCAGCTGGGGCGACATTTGTTTATGTAAAAACAATAACATTCTTTCCTCTCTTCACTGATTCATCAAACCTACTTTAAAAAGTAGAGGTAGGTCCCAATGATAAGGGTGAGGAGGAGGATGACGGGGATGAAGACAACAAATGCTACTTGTGCCCCCTCCATTCTCAGGTCTGCAGTAGATACTGTTGGAGAAAGAGAAAAGACATTTAGAGATGAAATGTCTCATTCTTTTTGCTGAGAATAAATGATTTTACTGTATAGCACCTATACCTAAAATTGTAAATTCCACCTTGTACACCTTGGACCTCAAAATAAGCAAAATAAATGACGATTGTTGTTGTAATCTCTGATTTTCCCATATTCTTGATATTTTAAGAACACAGGAAATATTTCTGGCACAAATCTTCTTCTATCTCAGTTTTCTACGCTCATGCAGACTGGAGGTGTGCAGGTAAAATTAACTTTTTGGCATAACTTACCATCTAATCTGTGCTCATCATACTCTGCTGGGTGAGCTGAGGAGAACACAGTAGCAGCGTTAAACATTAAGGGGGAAAATGCCTTCATGAATTAAAAATATATAAAAAAGAAAATACAGTTATGAAGTAAGATTTGAAAATTGAAATGAGATTGAAAAATCAACAAATTGTAAAAGTAAACCAATCTGTCAAAGCATTCTTCACTGAACTCACAACAGAGCATTCTGAGCACAAGGGGAGATTTCTTTCTAAGTGCACAAATTGTATTTTCTCATCCAATTTATTGACCTGTGCTACTATCTAAAGTAGCTTCTATAAATGCACCATTATGAGTAGTTTTTATACCTTGTACTCTTTCTGTCATTTATTAGCTTACTGTTTACACACCTGTGTGATGTGAGGGTTGGTGTATAGTGGTTGGATCACTCTTTATAAGAAGAAACAACATGATGAAGATGGATAACTTTACTCGATTCCACACTCCGTAAAAACTTCACTACCTTGTTTGGACTTCAACTGAGCTAAAAGTGAGGTAAACTAACTGTCTTAAAGATGCTGTTGTAAATATTAAAACATGTAACTATGTAAATAATAAATGTGTCACATATATATGTAAATAGTTAACTGTGTAACCATGCATTTTCATTAAATTAACTCAAATATAAATTCTATTAACTTCTGAGCCTTACAACTGTCAAACATGAATTAACTTCACTTCTAAACCTTACACTTGTTTAAATAGGACATATTGCAAAATGAATATGAAATATAGCCATTGACAAGGTTAGAAATAATGATGTTTAATTGAAATAAAAATGGTTTTCTTTCAATTATAGCTTTAATCAAAGAATCCTCCATTTGCAGCAATTAAAGCCTTGCAGACTTTTTTCATTCTACTTGTCAATTTGTAATCTGAAGAGATTTCCTTCCGATGCTTCCTGAAGCACCTTCCACAACTTGGATTGGCTTGATGTGCCTTCTTACAACAGCTCAATAGGGTTGAGATCTGGTGACTGTGCTAACCACTCCATTACAGACAGAATACCAGCTGACTGCTTCTTCTCTAAATAGTTCTTGTACCCAAAGAACTTTAATCTTTTCTTTTTATTGTGGTGGTCAGCTGTTTCCAGCTACAATAGTCATTTACACTATTTACAATGTCTAAAATGCATTTTTGATCAATGTGATGTTATTTTTATGGACAAAAAAATTGCTTTTCTTTTTGGAAAATTTTCTAGGAGACCCCAAAGTTTAGAACGGTAGTGTAATTTTTTTTATGATTAATGCCTTAATTATTAATGTAGCTCCTTCATAAAAACTGAACAGTTTGCTTTACTCAGTAGAACAAAGGCTTGTACAAACAGCATTCTGCAAATAAATGATTTTTAAAGTCTATCTGCTATAATTTATTAAGCAACTTGCTAAATTGCATACTTTTTTGTTTCTTTTGGATTTTACCTCTTGTTTATTGGTCCCTGCCTTCCTGCTTCAGGCTGCATTTTCCCCATTTTGTCTGCTGTATTCCTACAGTGGCTCAGAGTGTTAGTGTATTTAATGTGGAAAGTTAAAAAGTGGGTCTGACAGCCCATAGTTGCAGTACAGTGTCATTTTGTAATTCAGAACTGATTGACTACTGTTGATGCCAGATGTCACAGACTAATATATATAATGCTAAATTGTGGAATTGAAGCACCGTGGTGCCCACAGATTTGTCCAGGTTGAACTACGTTTCTTCAAAACAGTGTGGGCCAATAGGCCTTTTCTCTCATTTGGTAGTTAGGCCGAACAACAGTGCCCAAACTGACAAATAGATCATAACGTGTATTAAACTGTGTGATATTCAGATGCATTTTTTATGTATGAGGGCAGTTCAAGGCTTCTGAGGCCCGATGACACTCATCCAGCACATCCACCACTGAACAAAATAAATCGTTAGACCTGAAAAAGAAGAACCACCACGCCTGCCACCGTTCTCTTTAAGTGAACCCTCAGCTTTGGAGAGTAAAAGCATACCTTTTGGTGCTGCTCTGTGTATTGGCCACATTGTTTGCTCAATCAATTGATATGGATATTGATGAGTGTCAGTCTGTCCACGCTTATCTCATGTTCAGTCCTGTGGCTCATCAGTTCTGAGCTTGGTAGTTGATGATGATGGAACATTGCATTCTTAATTTAGTTTTGTGACAGTGGTAATGTAACTTGTGTAATTGCTCTCTCTTTCACTCAGTCAGGAAAAACAGCCGATAAGAAATGACTTTTGGAAGTGGCTGGAGTTTTGGCACACTGTCCCTCTCTGTTAAAGTGAGCAGATGCAACAAACCTAAGAGCACACAGCAGAGATGCTGAGAGAGCAGGATGAGTGAGTGTCGGTGGGTTTGCTATGCTTGCAAAAAAATTGTTCTTGTGCTCATAATGTCTCACCACATGCTCAGGAAAGAAGCACCGACATAATACCATAAGTAAGTGTCAGTTCATTACTTTGCAGCTGCACAGCCGGTGGACTGTGAATCCATGGAGAAATCTAAAAAAACACATTACAAACACACATGTTTGCCAGCGTCCTGACAGGTAGCTCCTGTCTGCCTGTCTAATGTGTCCTTACAGCACCTTCTCTCCCTTAGGTGCTTTGATCAGGGTGCAGGCTCAAACTAAAGGCCACTCCTTTGTTATTTTAGCCTCTGGACTGGAACAACCTTCTCCAAAGAGTCAGGACTACAAAATCCAGAGCCACACAAGCACACACACACACACACACACATGCACCCACAGTGTGTGACTGATGTGATTTTCCTGCTTTTCTGAAACAAGCTGGGTTTTGTGGAACTCGTTTCCTACTTTGTGTTCTGGTGTAGAATTAAATAGTAGGGAGATTTAAAAACTAAAAGATACAGCTGTATGCCATGCCAACACCAGACCGTGATCTTTTGCATTGCAACACCAAAAGCCCAGGCTGATTGCTTGGCTTTTGGTGTTGCTGCTTGCAGGTTTCTCGATCTCATCAACCTGCTGACATTGTGACACTGTTTCAGATGCACCACATTATTTAACTGTAAATTTGATCCCTCCAAGTGTGAAGTCAATTGGATGAACGTCGGTCAAAAAAATTGTTTTTTGACAGTGTGATTGAACAAGATAATGTCCCTAAAGCAAACATGAATTGGACAGATGTTTCTTTATTCTTTGTTTTTTCGAACATGTTACAGGAGACAATATTTACGTCATTATGAAGAATAATTTCTTAATGCATATTGGAAACATTTGATCAATTAGATCAACATCATCTGTGCAGAGTTAGAATGAGTGCTGTAGTATCGCAGTTCAGGAAACACAGAAGCTGTCAGGAAGTGTTCCTGAACTGCTCTCACTTCTGCAGCAGTTAATACTGTCAGCTGTGACAGCATGGCCTTTCATACAAAAAATCGAATCAAATAAACGGTCTGTTGTAAAAAGTTGACACCAAGAAGTCACCGCTGTGCATCAACAGTCTGCATCTGCCCACTGGAAGGGCAAAGGGACAGCTGCGGACAGAGACACTGCAGACACTGACCGAGATGAAATGTTCATGCTGACGGGGTTCAGCCAAGGCCAACTGCAAAGGAGACTGCCCAAGACTCTGGGGCCCCTGACAGGTTCACTTGGCCATGCATTTAACAATTTACACATAAGAATATGGAGTGGAGTTGAAAATAGACTTTTTTTGACTGTACTTTAGCACGTAATGAAAAGAATCAATTAAACTATAAAACTATTTAAAAGATGACATTTAAAAAATGTGTTGGCAAATGTATCTATTTGTATTGATATAAATTATTATTTATTTATATACATTTGTATGTATTTTTCATCTTTAATTATTTCAAATAAGATGATGTGTTTTAGAAAACAGACTACAATAAAACCTAAGGCTGCAGTTCCATACCTTTGCAGACAGGTGGCAGCCCACTCCACTGGGATGGGTGTCCAGGGACGCAGTGGAGAACAGGCTCACCCAGCAGCTGGTGGCCTGCCAGGCAGGAGTAGTGGAGGGTCTCTCCAGCCTGGAAGTGAAGTTTGTGGGAGCTGGGGATCCCGTAGGTGGGAGTTCCAGGGTGACTGCAGGGCTCAAACGCCTCAGCTGGAGTTAAAGGGGAGAAAGAACTGAGTGTGTCGGCACTGTGATCTTCTTTTGGAGTAATAACAATACATTAATAATTCTTAATATTCTTTATATCAGTGGGCCACCTGGTGGATGGATATCCACAGAGTGACTCCATCCTTCCATCTTTCTAATAACATAACTAAAAGATTCCACTTCTGCACAAGAAATGTCAAAATTTAATGACTAGGGGTGTCGATTAGCTCAGAGCATCCACCCCATGTACGAAGGCTCAGCAGCGGCCCAGGGTTTGAAACCGACCTGTGGCCCTTTGCTGCATGTCATTCCCCATCTCTCTCTCCCCACATTCCTGTCACTCTTCAGCTGTCTCTGTCAGAAATAAAGCTTGAAAAGGCCAAAAAAATATCTTTAAAAAAAAGAAATCTAATGACTGTTGCCATGAAACGAGCTGAACACATGAGATTTTGACCTGATGTTCAGAAATAAACTTCCAATAAAAGCCCAAAAAGTTGGGACGCTGGGTAAAAGTAAATAAAAACAGAAGGCATTAAAAAAGACGAGACGTGCTTTTTGCAAACATCTGTCTGCAGATTCAGAAAACTGTGTGAAACTAAACACGCACTCTCTCTCTCTCTCACACACACACACACACACACACACACACACACACACACACACACACACACACACACACACACACACACACACACGCGCGCACACACACACACACACACACACACACACACACACACACACACACACACACACTTAAGATAGAAGTAATTCTTTTGAAAGCAGAGTCATTGTGTCTACTTCAACACCTTCTCTGCATACAGTGGAAGTTGCTGGCACATTGCCTGCTTTGAAAATTGTCAGTCGCGGCAGCTGCCATCTGCTGTTAGACAACCTGACAAGCACTTTGTTTGAAGTACGCCGATGCCTTTAAGACTGCGCTCACTCAGCACGGCTTTGCTGATTTACAGGTCAAAATAAATTGAGGTGTCTGGGTTAAAACTGACTAGACACTGTTTGAACTATTTTAAAGATCACGAGTGGACATCTATAAGTACAGGTGTGAATGCATCCAACCCACATTGAGATCTGCCTGCTCAGACCACATTCAAATGGGGTATTGTTCTCATAAAAGTATTAATGTGTCCACGTCCGCATTGAAGGACCGCCTACTCAACTGATATCCACAATGGACAAAACATCTGTCGATTACCATTCCTGCCAACATACACTATAAAACCTGGACGTAGTATCAGTGACATCACCCACAGGTATCTGAAGAGCTGTGAATCTCAGTGTGGTGGATCTTGTCCTGCCTTTGCACCAAAGTGTCCACAATCCTGCATAACTTTAATCCTTAATATCATTTGAACAGGTGAGTTGTATATTAATTCACCCTCAGTACAGTTGTTATGAACAAAACTGTTTTTTGTACCAGGCTGTAAACATGTTTATTTCTGCTGTGAAGCTGGACATTTGAACATGGGGACTTATGGAGACTGATGGAGCCAACCTCATGTGGATGTTTGAGGAACTGCAGTTATTGGCACCTGTGTTGGCTTCACCTCACAGCCTTGGAGGCTGCTGCTTGATTAATAACAACAAGAAATGATCTATAGTACAGTGTGCAGTTTATTTGTATATATAGCAGGGATGACCCAAGACACATGTGAAGATGCAATCTAATGCTAACAACACTGATCAGCCTGGAAGAAAATTAAATACCATGTTCTTCTAGAATCTTTCCAGAATCTAAAGTGTGTGTGAGGGAAAATTGCATTCGAAATGAAAATATGTCTGTGATATTTCAGAGACAGATCTACTTTCTCACTGTGACACATCGTTCTCTGCAGTTATTCATTCCTGAAGCAGAAGAGAATATTTGGAAGTACAGTTTTACATTTTTTTCTGGACATAATAATTGTCTTTTTTTTTTGCTCATGATCTCCATCTCATGCATATCAATGACCTGGCTTGTCTCCTCCAAAGTAATTTCCGTTGTCCAGTTAAATTAATTGTTAGTCAGTGCCATCATACAATATGTCTCCACATAGAAAGTAGGTGAGGAGAAAGTATGAGGCATTAATGCAAATGAGGTTAATGCCTTCAAGGCTGTTTGAAGAGGAAATTATATTTTAATCAGACTGACGCACTCTCCTTCTTCATAAGAAACAAAGGACTGGTAGGAGGTGAAGGCACCGAGGTCAGCCTGTGTTGGCATTGATGATTACGTTAAAATCACCAAAAGACTGACAGCTTTCTAAGCACAATTACAAATTTAATAAAAAAACTAATTACATAAGCTTTACCTCAAGGGCTTATAAAATAAAGACAAGATGATAATCTGTGTACTTCACACACATGTCGAAGTCAGCTCAAATTTTGTGCAATATATTTCAACTCGACAGCTGTTAAAACAATCATTCCTGAAGACTTGAACAGATTTCAGCCCTCGTGGGACACTAAAACTCTTAATTCAAAATCAGGCTAATTAACTTTGTTTAAAGTTAGTAGCTCTTCAAGGGAGAAACTATATGTGATATATTTGTACCAGACCAGAATAAAAGTCTAAAGCCCCTCTGGTGGTCTCTGGAGAATATGATGTTAAGCATGCCCCAATTCAAAAGAGTTGAAAGGAACAACAAACACACTAATGGCTTTGCAAATTTGACCTCTACTACTACTTGTATAAGGGTTCATGTATAAGGGACTGAGACAATCTCGAGCTTGCAGAAATAATTCCTTAATTTTTAATTGTTGACATGTAGAAATGTAGATGAGTAGCTGTAGAAACAAATCAGCTTCAGTTAAATCACATTGCACAAACAGAGACTGGAGAACGGAGTTGTATCCCTGAAAGCTGACAGAAGTAGTTCTCAAAGAGAAAACAAGAAACCCAAACCACTTTCACAACTCGACACACCTGGCAAATCACTGCACATAAAGTAGGCCGGATTGTTGGATTGTTTGTTTTAGAAAAGAAAGAAGAAAGAAAAAAGTGTAGGACGCTGTTCCAGATCTGACAAGCACTTTAATGATACTTCATAGTCACCTAAAAAGCCCTTAAAGTACTGAGGTATTGCAGCTAAAACCCTGCAATGTTGAAGTCTCATGATTTAAATATCGTCAGCCTAATAGCATTTCTGCCTAACTCATTTTTTTGCCAAATTGAGATACTGAAAATATATAGTTTGATATAACTACACAGGCCTTGACAAACACTTTAACTCATACATACGGAGGCATCTAGGCAGCTTCTGGTTCCACTTGGGCCCTGAGGATCCTCGGTTGAAGCAGGTTAGCAGGCTGTTTCCAGACAGACTGAAGCCCTTGCTGCAGATGTACTGGATTGTTGAACCCACGTTGAAATGTGGACCTGACAGCACCCGCCTGCTGTGCTCCACCTTTCCAGGGTCTGCACAAGACACCACTGGATTGACGGATGAAGACAGGTTATTGTTATGTTGTGTTTCATTTAAAATCATACTGACACTTGTAAGAACACAAATGACTACACATCCAGCTTTGGAATCAGACAATTTTGAATATAATACATAGAGCATACATAGCACTGCTTTTTGGACATTTACTGCAATATATATTCACATTATTCCTGTTTTTTTCCAGAAGCATTTTGACTACATGCTGTGGTGTTTTAGATTTTTTAATGCATTTGTCCTCTCCTACAGACAGCCATCGTTATTTGTTCATTCCAAAATAACAATATGAAAATCCACAAGGCTTAACACTATTGATCCTCATCAGTTACATTATTGTTGTGTGGTACTGCAACACTGACTGCAGCACTTGGTTGACTGCAACTTTTGGATAAGGACTATATTTTTCCGAATAAAAAGTTGAATTAAGAAGCAATAAAACACAAACCTCCTCAATTCAATACACGGGTATGACTAGTTGCCCATGTTTAGATAGATATTGCTGTATAATGGACCATGTTGCATCTGTTTTCTTTATTACTCCACTGTGCTATGTTTTAGCTTTACTTTTATCCATTGATTGTTACCTATACCCACAGTGGCTGCTTTTTGCTGCCTGGCCAAAAGTAGTTTACTTTTAACCCACATAAACTTTTAATGGCATTACTACAGTGACAAATAAATGTAGGATGTTCACTGTAATGGATTACCTCCCTCAAGAAACATAATAGACTTTATTTTGATTGAATACTGAGAATAATGAACACCAAGATCTGCCCAGAAGGCAAAAAATAATAATTTAAACTTCCAGTTTAAAAACAGTTACTGTTTAGATGAACTGTACAAAGCTCATGCTCATGCAACCTGTGTTCAGGGTCCAAATGTGAACGTTGCTTGGCTCTAAAGCTTCACAAACAAAAATAATAGGCATTATATGTTACAGAAACGATCTGTGTAGACAAGCTCTGTGTTTGTAAAGAAAATATCAGGCAGTCCAGCACTGATTGTCTCAGCCAGGTTACGTAAGACCAGAGAGGCAGGATTAAGAATCGAGTTGCTTCTGTCCTGACATCCAGTCAGGCACGTTGTGAGCCCAGCAGGAGAGGGCCCAGCTAGGCCAAAAACACAGGGTGGAAGTTAGCCATGCTGGAGCCGAGGTCCCAGTCTGCTGCCAGTGGAGCTGCTCACTGGCATCGAGGCAACACTGTGTGTGTGTGTGTGTGTGTGTGTGTGTGTGTGTGTGTGTGTGTGTGTGTGTGTGTGTGTGTGTGTGTGTGTGTGTGTGTGTGTCTGTGTGTGTGTGTGTGTGCTTGTGCTTTTGTGTAATATGCTAATGAAAACCAGACTTGTTTTGCAAAGTCAGTTTGTCTGCTGTGCTTTTGAAAATTGGTTTTAGGGATATTAGATGTCGATGTCATGCTTATTTCCCTAAATAATTCTAATTGTTTTTGCTTTGCATGGTGGAAAATGTCTGTGACCAACCCGCTGACTTTATTTATACTGAGCAGTAAATTGAGAAATTTTGAAATTTGTATGGTAACGAATGAATCATCATATTGTGTTATTTGTGTAAATGCACATTCCAAGGGATTTACACTACACTAGACAATATAATAGGAGTGATTTCAGACCAATAGCGGATGAACAAATTAGCACTGACATCTCTCAACATGCACTGGCCATGTCATGAAGTGTGCACTGCAGTTTTATGAAATCCTCATTCAGCTGGTAGAGAAGAACACAGGAGAATTATCAGCTGGATCTGTGGCCCCCCCCTTAGCTCTACCGAGCTCTACTGTGAGTTTGGGGTCATTGTTTTGCTGGAGTGAAACATTTAGCCACTAAAGTGGCAGATCTTTTCCTCCGGAGGGCCCCAGAAGCAATTGAAACAACTGAAATAAATATTAATGCTGCTCTGTAACTGCTTGATGTGTAAATAAGCAACTATTTGAACTTTTGAAGGTGATGATATGTCAATGTTGTGTTCAGCTTGCTTCTGCTGCTGCAGGGTTTAGAGCCCACATTATGAGATTTAACATGTTTTGTCTACTAAAGATAGGACAAAAATGATCAGTAAATGTCACATATCCTAGCGGATAAAAATATAATGTTATTCCTCTTTCACTAGGGGGGCGAACTTCCACAACATAGAATGTGTCATTTTAACCTTTTGGATAAAAACTTTACAAAAACGAAATCTATAATTAAGGACAATTGATCCTTAAAACAGATAAAGTAATTCTTAGTACTGTGTTTATCTCTCTTTTAGATTACTCACTCAGGTCATCTCTGCTGCTATAGGACTAGACTAGACTGCCAGGGGACTGAGTCTCTCTCTCTCAAATGTACTTTGTGACTTTGGGCTATACAAATAAAATATGATTTGATTTGATTTATTGGAGTGCTGTGCTGAATCATTGTCATTTATCAGAGAAGTGATTGTTCCATTGTCTCAAATATTTGCTCTAAGAAATCATAAATACATTTTCAATTAAATAGACTATACATTTAACTGATAGAAAAAGAGATACTTTTAACTAACTAATTGTTGGTTGCAGTCCTCCTGGATCATTTTATTTTTATTTGGAATTGTACAACTTTATTGACATGAGATGATGGAGCTCACAGCCATCATCTCCATGTTTGATGATGTACAGATAACTTGGAATTATAGCTAGGTTAATGTTAATGTTAACAGACAACCCAGAAAGCTCAATAATTTGAATAAAATGAAAATGTGTTCGTTTAGTTGAATGGTCTACCAATAATTTCTCCAACGTGTTTTTCTTTGTTGGTGCTAAAATGAATGTAGACACTCTAGCTCAAGCTTGTATCTAACATCTTTACCATCTCTAGTGCCGCAGTAGCAGTAGAAGGTGGCAGTGTTTTTTTACTCACCTCTCTCACAGCTCGGTAGGTCACCGCTCCAGGTGAGGTCCCATTGGCACATGAGCAGCTCGGCACCAACCACCTGATAACCTGGGTAACACTGGTAGGTCACTACAGTGCCCTGAACCAGCTCATGGTGAGATGTAGTCTTCCAGCCATTAGAGATCTCTGGAAGCTCAGGGCAGGTGTCATTACGAGCTACTTCTGCAAAAGTGTGTGTTGGGGGAGTGGGGGTTGATCAGAGACAGACAGCAAGATGAGAAATTAGGAAATGAATGTAAGGTTTGAGTCATATGAACTGTTAAAGGTTTTCTCCTTCATGCTTGCCAGGAGAGGGTGTGTATTCAGTCTTTTGCAATCTGCAACCTAAACACTAGGTGCCACTAAATCCTACACACTGGACCTTTAAGTGTCACATCAGCATACAATTTATTTGAGACATTTGTGCTCCAAAGAGAATTAAACCTTTACATTTAAATGCTCTGTGAGCTTTCTTTAGAGCGACGGTCAGATTAGCTGGTCAAACATTAAGGTTTTAACAGCAGACAAATCTCTAACTCAGCTGTCAGAATGACTGTAACAACAACATGTTGTGTGTTCTTTCAATCATTTTGAATTGGATAGAAAGCACAAAAAGAGCCATGAAAATATTTTTTATTAGAGCCTGAAACAATGGATTGCCTTCCTGGAGCATTATTTTTCCAGCAGCTCAAATGAGCTCTCCTGTGGGGTGTAAACTGTAAGCTGCCAGGCCTGTTGGTGTTGGCCCGGCTCATTCCCAAGCACACAGCAGCAGGTTCAGGCCCTCTGCTTACGAGTCTAATTTGGACAAACACACCAAAGTAATTGCACTTGGGCACTGGAAAAGCAACATTCTCTGACAGCTGCCCACCTCGCTGCCTTGTGTTTACATTCCACCAATGAGATTCATGAAGAAAGACCCTAATAAAAGCTCTCCCTCCCTTTATTCCTCTTTGTCGATCATCTGTATTCTGTAGCCTTTCCTTCCCCTCTGAATTCATTAAGTCTTATCAGATCTAACATGCTGGCTATTGGAGTGGTGCTGCACTGATGGAAAGGCCCCGTCAACACCAGGGACAGCTTCTTATTGCTTCCATTTTTAGGTCCCACACCAGCAAAAACTAATTCCCCATTCCTCTCTTTCATTTTGTTGAACTTCTCTTTTACTGTCTTACTCTCCAGTCTGCTGCATCGCTATCTTATTTTTCTATTTTCATCCATCCATCATGCATCCACCTGTACCTGGATACCAATGTAGAATTCACCTTCATATTTGCTACATTTCCATTAGCTTCTTTGGGATGCTGGTACATCACAGCAGTGTCAGACTTTATATTACACATAACAGAATAGTTCAGCATTCTGGGATATACACTAGCAGTGAGTAAGTACAGAGGTGCAGTTAGCTAGCTAAGCTAGGCTCCCCACTAAAGCTCACCAATCTATGTTGTTTCACATCTGTTGAATCTGTACATGTATATAGACCTACAACATTTTAGTTAAAAGAGGGCAGAGAGTTACATGCTGGAACTATTTCAGTCTGAGACGGTGAAACTGCCAGTACTCATTTACCACTATGAATGTCTTCCAGGCGAGACATGCACCATTATCCTCACATTTAAATGACTACATGTTGTACAAACCAGCTCCATTTAAGCATAACCCGAACTTGACTGTTTGCAGCCTGCTGCAATAATACTGTATATGGCCACCAGTGTGATACTTTATTGAGCAATTGACCACACTCTGACTCCAGATCAGTATATTTCCCAAAATCTTTAACTTTAATACAGTAAACACATATCAGCATTTACGGTTCTTTGTCATTATGCTTTGTATGATCTCCATTATCTAATTAAAGGTCTAGTGCGTCAGATTTAGTCAGCTCAATTCACAGAATATGTCTTGTTCCATGGAGTCCACCATGTCACCCGAAACAGACAAACCAAACACTGGCTTTATGACTTTTTTCTTTGTGCATTGTGATGCCACTGTAGTTTCTGTAACAACACCACTAGATGCAACTAAATCCAACACAGTTGTCTTTTAAATGCTGACATTTGTGATGCCTGATATTGTATTGAACTCAACAGGTCAGTTTTCTGTTTAGGACAGTGCTCATAGATCAGATGTATCCATTACTTTTTTCCTTTTACAGTTTTGACTAGACCGACTGGATGGGACATTCAGGTATTCATCATATGTAAAATAGATGAACAGTTCACCTTTGACTTCAAGGTGACTTCATCATATGTAAAATAGATGCACAGTTCACCTTTGACTTCAAGGTGACCCTTAAATGTTCTTTTTTTTTTGCTTGTTTGTTTTTTCAGATGTGTATATGTATATCTGATACATTTACATGTATTATTGCATTGTACATATACATGAATGATTCACTGACAACATGTTCTTTCAATTGTAAAATATTTGCATAATTACAGTATGGTTAGGATCAGAGAAAGACGTAGAACTATGGTTATGATATGACTAAGGGTTATGTAGTTAATGTTAGGGAGAGACTATTGTGGCGACGTGCATTCAGATGAGGCTTAATGGAATAATACTCACTCTCTGACCTGTGGACGCATTTAAATGCTTATGAAAAAAAAATGCTGAATGTGTCTGAAGCAGCAACATCTGTAAATCAGTCTGCATTTATCTCTTAATCGATATAAGTGATTCCTCCGGTATCTGCTATCCACAGCTGTTTCAGGAAAAGTTTCTCCTTCTGTTCGTTAAATTCCTGCAGCCACCTGAAGGCAGCGGGACACATATGTTGAAATATCAGCAGCCTCAGAACAAGTGCCTTGCCAGAGGGTAAGTGCCATCACACTGTTCAGGGTGTTTACCTTCTTTCAATTACATGCAAATGACACTGGGCTGCTACCAACCTTGATATTCACGAGGTGTCAGATAAGCAGGCCTCATTAATCCTCCATGTAATTGTCTCCTTTCCTACTTTCTTTTTAGCAGTAGCAGTGTTTGAATCTTGAAATACATTACTGCAGAAACGCTACCATCACATCAATTACCGAACAATGTGACCATTTAAGACGTGCAGTACAGTAGAATTCTGACTAAATGATGGCACTTTGATGTAATCAGATAAACTGCGTCATCATTTTTAATAAATGACCTCTTCCTATCATCATTGTGATAGCCCTGACTGCAAATATAAGGCGGTCTGTTCACAGTGTGCCATTCAACCATACAACACTACGATTTTTTGTCATGCTGCATTGTCATTAATGGTTCAGCTGTCTCAGCTGTGATAGTTTAAGGGTTGATTTATTAATTTGATCTACTGTATTCCACCTTACACAGCACTTCAGTGCTGCAACCATAATAGCAAGCATGCTTAGAGATACCCTCACAGTTTACACGCTAGACCAGGGCTCATCAACTGCATCTGTCCAAGCGCCAGAATTTTTCTAAGCAGACATTGTATTTATATATCTATATATCAACACACCAAATCTTATGCATCTTAAATGCATAAAATCATCACTATCCTGTTGCATTTAGACCAGCTGGATGATTTATAAGAACAAGGTGAAGTAACAGACATTGGGTACAACAAAGACTTGACCATAGAAGACTGGAGTAAGAACTGAGGCCAATTTTCACCTTTCCCAACACCCGGTCGTCCAATGGTTACATGGACACCAGGAGAGGCCTACAAGCCACGATGTCACGCATTTACTGTTTAACTTGTTTGAAGATTGGTGATGATCTGGGTACTTCCACAAGGTTGGAGCTTGTAGATTTGTCTTTGTGAAGGACACCAATCTCCAACCTAAAAACCTCTGGAATCTCATAAAGAGGAAGATAGATGGACAGAAGGAAGCCATTAAAAAAAGTCAAACTGCTTTAATTTGTGTTTTTTTTTATAAATACTAAAACCAGAGAAACGGATAATTTTAAAGCAGCCTCTTCATTCTCTCTTACAAAAAATATTTTTATTTTTTATCAGAGTAGCTAGAACTCTCAGACCTCTGCCAAGGAGGCAGTAACTGTGAAGTTAATGAAAGTCATTTTCTTTTTCTTCTTTTCACTGATAAATTTTGGTTGTTATCACAAGTCACTGTTTTTCTCCTCATGTTTTCTGAATTCATTAATATTCTGCTGGCTGGACAAAAACCTTTGGCGAATCAGACGTAGCCCATGTGCTGCTAGTTGGTTCAAACTAATCTCATCTCTAATCACTGAATCCATGGCTTACCAAAGAAGTGGACTATGAAGCCGTTGCCATAGCCGTAGATGTTGGTGGAGGGGTCAGACTGGAACTGGATGGTGACGTCTGCAGTAGAGGTGTAGAGTTTAAATCGTTTCTTTGATCCTCCGTACTGACCCAGGACTTTAGCTGTAAGGTCATCTCCATCATAGAAGGTCAGCAGGTCATTCTTCCCGATATTCAACCTGAAACAGGACACACACGCACACACACACAGAATAAAGGCTTTGGCTTCAAGGCTTCTATGCAGACAAACCAGATTCACTTCCCTCCCTGCTCTCACCTCTAAACTGTCTCTTGCAGTGAATGATGGGGTCACAACGTGCAGGTCAAACACCAGCTCTGTACACACACTGCACAAGCATACACAACATTTTTTCTCATGACAAAACATGACTTTAATGGTGCATATCTAAACGCATTTTTTCACAGTAATTGCACAAGGAGGGTCACAATGATAATGTCAAACCAAGGTTACTTATTACTCAGAGACTATTACACCATTCATGAGGGACAGAATTCCTGTTTCCTGCTCTTGAGCAGATCATTGTCAGGATGATAATCTGACTCAAATCATGGTATATTTAAGAAAAATTCATATCCAATTCAAAAGTGTCTCTCTGCTCTGCCACATGGAGAATACATAGCTTTTCTATTTTTTAGGCAGTTCGCACTGGCCCGATGTCAGACACAGAAATTACATGGTTTTTCAAAATAAAACTCCCTGTGCAGACTCCTGATTGTAAAAACAGCCAAAGGGGAAACAATTTAACTACATAGCCTGCTACTCATGGTAGAAGCACATTAACCAAAGAAAAATAACCAAATCTGTCCAAGTTAACAAATCTGGCAGGCAAAATGCCCTAAATGTTACACACTGGACCTTTAACCATCTTATTTCATCCATACCAATGATCCTATAAACCAAATGAAAGCAGAATGCTGCTTACACATGAATGCATCAATACAATATGTCACACCGCGGTGAGGTCAAGCTGGGTTTTTGTTATGTCTTGTCATTTCCTGTTTTATTTTGAAAGATAACTCTCCTCTCGTTTCAGGTCACTTGCCCTTCCTCATGTGTCACCGGTCTGATTGTCTCCCCCGCCCTGATCGTTTCCACCTGTTCCCCATTACCTTGTGTATATATTGTCTGCGTCTCCCTTTGTCCCTTGCCAAAGTGTTTCGTCCTGTTCGTTCGCTGAAGCCCTCCTTGTCACAGTCTGTTTGCCATTAGAAAGAATTTGTTCTGTCACGTAAGTTGTGGTTTTCTTCCTCTGTAAGAGTGATTTTTTTGTTGATTAATCTTTTCTTAGTTTAGTGTTCTCTTTTGTTTTCGGTTGTTTCAGTTTTTGTCCTCCCGCTTGTGGAGTGATTATTAGAGATCTTTAGATATCAGTAGAGCCCCTGTTTAGGTGAGCCTTTTTCTTTGAACCCATTTTTGTTTAGTTTTGGTTTTCCTCCTTCGGGAGCGTTTTGTGTTCTTTACCTAGTGTTTTATTTTCCTCGTGAGATTTTTATTTCTAGAATAGTCTTGTGTTTTCTTTATTTTGTATATAATCTTGTTCCCTCCCCTTTATGTGTTTTCCCTCTTGAGAGGTGTTTTGCCAAAGTCACATTAGCCAGGTCTCTTAAATTTAGACAGAGTTATATAGCCTTTTCTTTTCATCACTCTTCCAAGAAGATACTGACTACAATAAAGTGTGCTTTATCATTATATCCTCTGCATCTGAGTCCTCATTCGCGTCCTGGTCTGACACAATAATCCTATTATAGTTGATATAGCATGCATAACAAACTTTGATACTTGTTCTGACACTACTTCGACCACACGTAGCCTCAGGCCCCAGCTGAGACTGAAGACATCACAAGTTTTTAGCTTTAGTGTTTTCCACTGGAGTAACACTCTCCCTGATGACTGAATTGGTCTTGAAGGGTGATGGTTTTTTTTGTTTTGTGTGTTGCATTTTGCAGTGCTGCCCTGTGCTGTAGAATGATAGCTAAATGAACCTTGAAACCTTGAAATCAGTCCAGGTTCCATTTACAAGGAAATGTGGAAACCCGCTGGAGGCTCATTGTCCTTGCCTCTAATGATACTTGTCTTACCTACAGTCATGTCTGGAGCTTTTAAGTAATGCTATCATTGCCGTTAAAGGACAAAAATATTCTAAATGTTCTAATGTTGATAAGAAACAGAATATTGCTTTAATATTTACAGAATATTCTGAAACATCTGTTTCCTGTCAGATTCACACTTGCAAATAGCAACAGTCATGAGATGAGATGAATGAATCATAACATCATGCTGAGCAACAACACTCATTGTCACAGCTGAACTGTCAAAGGGCTGTGTGTTTGTGCTGTTGTGTCCATAGCCTGTGGAACTGGAACTCTTACAAACCTCTGAGCTGTTCAAAAATGTCACCTGGGGCTGAGCTATGTCTTTGTAGAGAGAAGATTTAGAGCATGGAAGAAATGGCTTAGACAGAATAAAGCAGTGACATGCTCTTTGCTGTTGCTAATTAATCACCAGTGGCTCCTGATAAAACTCATTAGCCAGCCTGAGATTGAGCTATTAATCACTATGGGAATGCTGGAAAATCAAAGGTTCAAGAGGCGTGGATAGAATCGACACATAGCACAGCCTGACAGCACACAAAATGTTTATTTTTTTTTTTTTTTTCATAACTGGAAGAAATAACTGGAATGTGAGTGAGTGTATGAACAGATCTTTCCACAGGCAGAACCATTCATCTTGTGTCAGCTGAAGATACACGATTATCAGCTGACACTTGTCAGGTTTATCCACCGAACACACCCTAACTGTAACCCTCTGACCTGAAAATAACCTGACCCAAATTATTGGTCCGAAATACAGTCTGATACATATTTGCCTCCCGCCTCAGAAGTTAAAGCATTCAATCAGCTTCTTTAAGCTGGATATATCAGTCATGTCCTGCAGGATTTCTGCTGGAGTTGCAGAGCTGTCCTCAGGTGGTACCAGCAGGTGTGAAATGATACATCACACATTCACACACATTCTAATAGGTCAAATATACAAAATGCTAAGTGTAAGCATGCTGTGATTATGTTGTATAGTTAGACTACTCTCTCTCATATTTTCTGATTCCCTCACTGTGTTACAGTGTGCCTCAAATGTTGGTAGGCACTACAGATGTACATTTTAAAAGCTGGTCACAAACATGCATACACATATATTTCAAATATAAGTTCTCATGTTACACACTGAAATGCATTTGTTGGGACTATTTTCAGCAGTGGATTAAAACAAATTTGGTCGCTGAGTGAGCTTTTTCTGGAAGCAGAACAGTGTGTGTGTGGCAATGAGTCAAAATGATCTGCAGTGTGTGTGTTTGTGTTCATGGGGATGAAGGAACAACAGTGTCTCATTGGTGTTTTTAATAGTATTGGACAACAATGGAGCTCTGTCGCACAGAGAAAGACCATATATCAGGCTCACACACATACACACACGCAATACTTGTCAGATGGATATATAACTTTCTTGCAATTGTAAAAACTATCCAAAGTGTTATTTATAACCTGTTCATCTAGCTCGACACATGTCCAGAGTTTTAATCCTTGACTGGTTGATATTATAAAAATATACAGTGCTCAAAGCTGAAAAAGTTTAAATGGTGCGTGGAAAACAACATTTAAATATTATTTGTCTTGTCAGTTGTCAAGTTTGATTAGTCTGGCTCACAGGAAGTGGTCTGTGGGTACAAGCCTGCATTGTCGACTATTTCAGTAGGAATTCACCTCCCCTTCACAGTTTGACTGGCCTGTATATTTATCTAACATTACATGCTTTCCTGTTAAGACAACATGTACACTCTTACTCTGATCATACTAGTCTGCAGCAGCCATGAAGGCTGGCTTAATGCCACTCAAAAAATGACCTGCAGCCACGGTGGCCTTGACGCCCTGCCCGTTCTGCCCCAGCTGATAATGCCATTTCCTCCTCTCGTTCCTGTCAACACAGTGTGTAGACACCAGTGTCTTTTACTGAGAGTCTGAATACTTGCCGGACAACATCAAGAGGATGCTACGTACAGCAGAAGGTTTGATTATGATCCTAGTATGAAGGAAAAACTGTGATGTAGACGATACATGACATCATTATAAGGACTGACCTTCTGTCAGCCTCCCTAACTGGCCTCCACAGTCCCTGCCCAGTAATGTATTAAAGAATGTATTGAAGTTAAACTCATTATTTCCATTGACTTGAAGACTACATCTGGAAAATTTGATAGATTTGTATATTATTTTTGAGTTCCAAATCTGATTTATTCTTGAATTCAGTGTGTTAAAGTCCACATTAATTGTTTTTTTGAGCACTTAATTCCAATTATGTGAAATATATTCTCTGCGCATTTAAATTGCAAGACCGATTTAAATGATTTGGCCTTGCTGTCTAGCATTTAGACTTTGTGTCCTCAATCAACTGACAACACCAAATGACCGAGTGGCCTTGTCCCAAAAAATTTTTAATTCCAGGTCGGTACTCGTCTGTACTTTATGTTGGAGGCTTGTCAAAGGCCTGCAAGTGACAAGACGTCATCATTCAAATTCACCCTCTCAGAGTTGTGTTCATTCTCAAACAACCCTCCCTTCCGTTATAAATAACGCTCATTTCCAGCTCTGACAGAGACTAAAAATATCCCCTCCTTAGAGTTTCAGTGCAGTGTTGACACTTTATGAATATCGTCACATCCCCTGCTCAACTCTAGAAGAAACCTCAGATTGATTTTCACTGAAACAGTTTAATCGTTCTCTTGAAAAGTGGCCTGGCCTTTATAAAGCTTTTGTCTTTCTCAAGGGTCTACAGCTGGTCCTCACAACTGTGCTAAAACAAGCATGCTGTTTTTCAAACTCATGGTGTTTCATGTTTATGTGATTGCTTACGGATGAAGCCTCTCACCTGCTCCCAGTGAGGCAGATTGAGAAATATTGTCAGCTGGCATTGAATTTGTTGTGATTAAGCTAAACAAGGCTCTGCAGTGCATCTGTAGAGAAAAATCAATCCCGGCCTCCATTCCCTGACACTAATTTGATTTAGTTCAATTTGAAAAAAATAGGGCTGAGTTTGGCCTGGCCCCTGGGACCGGCTAGGAACGCTCTTTCCATCTCTCCAAAAGTATGAAATGCAGGAAGAAAATAGTTGGGACTGTTGGGACACACTGGTGAAATCAATTTCACTTTTTCATGAGACATTAGAATGAAACATCTGACACTGTGAAATATAAAATATACAGTATGACTTTAAATCTATTACATGCATCCAAAATGTATAGTGAGTTGTGATGTTGTTGCTGTGAGCTAAATGGTAAATATTATATATATATTATATTATATACCACCTTTCTAGTCTCCCGACCACTCAAAGCACTTTACACTACATATCTCATTCACCCATTCACACACATTCATAGACTGATGGTGCAGCCTTCAGGAGCAATCAGGGGTTGTTTACAACGTTTACCATCTTCACCAGTATAGTTCAGTGTTTCAGCATACAACTGAGACAAATGAAAATGTCAACTTGCACTTTTTCAGTTGGACAATTGATGTTGTTTTTTAGCTGTTTCATGGTACACAGAGAAATGCAGGAGTGAACACAAACCACAGAATCAACAGTGATGGAAGTGGAGAAGGCTGATAGAAATAAATGGCAATTGACAGCGGCCAATGTGAGGCAGGGCAGCGGCTGGCCAATGACTGTCAGTGAAGTTGGCTAAACCACTTTGAACCAGATGGTCGTACAACATCCTCTGCTACTGTTCACTGTGACTGACATGCCTGCTGACAGTGCTGTCCTGGCAGGAGCTCTGAGATTTTAAAACTAAACACAAATGATGATGAAGAGGCGGGTTAAAAGTTATCGTGGAGTCTTATGGGAGAACCATGAGATGTGTGTAGGCTGATGTAGTAGTTAAGGTGGTGGTAACGTGGCGTCTTCGTATTAAACAGCTAAGTCTGATTTGACTGATAAATGCTGAATCAGGTACAGAGGATAATTAGTATTTTAGGCGACTCAGAAGTAGAAATGGCTCACTCCCTCTAGACAACATAATTGGAGGGTTACAGCGCTCCATTGCTTTAGTGTTGCAGTTTTAGAACAGTCAGACAGAGAAACATCAGAGCAACAACATTAAGCCCCCACTGCCAAGGCTATGCTGCCTTCACACACATCCATTTAACATTTTGCACAGAGCAGTGGACAGGAGTGTGTGTTTTGTGAAGAGAGGGTGCTTTCATTTATTTTACTTCCTCACTTTAATCACACCTTTCGCCCCCTCCTCTTTCATATGAAGGCCATCTATAAAAGTCATTTGATACACTTCAGTGATGATGTCCTTGGTGCCGTTACACAGATGGAGCAGGAGATATGCGCACGTGTGCACGGGTGTCTGTGGAATATGATGTACCAATACCCAGGGATCTTGTTAAAGGCCTCATATATCTCTGTACACTGTCTACCCAGAGGGCTCAGGGAGAACAGCTGCTATTGATAAGCTTTATATAAATGCTCAGACACCTGCTAGGCATATGTTCAGACAGTGACGAGGCTTCGTGCTACACTAGAATGCATCTCTCCGTGGAAATCTCTGTTTTGGTATATTCTCATGAGCCTTCTCTGGGAAACTGGACCACGGTGTGCTGACACCTCAAGTTTAGTTTGAGCTGTAGACTTTTCACAGTTTTATCCCTGCAAACACACAAACACACACACGCACACACACACAATACACACAAGGATAAGACTTAAGGTCTAAATCCCCACTAACAAACCTTAAAGGCTGCAATGTTCATATCACTGCAATTCAAAAATGAACACCAGACCAATGATTTGATTTTAGTCAGAGCCGTGCCTCCAGGGTTTCTACTTTATCTGTAGCAATGTCTCCCAGAAAACACTTTGTTACACAGGCGGCTTGGTCTGCAGGCGTATTTTCAGCAGCACAGATACTTCTGAATGATCATTGACGTATAATAATGATGATATTACAACAACACTACATGTAGCAATGTGTTTTCTCACTCTTCTGCAACTACAAGCTGCTACTTGTGACACTATTCTACAGAGTATACATTGTAATGAAGTATAGAACTGAGTATTTATAGTATATAGGTTAGAGAACAAGATGACAGATAGGTGGGATTAAGAGAAAAGGGCACAATTACAAATTCGTCTGTGCCGTCAGCACCATGGATTTATCTGTACACAGCACAGAGAGGCTCCATGGTCGTGGTCTTAGATTTCACCTTACACAAACCTCAGTCAGATAAATGATCAATGAGTCAGGCAGCCAGACTTCCATATTCAATTAAACAACCTCTTTGTCCCTGCACTGCCTCTGCCACTAGGCAAGGAAGGCACCAAAATCGAAGGAAGACCACAAATGCAATCAGATATGAATTATAATATTATATTACACAATAACTGATGTTGCCACAGTTGCAGGTTATCATGTTAACTTTAGGAGGCACGATGCCAAGATGAGAGTAACGATACTGATTCACAGGATTGGCATGCTGCAAATGGAAATGAGCCATTTTCTATTATGGACAATGAATGATCACGCTCACACCTGAAGTATTTGGATTTAGATTGTGAACCTAATGCTGAAGGGAGAGTGGAGTGACCATAAAGGGAACAAAACTCTAAAGTCTGTTAGGTAAGGCCTGGATCCTATTCTTGTTATTAGAAACCAAAGTAGCAGTATATGTATGTGGTGGCCTTGTAGGTGGTATTATATTTTTGCCTGTGTGGTGATGTCTGTGAAGAACAACAGGCTCCATCTTCTGCTCAGCACTGTGAAGACAGTTGGGTAGTCCATAGATTCACTCTGACCGAAAACATGCAGATGGGTATGTAACAGCCAGTCAAATGACTGTGCTTCTGATATTTTTTTTTTCATACTCAAAGATGAGTGTCATTTTAGTAACTGGCATCCTGGTGGCCTTGTGGTATGGAAGCGTATATTATAACAACATTCCAGGTTTACAACCTTCACCGCATGTTGTGTTCCCTCTCATTCCACGTTTTCTGTCTGTGTCTGCACTTCAGTGAATGATTAACTGTTAATAATGAAGCAACTGACAGTAAACCTGAACATAAACACAAAATATTAATATTCTGTTTACTGACAGGGTTGAAGATCATTATAAAGATGTGGAAGGGTTATTTACTTTACACTACTTTGTCATGGCAGCTTCAGAGATGTAAACTCTCCACGTCCGACCTCAGAGAACTGGGTAAACCTTCCTTACTGGTAAGTACTGGTAAAGTACTTTGACATAAGACATAGCAGAGGACCAGGAACTCCTATGTTCTGTGAGTTTTTGTCAATTATGTCTGGTAGCTTTGACGAGAAGTGCTGTCTGACAACAGCTGTGGTAGTTAGGGTTAGGGTTTAATAGTTGTTTTTAATAGTTTAATATTATAAAGAACTATGTGAGTTTGTAATTAAGTCAAACACTTCAGAACTGAGACTGAATTCATAGTTTTTTTTAAAGGTGCTGCACTGAATTTAATGCAGTTATTCAGTTTATATGTTGTTATTTTGCATAAATATTCATTTTTTCTGATTATTTCAGTGCAACTACGCAATGTTTTATACTGATTGTGTTCATGCTCTATAGTGTTGAGGCGCCTTTAAGGTGAAAGGCGAAACATTATTTTCAGAAGTTGCAGGTATCAGGATGACAACACACGTCATCTCCTTTTTGGTTTTCGTTCTATATTTACACAAGGTTTTTGTTGTATTGTCTAAATGTTTTCACAGCGTACCTTCACTTCAACTGAAATCACCTGCTCTGCCACATGAACAGCAGCAATTACTTATGTTGACAGACTGCCTTTCAGAAACCAGAGGAAGCCATTAATCAATGCTTCTTAAAGTACAACAAGAGTGCAGGTGTTATTCAGAGAGAGAGAGACAAAAAACAGACGAAGAAGAAAAAACTGAGCTCAAGATGCATCCTATGCAAATGAGCCCTCCTTAATTTGCTTGCAAATGGCAAATGATTTTCCACGGCTGACTGACTTATCGAGCTAAGACACGGCTGGTGTGTTGTTTTGTGTCTTCACCTCGGCACTGCAATCACAGAAACACACTGTACACTTGCACCTTCTACTCCACACAGCAGCCATTACGGGAGCGGGGGGTTGGGGAGAGAGTGGGGAGGGCCACTGCCAAACAACCCTCCCTGATATAATTAGTTTTCTCCGCTGCACCTAATTAACCTTTGTCTGTGTGGCACTTACGCATCTCATTCACCAAGCCAAGCGCTCTTTCATTAGCAGCACGTTGTGTTTTTAATGTGTTTTACAAGTCATGGTGAGGGAGCGCTTTTGTAATTGAGTGTGCCTGAAAGAGCACACTATATACTATTCACCGCGCTTATTGAGTGTGCCTGAAAGAGCACACTATATACTATTCACCGCGCTTATTGAGTGTGCCTGAAAGAGCACACTATATACTATTCGCCACGCTTATTATTACTGGTGTGGGCGCCCATAGGGCCACACCCATCTTTATTATTATTATTTTTCTTTCATACGTTTTTTGCCGGCTAACTGTTCCAAAATTATGTCCTACAAAAATAAAACCCATAACACACACAAACTTCAAATCTACAAAACCTTCTACAAACCTTCTACATTTTGAACAACTTCTACTACTACTACAGACTTCATTCAAATTTTTACCGACTTTTACCATTTTTAAACTATCAAGGCTCAAAGTTGAGAAGGTTTTTACTCAAATTCTGCGTTTTTAATGAGTGTGTATGTGGTCTGCTAGAGTGAGTGATGTCATTGCTAGAGTGAGGACCAGAGAAAAAAATCAGTGAAAAAATAAAAGGCTTTCGACTACTGTGGCCTTAAATGTCATGTCTACAGACATGATTACCTCAAAAGTAGGAAAATTCGAGGAGCTTGCAGTGATGACACTGCTGTAGCTGTCAGCTTTATAGTTTTGGGGTCAGACACAAAGATACGATTTTCTGCACATTTGTTCTGCAATTGTATTTTTCAGCTTACTGTTTTGTGAGCATATTTTAGTTCACTCCAATGTAAATATATCTGCCGTGCATACGTTGAACTGGTGAAAAATAAATAAAATAAATATTTCAATAGCACGTGTGTGTATCTGCAAATATTTCTGTGCATGTGAACAATCTGAAGAATTCTCTACAGTTTGAACTATGTTAGTATTATGGCAAAGCATGCTAAAGATGAGAGACCTTTTCATTATGCCCAACAGTGTGTAGTTGGTTAGACAAAAATGTACGAATACGAATGAAGTGTGTGCCATCTGGTGCAAAAGTTTGATTTTGGTTACAGTGCTTCATTTTGTGTGATAAATTAGGTGTTTTGCAGTTTAGGTGTGTGGTTTGGTGAATTGTGTTAGTGTTTTGATAAAACCAGCCTAGTTTGCAAAAATGTGTTTAAGCAATTGGAAAAAACTGTGACAGATACAAGACCACATAAGCATGCCAGACAAAAGTCTTTCAAAATAAGAGTCCCTTCAAAATAAGAGGCCATTAAAAAGGCAATGATGACACAGCTTGTTGTATTAATATTGATTTGGCTGAGCAGTGTCAATAATAATGTATGGGGGCGAGGAGGCCAGAGTTTCTTTAGAAATGTTTCTAGTCTTCAAACTGCTTTTATGGCTTTGTTTGAAGCTGGGGGTTTGTGCACCTATGAGCACACAAGATGGAGTTTGTTTCGTGATGATTAGATTTAAAGGATTTGGGGTAATATGGGTTTGTCAGTGTATAAGGGAAATGGACATGGATCAAACTGTACATGTAGAAGGTGGATACATACACTTGAATATCCAGCATGATCCTCTTGTCCTCCTCGACGTGGATCCCCCAGATGCAGTCCTGACCTTTATCGTAGGCTTCAGGCCAGTTAGGAGACAGCACCACTCCAGCAGAATCTGTGATCTCACCACTACACACAGCTGGAACAAACACATAAAAAACTATGAGGCTCAAGGGTTGGTCTTTATGTTCTTCTATGTTTTTTGGGGAAATTATGACACCATCACCTCAACCTGTGCCCAGTGTTGCTTTGTGTAATTTAATGTAATTAAACTGTATTCATATAGCACCAAATCATAACAAAAGTTATCTCATGACACTTCTCATACAGAGCAGGTCTAGACTGTACTCTTTATAATATTATCTACAGAGGCCAACAGTTCCACCATGACCAAGCACTTGGCCATAGTGGCAAAGACTTGAAAACTTGTTTGAGACTTTAAAATCATTGTTCTGCGTTCTTGTGTGTACAGAAGTAGTTTATTTGTAAAACAAATGGGCGGGAAAACAGCACTCATAGAGCAATGGAGCTTGTTGACACAATTGGTCCAATTCCTTTTCAGTTCCAACACCTACAACGATGCATTTTTCATTGTTCAATACGTCACTCTGCTAAATATAGACATGTTTTCTCCTTCAAAATGTTCTTCTTTCTTTCTTTCTTTCTTTCTTTCTTTCTTTCTTTCTTTCTTTCTTTCTTTCTTTCTTTCTTTCTTTCTTTCTTTCTTTCTTTCTTTCTTTCTTTCTTTCTTTCTTTCTTTCTTTATACAGTCTAAAACTGGTAAAATTTAGATTTAAATTAGGAACTGTGTGATCAAAGATTTTTAAAAAAAGAGCAGGCATTCAATGCCTCAAAGGTACAAGGCTTAGAGCCTGCTCTGCATGGCAGCAGGATGGATTGGGGGGTTGATTGACGGGTTTTTCTTAAAGTGGTTTTAATGGGTTTAAAGCGGTATACACTAAAGCATGATCAGCAGTCTGAACTCACTTTCACCTCAATACAATTCGATCTGAAGAAAAGTGAAGTGAAGAAAACACATTTACTTTTTAATTTGACTGCATACAGTGTGTATGTATAAATAATATATATACTGTATATCCAGGCTTCTTGGTCAGGTGTAATCTGATTGGATGTACTTTGACATGTCAACAGTAAACAGGCCATGAATCCTGCTGGAATGTCCCTGAGACACTGACCCACTGTGTGCTCATTTTAAGTGGATCGTGTTAACTAAACACTGGACAAAGAGTAATTTAAAACAGGATGTAATGTAAAAGTAAGGTCACTTCATTTCAGCAACACACAGACATACAGACCTCTGCAGGCGGGCTCGGTCTCATTCCACTGGGGATTGTTTGGTCCCATGCATTCAATGGTGACAGATCCCTGTTCCAGAGTATACCCGGAGTCACAGGCGAACTCCACTACAGCTCCTACTGCCCAAGTATTGTCACTACTGGTCAGGTTACCATACTTTACGAAGGGTTCATAGCAGTGGCCTGCTGCAAATGCTGTGGTAGAAAGACATTTTCAGTGATGGAAGGGAGTCAATTAGACACAATCTTTCTTCTTGAAATCATTGGAAGATTACAGTTCTTTTCAGTTTCAGTTCCATAGTTAAAGTGTACTCTATCCAAAACTGCCTTACATTTGGAACTGATGATGTAGAATCTTCTATTAGGATGACGATGGATCATAAATGTTTGTAATCTGTGTGGAGTCATTCAGTTATGGCTGTCTAAATGCCAATGTAACCATTTTTCCAAGAAATATCTTGTAAACTTTGTATGGATTGCTGTAATATTTGGTACAGATGTTAAAAATATTGAGAGAGAGGATCTACAACATGGATTGACACAAAATTTAGTGAACCAGTAGAGGATGAACCGCTGGTGCCCCAGCTTGACATTGTATTTAGTACTAATGAGCAAACGTTAATGTGCGAACACACCAAACTAAAGCATGTCAAATAGCATGGAAACATTGTCAGTGTGAGAATCTTACCATGTTAGCATTTATCTCTTCTTTACACTGCATTAACACCAAAGCAGGGAAGACTCCTGTTCCCTCTGCTTCTAGAATTGTAATCCTTCTATAGCCAGAATCAGATCATATTCTGCTCTGCTACTTTTTAGAACTTATAGAGAATCCACTGAGATTAATTTAACATTGAAGAAGAAATTATGAATTAAAATTATTCTTCATGGACACACTTTTGAAGACAGAGTGACACTTAGAAAAGAGTGAATGAATGCTGACAGATGAGGTAAACAATGATTGAATGATGTTCACTGGAGTGGGAATGGTTTTGTCAGGATAAAGCAGTGACCATCAAATCTGGCTGAGACAAGCTGAACAGCATTATGTCCTGTTAATAGCCACAATGAGGTCTTTTGCTCCCTTTGGACTTAATCCCATTTGTGACAGTGGAGCGGAGGCCTAAAGAGATTACAGTGATTGCATTTCCAAGAGGTCCTCAAGGACCAGAGACGAGCCACCTATTTGATGGTGAGTGCTGAGACAAATGTGAGGACCAAAGATAAGAGAAGCTAAGTGATTTCTCACTTTAGTCATTAGATGAACCCCTGTGCTTTGAAAGAGTGTTGTTTGAAACATACTGTAAAATACTTCCCATGGATTCTCACGCATTTGGTTATGATAGGAGAAACTAATATTTTGTACGTGAAAGATTCTCTTTGATTCTTTTATTTCAAAGCACCAGAGAGGCCAACTGGGAAAGAGAGCTACCTTCCACACATTTATGGGCACATTTAAAAGCATTTAATGTGTCTACTGCAAAAATAAGGCAGTAATGAAAGTGATTTCTTTGGATTATCTAGAGAGTATTTTAGGAATACTTTTATTCTGACAAAAATGTGTTTCTTCTTCTCCTGTGCCTATTAAATTCCATAGAGGAGATATTAAGTTTTAAAGAGAGCTCCTTCATGGCATCACTTTCAGTCTATCACACTAGTGGATACTTTTTTCCCCCTTGATTCAGCCAGGTTTCCTCCCGTTGGACCAAATTAGGACATTTAGCCATGCCAGTGGCATGGCTCCAGGAATGTCTGACTGGAATATCTCAGAAACTCTTGTATGATATAGATTACCATGAACATTTCCTGCAGGCATCCATAGTTCTCAGACAATGTATGCTAATGACTTTAGTAATCCTCCGACTTTTCCTCTAAAACCACTGTGAGGCTGATGTTTTCATTTTTATTGAAAAATTTACTATTTTATGTATTGTTGTGCATTGTAGTACACACATTCATGTTCCTGTCAGCCTCTCCGAGAGTTGGCAGAAAACTTTAGAGATTTGGTTTAGAGAAAATTAGCATATGTTTACTTCCATCCATCCATCCATCCATCCATCCATCCATCCATCCATCCATCCATCCATCCATCCATCCATCCATCCATCCATTTTCTGCTGTGAGGTTGGGTCGTGATGGCAGCAGGTTTAGCAGGGCGTCTCCTCCCAGTTGGACATGCCCGGAACACCTCTAAAGGGGGCACTAGGTTTCAGCTGGCACCTTTCAAACCTTTCAAAGGAGCAGCAGCTCCACTCTAAACTTCCCCCGGAGGTCTGAGCTCCCTAACCTATCTCTAAGGCTGAGCCCAGCCACCGACAGAGGACACTCATTTCAGCTGCTTATATGCACGATCTTGTTCAACCCAAAGCTGACCATAAGTGAGGGTTGGGACATAGATAGACGGGGAAATCGAGAGCTATGCCTTTCTGCTCAGCACCCTCTTCCCCACGATCGCAACGGTCCAGTACTTTGTCCACAGTACTGCAGATGCCATACCAAACCACCAGTCCATCTCACGCTCCATTTTCCCATCACTTTGTGATGATTAAAGAATAAAGAATTTTCACTTGAGAAAAGAATTTCTCGCGCCCAACCCTGAGGGAACATTCCACAGCTTTTCGACAAGAAATATGGCCTCAGACTTTGAGGTGCTGACCCTCATCCTGGCCACTTCAGACTGCGAGTGAGTGAGTGCTGAAGGTCATGGTCTGATGAAGCCAACAGAACCACATCATCTGCAAACAGCAAAGATGCAATCCTGAGATTCCAAACCAGATACTTAGTATCCCCCACAGGAGCACCCAGGGGACACAGTTGTAAGCCTTTTCCAAATTGTCAAAGCACATGACTGGATGGTCAAACTCCCATGACCCCCTCAGCACCCCTACAAGGGCAAAGAGCTAGTACACTGTTCCACAGCTAGGACGGCATCCACATTGCATCCCCTGAATCTGGGGTTCGACAATCGGTCGATCAATGTTGCTTGCTAACACGCTAAACTAAGATGTTAGGCAAAGCTAGCATAGCTGCAGACTTCAGTAGTGGTGAACAGGGTTAGGTTTAGTTAGGGTTTGTCCACAGTCTCCATCAATGCTTCAGCAGTTCCACCTCTCAGAAACTTCTAAAACTTTTGTACCAGTCTTCAGATCTCTACCACCAAAATCTGTTTGCTGCTTTCACACTCCATGACACACTTCTTTTGGTGTTTTTTGTTGCCCTTGATTACTTTTTACTTCCTTTTACGAGTCAGCATCCTCATCCATTCACTGCACACTAAGCTTTCACACTATATTCTGTAGACGTTTTTGTTCATTATGTTTTTTTTATAATTCATCTGACAATCCATGACAGGCCAAGATTTCTGACTGATGCTAGTGCTCCTTGCCTTGAGCAATTAGTGAGCTTACATCATTGTATATCGTGTGTTCTTATAATAAATGCTTTCCGATGGGTTTTCACAAATTGGGAGACAGAGCATCAAGACAAAGAGTACACAAACTGAGCATGACAAACACCCTGTCATCATGTGCTACAGGTGCTTACCTTGGTACCTGATGGCAATGCCAGTGGATGTGCCTGTAGCATCTGTAGTCAGCTCAATGAAGAGATGCCTGGACTTGCTGAGCAGACCTTCATTGGGTAGATACTCCACCTCATATGAGTCATACAGGGAAGCGCCATCTATGCTGTTACCATTCTTGATCAGCAGCCTAAAGCAAGAGAACAAAGGACCATTTAGCAGGCTTCATCATATCCTGGGCTCCTCTGGAACCATACCTGACATTTATTGTTTAATTTATTTATAGAGAACAGTATAATTTATATTAAAGCTGTACTAATAAATGTTTTTTAATTAGTAATTGATCAAACTACTATGTGTGATATGAAAGGACAGCTGCCCCATGTCTTATTATAAGTGCCTAGTCTCAGAAGTTATAAAAACAACAACAACAACAACAATAATAATAATAATAATAATAATAATAATAATAATAATAATAACAACAATAATAAGAATAACAATAATAACAACAATAACAACAATAATAATAATACAATCTATCAAATCTAAAATCTATTCTTCTGTCATTGCATCAAAAATATCACTGAACAAAAACACAAATACATTGACTGGTCTGTGCTCTGCTTCACACAGTGACAGTGTATTTTGTATAAGCGCACCAGGTACAACACTTGTAATTATTGTCATATGGTGGCAGCTAAATGTGGATGTAAGAAGCTTTTTCAAGACAAAAAAAGATAAAGCAGGCCACGCTGGTGAGGTGGGGTCATACGAGGTGGAGGCAGAATTATCTCAGCAGCTGTCTCATATGTGAGGCTGTGAAAGTGCCCCAGTGTCATCTACAAGCTGAAGAAGAGGGTTCTTTAATCTAAGACATTTCTTTAGTTATGGTTCTCAAATGTTCTTGTTACAAGGCAGACTGTTTATAAAAACCAAAGCACACCTTAATGTATATCTATAGCTGTGTCATCATTATAAATATGATTAATTCCAAGGCATACCTAAGACACTGTGAAGCATCTGTACAACTGATTGAAACATGTATTCCTGTCACATCTATCTATCTATAGGCACCAGGCTCATGTTCAATAACAAGCAGAAATGTCAACAAGCAACAGGTCATTACTTGCTTCCACCGCCAGCAGCAGGCAGGCTGCTTACAATCACTTATTCTGAATATTATGATTACTGTTACTGTGATGGATGGATGATGTTTTACAACACCTTTGTTTTCTCTTGTTGGTGACTAAAATATTATTATTGCAGCTAGGAAGGATGACAATAAAAATAAGACATATTCCCTGGCAGAGGACTGTGAGCGGCTGAAGCTGTATGCATGTTGAATTGTCATCTGCAGTTGGGAGGTCTTTTTAAGCAGTCAGACTCGTGTTCATCCTCTGCATGTCACAGCTAACAACAACAGCAGCCTCCACCTGTGGCTCTGTTCCTTCATGGTTCCCTGTGGAGGACTGCATTGATCTCCACAAACTCTGCCTTTGATCCCTTAAATTATGCTTCTCAGGTAGCAAGAACAGAATGCAACAGAGCTCGACTGAGCCTTCATGTCAAAATAAAATCTATATTTACATTTATTCTTCATGTTTCTATTCACATTGGCTGAACCTAGCCAAATGTAAATATTTACTTTCCTTTGATTTCTCTAGTCTAGTGAACAGTATTATTTCCTCCCAGTTTAGTTTAAAAACAATCTGTAATGAATGCAAAGAATGTGAAATTACATTCCACTACTTACATTTCTGTTAAATAATGTGTCAATGCTAATGTTAGGTGAGAATACTCAACCATTTCCTTACAAAGACCCAGAGATTTGATGAATCTGGTAAAGGACTGTTTTATCGTGACTAAATCACACCTTACATGCAAATTTTCAGTTTTAGGGGGCTCTATTTACAGAACATGGGAGAAATTAAATATATAATATTCATATTTATGTTTTAATTTCATACACAACAACAACAACAACAACAATAATAATAATAATAATAATAATAATAATAATAATAATAATAATAATAATAATAATAATAATAATAATAATAATAATAATAATAATACATTTGTCTTTATTACTTTAGAATGAACCTTTTATATCTACAGACACAGGTCCTCTGCCACAGAGTCCACCTTGTTGAAGTGACATGCTTCTATAGATAAACTAACCACTAGACATGGCCTCGTGTTTTTCATGGGTTTTTTGGCCACCATTAGTTTCTCCCTCACTAAAAGAAGCTGCAATCTGCAACTACACCACTAGATGGCACTGAATCCTACATACTACATGCTTCATGCTGGTCCTTTAAAGAATCTCAAACATGCCAGCACAATGATTGTATCTTCCACATGTTTTTATATCTAACACTGTGGTGTGCCTCAGTCAAACTCTCGGAGCAAGACTACCTGAAACAATGGCTCTTGTAAAAAAGTAAAATCTGTCATGGTGTGAATGACATTCGTGTGCAACAGAGCTCAATTCAGTGTGCAATATCACAATTGTACATATGGGCAGTTGTTTATGTGCATTTGTACGTTCATTTGTAATTATTAAAGCATGCCATTATTCTTGTGGAAGATCGGATCTGAAGAATAACGTTCTATACTGCAAGAATAGGGAAACAGGGAGCAAAGCGGGAATGACAGGCTACAAGATGTCTTCAAGAAACTAAGCAAGTTCAGTTGCCTGTGATGAACTTCAAATGGACACTATGAGCTGGATGACTGAGGATCTTTACACTTAACCATAGTAACATATATGAGTGCAGGGGTTTCCTCGAATTCACCAGGAAATGAAAATGAATTCAAACAGTTGCTATTATAAGAAAAAGTGGACCTTAGATTATTGTGTTACATATACACCAGTGTTGTCATCTGTGTCAGCTTTATAATCTTGTTCTTGCACTGTGTTCCTAAATTGCACCAGCATGTCCACATCTCCACCAAGGAAAACAATAAGCTGGACCTGACAGCTACAAAGCCCTCCCCTGCCCTTATTTTGGTCCATCAAACAGCATCTCCCTGCTTCTCCTGCCTAATTACTGCCGGCTGATTAAAAGGGTCAAACCACCAGAAACAAAGTGAGGCCAGCTCCTTTTTTTTGCGGGGCAGCTGTGGTTCAGATGGTAGAGCAGGTTGAGTAATATTCTGAGCTTTTTTCTTAGAATTCTGGCTCCTTGTCTTTGGACAAGATACTGAATCCCATATGGCTCCAGATGGCTGTGTCGTCAGTGTGTTAGTGTGTGTGGATGGGTAGGATATAGTATTATAGTATATTATAGGAAGCACTGTGTCGCTCCTCAGGAGTAGTTGGCAGCCTCTGCCACCAGTGTATGAATGTGTGTGTAAATAGGTGAATTTAACATTGTTGAGTGTTCAGTAGGCTATGTATGAAAATACAATTTACCATTTAACAGTCCCAACCAGGTAGTTATTTGCAAAAGTGATGGAGAAAAGCACCCAAACCAGCTCCTTAGATTGGATAAAAGGGTTCTCCACTCTCTGAGTAGTGCCTGGCCCTTTGTTGCTCCATATTTCATTGAAATGTGCAAATATGTTAATTTTATCATGGGTGAGCAAAAACAAACAGGATTTAAGATTAATAGTGGCAAATTCAATAATAATAATTCACTTTTCTTTGTGTAATTATTTGTGAGAAAATAATTTACAGGTGAGCAACTTTCATGGCATAATTTTACATACTGATTTGCAGATGCATGTGTGTGTGTGTGTGTGTGTGTGTGTGTTTTTACAAATGTGAGTGTATAAGTTTGAGTTTTTTCTCTGTGACTTCAGGTTTACTCATACACATGTAAATATTTAACTACAAATAACTATAAATTCCATTGTTACAAGTCTTCAATTGTTTTTCATAGATACCCACCCAACCACAGCCTGTTGTTGCAGTCTGATGAGCAATACAGAAGTATCCACAGCTGTACCACCAGAGTCCTTCTAGCAACCAATAATGTAATACCTGCCGATAACGTAATCATTTTGGCCATTCTGAAAGTAAAAAAGCCAATAATGTCATAACTTACACTTCATAGTACACTACACTTCATAGTAATGAAGCAAATAATAATCCTCCATACATGAAATTATGAATGTACATATCTAAGCAAATAAACAATATTCTAAATAAATAATCTGTACAACAAATAATTCTCAAATTGGCTCTTAATTAATAAGAGTGCTGCATAGTATGTCCTCTTGATGAATGAATGTGACGGCATCCACTATATCTATTTTTGTTGAACAAACTGCACAAAAACTGCAAAATAATCTTTTGTTTCTAAGAAATGCAAGTCCTATTTATGTATTTTTACATTATCGAATAATAATTTCTTTATTGCTATGCCAATAACATAATAACTTCTTACATTGTTGGCAAAATGTTATTATGTTATTGGCTCAAAAACGTTCTTACATTATTGGCTTCATTACATTTAAAATGGCCCAAATTATTACGCTATTGGCAGGTATTACAATATTGGACTTTATTACATCATCGGTTGCTACAGTCCTCAACTCATCCAACATAGCATAAAGGGACTACAACACACATCTTGTTGTGTAAGGCTGTATACAGCATATAGAATGACAAATACATTTTCAATATGCTGTAGTTTGAAAAAAAAAAGCCTCATGAAGGGTAATCTTGTGCGTCTTCTGTAACCCATCAAAGACATGGAGTGGAGTTTGGTGTTTTTGGTGATGTTCATTTGATCAAGCTTGGAAAACTTCACTAAAGTGGTAAATGATACTGTAGAATGACAGACAAGCAGGTGGCTTTTCTTTGAAAAGATCTCAGCTCATGACACAACAACCTTTTACTCTTGTGCCAATTCTCTGTCTTCCCCACGTCATCACTTCTTTTTGAACTGTCCAGATGTCTGTTCAAATGTGTAAGGTCTATATTTGTAGCACGACTGTAAGAGCAGCCCAGAGCAGCTATTGGCTGGTAGACAAAATTGATTATTCAGCTTATTTCCCCCCTGTGGCTCTTCCTTTCCGTCCTCTGTAATGAGAGCCCCATGCTGCTAAAATGGCACTCTACTGTCACTGCTATGAGCTGCACTGACAGCCAGTTGTTAGCCTGCGGAGTCCTCAGAAATAATGCTCTTACAAAGCAGAAGATACAAAGCACGAGAGGCTCAATGACTGAACATAACTGCAGGACTGTACAGGAGTAAAGAGGAAGGTAATGCATGACAGTTAACAGAGCATGAACCATGAGACAGAAGATACACTGACCTGTAGCTCATCAGTGATGACATAATTAGATTCAAGCCTCAAAGGAAGACACAGATTCTTCTCAGGATGCCACATTTTGACCATCATCTAACAAAACCTCTCCACTTAAACCATTCACTGCAGGTCATTTTACAGAGTTCTCATCTTTTTCATGCTTGTTGTAACAAATACACCTGTATTAGGTTATTTTTGGCAGCGGCGTGGCTGTGAAGTCAGGGTCGGAAAGGTGAAGCACCAGCACTAGTCTGTCCCTCATTGCTGACGTGTGCCCCTTGGATACATGTAACTGCCCCAATGGAGCCAACAGGGCAACTAAATTACTGTGTGGGTGTGAATCCTGAAGCCAAGACTGCCAGTAAAGAAAGTTTAAAAGATTTTCTGTATATATTTAATTTGAATAATTCTCACACTGTGCCATTATTTTCTTCCTACATTGCTACATTCTTCCTGTGCGAATACCTCCTGCTGTAATCTTTGTGTTTAATTTATTTATCTGTGCAAGTATAGTGTATATAACTCATGTTCTACTTGTATTATTTGTTTTCATTTTTTTCTTTGTGTATTTCTTATTTATTTATATTATATTTTAATTAAATTGTAAAGCCCTGTGACTTTAAATGAGGATTTATATTTCAGAAACACTGCTACTAGTGTAGTGTAATGCATTACTTTTATGTTTAGGATGTCCAACCATCCTCCTCCTCATACCTAACCAGACTACCATCTGCTTACCGATCATCATCTTCAGCCAGTGCCACCTTCTCAAAGTGGATGTGCAGTCTCTGGCCCTCAGGGGCCTCGAGCAGCCATTGGCAGGTCAGGTTGTTGCTGTAGTTGCTGGGAAATCCAGGAGAGACAATCCGGCCGACTGTCACATTACTAATCAAACCGCCACAGGCAGCTGAGAGAGAGAGAAGACCAAATGAAATTCTGCACTTGATTTTTCACGTTCACATGCAATGCACTGAAAGTCAACAAAATTCACAAACATCCCCTTAATGTACTAACCAAAGATTAACTTTATGTCTTCACATTTGACTGCAGGTCAGAAAGCCTGCCTCTAAAACATAATTAAATATGGAACACAGTTAGAAATAAAGGTGTTCCTCAAATAGAGGCACTGTTCTCTCTGCAGCTGAGGCATTTAAGGCCTTTAAGGCAGAATTGATCTTTAAAAATCCTACATGTGTGTGGTCATACAAAGTGAAACTTCTTTTGATTTCATAATTTTTCATCTCCCCAAGTTCCCAGTAAACTGACCAAGGACGTGACCTCTGTGTCCCCAGTGGCACGGTGTCTGAGATTATTGCCTCCAGCCAAATACAGTGGCAGTGAATAGAGTTTAATTTGTAGTAACTAAAGTGATGATAAATGATGTTGAATGCATGCGGAAAATAATGTTCCTGTTCCTCAGAATAACACACAGAGCTCAGTGTACACAGCTTTTATTTGAACTGCTTTCTAGTAAATAAATAGTCTTTCTGAAAGCTGTTGACAGCGTATGCATGGCTCAATGCTGTAAGAGGTAGGTGGGAAAATACTGCATGTTTTTGTAATTTGGGTGAATCGAACCTTTAAATTGAACAAATAATCACTGTATACTGTAATTTGTAAGAAGTGGATCTTGAAGTTCAGTCATGCATCACCTTTGATTTCTAAATTCAAGAGCATGGAGGGAACCAAGAAATTAGGCGAGAACACAGGAGATACAATCAGATTTATCAACACGTACAGAAAATCCATCTACGCTATAGGGAGGTGTCTGTGTGTGTCTCTCTGTGTGTGTTGTTTCCAAGTGATCAGGTCAAGGTTATCCATGCAGACAAAGCTTAATTAAAGTAGAGCAGGAAGAGTAAACCCAGCGGCATCATGCCCAGCCTTCAGTATCACACCTCGATACACCTGCTTTATGCTCTGACACATGAGCGTGCCCTTACACATGCATGCATGTGCGTGCGTGTGCACACACACACACACACAGAATAAAGATGGCACAGATACAGATGCAGAGCCACACAAACTCTTGGTTGGAAATTGCTTTCAGCAGCTGTGAATCAGAGTGGTCAGGAGTAAAATGGTTACTTATTATTCATCAGCCAGCCTCATCGGAGCAAAGAAAGAAAGAAAGAAAACATTCATCATCGTCACACTCCTGTGGGAGTCCAGCTCTGTCTGTCATTGTTGATAGGAATTGTGGGTAAAGCTGGCAGAGAATGATGAAGCAGGGTAAACACTCATATTCATAAAAAAGAACTGTTTAATGAAACAAGAGCAGAGCTCAAGAACCACTGACAGGAAGTGAAGAATACTAATGTTTGTGTTGAATCTTTTTATCAATACATTTCTGTTTATAAGTAATAACTGTATAATCTCCATCATTATTTTAGGTGCAATCCAGTGTTAAAATAGTTCATAATAATAATGTTAATATTGTAAAGAATGGTTTATCATTACTGTTATTGTATTCTATAATTATATATACAGTATAATATATCGATTTACCACACAGTTTAAGTAATGAGAAGTAAGATAACAGATATAACAATAACAACAACAACAACAATAATAATGATGATGATGATGATGATAACAACAACAACAACAACAACAATAATAATAATAATAATAATAATAATAATAATAATAATAATTAGCTGACACTGTAAAAGAAATATTGTTTTTATAAAGACATCTCTGTTTCTAAAGTAAGTCATTTGAATTCATTACATGCCTAAATAATATACTGTATTATGTACTGCAAGGCAAAACTAAAGTAAACAAATCATTTAGGTAAATATTTCATAATTCACTCCATATTTATTCATCAGATTCGAATGATCTTTGATTGTGTTTTCTCTCCACTTTTGGCGACCTTACCTAGGCAGTATGGTTCCTTGCCACTCCAGTAGGGGGTGCTAGCATTGCGGCAGGTCAGCACACTGGGGCCTTCCAGCTGGTAGCCAGTCAGACAGTAGAAGAAAGCCTCCCCCCCGGAATGGAGACTGCTCACCGATACATCACCATAGAGAGGCCGCTTGGGGAAGACACAGCTCAATACGAAAGCTGCAGAGACACAGAAATGAAAAAGAGAATGAAAGAAAAGGACTCAATAATGTGTCATGTGTCACACAAAAAAAGAGTTTCCTGCTAACAGCCACATATATCACCAAAAAGCTCCAAAAACAATCTTGTTTGCTCTGAATGGCCTTGGTCTTTGGATTTATTTGTAGTACAAGTAATTCCACAAAACACAGCTCTCCAAAAGGGCAAAAGGGGCTCTCCACAGTGGATGCTATGCCTCTGAAATTCAGACATTGAAAATCCGAACCAAGAAATGAGATAACAATGGACTAATCTCAAATGAAAGCCAAAGAAATGGACTTTAGATTCCTCACTTCCTGTTTCAAAATTTGAGAAACCTGATTATAGTAAAACTATAAAGAAACAATTAAATTCTCTTAATATGAACCAACTAAAATGGTTAACTAGGCAGAAAATGATGTACTCGTGTCAAAGGTCCTTTGACTCATATATTGAAGCTGACTGAGAAAACAGAGCGTTGTGTGCCAGACTGTGGAAACGTACGTGACATTCAATTTAAGAGTGAGTTTGCATCAACAGAAAATTGAGATTGATGCAGGAGACGGACATGTGATGTCATATCCTTATAAAACTGTAAAATGAGAAATACAGTCATGTCTCCAATAAACTGCAGTGCACAGATAGTCACTGAATACAAATCAAGTTTTTGGCAGCCACATTCACTCATTCAGCATACATAGCAGGTGTTTAGAGTTAGCTCACTAGATAAGAACTGTTGCCAAAGAATTGCCACAAGATACTCCATTTTATCATAGTGTATTCTTAATTTGAGGCTGTCCAGTGAATGTTTAATGTGGCTGTCTGCATTAAACAGACATAAATAAAAACAACAAATGTTGGGTGGGAAAAACACAGCAACGCTACAGTGACATTTAGCTGTTGGATCAGTGAGGCAGCGTTTTCTCCCACACACACACCTGTACAAAGACTTGTCACATCAATGCCAATATGTGGGGAACAGGTCCAGGCCGGCTCTCAGGTGACCAGTTAACTAACTGGCTTTTTTTCATTGCCACTGATTTCTCTTCCTTCAGCCTCCTGGCATTCGTCCAAACATATTAATAATATATTTCTGCTAAAGACACTAATCTATCTCACTGTAATTGTCCTAGTTTTATTGTTAGCCCTCGGATGGCTTGGCAGTAGCACTGCTATTGATTCTGTCTGTTGGGGACAGCGCTGTGCCTCAGGCGAGGAAATATGTAGGGAGATTAAATAGGCCAATAAATGACAACCTACAACCTCGACCATTTCCAACACTCTGTTAGCGCTGAGGGATGTTTGCCAGCTCTATAGTGCCTCACAGAAATAGAGATAAGACGAGCAGTGTTGGTCTTTATAGTATTTCTCATTAGAGCAACATCCCAGACTAGCGCTGCCATAGCAGCAGCTGCTGGAGCTGTGTCCTATCACTCCCTGAGCTAGTTATTACCATGGTCAGCTGTAGCTATTAATATCCAGGCCAACCAAAAAACTATGAAACTCACAGGCTCACTGGAGACTAGAAAGAGATAAAAGAGGCATCATGGTAGCATTCTGGCAACCTAAGACTGGTGCTAACAGGGAGCTTTACAGAGACAAATTGCCATGGAGCGGTAAAATGGCTGCTGCATCACTTTGTCGTGTCTTCTTAGGCCAGATGGCCATTTATCATGTTTTGGTTTTAATGAAAGGTTATTGATAAGCACTGTTTTTATTGAATTTCTCTGTCATAAGAAAGGGTACAAGCTGACCTGCAGCGTAGTGTCCAGCTTAAGACCGCTGGATCATATGGGCTCTTGGCATCCCACAGTTTATGTTTCCTCACACAGATTCACAATAAAAAAACAAAACAATAAATGAGATCAGATATTGTGGACTGTGTGAGGTCAGGTCTGCTGGAGTATACAGGCTTCATTAAATAACGTGCAGAGAAATAATTTTACTTTACGGCCAAAAGAAGTGCCCCCCCCCCCCCAGTTCATTTTTCTAACACTTTTCAACAAATCCTAATGTAATTTAAAATGATTAACAGGTTGTGAAATGTTAAAATGGACAGTTAAGACAATAAAAAATAGATAATACATAGATAAGGTGAATGGACCTAGATAATACCTTTAAGATAATAAAAGATAATCATTTTAAGATAATAAAAAGGCAAATGATTACAATAAAAATGTGGAATAAAACTGATAGTAAAAATTATGATAATGAATAAAATATAAATATTAAAATGATAGCACAGTGCATAAAGGGTGAATGAGTAGGTGGGTTTTTCATTTACAAATATATAAATATTTTCAGCTCATGGAGATGTTGTAAAAGTGAAAAACAGTGAAAAACAGAAGTGAAGAAATTCACACTGTTTCTTCGGGAGTGACAATGGTAAAAAAAGAAAAAGAAAAGAGAGAGAGAGTCTGGGCTGCAGAATTTTACAACAAGGCCAGACATTCCACCTTAACACCTGCTGGAGGCAAATCACAGTCTTTCATATCCTGCCTGTCGAGACGATAATACACGAAAATCAGCTACATACATACAGTCAATGAGAACAATGAACTTTCACATATACTCCATTTTGAGCAAGATTTTTTAATTGTTACTATGATTAATGAGGATTGAAAACAGCACAGGGGAGAGGGAGGGGCGTCGTTGCTTAGCCTGCTCACATCACAACCCAGCCACAAAGACGCAGAAGAAGACGGATGGATGGATGGATGGATGGATGGATGGATGGATGGATGGATGGATGGATGGATGGATGGATGGATGGATGGATGGATGGATGGAAAGCCTGATTATATCCTACAGGTATGTTATTGTTTCCTTGAAATTCCATGAAAAGACCAAACCAAACTGTGTGTTAGTCTACTTCTAAATATTTTAGGTAAATTAAAACTACAAACAAACATCTCATTTAACTTCATCATACTGACATTCAAATAGACACTGAAACTTATGCTGTATATAATTACTTCAAGAATCATTATTTGAACACATAAACTGAACTACATACTTCTAGTCTATTTCACATTTAACAGGCACACATGAAAGTGCTGCTACAATTGTAAAACCACAGCAGAGTTATCAGCACTTGCACTTCACTTGGATTTATTACCGTTTCCTCTGCTGCTGTTGAGCTGCTAAACCAACACATGAGACCCAGACTGGCCATAAGCCAGCGCTCTACGACTGCTGTGAGAAAATGCTGGCCTCCAGTGTATCTAATCAGGCCTTGTGGCCACAGTGTAGATCACAGGGGAAGAGCCATAATTTGAGATGTTTAATGGTCCCCTGTAGCTGGCGGAAGTAAATTGAATTTATTTATTTTACAGTTGTGATATGGCTTTGATGTGGGATGGCTCTGCTCGGATCAAACTTAATCTTTAATCTCGTTTGCTCCCTCCGAGCATTTATTTCTGCTGACCATTGGCCTTGCATTACTGTGAGGAGCTGACATACTCTGCAGAGATTAATGCATCTTGCAGCTCATTTACCGGGCTTCACCGGAGAGGTGGAATCTCTGTGCCACAGAGATAGTGGACAAAAGACACCAGGCTTTGGCCAGTGGATCATGCTTCATTTATGGTACATATGTTACAATTGTCTGCAAAGGTAACATAAGCAAAAGCCAGACTATTTTAAACATCCTCTGCACATTCTTTTACCTAAAGGTAGATACTCAAACAATTTGATTCAGGTTTTGCACAAAATCCAGCTTCAGACACTATTTTGTAAAGCTCAACACTTGAGCCCGAAGCTAGATATCTCAACACCTACTGACTAGACTATAAAGATTTTCTGCTGATAGCTAAGAAGATGGATCTATGACTTTGGCACCCCCTCATCTCCTTTGCACCACTCATGATCCAAATTTCTCCATTTTACATGAGAAATATCGAGATCCGCTCAGAAGATTGCTGTTACATGCTGCCAAGAAGATGGATGTTTTTCAGGATACTCCAAGATCTTTCATCAGAAAAGTGTCCATTAACAGTTAAAGACTCTGCAGTGTATCATTTAAATCAATGTTTTAGTGTTTTAGTTTCCCAACTCTGCGCAGACTTTTAACACAGTAACACATCATATGTTGTGTATGTTGATATGGCAAACTTTCTTGTGATACAGAGCAACATTAACATTCCTTAAGAGACGTTTTTGTGGCTTGTCACTCTTAGTATTAGGCAGGTGATACACAGTAGGTTTAAGCTTGTTCAGTGACGGAATCATGCTGATGACAGCATCTAGAACGAACCAATGAAGTTGTGGTAAAACCAAAACTGCTGGACTAACTTACTACTGTGCTCTGACATCTGATATCCAAATAATCATATTGATAATGGCAGAGGAGCAGGGGGAGCAGCCCTTATATCAGAGGTGGTGTTAAACAAAAGATGTTCCCTTAAATCCTGTTTTATCCAGATTCCAGATATTTTCTGCATTGTCCTAATTTCACGGCGATCCACTGGGAGAACAGTGTGAGTCTTGACTGAGAGAATGGCAGAGAAAAACAAAGAAAAAGATGCAGAAGACCTGCAGTAACTGCTGAGGGAAATCCACTGGGGCTGCACCCCCTCTTCCCTCCATCCTCAAGAGGCCATCAACTATGATAAATAACCAGCAGGAAGGAGAGGACAGAGGCACCGAAACACCCACATAGAGATCATTCATAAAGCAGAGGAGCGCAGATGATGCAAAATGAGTGGAACAGCAAAGAACGAGGGAAAAAAAAAACAAATTGCTGGTGGTCTAATCTACAGTATGTTGCAGTGAAAACGCAGCTCTCTTCTTTATTCCCCCACTCCCTGAGAGTCAATGAGCCAAAGAGGGGGCTTCAAACATACAGCACAACCCCCACCCACACCCTCCACCCCTGCAATCTATTTTATTTATGCTTTATTGCAGCAGCCTCTCAGCTCTGTGGGGGCCTGTGGCTGCAGGACGTGCACATGTTGTTATAGCAAGATCACCCTGCCGTTTCTCTTTCAATTAGCCTAACATGGTGTGGAGCACTGGGCCTCCCACTCAGAGGTAAATCACCCAGTAGCAGTGAGGGCTCTTGTCCTCTGATGGCCAGCTGCTCTACAGGCCAATGAAAGGACATATGGGGTTGGTAATGACAGGAACCATGAAGAAACTCATGAGGTGAAGCACCAGTAGCTGACACTAACATGTTTGAATGCAGCCCACTATTGTGAATTCTGCAGTCACCCACCCCTCTAATGGACACAAGTTTGTGTCAACATTCGGTGTGTTTCTATTTTGGCCCTGTGAGCATGAGAAAAACACTGCCAGTAGATTGATCAGTCTAACAGAGTAGTATATGAAGAGCGTACATACATACATGTGTTCAAATGTGTTGCTATTGGACAGAAATAATGTTTTCAATAAATAATTATTTCCAGTGGTTTCTATATTGATAGAATTTGAAGTGATTATGAAAAGAACAGCAGTGTAAGTCAATAATTCTTACTTATGTTAAATTAAAAGGTCCATTTGAATTCTGGTGTCATTTCTTAACGCCATGGTCACGTTAGCGAGAAAAATGTCAATATATCAATCACAAGTGTGGTTACTTGTGGTTGTGAAATGGTTGCACCTTGGTTAGGTTCAGAAAAAGCTCATAAGTTATGTTACCTAACTAGATAATGAAATAAATGTAATGAATAAAAGTCCTATGTCTTAACTTTAGCCACATAAAATACATATTTGGACGTTCAGGAAGAGCTCAGGATGCTCACAGTGTAGCCGGTTCAATGATATGAACAATGGTTCAGCCAAAAAGCCTTTGTGTTTGAGGGGTACTTTCAGCTGTTTTTCTCTCTCTCTCAGCGGTGTCAAACGTCATAGGAGCAGTTGCGGTTGACTGCTCTGCTCTGATTGGTGGGCTCCACTTGGTCCTGGTTGCTTGGCTACCAAAGCCTGCCCCCCACAAACCTGACTGCGATTAACTTTATTGAACTCTCTGTATAATAACAATGAGTGAAAATAGTCTCTTCAAAATAAAAGTCCATTTAAATGTATGCATTTGCTGAGTAGTGTCGATCATAATGTATGGGGGCGACGGGGCCAGAGTCAGGCACACTCAAAATTTCTTTAGAAATTTTTCAAGCAACTTACATACATTATGTAAATGAACATATCAGCTAACATGAAGTTGACATTTACGCAGTTTTCTGGGTAAAAGTCATGTGCTTGTTTGACCCACCTAACCTCCTCTGAGTTTTTTATATGTCATCATTTGACTTCAACAACACATCAAACATGTTCATGCTCCTCAGAGGATAAACGTTTTCTTTAGGATTCAGGGGGTTGTCAGTATGTTGTGTGCTTAGTCCAAAACAGCAACATTAAAGCCTCTGAGTTAGGTCTAGATATTAAGGTGATCATTTGCTTAACAGATGGGTCATTAACAGATTAAATAAATGCTGTCCATATATATACTAGCAGAGATAAAACAGTGCTTAAGATTACACTCTATGTTTTTATGTCTCTGTAAAATGTTGCATGTAGCAATGGAAGTCAAATGCAAATTTGTACAAATTACTACTGAAGCTGATTTATAACTGCTGATTGAGAAGAAAATGTGGGAGAAGGGAGGTAGAGATTAGACTATTTTGACCCATCTTATTATCATTAAGCCATTAATAACTATATTACAGTGGGAGCCACTTTAACACAGCTGGAGAAGGAATACTGCAGAAAATGAAAAAAAAAAGTCACTTCACAGGGGTTCCCTGTTCAGAACCACCAGAAGACAAAGCACAATCTTTACAATGCAAAGGATCGAACCAGAGTGAACCAGAACAGTAAAGTTGTGGGCCAGACAGTTTAACAATGAGCTGAAGCTCTATAAAGCTGTGTAAAGCTGGAGGGGAGCTCCAGATTCAGCTTTCTGTAGCTTCATGAGTAGCAGAGGCACCTTTCACATTCTCACAGTGGTTTATTTGTTTAAACAGTCTTATTACAACAATGTTTGTTATGGTATTTTAACTAAAAGTAAAAAAGAAAAGAAAAAACTCGAAGACCACACGGTAAAAAGAAAAAGTAAGTGGACCTTAAATTTGTACAGCCTGCGTTTCATCCCCAAGTCGCCAAATACTAATGCTTTGTCTGCCCCTTGGTGTCTCATACAGTGCAGACACAGGGTACTGTAAAGGACGCACTGGGCTTCACTGTGAACCCACATCAGGTGACGCAGTATAAAGAAGTCAATACTTGGATGAGGATGGCTCAAACAATTAATCAATGCCTTGTTCTTTATGTATATATACAGCAATGTCAGTACTTTGCAAACTTTTCTTTATACCCTTTTCAAGAAATATTCATTGAATCTATACATTTTATTTCAACAATTCTATACATTCATGTTATCTACATGCTTCTCAAACATGCACATTCTCTCATAATACAGAGTGAATGTATAAGTTTCTGTCACAGACATCGCTCCAGTTACCAGTTTTAAATAAGGTTGCACTTTCAGTTTACTCTCTTGTGTCCTGACAGCCCCACAGTCGTTCTATATTTATAGCACCATGAAATTTCCTTTTGCTAACAGAGACAAATGGTCTATTAGCAGTCTTGCATTTTACATAGACTGATGAAAAATAGATACATCTTCCTCTGTGCCTGGACATCAATAAAGACGCTGACAGAGAGGATTCATTCACGCCCCGCTCATCAGGGCTCGTTGAGAATAATTGGGCGTGACAGGCTTGTACAGGACAGGACACTGTGGGTGGGAAATATCCTTCAGTAATGAAATTCAATTTCGCACAATGTCATAACCTTTCCTGTGTGGGTTGGGGCTGGACTTTGGATCGTGGAGTTTGTGTACTTAACTCTGGACTGCAAAGAGCTGCATTGAGTCTGGACCACATGGGTGTCGGGTACAGAATTAGATTACTATTTGATGTCTTAAATTTAAATGTATTCTCATTTTAAAGAAAGGAGGAAATTCATCATTCTTCTGAGAGATTTGTCCACAGTTTGTTTACATGACAGCTCGTCTGAGTCAGAGTTACAATAAATGAAGGAAAACCACACTGTGACATTTCTAACTGCTTATTCAAGAATAATCCACACTCCTAGTTAGTCCATTAATTCTGTAGAAGTCAACCTCATGCATAATAGAGATTATAAAGCTTTACTGGGGAGTTCCACCAGCCAGCTAATGCAGTGTATGTCTCCATTGGCAACATTAGTGTCAAATTCAGGAACTCCACCTGTTTTCTCCCCCGAAGACAACATAGCTGTCTATTTATTTGAGATTCAGTAACAGCTGGAATGTAGCAAAATGAGACAATCCTGGTGAAAATTGGAACAGTCTATCTATGCACTTTTAACCTCAGATGCTTTCTAGGTAAAATTGGAGGTACAAAACTAACTACCTAACTAATCATCCCATCAAGGTTGCTTCCAGCAGCAGCAGCAGGCAGCTGATGCTGCCTAAAACTACCTTCCAAGCACCAAACAGCAGACAGACACAGTCCGCTGGTCAAGAGAGTGACCCTAGAGAGGATCTGGTAGAAACCAGTACTATGTTGCTAACATGTTAGCCATAACGACTGTATAAGGTCATTCTGTGTTTACTGCGTCTTACTGTTGCCCATGTGACCCAGCTGCAACCTCCTTACCCTTGGCTATGAAGTTCGCTGCGAGAGCCTGCAGCGGCCCAATTTTGTAATCAGAAGGGAGCGAGCTTTTACTATGGATGCACTTTTAGAATCATATGTTTTATAATGTCCCAATGTTATGTGTATGTGCACGTATGTTTCTGTGCATACAATATGTGCAGTGAAACATGATTAATTATCCAAAATGCACTTATACATTTATGCATACTTATGTTCCGTCTATCACCTTGTTTGACCACATACTGTTTTACTTTCATATTGTTATTGATATTTTTATTGTCTTGAGAAGCACTTTGTAACATTTTAAAAGTGCTGTATTATTATTATTATTATTATTGTTGTTGCTGTTGTTGTTAAAGTCAGGGTGATTAAGTGGAAAAATTCATGAACAGAGAGCATCGCCTCTAAACACAGATACACAGTCTGGTCAAGATAACGTTGAAATGTAAAATTATACTTGTGAGGTATGAATTTAGTACTGCAAGTCAGGATTTTGTAGCGTGATATAAACATTTTCTGCTACAGCTGAACACTGTCTTTTTTATGCTTGACAGAATGCTCGACTGAATGACAAACATGTGTGCATGCTCTTATTCATGGCAGTAATTTAATGCAGAAAAAAAATCAATTCGACTCCCCCCATAATTAATTGAGGGAAAAATCCTGTAGCAATTACATCTTCACGACAACCAAAAGAATAATAGATACATGCTTGTTTTGAATGAATTTGTCAATGGTTTATACGTTTCTGAGGAGCAGCATGAGCTGGCCCGTCTGCTGCTCAACATTTAGCTCAATATCCTGGCACCGCTCCCACGATGCTAGAGTCAAATGAAAGATTCCCAAATGTGTTTTGCATCAAGCGATTACATGAAGCATGCAGCTCTTTTTTTTTTTTACATCCTCTACATCAATTGTATTACATTCTAGGGTTAAGAAAAAGGAGATACGGACATCAGTGATTTTAAAAAGAGAGACGGTGGAATGCGAAGGACACTATAGTCTGTCAAATAAATCTCTGTGGTCAGAATCAAAATCAGAAAAGCTTTATTGGTCAAGTATGTGTACACATACATGGAATTTGAGTTTTTTTTATTCTCAATGTACCTGTACACAAGAATAGACACAACACCTACGTACAAAGACAACAAAACTGAACAGATAAGGTAAAAAATGGATTCATTACTCATTTAAATATGTGTGTGTATATTTCATTTTTCCATAAAAACGACCAGCAACATAAATAAAATGTGTTTATATTTATACATGATATGTACATGTTCAAAATGGTGCATTTTAAAAGTCCTGAATGAAGGGCAGGAGGTTTTTCCAGTGGCTTTCTTAAAGGAGAACATGTTGGATTATATACGTCAATTATGGACGGAAGTAAGAGCGCAAAAGAATGCTGATGTTTCTCTGTGTCTGCTGAATGTCAGCAGACTTCTCTGTGTTAACAAGTTTGCCACAACAGCTTCACAGGGTGATAATATGTCACACTGCTGCCACCTAATAATAATCATAATTGCAGCTTGAAGAAGCTCATCAACATCTCTGCCTGGCAATGACAACATAGATGATGCAGGTCACACCGCCGCTGTGTTTTTCTTCTTCACTTATCTCACTTCACTTCACTTCATTCAATAAATAAAATGTTATCTTAGTTTACAGTTCCTTTAAAGGCCAAGAAATTTCTAAACTGAGCCGCTCGGCTAACATGAAGTAACACTGGTCATCATAAGCTGCGTGTCATAGCAGGCTACTGTAAGGGAGGCTGTAAGCAACAAATCGTTTGCATGCATTGAACTGAACAAATGCATGGTTCAGTTAGAAAATTCAACTTTTAATTTGTAAAAGGAAGATATAGTTACTTTTATTTTGAAAATTGCATAGTCTCACTTTAGTATAATCTGCTGATCACTTCATGTTGTAAACCTGATGCTGATCACCTGTCATTAGGAGTCAACCCCGTCATTACTAGAATTATGTTAGTTACATTTCAATAGGTACATTACGTTAAGTAACATTTGAATCTATCAGATAAAAGATACTACATGTATCATGGTGCAAACACATAACAACTGTTTTAGAATGGGGTGTGGAATGATGGGGGAAATGTGTCTGGGTTGCATGTTGCCTCACACACTGAATTATACACAGATTTAGATTCATGCTGCAGTCGCCCTGCATATGCTCTATGGTCGCTTCCTGATAAGTGAGAATATCGGCTTGGGATGTGGGCAGAATTTTCAGAAGGATGTTGCATGAACGTCAGAGTTTTGCAAACTGATGTGTGCATGAGCATGTTCTCAACACGTTCAGTCATGAATAGTCACACATCTATAGTGCTTGTCTGTCATTCTCCTCCACTGCTGCTTGGCCTGCACTTTCCTTTCTCTGCCTGGGAACAATGAGTGGCACCAGCAACTCAATGTGATGAATCCTATCTCAACTAACACACACGCTCCCTCACTGCTGAAGCCATTGCAATCCAAAAACATTGAATGTATTGATCAACAATCTTCTTTTTTTGTGTATTTCAGACAAAAAGCCAGGCAGGGAGGGAAGGCTAGCTCCTGGAGGGATCTAAACAGTGAAGCACAAAATGGAGTGTTTCTGTAGTGTGTGTCTGTGGAAAGTTTTAGCTTGTGGTGCAGGGACTTAAACTTGTATAATTCTGTCCAGGAGGGACAAGCAAACAACCACTCGGACAGTTTTGGATTTAAAGGGACAGTGTGTGAGATTGCCCAGAGAAAACAAAATAAACACTGGCTCTATATCGACCCTTTTGCGATTTTTGCACACCATAGTTTCTCCTAAGCTTAGGAGGAGAGGGTAAGACGAAGGGGTTGCAATCAGCATCTACACTGCACATGCCTCCTTTCTTTTTATACCTTAAAAAAACATCAATAAGTCTTATTTACAATGACATCTTCCAAAAGTTGCTGAAACTTTTAAGGACCTGCAGCTGTTCTGCTCCACTAATGTATGTCTCGAACCAATTCAACGGGGTTGGAGACAGTTACAGCATATGGTGTGTAGGTGTGTGTATGTATGTGTGTTGGTGGTCTATAGGCTGGGGCTTATCTTGCTGATCCAGCTCCTAACAGGGCAGAACAAAGAATAGATTGTCTCACAGGAGATAATTTAATAAACCAATATGTGAAAGAATGCGGGAGGGAGAGAGGGGGGACCAGTGTTTGAGGGTTAGACAATTGAGCTGTTTTCTCCCAATTCTCACTTTTCAATCTCCCTCTGCGAAAACACACATTCCTAAAGAGACGAAATCACTCATGGTGAACATAAAGTACTTTGTATTCACCAGTGTTCGAACAACACATCCATACATTTGCCAGTGCTGTCTGTTTTATTAGAGATGTGGCCTGCTTAAGGCTCTATTTGCTGTTCCCACACACTTTTATAGACAGTGGCCTTTGTTTACTTCAACTAAGCACAGAGGCAGTCTTAGACAGGTTATTATGTAATTGACAATGACATGGAGCGTGGGCGGAGCTGACGCAGGCTGAATGAAGCCTGGTTGCTTAAATAAGCCACCTGTAATGGCACCCACCTGTCAATCAAAGCGTCCACGTTGTTAATCCTGCATAACTTTAAGCCTTAATATAATGTGAACTGGTGAGTTGTATATAAATTCACCCTCAGTACAGTTGTCATGAACGGGGAAATTAGCTACAGAGACCAAAACTGTTCTTTGTACCAGGCTGTAAACATGTTTATTTCTGCTGTGAAGTTGGACATTTGAACATGGGGACTTATGGAGATGTGAGGAGTGGACGTTTGAGGTGTATTTATTGACAGTTTGGTGAAAATTGCATTATGGTATTTTTATTAGTGTTTTCATTGTCTTAAAATGAGCCCTTTATATCTACAGCAGGTCCTCTTCCATGGAGCCAGAACGCAGAACAGACAAACCAAACCCTGATCTAGATATGGCCTTTTGCATTTTTTTGTGTTTTTCTTATATGTTTCATACATAGAAACCTGAAAAGAAGTGATTATGACACGAATGCTGCCAAACAGAATAATGAGTAAATCTTATTATTCCTTTACAGCAGCAGACTGTTCCAAATAACCACAGAGGGCTTCGTGCTTATCATCGAAAGCATCAAAAACTACCGTAAACAGGGGTAACGGCTGCAGGCTTCTTTTTTTTCAGAAGGTCCCGCCAATGTGTCAACTGGAATTCCGCATCATTTATAATTACTCTAACCCAAATTTATCTTGGCGATAAAAAAGCTAATCAAATAGAAGAGTGTGCCAGCTTAAAAAACTCTGTCAGTCTTTATTGTTTTCTTTCTATCAGGGGAGCCAAGTCTGACATACACAGCTGATACTTTGTTCATTTATATTTATCAGTGCAGTTATGGAGATGTGTCCCTCTGTTTGAATATGATGTTTCTCTTGAAAATGGTCATTCTATCTATTCACTGGGTAATGAAAGGTTGTCACATAGTCTCAAAGTTCATTCACACCAATTTAAAAGGTGAATGTAGCTGGTGCTGTTTCTATGGTTACACTACTTAGCTATCAGATTGTATGATATTATTAAAAAAAAACAACAACAGGAGACAAGAGAAGAGCCAAGTCTGCCACACACACCATCAGCAGGCCTAACACACTGGACAGGACTAATGCTGAGCTTCACTATCCATTAGTCTATTGTACGGACGTCAGTATAAGTCAAATTTCATACTACTGACTGTTATGGAATTTTCTCTTTTTAGGTTACACGAGGCCACGTGTGAGCCTTGTGATCCCAGACAGTATTAACTGTTTGTCTTATGACTAGGTGCCACCATATCTCACTGTGGTGGCCAGGGTCGAAGAGACCTGTTGCTGCCTGCCTAGTCATAATAGATAGCTTGTTGTTGCCGTTCCAATCTGCGTAAGCGGACATCTGTGTCTCCAGACTAGGATGTGTTGACAATAACACCTCCAAGAGTAAAGACATTCTCTTTTACTAATTCTGGGGCGTATAGTATTTGGGGTGTGATCTTTGGGTTTAAAGTATATGCACCATCACAAGTTCGTCAGAATGCGAGACCGACTCAAGCACTTCAGATGTACTTTGAGAGTGTCTCTAGTTCTCCTTGGCCAAGCGTAAATAATACAGCATAAGACATCAGAGGCTCCTGAACACTTTCTTCCCTCCTGACCTCACCATTGACCTTTGACTTCAGCAATTTCTCCACAACAATTGGCGTCACGAACAGGATTTCAACAGAACAAAGACGTGGTAAGTGCAAAGTTTTATTATTATGCCTTACCATGTCTGCGTTTGACGAAATCATAAAAAACTATGTGCTTATTTAATCTGCCTGGAATATAAAAACATCTAAGACCCACCAGGGGGTCAGGAGCTTCAGTGTCTTGGGGACAATGTCCTGGCTGAAACCTCTGGCGTTGTTTGGAACGTATGTGTCATACAAACATCCCAGTTAGATGTTCAATTCGGCATATTGATTTAACGTGAGAAATCAAGAAAGCTGACAATGGTGTAAAAAACGATTTTAAAAAATAAATGGAGCTGTAACAATAATTGATTACAGAGCAGTGTACAGTGTGTGGATCTGAAGGGGGGCAGGTTGGGTTTATGACCCACTGCATTGCCACTACGTGGCTGTTTGTTTCCGGGGCAGTTTCGGGCTGCACTCGGCACAGAGAGACCCACCTGAGGTTTAAACTATAGAAAAGACATTTTCGGGGGAGTTTAAATACACCCTCGTTTGAATCAAGATTGGGGATCTTTTGTGTGTCCTTTGGGAAACGTTGGTTTTAAATGTGTATACACTGGGAGAGAAAAAGAAGTACATTTTTCCTCCTTTCACCTCAGATCACCACTGCTGCAGTTAGAAAAGTGTGGAGACTGACCTTTAATGCTGCTGTATTGTGGTTTGAAATCTGTTTGTCTGTATGTGTAATGTCCTACTGCGCAAGCGAAAATGGGTAATGATCTGTCCAAAGCAGTAGACAAACCTGAAATCATGCAAACTGACTCAGCAAAAGCTAAATCAAAGACAAAACATCTTTCTGTAAAAGATCAAAGAACTAATGTGAAGTTAGATGGTCAACCTGTCATTGATACGCAGCATGCCGGAGCAGGCACACACACATACACATCTGACCAGATATCACAATTTAAAGCAATGTTTTCGCCGCATGTGCCAGCTGGACTCATCGGTAGACTGAAAGGATGGGATTTTGTGTTTCCGTTCACTTCTCTTATGTGTGAATGTATGAATGGCATGTGGCCGTATGATGGAGCATTCGAGAGAGAGAAGCTGCAAATGGCTGAGATGAATGTTAACTCTAGTGTTGGAAATCCATCCTGGGACTTCAGATACATAAATGTGGTTGACTGTGGCCCAAGAAAGATGTGGTGTGAGAGTGCATGACAAAAGCTGCGAGATTGGACCGGATGATTTAAGAAAGATGATTGATCTGGCTTCTAAGTGTGTTACTGCCTCTCATATGCCTGTACTAGAAGCTAAGTTGCAAATTAGAGCTTTAGAGATGGCTAAGATAAAGCAGCGACATGTTGATAATTTGGTAAATTGTGCAAAAGCTATGAAGTATGGCTGGGCAAAGCGCCAAGCCAAGATTCCCACTCCTCGTGATTTGTTGAATATTTTAGCCGAGGTCGGGATAACACTGCCGGAACAACAAAACAATGAAAAAGCGATCTCTGTTTTTCCGCAACTTTCAAATACAAAGCCCTCTTGCAATGCTGAGATAGATGAACAACCAAGCACATCACAAACTAAAGCAGATGATGAGTTTATCCTAATGGCAGCTACAGTAGTGAATTAGAAAGGAAAGTCAAGATTATGCACAGACAGGAGAAGGAAGACAGCAGACAGTCTAATGAGTCAGATTTAGAAGGAGAAGGAGCCAGACCCAGAGAGGAGGAGCCTTACACAGACTTTAGTGACGAGGAAGTGCAGATTGTAAAGCCAAAACAAAACAACATCTCTGCTCTCCCTCTTCGAGGATTATACTGTTAAAGTTTAGCTCTGTTCAACTTCATTTAAAAGTAACATTTTTACTTAAATTGTCATAGGATTATTTCTACTGCAAAGAAAAAATGTTTCAAGTGTTTGAAGTTAAGTATTGTAACAATCATCGCATACTATTTTGGTGTGGTACAATCTTCTTTAAACTTAATTAACACATGTTTCAACCTAAAGAATATGGTTCACACACTTGTTTGTTTTCTTCGCTGGTAATAATGCTCCCAGCTCAAAACAAATGATGCAGTATGTACAACAGCAGGGTGTCACAAATGCGGTGCAGCGGTACATTGGGCTAAAGAGTGTAAGAGTGGTTGTCGTCGTCGGAATAAATCCAATAACCAGAACCAACAACAAGCCGCTACATCGTTTCCGGCTCTACCCGCTCCACAAGCTACTACGTCATTTCCTGCTCTTCCAGCCCCACCCACACAAGCTGCTTACACGCCAACATATTACAATCAAGCATAGGGAGGCCATGGAGGGGTGGGATCAGAACAACCATTTAATATTCAAGCTGCAACTATTCAACTTTCTAGTAATCCCGCTGAAGACCCGATAATGCCTGTTCAAGTTAATGGAAATACTGTTGAAATTTTGGTAGATAGTGGAGCAACTATCTCTACTGTAAAAACTGCAGAGCATGTATGCACACCTACATCCAACTTTATCACCACTGTAGGCATTTTCGGGGTTCCCATTGCGGAACCATTATCTCAGAGGACTAAAATAACTGTTGAAGGCTCTGAAGTGATGCGTTCTTTTCTGATATCTGATAAAAGCCCAATTAATCTCATGGGGAGGGATCTGCTTTGTACACTGCATGCTACTATTCAGTGCACCCCGGATGGATTGTTTTTGACCCTCCCTGATGAAAAAGCTGCTCTAGCATTTCAGTTTTTGCAGAGTACGGAAGACACTTTGTATTGCTGGGAATTGATAGGTTTTAATATGCTTCCCAGTTTCACTGTTTCAGAAATTCAGAAAATCGCCAAAATATCTCCAGCATGTGCAACATTGATGTCTACAATGAGGCCTCTTTTGCATTGTCATTGTACTGCAGCATTTAACCCTTCTGAGTAGTATAAACAATTGGTTTCCAGGTTTTTAAATAAATAAGAGGGGTAGTGAACAGCAGAGGTTGTTTAATGTTGAAAATTCATATCCACATATCGTGGTGGCCGTCACACCTGGCTGTGAGCTGAAACACCTTGGACACATGGTGGCTCAGTGCCAGGCATTGAGAGAAGCTGTACCAGCTTCTCAACACCAAACAGTAACATATTTAGGGGAGGAACTGTATATGTTGTCTTTAGATGAACATATGCAATTACCGATGTCTACATTTGTTACTCATCAGCCGCCTCTTCCCGCTCAGTATGGACCTCCTTCTGAATTGTCTGAGGTTCCACCTATTTTGTGGGCTAAACATAAAAATCATGTGGGTTTTGTAAATTCGGCTCCGCCACATAAAGTCACACTTAAGCCTAATGCTAAGCTACCTATGATTAGACAATACAATTTGCCTCACAGAGCTGTAGTAGGAATTGAAAGTGTCATTCAGTCTCTATTGGATCAAGATGTGCTACTGTAGTTCAAACCACTAGCCCATGTGACACTCCCATATTAACAATCCCCAAAGCAAATCGCCCTGATGAATGGCGGTTCGTGCAGGACCTGCAAGCTATTAATAATATAGTGGTACCTGCAGCTCCAATTGTGCCTGACACCAATTCGATTTTAGCTTCTTTACCACCTAACTCCACGCACTACACGGTCGTTGATCTGAGTTCTGCATTTTTCTCGATACCGTTGCATCCAGATAGCCAGTATCTGTTTGCATTTACATTCAAGGGTAAGCAATACACTTGGCAACGGTTGCCGCAGGGTTTTGTCGAGAGTCCCACCGTGTATGCAGCGGCGGTAAAAAGAGATCTAGATGGGCTCCACCTGCCAGGTGGCTCCACTCTCTTGCAGTACGCTGATGACCTCCTAATAGCTTCTTCATCAAAAGAAGCTTGCCACACAGACTCTATCTTGCTGCTACAGAGACTGGCCGAGTGTGGTCACAGAGCGTCGCTGGCAAAGTTGCAATTCTGTCGACCGGAGGTGACATATTTGGGTCATGTTCTGAAGGATGGACAACACCTTTTGTCACCGGAGAGGGTGAAACTGCTAGTAAGCATGCCTCCCCCCACAACCAAGAAACAGATGCTCTCTTTTCTGGGGATGGCTAATTATTGCAGACACTGGATTTTTGAATATGCAACTATGGACTCTGTTTTTCGAGCCGCCGCACTGCAATCAGCTCCACCCATGGTACAGTGGACTGAGGAAATGCACAAAGCCTTTCAAGATCTGAAAAATGCTCTCACAATGGCTCCAGTGTTGGGTTTGTCTGACTATCATCAGCCGTTCCATCTACATGTGCATGAGAGAGATGGCTTCGCCACTGGCATTCTGGTACAGAAACATGGTTCTCATTATCGTCCCGTTGCGTACTACTCCTCTCGACTGACCCCTGTAGTACTCGGTATGCCAGGTTGTCTAAGAGCAGTGGCCGCTGTTGCCATTTTGATCGACAAATCCCATTGTAACTGGCTCATGACTGTGTCGTGCACGTTCCACATGCAGTATTACACATTTTGAACACATCTGCAACACAACACATGACAGCAGCACCTCGCTCAGGTTACGAGGCAATAATTCTATCAAGTCCCCACATAACTTTAAAGCGCTCACCTCCAATAAATCCAGCTACTCTGCTATCATTGATTGATACAGATGATGAGCATGACTGTATCGCCCTTAGTGAAATGTGCACATCTCCGAGACCAGATCTGCTGCAAACAGTGATACCAAATTCTGATATGGTTCTTTATACTGATGGTTCGGCCAGCAGACCATCTGACAACGTACATTTGGCTGGTTATGCAGTGGTAAATGATTCTGAAGTCATTGAGGCAGGATCCCTGCCTCATGGAACTTCAGCCCAAGCAGCTGAGCTGTATGCTCTTGGTAGAGCCTGCATACTTGCTTCTGGTAAAGTTGCCACTATCTACACTGACTCGCGATATGCATTCGGCACTGCGCATGACTTTGGACAATTATGGAAAATGAGAGGTTTTGTCTCATCCTCTGGTAAGCCATTACAGCATCACGCGTTGGTAAATGATCTATTAGAGGCTATTTTGCGCCCGTCACAGCTTGCGATTGTAAAATGTGCAGCCCACACTAAAGGAAATGATCCTGTTTCACGAGGAAATGCAATGGCTGATACTGCAGCCAAACAAGCTGCACTTTCCTCCTCCTCCATGGTCCATCAATATACCTCCACACAACCTGTCAATCCAATTCCAGTACCTTCTGCTAATGATGTCGTGAAAATGCAAAATCACGCTGATGACAGGGAGAGAAGTCTTTGGTTGCGTAAAGGTTGTGCAGTTGATTCGGAGTCTGGCTTGTGGCTCCACCCGGATGGGCGACCAGTTTGCCCAAGAGCTCTCCTACATGTCTTGGCACGTGTGGCACATGGACCAACACATGTAGGAAGAGGGGTAATAAATGACGTTATTCATTCACAATGGTTTGCAGCAGGCATTACACAAGTCTCACAAACACTTGTAGACAGTTGTATGACGTGTCAACAGACCAGAAAGAAGAATAGCACAGTGAAGCATGACCATCTGGAACCTCCAACAGGTCCCTTTGTAAATTTGCAAATAGACTTATATGCCAAGTTATCAAGGCTACATATATTTGTTAGTTGTGACAGATCAATTCTCAAAATGGGTTGAGGCTTGTTGTTAAGTGTCTGCTAAAAGAGGTGATCCCTGGTTTGGAGTGCCACAGGGAATAGATAGTGACAGAGGTCCGGCTTTTGTATCAAGAATAACGCAGGGTCTGTCAGATATCTTAGGGTTCAAGTGACAGTTACATGTTCCATATCACCCACAAAGTTCTGGTCAAGTTGAGAGAATGAACGCAACTATCAAAGATCGGTTGACCAAAACAGTGCTGACAACAGGCCTCAAATGGCCTGATGCACTGCCTATTGTGTTGTATTCCATCCGAAGCGCACCGAGCGCAAGAACAGGACTAAGTCCTCATGAGGTATTAATGGGGAGACCAATGTCCACAAGTCCCCCTTTGACACCACACAAAACTTCTCTGCTTTGGACGGATGAGTTTATGAATATGAATATGTAAAAGATTAACTGACGTTTTGAATTTTATCATTACAGGTGTCTGAACGGCTCACAAAACCATTGGAGGAACCAATTTATCCTTTTAATGACGGAAATTTTGTATTAATCAAATATTTAAAAAAAAAAGTTTTTGTCTTCCAGGTGGAACCAGGTGTTGTTGACAATGAGGACTTGTATTTCCTGCACTTTAACCAAACTGCCTATTAACAAAACTAACCAAACTGTTAACCCTGTTATGTTTGACTGTCCAATTGACAGATGTGATGACTGTTATATTGTTTACCCCCTGACTTGCTCTCAAGGTAAATGGTCGTGGACAACGCATGACCGATTAAGACAGTGCTGAGTGCACCCAGGTAATGAAGGTAACATTCACAGCTGCTGTACGTTTGACTGAACCTCTGGAGCTGTGGTGTTTCACTAAACAACCATTGAAAAGTTATCCCGATTATAAACTGTGGGCTGTTAATTACTGAGATGTTCCAGGGGAGGTGCAGAGCGGTAAGATCTGTACTATGGTGAAACTGATAAGGGTGATAGTTTTCTATATATTGGTCAATTTCTTCCATAAATACACTTGAGGTAGCCAAACCTAAATCAACAAGGAGTAATGGCGGTACAGGTGAAGTTTCTCAAATTTTAGTGCAAGAAACAAATTCGGCCCTCAGTCTAATGGTTGATTATGCTCACGATCGTAATCTCAGTAACTGTTGGCTGTGTCAAAATATGCCTTCGTCCATACACTCACCAATGTCTCATCCAATTCCATTCACTAGAACGGATTATGAGATGTTCAATTGGAATAATTTGGCCATGAGATTTGAGGATGAAGCAAATGAGTGCTATACTCCTGCCTACCCTATAGATTCGGCAAAGTATTCACATAATGCTGAAATTGCCTTATACGTTGCTAAAACAGTTAATGAACAGTACCTGCCGAGCGGTTTCAATTATACTACCTTTTTTCGCATTATTCATATACAGATGTATGTGAAATTAGGTTTTGAATATAGAGTTCAAATAGTTTTGGCCCAAACAAACTGTTCAAAACCTCTTGGAAATCAGGTGTGTGTTCCCCAACCATATATTGCATCTTTAATGGTGGAGGCCCTAGTTTCTGTGCAGCCGTGGTCCGGTGTTAGGTCCATGGAGTCACTTCAGATACAGAAACGTAACTGCTCAGTGCCACAACAGATGGAGCGAACTCCTCAACTTATGTGCCTCCGGTGTTCACCCATGAACGGCAAAATGTTTCCTTGTGTTTTCAGGGAGTAGGAGACGGACCTGATAATTTAGGACAAAGCAGCTGTAAAACAGTAGTAAATGTCACTCTGAGACAGTCGTCGTTACCTGAGAGAGTGTATCTAGTCTGTGGAGATAAAGCTTATTGCTGCGTGCCCTATGAGTTGTTTCATGGTGTCTGTTATTTGGCATACCTAATTCCCTTGATCAGGGAAGTGAAATCCGCTGAGATTGCTTCATTATACCCGCCTCTACATAAATATAAAAGAGAAATCCCAACATCTCAAAAGATAGCCAGCATCCGCTTGCCTTGGTATGGTATGTATATAACTCAACAGGAACTTGAATCTCTGTCTAAAGTCCTGGAGAATCATCTGAATGGCTCCAGTAGAGCCATGTTAGCTGAACATGGGGAGCTGCAGGAAGTTAAAACTGTAGCTTTACAGAATCGTATGGCGCTTGGTCTCCTGTTGGCAGCACAGGGAGGAACTTGTAAAGTTATAGGTACTGGATGTTGCTTCTACATCTCCGATGCGACTGCTGAGGTCATAGATATGGCGCATGACACAGCTCAAGGTATCAAAGAGTTACATGATAAACATGGGTTCAACTTTGGGGATTTTTCTGGTACCTTGGGGTCATGGGGATCAGGGTTAGTTAAATTTTTGACTACTCTATTTGTCGGTGGACTCTTTATTCTTTTCCTCTGCACTTGTATGATCTCATTGATTAAACTAATCGTGAAGAAGACAACAAGGTCAGTGGTTCAAGCACCCCAGGTGTGTATACGTCCAGAGGTTGCCAATCCAGTGGGTAAGAGGTATTATCATTTTGAAGGTTTTGGGGAAAGGATTCAAAGCTTTGACCTTGATGATCTTTCTCTTGGTGAAAATGATGAAGAGGAGACTTATGGTCTGTAAATGGAGGGTGTCTATTTCTTCTGTTACCTCTGTGTTTCATTTTAGGTTAACTTTAGGTGATGATTCTGGTTTTACTGGTTGTTTAGTATTCTAAGAGATGTTATTTTTAATCATTTAGAAATTGCCATATTATGAATCACTTTTAAAATCTATTTTCAATGATGGTTTTCACAGTAATGTAATACATGCTTATAAGTTCAAAGTTAAAATTTTGTTATGATGATATGCAACTGATGGATAACGACTGTTCATGGAAAGTTCTACGAAGATGGATTCCATGCCACCATGCATCGTATGTGCTAGTAACCTCTCCATGGTGGTGACCCTCAACTGTACATAATGTACATAGGTCGAAGATTTTGCAATGTCTTGATTTCAACGATGATTGTTGTGATTGATTTCAAAGAGAGAAGAAATTTGCTCTAGAAATGTTAAATCAATTGTTTTATGGAACCCCTTCTAATTGCTAGGGTTTTATCTACTAGGTGAAATAATAAATTTGATCTTTCTCCTCTCCCAGTGGCATATTTGCACATGATCTGTGACCTCCCTGATGACCTTCTTTAACACCTTTGTGTTGTAGGGGATCTTCGCTAGCTTAAAGGCCCTTGTTGACCTGAAAGTGTAACTCACACATCATGGGAATGGGATGATGGGGTACATAAGAGGGGTTCTTAAGGTTTTTCACTGATTGTATGAATTAATCTAAACCGACTGCTTTGTTTGAAAGAATGATTTTTATGGATGGCCTTTTGAATAATTCTGTGTGATTATGAATGTTTTATATTGTTTGTGTCAATCTCATTCTGACTGTTCTCCCTGGTGGTCTCTAAATTTGGTAGATATTATTATTTGGTAGTTAGTATTGATCTTATGATCAATAAGAGGGGATTGTTATGGAATTTTCTCTTTTTAGGTTACACGAGGCCACGTGTGAGCCTTGTGATCCCAGACAGTATTAACTGTTTGTCTTATGACTAGGTGCCACCATATCTCACTGTGGTGGCCAGGGTCGAAGAGACCTGTTGCTGCCTGCCTAGTCATAATAGATAGCTTGTTGTTGCCGTTCCAATCTGCGTAAGCGGACATCTGTGTCTCCAGACTAGGATGTGTTGACAATAACACCTCCAAGAGTAAAGACATTCTCTTTTACTAATTCTGGGGCGTATAGTATTTGGGGTGTGATCTTTGGGTTTAAAGTATATGCACCATCACAAGTTCGTCAGAATGCGAGACCGACTCAAGCACTTCAGATGTACTTTGAGAGTGTCTCTAGTTCTCCTTGGCCAAGCGTCAATAAATAATACAGCATAAGACATCAGAGGCTCCTGAACACTTTCTTCCTTCCTGACCTCACCATTGACCTTTGACTTCAGCAATTTCTCCACAACACTGACGTAATGTTGACTTTACACCATCACTGTTGAAACTGTGCAAACTACAGAAACATTGTGTCGTTTTACAGAGTGGAGCTTGTTCGCAATCAATCAGTGGCTGAGTACAGACAGCAGCTGCAAAGATCATCGGACTACATTTACTTTGGTCACTCACATTCACTCAAGTGGTGACAGCTGATGAGACCTGCCACAACGACATTTGTCATTTTATTTTTCGTTAACTCAACCAGTTGCCAACTTCAGTGTGAGTCATGGAGTGTGTAATATTTCTCAAATTGCCCACAGTAGAAGCTAAGAGCAGCACTGTAACATTCACGGGCTGAGGTGGACAATAAACCTGTTTATTGTCAGTAGTTTGCATCAGCTCAGCACTTCTTTAGTCTGTCTGTTATTGTCGGTCTGTCTCTTACATCCTACAGTACAACGGACTGACGGGACCTGAAAAGAACAAAAACTCCATGGCTGAAGTCTTTGGTGTTTGTCTTTTTTTTTTTTTAGTGTTGTATATTGTTGTCTGATGACATTTTTTAAATGTTGTTATATGTATGATTGTATTGTATTGTATGAATGGATACACAAGCATATAGATATTTAATCATTCATCAGTGAGGTGAAAGTGCTAAAGCACTGCACCACCATGCCACCCAATTCAATTCTAGAATAGAATTCTCCTCCTTACTTACAAATCTCTTCATGGATCAGTCACCATCATATCTAAAAGAGCTCATAATACCTTACTACCCCTCTAGAACACTGCGCTCTCAGGACGCTGGGTTCCTTGTGGTTTCTATTGTCTCCAAAAGTAGATTAGGAGCCAGAGCTTTCAGCTATCAGGCTCCTCTTCTGTGGAACAAACTACCATTCTGGGTTCAGGAGGCAGACACGGTCAACACTTTTAAGAATAGACTTAAGACTTTCCTTTTTGATAAAGCTTATAGTTAGGGCTGGCTCAGGTCATCCCTTAGTTATGCTGCCATAGGATTAGACTGCTGGGGGACCACTGCTACTGTAATCATTTTATCATTCATTGTAATTCATTGTCATTTTGTCAGTTATTGTAATTGTACAATATGTTTGTGTTGATTTGTCCTGTACACGTGACATCTATTGCACGTCTGTCCGTCCTGGGAGAGGGATCCCTCCTCTGTGGCTCTTCCTGAAGTTTCTTTTTTCCCTGTTAAAGGTTTTTTGTGGGCAAGTTTTTCCTCACTGGAACCGAGGGTCTAAGGACAGAGGGTGTCACTCCCTGTACAGATTGTAAAGCCCTCCGAGGCAAATGTACTTTATGACTTTGGGCTATACAAATAAAATTGATTTGATTTAAATTTAGTTCAATTTACATATCACCAAATCATAACAGAGGTTAATTTACATATAGAGCAGGTCTAAACTGAATTCTTTTTAAAATTATTTTCAGAGATTCAACAATTTCCACCACGAGCAAGCACTTGGTGACAGTGGCAAGGTAAATAACTGTACTAAACTATAAGTAAATCTTTAGACTATGATGTTTGTGGAAAAAAAACTTAACAATATTTACCATCCTTAATGTACTGGATATGCTAACACATGGCTGTCCATTGTTCAGTGTTGTTTCAGTGATCAGAGTTTAATATCTCATAATAAAGATTGTTCTGCTGCTTTCTTTTCTGTGACATTCTGTCATTTCATAGAAAAGTAGAAAATGGGGTTGAAGCAGACAACTCTCAGAGTCTATGACTGGCTTGTATCCATGCCGGCACACATGCACGCACACACATACACACACAAACACAGATGACTATCAAACTTTATTCTGTTCTTCTCCCATTTGGCCAGTGGTGGTGGGAAACCAGCAAACACGGCACAGATTGCTTTTAAGCAGCAGGTAATGATGTTGATGCCACTATTTAGCAAGGGAGAAGCGTGCACATGCCATCTGCGCTTTGGAGATTAATCAATGAAAACAAAGATAAATGAAGAGATATGAAGGAGTGAAGCCTCTCCACAGTTTCTATGTGAAGCCATCTGAACAGCGAGGCCAGAGCTGACCCTGTCTCCTGGGGGTTGTTAAACCACCGTCACATATTTCCAAAATCCCTTCATGGATTTTCACTCCAAAGAAACGCAGACAGCTGCAGCTCCTCTGTCATTAGCAGGACTGAAATTCCTGTCTCTCACACAGCTCCTGGGCACTGGATGATAAGTAAAGCTGGTACAGAGACAAAGTATTAGTTAATCATGATGCTGATTGTTAGCACAAGTCATTTTCTGGCTGACAGCAACAACACATTATGTTAACAAGCGAGAACACGCACTCAACACATCACTTACAACCTGCCAGGAACACAAGACAGCTCGGCTGGATGTCACATGAGATGAATCTTCTATCTATCATCTATCTCTTGGTGTAATTATCACAATTTAATTTCATAATCAAAACTTATGTTCAGTGGCATGTATCAGAAGTAGGATGAAGGGCTCCATAGACACCTTCATCCTACTGACATGGCACGCCAAAGACCTTTTCTTAAAATGTGACTAACTAATTCAGGCTCATATGCTAAGTAGCTAAAATAGTCTGTTCAATAAAGGGAATTCTGTGATCACAGATGGATCTTTTCATCCTGGATGAACTGTATGTTTGTCCAACATGAGACTTGAAACCATCATCAGTTTTCACATGAGTACTGATCATATGTTAGCGATTACACATGATAGATGTGTGGGAACAGTCAGGTAGTGTTTGCTGAGTTCATGTCTTGAAAAGCTTGGTGCCTTCAATTCCTTGTTGTGCTGGAATATTTAAATAATTAATAATTTAACTTATAACTAAATAAATGAAACTTTTCTCTTCACTGGATGTTTAATCTAAGAACAATTCATTTAGTAATTACAGGTAACAGACTGGTTTGTGTTGAGCTTTGCTAATATTACTTATTACTGTCATTATTATTACTATTGCGACCCCCACTATACCCAGATGTTACATGCCATAATGTTTAGCACAATGCTAATAGACCTTAGCTAATATTGTTGTTGCTGCTAATGTCGTTGATCTGATGTAATCACATCAGGGCTCAGAAGAGAAGAACATCCAAATGCTTTTATTTTAAATGTAACTAATGTTTTGTTACAATTATGGCTAACATATGCTATTTCTAAAAGTTTGTCAATTTTATTTGATTTCTGAAATTCATCTTACCTCCCCTTGCTGCCTTGCGAGTTGTTGTCGCTGCTACTGTGTGCCATCCATACATTAAATTACACACAGCCGCTCTCTCAGATGACAAACTTATCTTTCTGCTGCTGTTTGATGACTACAGCTTTTTAATCCACACAGAGAACCTGATATCCTACAATTGTGGGAATCACATCAGTGTTAATGTGTTTGCAGAACTCGCTGGCTTACACTCATGTGAATGATATTCTGGCCAGCAGTGAACATGAAGAAGTAATTCTTATAATAAATAACAGGTCTCTGGTGATTTTGGAGAGGTCTGTGTGCCACCACCCACTAAAGCCAGCAAAACTGTCCTGCCTCTGCGATAAGAAGGCATCTGAGCCAGTTTTTAATGCAAACGCAATTTTGTGTGAAAATGAGCACCCGCATTGCACAGCATAACCAGCATAAACACATCCTCAGCAGAGCCTCTCCTCCTCCAAAGACGTTCCTCTGATGCCAGGAAATGACCAAAAGAAGAAACAGGCAAACGCATCATGCATGTTTGGCCTTGCACTGACTTTACACCTGCAGGAAAATGTTTGGGAGCAAACTGCTAAACCTACATGAACCAGTAGAACCACATCCACCCCAACACCTCTTTGTCCTTAGAGCCCAACCCCACAAACACACACACCTACACAAATTCATACTACACTTGGATAATCTAAGACAAACATCCTTCGTGTTGTTGATTTTTTTGTCTAGTTCCCCCTCTTATCTTACACTATCATATATACCTGTTGGTCACATGACTCATAATTAAAATTCTGTGTGGTCAGTAGAAATCATAATAACAATTAACACTCCAAAACTTGTAGATATGCAAACAGGCCTCACAGGGTTAAAAATACTGAAGTGAAAGGAAGTTGGGTTAATTTTACTGTTTTCATTCATTATACACTGCTCAGCTTTAACAGTGTAGAATTAACAGTGTGGACAGTTGATTGACAGGTGGGTGCCATCACAGGTGGCTTGTTTAAGTAATCAGGTTTTTTCAGCCCTTCTTAGCTGCACCCACACCACCTCTCAGCTTAGATTAGATGGGAGGTAGGCGGAGGTAAGACTGCCAAGATGGCCTTAGAGCTACATCCATGTTTTTTACAGTCTATGCACATTTGCAGAACGGTGGTGTTACATTTAATTAATATTACACAGAGGGTGTGCTTGAACGTCATTACTGGCACAACAGTGATGCAGTCAGGACTAAGGCACTTGTGCCGAGGTCCATTATTGTCACTGAAGTGTGAATAATAAGTTAAAGCGCACCGTCCAGTGTAAAATTGCAATTATGCAACAATTACCAACTTAAATAAAATATATAATTAATAGATATTCATGTTGTATAATCATGATTATAATGAACATCTGAAACCATATAGACAAAAAAGTCACAAAAATGTTGAAGCAGCAAGAAAAACAATAAATTGTTTAAATTTGCTTTCATACCTTAGTCTGTTTCAGGTGCACATGTGACATCTGCCCTGTAACGTACCTTGGTATCTGAGCATGACTGATCCAACCTGAGACCTCTGGCTGTGGAAGCGAATGGAGATCTGATTGCTGTGACTCCGTACTACCAGCCCTCTCATCAGGATGGACTCGTTGGCCAGCATGGTGTTCTCCCCATGGCCCACGTCTTCAAACACCACCTTGTCCCCCTCAGATAGATTCACATTCATCACCTGACAGAAAGCAGGGGAGGGATTAGACCATTAATGCATGACATTACATTAATTTCCAACAAAACTGGGAGTCATTTCAAGTTAGGTAGCAGGTTCACGGTTCTGCAACTTAATACAATGACAACAAAGCAAACTCAGCTGAGGAAAACCTTGAGTTGAATCTGAAAGCTCTGTGACAAGGTATACTGTTTCTAAGGACAAGAAAGGACTTTCATGCTTAACTCATACAATACCACTTTTTTGTAACTTTTAATACATAGAATGTGTGTGTATGTGTATGTCTATGTAGTGTCACGACCCGGCTCTAGAGCCATGACAAACACACAAGGGAGACACGGATTGAAGGCCAAAAGTGAAATGATTTATTGTAAAGAACTAAACCACAAACATTTTCTACCAAAAACAAACCAAAGAAACAATGTGGTGTGGAGCCTGCCAGAGAGAGAGAGAAAAAGAGTTAATGGGTGGAGCTTTATACTCTCCCTAACTGAGGCCCAGAGGTTTCCACCAATCAGCTGTGTACTGGAGCACACACTCAATTACACAGGGAACCGTCACACCCCAACGGATTGTGGTCAGTATAAACTACGACCGTACTGCTGCCACCCAGATACACTTCGAAGTGTTTTAATGACAAAATTAAGGCCAATGCCTCTTTTTCAATTACAGAGTAATTCAACTGGCAGGAGTTAAACTTCTTAGAGAAGAAACTAACCGGTCGTTCTATTTCCAAATCATCAGCCTGCATAAGTACTGAACCCGCACCTACAAAGCTGGCATCTACATACAGTTTAAACTGCCGGTCAAAGCGTGGGGCAGCCAACACTGGGGCAGAGCAAAGGAGTATCTTGACTTGTTCGAATGCTTTCTGACAAACTGCAGACCAGAAGAATTTTACCTTCCCTTTCAACAGATCAGTTAGGGGTGCCACCACGGTCGAGAAGTTCCTGCAAAAACTTCTGTAATACCCTACGAGGCCAAGAAAACGCATAAGCTCCTTCTTTGTGGTCGGGGCTGGATATTTTTTCACTGCCTGGACTTTGGCGTCAACCGGACGCACGTGACCCTGTCCCACCACCCGGCCGAGATAGGTGACGGTCGCCCTCGCAAAGTGTGAGTTTGCGAGGGCGACCGTCACCTATCTCGGCCGTTTACTGTAAGCCTTGCCTCCGCCAAACGGGTGAACAGTTCACGAATACGTTCTATGTGCTCTTCCCAGGTGTCTGAATAAATGACCACGTCATCCAAATAAACAGCACATCCCTGCAAGCCACAAATGACACGGTTCATCAAACGCTGGAAGGTAGCTGGTGCATTCCGAAGACCAAACGGCATAACCAAATATGAGTAAAGTCCATCAGGAGTTATAAAAGCAGCTATCTCACGTGCCCGCTTGGACAATGGGACCTGCCAATATCCTTTAAGTAGGTCAAACTTACTTACAAATTTTGCCGAACCCACCTGGTCAATACAGTCCTCCATCCTTGGCAGAGGAAAGGAGTCAGGCTTAGTGACATTATTCACTTTGCGAAAATCCGAACAAAACCGTGGTGTATTGTCAGACTTTGGCACAAGCGAGCATGGAGAGGACCAGCTTGAATTGCATGGCTCTGCAATACCATTCTCCAGCATGTATGCGATTTCAGCATCTAGAAATTTGCGTTTTTCAGCATTTACACGGTAGAACCTCTGTTTAATTGGCTTTGCATCTCCCACATCAATGTCATGTTCAATGAGGTGAGTACAACTAGGTGTATCGCCAAACAAACAGGGAAAACTCAGAATCAATTCAACCAGCTGGCCACGGCGTGATTCTGGCAAGTGGTTCAACAGTTTGTTCAAGTTTTGTAAAGCGTCAGAGTTTTTTAAGCGTCCACGTAACATGGCCTGATCAGGTGCAGTCAACACATCATCCTCCCCACCTACATTATGAAAAGATTCCTGCACCGGACCAGCAACACAAGCAGCACGAGTGTGACCCACATTTGGTTGTACAACAGAAAAGGATGGCTCAGAGGTGCGTTCGTAATACGGTTTAAGCAAATTTACATGGCAAAGCTGACTTTTATTTCTCCGACCGGGAGTTGAAATTATGTAATTTTGATCAGAAATTTGTTTCAACACCGTGTGTGGACGTAAAAACTTTGCCTGGAATGGTGAGGTAACAATAGGGAGTAGAGCGAGTACCTGGTCTCCAGGACTAAACGTGCGACGTTCAGTATGACGATCATACCACAATTTCATCTTGTCCTGAGCCGACGCAAGTTTTTGTTTTGCTAACTCCCCAGCTGTGTACAGCCTGTGCCGAAACCCTGTTGATATAGTCAATTAAGTTTTTAGGTGGATCTGAGCCTTTCCAGCTGTCAGACAAGACTGCCAAGGGACGCCTTACTGTGTGCGCAAAAACAAGTTTGTTTGGGCTGAACACTGTACTGGCCTGCGTTACCTCCCTTACTGAAAGCATTAACCATGGCAAACCTTCCTCCCAGTCTTTCCCTAACTCAGTGCAGTATGCAAGCAGTAGAGACTTTAAAGTTTGATGGAAGCGCTCTAACGCACCCTGACTCTGCGCATGGTAAGCAGAGCTCTGATTATGCTGTACCTGAAGCTGCTTCAACACCTGGGCGAACATGTTGGAGGAAAAATTTGAACCCTGGTCAGACTGTATACGCTTTGGAATGCCGAAGATGGAAATAAACTGAGAAAGCGCTCGTACCACAGACCTAGTAGTTATTGTGCGCAGAGGATACGCAGTTGGATAACGTGTACTCTGGCACATAATAGTCAATAGATACTTAGCACCTGATTTGGATGGAGGAAGAGGACCTACACAGTCAATGATCACATGTTCAAACGGCGGATCGCAGGAATGGGACACAGTGGTACCGGTTTTAATGTCTGGTTTGGCTTGTCCGTCAGCTGGCATGTATGGCATGTTTTAATAAACGCGGATACATCTCTCTTCATCCGAGGCCAAAAGAAATGTCTCAAGACACGATCATATGTTCTTTTTACCCCAGCATGTCCAGCTTCATCATGTGCTACTTTTAACACTGAGTGACGGAGTTTAGTTGGCAAAACTATCTGAAAAACAGGAACCCCAACGAACACTTCACTGTGCTGCAACCACTTCCTCACCAGCAGTGAGTCCTGAAGGAAATAACCACAAGCGCCGTCCTGCACCTCACTCTCAGACCGAACCTGCTCCATCAGCCCCTTGAGAGAGGAATCAGCTTGCTGCTCTGCCACCAGATCACTGCGGGATATTGACAGAGGAAAATCAGACAAGGGTAACGAAAATTTTTGACAACCATTTTCCTTATCTGACTGTGTTGCAGACTCAGTTTTTAACGCAGCCATGGCGCGCGTTACAGCACAGGCTGTGAAAGCCTCAGGAAAATCAGTTTCACTCTCATTGGGTTCCACTCCCACCCGCGGCACCGGTGAGACCATGACAGGCGGAGTTACATCTGCCCACACACGAGCACCTACCAAGTCGTTACACAGGATAACCGAGATGCCCTGGATCGGCAACGCAGGGCGCACAGCCAACTTAGCCTCCCCCTGAAACAAGTCACAGTCAAGTATCACCTTGTGCAATGGAACAAACAATACATTTAAATCCATCCCACGAACAGGAACTGAACTGCCAGTTTCCGACTCCTTTGACAACAGCAAAACTCCAGCCTGAATGAAAGAGTCAAGAGCACCTATGTCTCTTAAAATCATCACAGGCACCTTTTCTGCACTTCCTATCATAGACACAAAACCTTTCAAAATTAAGGGCCGGTACCGATCCAAATCTGCCGTCCCAGACTCTTTGGTCTGTAACACAGGACCTTTAACTGGAGTGGTGACAAAGGAAACAGATGCAGCCAAACCTACCCCTTTTACTTGGGCTTCAACAGTTGAATTTGTAGGCCTCTGTTTTAATAAATGGCAATCTGCCTTCCAATGTCCTTGTTTATGACAGTAGTTGCAAACTCTTACCTGTTCATGCAACCCACCATTACGTCTACCTCCCCCTGTAAAAGTTTTAACCTTCCGGGTAAAAGATCCAACACCACCGACAGCACCACCTTCACCAATATCATATGCAGATCTACCCTCTAGTCTAAGCGTCAACACATATTCGTCAGCCAAAGCAGCTGCTTCATTTACATTTTTTGCCTTCTGTTCACTGACATATGTTGCAACTTGCGCAGGAATAGAGCTCTTGAACTGTTCAAGCACCATGAGTTCACATAAACTTTCAAAGTCGTTCACGTCCGATGTAGAACACCAGCGAGTGAAATGTAAAATTAGGTCTCGTACAAACTCAAGATGACTCTGATTTTCTCCTTTCTTCCATGTTCGAAACCGTTGCCTATATGCTTCCGGAACCAGCTCATAACACCGCTGACTTCACTGCAGAGTAACTTTTACTTTCAGTATCATTTAATGCAGCGTAAGCTTCCTGCGCCCTGCCAGTCAGCACACACTGGAGCATAAGTGTGCATGCCGACTTCGGCCAATTGCGCACTTCAGCCACTCGTTCAAACAATTAGAAAAATGACTCGGGATCCTTCTCTGAAAACTTCGGCAAAAGCCGCAAGTTTCCCAAAACGTCAAAGTCATCATAAGAATTCCTACTGGTATCACCAGCTGACAGTTTTCCCTCTTTAACCAACGTCAACCGAGCGTGCTCCATATCTAATTTGGCCTGCTCTGTCTGCTGTCGCATTTTCTCTTTTTCCAGTTCTGCGTTCAACTTAAACTTATCATGTTCTAATTGAAGCATTAACAATTCTTTTTGCTGCTCAAACGTTAAACCTGATGTCAACGTCGGTGTGACACGCTCACTGCCACTGTGGGTTCCAGCACAGACCAGTCGGAGACCAAAGTTGATTTATAACGGGTTATTTTATTGAGTAACGCACAGTGTCACGCTGCAGCCGTTCGCAGGCGTCCTCGCTGCCGTCTGCCGCGTGCTTGTCCCTCTGTTCTCCCTTCTCTTCGTCCAGCACGCTACTTAAAACCAGGAAAGGGGCGAGAGTGATTATTATTTGGTTGGGTACCGGTGTGCCAATCACGCTCACCTGGCGCTGCTCTCCTGAGCCCTCCCCACACCTCTCTCCTGCAGCTGATGCACCACGCCCCCGTCCACAGTCGGAGACAACGTAGTAACAGGTGAAGCTACTGGTGGAGGTAAAACCTTGTTTTCAAATAAATTTGACTTCAAAATAGCCTTCACTCTCTCTTTAAGACGTTTGTCTCCAACATCAATATCATAGTGCTCTGCTATTTTCAGCAGTTGTTCTTTTGTGCACAAATCTAAAAGCTCCTCTGAAGGAGAATCAAAAAACTTCTCAATATTCATGTCAACTTGTGTGTGAAACTCAATGCAAACTATAAGTGTAGTCTATTTTGATATACAATTTGGACTGAACAGGAAGCGTGCCCCACTAACTGCTTCAACCACAAACTAAGCTAAGCTCAACCCTAGTCTTCATGCAGTTACTGGTGGTGGGTAGTTATGCACTGACGCCCATTGGCCAGGGAAGGCAACCAGAACCTGGCGACCCACCCTAAACCATGGATGTGCTCCCGAGACAAAATGCTTTAACCACGGTCACCGCAACACTAACAAAACAAGACGAAACCTAAAGAGGTAACGCCGCTGAGCCTGACAGGGGAACACCCGATCACATCAATTAAATATATCCACTAGACCACACTTACCTTACGTTGATTTCCAGTTCAAACACACAAGGAAAAACCAAACCTCTCACTGCCTACAAAGCAAATTTTAGCCACAAACAAACCATTACCGCAACTCCCAAACAAACATGCATAATTCCCACTATCAAATACAAGAGAAACTACACATGCAGAACACCATAGGGAATCCCCAGGGAAACCCTCACAAAGACAAATGACGTCATAGGACCACAATTTCATTCAAACAATTGGTCCTGTACCAAAATGCGCTATCAAGCTAACAGGCCTACCCCTGCAAAAAGACCAAAGTAGCACCAAATACTTACAAACGTCATAACAAAAGAGATCACCAAGATGGACGAGCCCCCAATGTTGTCACGACCCGGCTCTAGAGCCATGTCAAACACACAAGGGAGACACGGATTGAAGGCCAAAAGTGAAATGATTTATTGTAAAGAACTAAACCACAAACATTTTCTACCAAAAACAAACCAAAGAAACAATGTGGTGTGTTAATCAGTCAATCAGTGGTGAAGGTGCATGTATGCATGAGTGAAAATGTGTAGAAGTGAGATGTTGTGTGCCATAAGAACAAAGAAAACCAAAAACCATGAGGCAGCCTGGAGAGGTGGGTGGAGCCTGCCAGAGAGAGAGAGAAAAAAAATTAATGGGTGGAGCTTTATACTCTCCCTAACTGAGGCCCAGAGGTTTCCACCAATCAGCTGGGTACTGGAGCACACACTTAATTACACAGGGAACCGTCACAGTAGCTATTATTTCTCTTTTAATTTTTTTAAATATTTTTCAACAGTTATGTATTGAATACAGGCTGATAATACTAATGTATCACAGACAATGACAATGAAAACAACAAATAATAGGATGCCTTCAGTAATTCAAATAACTAGATTAACTCTAGCAGTAAACATTTAGCAACAAACAAATATTCATATGTCAGGCCATTCATAAATTTATAAATACATAATAAAGTACATTTGTTCTCATTTTCCACGTTGCGCTATTTAATAATGATTTACAGTGAGTATTTTCTTTTAGCAACGTATGTTTAAAAAAAATGAGTTAAAACTGAGCTTTAAATTTAAATATTTTAGATTGTTTTCTATCCAGAACCCTGGAGATAATAAACTTGAAGTAAATATAAAGTTGCCTTAGACAATTTTGGATATTGATCTACAAACTACTGTAATAACATGGACAACAGAACAACAAATTCCTCATTACAGAATAATGAGGATTGCTCAGTGTTGAATCTGTTTTTTTTATAGTAGCAGTGATTAATTAATTAATTATTGATTGTTATAAAAATGTAATAATAATAATAAATATATTCTGTGTTTATCTGTTTTGTAATTTATTCTTTTTGTAATATTCGTCATATTTTTTTTCTATGTTTGAACATATTTGAGGAAAACATTTCAAAAAGGTGATTCACTGCAGGATTATGCAGTCCAATGACCGTAAGAGTAAATCGTGTTGTTTACCTAGCACATAAGATAAAGAGAGAGCTGGTCGAAAACACAGCCTCTCCCTGCCTGGCACAGCCGTGTGTATGGAAATCATATGTAAATTTCGCTATTTACATAATATGTATTTGCAGTCTTGGCCATTCACATCAAAATTGCACCCAACTCGCTAACACTTTACAATTTCAAAAGTGGCATAAAGGCTTCACGCAGACTTTATCTATTCAGAGTGGCAGCCATTATTGTTGCCACACAGTGCACTATTCATCAGCCACAAGACAGCAAAGCAGAGAGACTTTTCCAATTTCAGATCAGTTAATAAAATGCTCCCATTATGAAAGAGCTTCAGGGCACAGGAGTGCCAGCCTTCATGGATTAATTCTACATCTGAAGCTATTTGCACTTACAATTTGTGATGAAGGGGTTATTACTCGCACAGTTCAAGGACTTGGTTGCACTTAAACGTGCATGAATTTCCCAGAGGAACAAAAGAAACATTCAGCACTCTGGTCAACTGAAGGAAATTGACCTGAGAGACTTGATGGGTGACCTTGACCTGTAATCTCTGAATGATCTGTGACAAGTGTAGTGCAACAAGTGACAGACGTTTCATGAACAGGTCTTGTAGGCCCGAAACTCACACAACACAGAAAAGGGAGATTGTAGGCGTACAAACTGCTGGACCAAATGTTCAGGCAGGTTTGTGTATGCAAGCTTCCAGCATTAAATTTACAGTTACAATGTACAAGTTTACACATTTAAGGCTACAAAACCTTGTTTTCAGGTACACCGTCTTTAAATGTTCAAATATTCCACACTTTGGAAGCGCTCAAAGTCTACTTTGCATGACGGTCAGGCACTAATCAAAAGTGGAAAAAGCCAAAAAGGGCAATGTAGATCTCAATGATTACACTGCAGATAGGCCTAATAATTGTCAGTTTGTCTTCTTTGCTGACAGCATGTCTGGTAAGAAATGCTGCTTCTATTAGCTTTCATCACACCAGGTATATCTTTATTCAACTGCTAAAAGAAAGGAGGCGTGTTGTCTTCACGTGGCCCTCCATAGATCATATCAACTGTTGTCTATCTGACGGAGCTGGGAGATAAATCCACAGCTCTCCTGAGGAAAGCTGCAGAGGGAGTCTGCAGTGATATGTATCCACTGATAGTATGACAACATGCTCACATTATACATTTGAAGCAGAATAAAAAAATGGTAGCACTGATTTAATATACTGCATGTTTGTTGAACTTCCACAATGGAATTCAAGTCAGCTATTTAAAGAATGAAGATGTTGATTAAACAATAAATCAAGGCCAATGTGTCAGAGTATAGAGCAGGTTGCAGCTCTCAATGCAACATTTCCAACATTTTCCTTACTTTACGTGACAAGCTGAAGATTGTCACGGAGTCCTACTGGCGACTCAAACATCCTGTCAGGAGCAGATGATCTGTGTAAAGGCAATGCTGAGATTTCCTTCAAAATACGTTAAATATGTTGGAAAATAGTTACTGAAAACATGTGAAAAGACTTTGAAAGATATATTACTGAAATGTGGAGTTAGATGTTCAAACAGTTTTCACCAGTTTTCAGTCCAGGATTTTGTGGGCGGTCCTTAAAGGGTGGCTTGATGACACGCTGAGGCCACCCTGAGTACCCCTGCACCTCTAGCAGAGAGATAGAGATGAATTCATCTCGCTCAGACTCAGAGTGCTTCAAAGTTAGTCATGTCATTTTCTGGACTCATCTGACACGTTTCAGTCGCTTCAAAATGGCTGCTCGACTGCTCCCATGAGTGGGTGTGGCTTCAGCACATTCAGAGGACACGCCACCACAGTCCTGGAGCTGGGAATTCATTTTTACCCGATTTTGACACCTCATTTCATAAACTTGTCGATATTTTTAATTATTCAAATTTGGCTGGGTGGGTAATATCACCTTCTTCTTTGGTCTGACAAACTCAGAACACACATTTATTCTGACTTTACACAGACTATAAACTTGTTTTCTCCACATATCAAACAAACCTGTGCATAAAAAGTGTGTCATTTTATTTGTCATCATTTGATTTGTACAATAATCATCTGCACTTAAAGGTTTAGTGTGTCGGATTGAGGGGTGCTCTGTTTACAGAATATGGCAAAAATTGAATAAAATATTTATAACGCTGTCATTCTTCATTTGTCTATAAACACCTGAAAATGAGAATCATTATGTTTTTGTTACTTTAGAATGAGCCTTTTATTTCTACAGACGCTGTGGGTCCACTACACTGGTCCTTTAAATACCACAGTAGTTCCATATAAACTGTACAGTTTAAAATATAGTCTAGAGTTTTCCATGTTGTTATTTTTTTCATTTCTAATATTAACTTAAATCTTTAATCTTCATATTGTGAAACATAAACATGATCCTGACAATGGTCCACAAATAAATGATATTTTCTAAAAACTCTTATAACAAACCTGTGTACTCTGTATTATCACAGCCACACGTCTGCCTGGACGGAAATTAATAATGCAGAGCTCTGAGACACATTTTGATATTCTCTTTGAGCCGGTACCCCCCGGATATGTTTTGGATGGAGACACTGAGGGGCGACTGGCAGGAGTAGACAGTTCTGAGAGAAGTCTCTCCCCATGACAACCACCAGTAATATCATTACAGACTACACTTCCACACAGGCTACAACTAAACAAATTCAAAGCACTGATGAAAGCCCTAAAGCAAGAACTAGAGAGTGGACATTAAATTAGGATTATTTTGTCAAACTAATCATCATACTATTCACATCCTTCATTCTTGATTTGTTATTCCATTAGCCAATTTAAAGTCACACAGTATCATTAAGACACAAAACTGCAATACACACACATAAGTGAGATGACTCTACACACGGAGCAATAAATAATAGTCACCTATAATTAAAATAATAATAATAATAATTTAAGCAGCACTTGATCAGATGACTGATCAGTACAAGTATGACTAAACTAGATCATGGAACATACTTGGTGAAACCTGTGAATCATGTCATACCACAGTCAAGTTTCTTCAGGTTTCAAATGTAAAATGGGGGAGGAATTAATGATTTCTCACTTAAAAGCACTTAATACTGCTTATGTAACACACTGTATGTACAGTCCATGACTCAATTACAGCGCACTGATTTAAAATAAAAATTTACTTGCAGCCCACGTAGAGCAAGAGCCTACTGAGCCTGAACGCAACACGAATGACTCATACCGTACAAGCTCGGCCTGTGCAGCACGCTTGTGTATAACAAGTCATAATGTGCCGTTAATGAACTCATGGACACAGCATCAGGATAATAGTACTCTGAACAAAGGGCATCACCAAGTAATCACATTATGCCTTCAGCTCAGGGATAATAAAACACTTGAGGGAACATTGGGAGACGTAATCCAATTTGCTCTGGCACCAGTCCAGCCTCTGTATAACTTTACCTCACAAACATAATCATGAAGGGGAGTTTGAACCCATGTCTGGAAACAGAGTGGAGTTATTACTCTGATGACATAATGGATCACAATACACTTTCAAATCTTAATCATTAGCTGCAGTAAATGCAACATGAGCTATAGAAGTCAAGATCTGCTGAAAGACACAGCAGCGGTTGTGGACTGCTGTGAACTGATTGCAGTTGACATGTCAGGACAGTCCTAACCTCTTATTTTGAAACTGTCAGTTAAACTTATAGTTCATTATTGGACAAAGCAGTGAAACACATGTCATCACTGTCGCCACTACCATTATGATATATCCCCTGAAGATGAAAGTATGGATCAAGGTGGCGGACCAGCCTGCACCTCTGGAGCCATCACTGAAGGTACACTACTAGCATATCTAAAGACACACAACTATGCCCCCCAAGTTCACATTCTGTTTTATTATATCACAAGTTGTACGTTTCCGTCCATCAGCAACACTGGATCATTTTGTCATGAGTGCAGAGAGCTCTGAATATAATTTGAAATGTAAGCCTTTGTGAAGTTTGAAAGAAAGAACGTAATGTGTGACTGTGTAACATCAATTAAATTCAAAATAAAATAAATGCAGGTTTCTCTGAAGACTGTAAAAGAGTCAAAAGAGTGTCTGGTGGGGAAAAAAAACAAAAAAACAAAAGAAGAAGTGTAAGAATTTAGTTTCTATAGTAACTTTTCAATAATGAATGGTATGTTTTTGTTTTATGTGCTATATATCTAGTGAGTTGTACTCTCTATTCTCACAGCATACTTATTTTTATTTTCCTTTTTTCATTTCCTGCAGATGGAGAGGTGAACAGTGCACACAATACACTGCATGAACGGTATCTGAATTGTGTGTGTGTGTGAGACAGAGACTGAAAGAAAACTTATTTAATATTCAAATAAACTAATGTTCACATAAATACATTTAACTGTTTTTCCAACTTTACTCAATGAATTTTTAATGATAGCAGTTATGAAGTATTCTGTTTCGTCTAAATATTAATTTCAAACAACTACTAAATCAAAATTTAGCTTGTGTATTGAAATAAACAAAATAGGGAGGAATGGCACCTCCACCTTGATGGAGTGAAAACAAGCGCACCAACACAAAGACGGAGACAGAGAAATGTCAGGGAGATCCAGCGTAATGTAAAGTGTTATCGGCTGTATTTCTGCATTAGATATCCCCTCTGTCCTCTGAGAGTCTTTGCTGATCTTGTATCGTGTAGCACAGATAGAATGCCAGCCTCAGTCGACAATAAGAGGACTATTTACCGCTAATTGCTTACCTCCTTCAAAACATCACGCTTCATCTTTAATTACAGATCTCTAAAACCTGCCTCTTAAATGCGTCAAGCTGCTTTCTTTACATTCAAGTAATATCACTGTCCCTATCATGAGACGGAAACACTGCAGTCCATATGCGTTCCTATAAGGAGATGTGTGTGTGTGTGTGTGTGTGTGTGTGTCAGTGTGTGTGTGTGTCAGTGTGTGTGTATGTGTGTCTGCTAATTAACGGCAGTAATTAAGAGGGAGGTGAGTAAATGATGGAGTCGTGGGAACATCTGTTTCAACAGGAGAAGTGGGTCACAGTGGAGAGAGAACAGAGATAGACGGAGGCGTCCCAGAGGCTGTCAGAAAAGGCTGCTGTTCATATAAATCCTCTTTTTTCTCCCTCCTTCTTTAATCTGTCTCACTGAAGTAAGGAACACAGCCAAACACATGCACAGGTACAGTGCAATAAAGATGGTCATGAGCATCACATGGAGGTAGTAGCTCCATTAGTCCGGTCTGTTCATGTGGTTTTCAGTATCTTCAGCCTTATTCTTTCAGTATCACTCTGCAGGGCTGTCACTGCTTTCACTTAAAGGTACCCTGGTGAGTTTTCTGGTAAATAAACAAAGGCTGCATTGTGTGCATTGTGTGTATTCTGGAGATCTGACAAACATTTTGAACGCATTTCCTTCCTTTTAATTTCTCTTTCCCTCTTTCTCATAAGTAAAAAGTCAGATATGAAGGGAATTGGTGTTTACATTAGCCAGTTGTGAGTTGTGTGTTACATCCCCATTATTGTGTACTTTTCTATGAGCTAGTGTTAGCTTCTACCTTGAAGTGAACCCAGTACCAAACGCAACCTCTGAAACCAGCATTGGCCAGTCTGGCAGGAAATACAGTAGCCTACTGTTATGGCCATGTAGCGGCTAGGTTCACAAAGCAGGAGGCTTGAGGCAAAACAACAGACACATTAAACATACAGACTTGAAACACACACTGTGAACCAGGGGCATAAGTGGTCCCATTACATCTCAACATAACAAACATTTGACAAAAACCTTAAAATACATTTACACTCTTCTATATTATCAGTTATTCAGTATGTTCTACCTGTGCTGAACATTACCAGAGAAACTATTAAACTCCCAAGAACTGATTAAGGTGCACTCTTGTTTCTCTTGCAGGTCTGGTCTCCAATCAGTCCTTGCTGAGGGCAACACAGAACCTGAGCACACACACACATTGTTAACACAATAGTTTCAATAAAACATTCACTACTTTTGTTTGTGCCTCATTCTTTCATATATTTAACTCATTGTGATATCAAATTCCTATGGCTATGGAAGGTCAGTAACGAAGGCGATCTTCATCAGACCTACTGAGGCGGTTCTTGCTGGGTTTGGCTCCTGAATGATCTCACAATTGTATTGCTGTGCTCAAAGCCAGAACGGTCTGACTGCTGAGCACAGTCCTGTTATCTGCTAACAGCAGATTCAGTTAGCTACTGTAGGTAAGTCTTTAGGCTTCACCAAAGTTGGTTGTCTGAGACCAAGAAGCAGCCACAGGCATAAAGAAAAATAAAGCATTGAAGTGCTTTTAAACTTTGGCTCCTCTTGTATTAAAAATATCGCAACACACACTGTAACCAGTATGAACACAACAATTCTGCACCTACAGGAGCTTTAAGATGCCACCAGACATTACATTCCAGGTCCAAGTTGGGTTGAGGTGAATTCTACTCAAAAGCTCTCAACGTTGCTCAAATAAACTCAAATAAATATATATTTTTTTTATCTACAAGAATGAGTCATTTACTGTTTTCTGTCTGCAAGCTCATTTCAGTCTATTATAACTTGGATGTTATTTTTATACTTCTTGTATGAGGAATAATAGATCTGATCTTAAAAACAGTGAGTCAGACAGCTTTTGAACAAAGTATTGTTTACTTGTTTCATTAGATTTGGCAGCAGTAATGTCAGTGTATTGCCAGATATCAGCAGTATTTGTGCTGATTACAGTGGTATGATAACGAATATGACTGATGGCAAAAACTACAAAAACTAGACCTGACTTCTAATAAACCCTAAGCAGCAGATGCTTGCTTCATGTGTTGTCTTCATTCATCTTTCTCCAGACTCTGTGACTGCACTAACTTAGAACAGTGACGTGAAGTATTAAATGAAAAGAGGCACATCACCATGATAATTTGGGGTATGTACATTAGATGGTTCACTAGGCGTATTTGTCTGTGGTTTCACATGGGTGTGCGCCTCCAACAGGCTGTGCGTGCAGTGTTTGTTTGTCTTTATTAATTTGCTGCCTCCGAGCACTGTGTTTTAAATCAGTTTCAGTTCTAATGTATATCCAAGCATATTACTTCAAAACTTCATCTTACAAATGGAGTCACCAAAGGATCAAGGATCATCTGAACATTTAATGTGAAGAATTTCCATTTCCAAATCCTATTCGAATAAAGACAATTAATATAAGGAACTATTCAGAGCGGCTTAGAAACAACCATCAATCATCTGATCATGATTTTTATTATATTAGATATACAGCGAGTAAAGCACCATTTCAAAATGGTTCTCGAGTAGCTTACATTAGTGCTCTGTACAGCACTGATCAATAATTAACCAATTTCATCATTTACCCAAGAGTGACTGATGCAATATTGTACAAACGTTCCCATTTTTTAAGCACGAAAATGTTCTCACAGTCTCAGTGTGAGTCGTGTGACAGTCTAGTTCACTGACCACACACACATGATCCCCGGCTCCTCCAGTCTGTATGTCGCACTGTCCTTGGGAAAGATACTGAACCCCAAATTGCTCCTGAAGGCTGCACCATCAGTGTGTGAATGTGTATGAATGGTTAGCTCCTCAAACTGATGAGCAGTTGGCACCTTGTATGGCAGCCAATGCCATGAGTGTATGAATGTGTGTGAATGGGCCAGTGAGATATGTAATGTAAATTAGATTAGATTAGATACACTTTATTCATCCCACCATGGGGAAATTCACTTGTAACAGCAGCAAGATATAGAAACAAAAATAGAAGAGGCCAAAAAAAAAACAAAAAAACAATAAACAGACAGAAATTAAACAGACAGAAATATCTAAACTACACAATAACCACAAAAAAGTAATCAACCTTCAAAAAACAGACAAGTATAGAGGGTAAGAGTGGCATGATATATAAAGAGTAGTGCAAAGTGACCATAATGTAAGTAATCTTGCAAAGAAAGTGACTATAATATAAATAATAATATTATTTCAAGAGTAGTGACCATAATATAAATAATAGTATTATTTCAAGAGTAGTGACCATAATATAAATAATAGTATTATTTCAAGTATCAAGTGTCCATGATATAAATAAGAACTGCAAGGTATCAATGAAATAAAATTATATAAAATAGAAAACAAAAATTGCAATGAACATAAACAAGAGACTACAACAGTCAGGTGGTGCAGGTGTTGTACAGTCTGACAGCAGCAGGGATGAAGGACCTGTAGAACCTCTCCTTCTTACACCGTGGGTGTAACAGTCTTCACACTGTGTGAAGTTGCAGATCAAATCAAACCACACCCACATAGTCCTGATCAAATAGATTTTCTGGATATTTAATAAAACCATGAGATGTTTTGAACGTATTATACGCTTATTTAGACAGGAATGTTAATGTGAGGCTTTTGTGTTTATTTTATGACTTTCTTTTATGAAGACAGTATGACACTGTATGCTTTTGTGAAGGCAACTAGGATAAGAACACCTGAATCAGCTCAGCTCAGCTGAGTGTTGCTTATATCAAGTCACTTATAACAAAACAGTGGCCTCACAGTGAACAGTGACAGGCTGAGCAGTCCCACTCAGGTATCAGTCAAAACACTGAATGATGTGCTGTGTGGGCTGTTCCTCCACTAACATCTCAACTACTGATATCATGAGCCTGATCACACTTTAAAAAACCCTATCTATAAAATATGTGTTTATGACTGACATCCATCAGACTTGGGACAAGTTAATATTTATCTTCAGCTGAGGACAAACAAAAATGTGTCTGCAACTGTAGAGCATCACTTTGTGAGTGCCACAACAACTGCTCTACATGTAAAACATATTACAGGTAATGCCTAAGTCATTATGCTGTCATAAAAGTGTCTGTATGTGGGCGGGACACGCAATCAACAAGTACTAAATCAATTGTCATTTCATGGTAATCTCTTAGTAGTTGTTGAGATGTCTTCGTTGGAAAACTTGTTGACTCCAACAGGAGAGTAGACGGAGGCAAGATCACACAGGTGACAGACTGCATGCCTCTCATCCAAGCTAATCTGCAAAAGACTGAGACGACTGAAGCACCTGAATCTTTTCACTGAAGTCAACAGGCACACTGTAAAAGCCTGGATTAATTTCTAAAACAGATGATGCTGAATGTTATTGTGTTGAATGGGATGACTTTGTGTTTTTAAAGATGACTGTAGTGTTGTAAAAAATTATGTTTGACGTATCTGACCAAAATGTCAATGAACCTTCTGTTCCCTGAATAAATAAATCACAGAAAAAGTCATTACATCATTAAAAGAAAGTGCAGGCTCCATTTGAATTGGACAAACACAAAGCAGCAGGTCCAGCAACGCAAAGGAATACAGATCAGAAGGTGTTCTGCTAATCTAATCTAATCTAATCTAATCTAATCTAATCTAATCTAATATAATATAATATAATATAATATAATATAATATAATATAATATAATATAATATAATATAATATAATATATACCTAGAATGTAATAATATACTCTAAGCCAGTTACATTCATACATGTTACTTCAAACCATAAGGCTGATCTCTTTATGACTCCAAAAAATCAAGCATCATCCACCCCTTTATCCGCCTAACATTTATTGTGAAAAAAATCCCATTTTATATTGTTATGTCCAAAAACACTGTTTTCAAATGAACAAGACAGTTAATAGTGCACTGTACAGTACTGACCAATAATGAATCAGCTCCACTTTTAAATATTAAGTACGCCGAAATTCTCTCATCATTTTCTCGAGAGTGACTGATGCAATATTGTACAAACTTACCCATTTTTAAAGCATGGGAATGTTCTCACAAGACGAGTGAGTGTTTCAGTACAAAGATATCACACACACACACACACACACACACACACACACACACACACACACACACACACACACACACGTACACACACTATTCATGTAGCTGGATAGTCACTTAACATTCACTAATCCACTTTAACCATGACAGCAACACAATCACCTTTAATTGTAGAGCTTGTATTGTCTCACTATATAAATGGACGCATGGCATTAATGACTCCGGTGATCCAACAATATGTCCAGATGTGTGCGTGTGGTTATTTTGTGGCAGGCTGGTGTCCTTTGCATATCATTTCATTAAAATGAACACACAGAACAGCCGTGTGCAAAGTCACTTTGGCACTTCAGTTTCATCCACAGATCCAGTCTGTCCTGCTGCCTCCACATGCTGCAGAGATTTAACGAACTGAAGGGAAGCATAAAGCAGACTGAGTGAGAATCAATGCAGGCTGATATTGAACCACATTCAATATTATGTTTAATATTATGTTTAATATGCTGATTTTAAAGCATCTCCAACTCAGAGAGTGTTCAACTGAATCTCTTTACATTTTAAGTGAGTATTTAGTTTGCTCTTGTTAATATAATTCCCAAAGTAGCAGTGGATTTTGAGCCAGAAACAGGAGAATACCAGTAGCTGCTTGCACTGGGGTTGTGCCATGAAAATATGTTGACAGTACTGTATTTTAATATTGACATATTAAATCTACAGAAGGCAGGAGAAGGGATAGATAAATTGAATGATTATTTCATTTGGCAGCCGAACAAATAGCTTTTCATTCAAGGATTACATGGTTATGAAGTATCAATAGAGAACTTAAGGTGAGCGTAGCCTTCTCTTTGTGTATAAAAGAAAAACTGGGGAAAAAAATCCAGTCTGCTTTCACAGCCCTGTCCTTCAGTCGCCCTATAGTCTCAAGCTGCTATCACACAAGGGCCTCGGCAACAAACACAAAAGAGAGAGACTCGAGATTAGTCTGGCTGTTTGAAAGTCAATTGAACATTGAACATTGTGTCACAGCAACCAGATGAGAAGAGTTCTCTTCCTCTGGTATTGTTTTTCCCCCTCAGGACAGCCAGGTAATCGTTGCTTCATGGACAGCGTGAATGCAGATGGGCAGAAGGTCGCCCCCTCAAGGTCAAGACAGGAATGCATGTGAATTTTCATGACTTAACTGTCTTTTATACTTTTTGCTAGCATGTTATATGCTGACTCTCAAAATATATTTGTGATGTAGACTGGTATACTTGTCCAGGCCTTCTAGGATCACGACAATAAAAAACATATTTATCTCCATTTTTCCATCCAAGTCTGCCCATCGAGGCAACGGCTACAGCAACTTTCAGCTAGCTGTGCACAGTAATCCCACTGCTGTAAATACTGCAGGACATTACATGTATGTAGCAGAAGTGAGATGCTGCAATAATAAACAGAACACCAGTATAGAGATTTCTATAGAACCAGGATGGAATTATTCCATATCACAAGACCAAATGTTTCTATGGATCTCAATCTTTGAGCAATGACAAAGACCAAAATGTGGGCTGACACACAGATGAGGAAATCCTTGTTTTTAGCCAGACATTTGTTGATCACCTGCAGCCCACACGCTGGCTGGTTAAGTCAGTCAGTCAAGTCAGCAGGAGGTATAAAACAGATCAGTCAAAACAGGTTTTGACCTTGCAGGGTCTGAGTCATAATATAGCGCTAGATCTGCAATCACTGTCAAGATCTGATCCACTATCCAGTGTGTCAGAGGTTATCTCATCTTATGTCTTGTAATAATACTTACTGCACTTGCTGCAGTGTCCACCAGTTTAGTTATTTATTGTCAAGTATTTTATTTGAATAATCTACAATGAGGAAGGCAAGTGTGTAATTATGATGATCAGTTGTGCAAAGGATGCAAAGTCCTATCTACATAAATGGAATTCATTGTTAGTTGGTAATTTATTGACATTAAATTCATGTTGTAGCACATTTATTTAATGTGTATTATATCAAATATTAATATCATTTACATTTGTAGAACAATTTTATACAACTGTTTTTACTTTTACTTGAGTAAAATCTTGATCTAGAATTTGGATGATGTGCTTGACTTTCAGTCAAACATGTAATTAATTAAACAGTCGGTGAACAGTGAGATGTTATTCTGTTTACAGCCAGCCAGACAAACCAAGACATGAGAGGATTCAGCACGTAGTGTTGTTTTAATAAAGACAGAAAACACTCGACGACGTTGTCCGACACACTTTTGAAGAATTATCACCTGAATCTGCTGCTCCACTTTACAGAGATTTATGGCCAGTTTCTGCTCTTTCTTTACAACTTCATTGTCTTCATTGATTCACTCTCACTGCTCTCAGATCATCAGATCACAACAAGCAGCGGAGAAACCCACAGCTAACCACAAGACAGTAGACAGACAGACAGCTCTGGACAAACATGGGGAGCATGTGGAGCATTTAGCAGCTACAGAGATTTTCTCCAGGAGTTGGTGGAGACCAAAAACAGAGTTAAAAGAAAGTGACGGTTTGACTTACACTCATTACCTCATATGAATGATAATGTCACTATGTGTTTAAAAGGTGATGATATGTCAGTGTTTTTATAGACATACAGTATACATATACACATCCATTTCCTCAGTTTGTGGATTTGTTGGGGATTGGGATTGGTTGGGTCCTTTTGATTAACTGATTTTTTTTAATATTGTTTCCACTACTCCAAAGTGGCAAAAATATACATCAGGTGTCTCTTGTGAATCTTCCTACCAAGGACAGTATAAGAACGGACATCATATGAGTGACGCCACCCACAAGTTTCTCAAAGTCTTTTAAGCTCAAAATGAGCACTGCTGGCCACCGCCATGTTGGCTGTCCTGCCTCTTCCGCCTGCTGTCTAATCTAAAAGTCAGTAAAGACATGGATCATTGGTTGACTTGATGCCGGTGGAATGATGCCTCAGTACAGTTGTCATGAACAGAAAAAATAGCTATAGAGACCAAAACAGTTTTTTGTACCAGGCTGTAAACATGTTTATTTCTGATGTGAAGTTGGACATTTGAACATGGGGACTTATGGAGGTTTGATGTCCTGTAACCAGCCTCAAGTGGCTGCGGCTGAGGAATTACCGTTTTTTGACACTTCCACATTGGCTTCATTTCCCAGCCACAGAGGTTGCTGCTTGGGATATTCTGAGAACATTTAGTGTGAATGTGAGAGACTGTATGACTGCATGTGTATAGTGCATCCAGTTCACAGTTCACATACAGTACTCACCAGCAGGATGAAATTTTCCATGCAACAGTACATCTGCTCACTTCATGGGTCTGCACTTATCTTGTTTTAACATTCACCTCGCCTATTGCTGTTGCATTATCACCATAATCCCTACACGCCTGTCAGAAAATTGGTTTTATGCAACACCACTGAATGGGGGGTGGGGGGTGGGGGGGGTCACTGTGCAGGCTGGAAAAAAAACAGAGAGAAAGAAACGATAACCAAGTAAGGTGAAGGTGTAAATGAAAAACATATTTAGGTGCACAGCAGTGTACTGTATGTATGAACAAAAACAGAATGGAATCTACATTCCCAGGCCTTTTTCTCATTGGAAATGGTGCTGAAGAGAATAAATTGCATGTAGGGAAATGATATATGTGTTTCGGGGGACTGCAGGCAGAAATTGCGAATGAATATGAAGCAGAAGTGTGAAACATGGCGATGTTATGATAGTAAGACTGCAGGAAGCACATTGGTACAAGATATAACAAAAACTAAAGCATGGATAATTGCCTTTCTAAATAGTTATCTACAGTAGGTCTCTGGTGGACTCGATCTAATCACACAGAGAGCATTTTCCCATATCAGCGTCTCATAATTACATTATAAGTCAGGTAACATGTAAATACATTGTTTTAGGAGTCATCAGTGAATAGATAAGAAATAAATCAAAGACTGAGACATTAAATGAGAAAAGACAAGATGGGAAGTTGTTATGGTAATGAATCCTAACTGTATGTAATATTTAGATCAGGTAAGTGTGGTACATGAAACAGACTGAAACTAAACAAAACAAACTTTTTTATTATTATTTACAATGCACTAATCAATGTTTTATGTATATCACTAGAGGAAATGACTTTGTCTGATGAAGAACTAATACAGTTTCTCACAAAGTTAGCAACTAGCAATCAAACCTAGAGGAGCATTAAAGGCACCTTTATGTGACTGCCTAATCAGTGTTATTAGTAAATGTAGTCAGCTGATCAGCTACAGTGATGAGTTGGAAAAAACTCCAGGCTGCTTTAGCATGGAGCTTTAAGACAACACTGTGTAACTTCGACAGCTAAAATAAAATTCTCAATAGGTGTGGCCGTCAAAAGCAAAAGAGCAGAACTCGGCTTTCTCAATGTATTGCTTTGACTACATCAACACTGACTTGACATCTACAGAACATGTGGTAAATCCTTCCTTTAGGCTGCTAAAGACATACTTTAGACAGAAGTTGGAGACCAAAAACAGAGCCAAAGGTCTGTATTTCCTTTTTTGCTACTTTTTCATATTTATTTTAATGTACACCTAAAATAATGTAATGTACACAAGTCTATCTCTGCTTGTGAAATCTCAGTAAAAACTCTGTAACTACTTAATACTTTTGTACTGTATTTTCTGCTGCTGTAACATACACATTCCACCTGTGTCGTATCAATAAAGTTAAATTGCATTGTATAACTGGCACCTCTCCAGCTACGTCCACCTTCTATATTTTGGTCCATCCATGTCTTGAATGATTTGGCGCTAGGGTAGTAGTTTTTCCACCTGGGCCTCAAACAATGTCAGTTTGTATTTGCTGTGACAAAATATTATTGTACACACAATATGAGGCAGTTTAGATGATTTCCAGTAATCCCGAGCATATCTGAATACAAGATGCAAAGTGTAGTTTGCCTGACATATTAGTGGTATTAGTTCAGTGTCTTTACTTTAAATTCATCCAGATCTTCTCAATTCATTTTAAAACAGGGCCTGAGCTTGCAGAAACTTTCATTTGTCATGCTTTTTTCTTCTTCTTTCTGTGAGGTGAGCCCAGCTGCCATCTTCCTCACTGTATCAATATGATGTTAACAAGACCAGCTATAATCGATTGAACAACTCGGAGCAGAAAGATGGCTTTACTAATATCATGCTAACGGTTCAGTCCTGCTGTAACCTTTGTAGCTCTCCTTAATTCTGTTTTTTTTTTTAATTTTTATTTTCTTTATTTACAGTAGAAAGGATCCTCTCCTAAAGCAAGCTTGTTAAGGAGGCTGGAGCTTCCAAAGAACCAAGTGAGAAGTCAAGGGCAAGAAGAAGGAGATTGTGCATAAAGGTGTGTACCTGCACTGCGCTCTGCGAGGTGTACATGTTTATATGCATTGTGTATGCGAGTAACCTGTGTGTGTGTCTTTGAGTGGCGAATCAAAGGCCTTATGTGCAGGGCTGCACAGAGCTGATAGCTGACCCATCAAACATGGCCCACCTAAAGCAGAATAAAAAAAAAACCCACATCAGAAAAAGCCCCAGCAGAGAGAATTTCTAAAGTGCAATGCTGCACTGTGCACATCTAAAAGGACAATGGACGCTTACAAAAGGCAGAGCGGAGGGTAAAGAGACTGGGGGGAGAGAGAGATGGGTGGAACTTGTATCCTTCACTCTTCACTCTCCAGCCTTTCATGCCTGAGTTGTATACTTCCTGTCAGCAACTGGCCTGGCCTTTACTCCAGACAACTCTATGTTGTCTGGAGTAAAGGCCAAAGTCCCCTCTACCCAATCTGTGAAGATCAGACAGAGTACAGTCAGGCTTTTTAGTACACAGGTTCAGTTCTACAAGAGCTGGAGACCTGAGGCTGAGACTTGGTCTTGAGTCTAAGTGAACTTTGACATGTTTTAATGATTGAGTCTGAGTTTTGTACAGGATTCACATGCAGATGGGTGACACGCTTTTATGCTGGGATGTGACAATGACCACATGCAGTACCATGATCATGTGACAGCCACCATGGGTGTTGAAGTTCAGACATTCGGTGTTGGATTTATCATTCTGGATTTATTTTACAAAGTCTTCACAAAGAAAAACTTCACGATATGTTATTTCATTGATTGACAGTTGACAGTTGACTGCATGTAGCAGGAAAAAGGCACCCTGCACATTTGTCAGAGTCATGCTCTACTGTAAATGTTACTGTAGATTCATCCTGAATGTGACATTGTTGTGTACCCTCATTCATTGAACGTGCAACTGACTGAGCAGCAGTGTTTTGCTGCTCGATCATATTAAAAGTTTCATGTTCATTTTACAGCTATCATCACTGATGAGTGAGATGAGGTGTGATCAGAAGTGTTCTCTGTAACTGGTGTTGTTTAACTCAGTCAGTAAAGCGTAAAAAAGCACAAAAGCTCAGTCCTTGCCTCGGCGGCCCAGGGTTTGAATCTAACCTGTGGCTCTTTCCCGCATGTCAATCCCCATCTCTCTCTCTTTACATTTCATGTTACTCTCCAGCTGTCTCTATCAAATGAAGGCCAAAAAAATCTTAAATAAATAAAAAAATAAGTGTACTTTGTTACACTTCTTACCACACAACAGCAACTGGTCCCAGAGTATACCTGTACACCACTGCAGCTGAGAAATTAGACCACTAGAGGTCAGCAAAAACAATGGATGAATTACTCTTTCTAACTTTAAAATAGTATTTTTTTTTTTGTTTGGGTTTTTGCCACTTGCTGAAACAAGTTGTGAAGAACATTGTCCATCAGTTGATATGGTGAACTTTGTAGCACACCCAGCAGTGAGAGCAACATTATCACTGGTTTGGTGTCACGTCTCTGGCCCCCTGGCAACATTCTACTGTAGTTTTTGCGTCTCTCCCAAGTCCCGAGGGAAATTTCTGGCTGTTCAGCAGTTTAATGCCCCACTATGAGAAATCCAAATCCAAATCCTTACCGAATAGATTTTTTACTTGAGAGGTGGCGGCAGAGGGATTCCATTTTTCTTATTTCTTTGCAGTCCTTAGCGGTGGAACTCCCTCAACTTGTGCTCATTTGGCTCTGCCTTTCTGCACAGTCGACCTTTTTACTTGTATATGTCAAAACCGGATGCAAAAGCATTTCCTGCCAAGTGCAGTAAAGCACTTGTGATGTGGAAAGAATTATGTAAATGTACATAAAGAGGAACAGTAGGGTTCATCAGAGTGTCAGGATCCTAGTGTTTTTCCTTGTTTTCCCTCCCTTTTGTGGGCGTGTATCTTGTCATGTTTTTCCTGTCTTGTGTGTGTTTGTCTGGAGCTGGGAGGAGTTGGAATTAACCACTTACCTGCACACCATCAGCCATTACAGCTCCCCCCTGGACTCAAACAACCACCTCTGCCCCACTTCAGCTCCAGCTCAAGCTCCAGAAAATTCACAATCATTAAAGACTTTTTTTGCAACTATTTCTTAGGTCATCGTAGGTCTCGTCAACCATGACAGAACAATCTGGCCATGACTGTTCATTCATCAGCTTCAACTGCTTCTGCTCATCCTGCAGCCTCTGCTCCACCTACTCAGGCTACACCAACACTGCAGGATTCTAGAGCAATGGATGACCTGAATAAGGATCTGGGTCCAAGTCTTTGTCAGGTTTTTTTTATTCCAGTGTACATCTGTTTTTCAGATAAAACCCACATCATTCACCTCCAGGATTCAGTATATTTGCGGTCTGTTAAGGGGCAGGCCTCTGGCATGAGCTGAAGTCAGGCTTTCTCAGCACACATTCAATGACATAAGTTATCGTGATTTTGTTGAGGAGTTTGAAGGTGTGTTTGACCACCCAGATTACCAGTCTGTCGCCTCCATGCGCCTAATGACCCTCTCTCAAGGTCTACACCCAGTTTTAGATTACACCATAGACTTCTGGACCCTGGCTGCTGAGGTGGATTGGACTGACAACGCCTTGAAGACAGCCTTCAAGAATGGGTTAAGCATTCAGATCAGAGATGAACTTTCCAGAGATGAGCCTCTGCACTCCCGCCATCAGGAGAGAGCTACGATGTCCCCAGCTTCCAAGCCAGAACCTACACCTGCAACTCCCATACAGGACTCCTCTCCGGGCTCCTCTCAAACACCACCTAAGGAGCCCCTGCAGCTCAACTGGGGCCATCTCTCTGTGGAGGAGAATTCACGGAAATGTATTTTGTGTTGAGTCAACCCACTCTCTCCTGAACAACCCGCCAATCCACCGGATCTCTCCAAGGTCCCTGAGATCTACCACGACCTGGGAGAGGTCTTAAGTAAGGACAAAGCTCTCTCTCTCTCTCCTCACAGACCATATAATTGCTCCATTGACTTGCTCCCTGGTGGTCCGTTGCCTTTCAGTCATCTCTACAACCTGTCTAAACCTAAACGTGAGGCCATGGAGGTGTACATCAGAGACTCTCGTGCGGCAGGTACAATCTGTCCCTCCTCTTCTCCTATGGGGGACGTTTTTTTCTGTGTCAAAGAAAGATTTGACTTTGAGACCCTGTATGACTTTCATGGTCTAAATAACATCACTGTCAAAAATAAGTACCCTTTACGTCAGCTTGACGCCACCTTCACCTCAGTCACCATCATCTGGTGAGGATCAAGGAGGAAGACGGAAAACAGCTTTTAACACCCCATTAGGATGTTTTGAGTATTTAGTGATGCCATTCGGTCTAACCAATGCTCCAGCGGTTTTTCAAGCCCTTGTCAGTGATGTTCTGAGGGACTTCCTGAAAAGATTTGTGTTCATCTATTTGGATGATATTCAAAAAAAAATTCAGTCCCTAGAGGAACATTAGGAGCATGTCTGTCTTGTTTTGCAATGGCTGTTGGAGAACAAATTATTCGTCAAAGCTGAGAAGTGTGAATTCCACGCCATGAAGATCAGTTTTTTGGGCTTCATTGCTGGAGAGGGGCAACTTCAGACCGACCCAGAAAAGGGAGTGAGAGCAGTGACAGAGTGGCCACTACAGAGGTTCTTGGGGTTTGCAGATTTCTATCGGTGATTCATCTGTGTCCATCCCACCTTCCATGTTTCTCAGTTGAAGCCGGTACACGGCAGCGACCGCTCCTCCCCCTCCTACCGGGATCATTGATGATCACCCTGCTTATACAGTGCGCAGGCTCCTGGACGTGCACCGCAGGGGCAGGAGGTTCCAGTATCTGGTCGATTGGGAGGGATATGGCCCAGAGCAGGCTTGGATCTCTTGGGCCCTCATTCTTGACCTGGATATGATGAGGGAGTTCCACAACACTAATCCTACCAAGCCTGGGGGTTGCCGGGAGGCTCCCATTGGAGGGGGAAGCTGGAGTTAACCACTTACTGTACCTGTACACCTGCACACCATCAGCCATCTTCAATCAAGCCACCTGCAAACAATCAGTCACTTCCACTCTCCCCTGGATATAAGCCTGGTTTAGTTCACCACTCATCGCCCGATTGTCAGCTTACCTCTGTGGTAGTGTGATGTACATTGGCTCTGTAGTTTTCACTTGCTACATTTTCCCTGCTAATCCTGACTGCATTCTCTGTTTTCAGCGCCCCCCCCCCCCAAGCACAGTTCTTAACAGATGCAAAGCTTACTACCAAAGGTATGTCTCTTCAATTAATCAATAATTAATTAATTAATTAAATAATTAATTAATCGATAATTATATTTTTTCTGAGAGGAGCAGCAAATTCAAAGAAGAGAACATCGCCAATCACTGTCGCCACATGTTTTTCACACCATCACCCAGGTTGATGGTGGCAGGAACAATCACAGCCAGGTGATACAGGCATGACTCCCCCGCTGCCAAATTAAGTGCAACTCCATGTTCCTCCGCTCCCCCGGAGTGATGTTAAGTGAGGCTCCACATGAAAATCCTATAATTGAACCTTTCCCAGGTCTTTGCTGTTTTTTCTAAGGACTGTGTTGTAGCCAAACAGAAACAGAAAGACATTACTGGGGAGAAAAACATTTGATCACTGATCTCTCCTCTCCCGACACAGGTCAAGACTTATTTCATAATTAATTATTTTGCAATTTAAATAAATATTCAAACGCAACAACAACAAAAAACCTATCAACAGTGTCATTTTACAGCAAAATGGTGAACAGACTACAGAAATAAACAGAGAGTCTGACAGTTAAAAAGTAGGTGTGACTATAGCACTGTATGCACTGCACAGCAGCTTTAAAGCTCAGAAAGAAACTAGCAAGACAGATAGATCATTAAAATACCCAACCTTAAAAAGATCCCACCCAGTCCCTTTCCTCCAAAGCCAGTCCACCATGATACATTTTCACATGCAGTCATGAATTGATACACTTTATACATACATTTTATTCCTTGGATGGGCGTATAACCAGCCTGTGACAGCCACAGATATCATTTCTTTCTTTTTTTTCATTTAATTATTTTCTTTCATCATTCAATGTATTGATTGCTAATTACTGAATCTAAAGAAAATATCAACAATTCATTCAATATCAGAAATTTAATTTCTTCCACATTTAACATCATTACATGTATTTATTGTGGCATCATATCTTCAAATGAATGTTAAAGGAGGAAGCACAGAAGAAAAAAGAGTCAAGAGTAAATGTGGGACTGACTTTTAGTGGATGGTGAGAGCTTGTGACTAGTCAGTAATATTAGCTGCTGCTGTGTCTGCTGTTGTTGGTACTTGTTGATGTTTGGCTGTTAGAAAAGTTGTCGACTCCTAGTTTTTTATTCATAAGTAATGTAATCAGAAGAAATACTCGAGTACAGCTGAACATATTTACCACAGTGGGATTACGCTCAGAAACTGGAGACAACAAATCACAAAAGTATCACGTCTTACATCATGTTGCTTTAATTATGACATTGTGTTTTCTACTAAATTTAGCTTTTTATTGTTGTGTACTGCAATTTGTCTTTTCATGGCATTCTAATATTAAATAAAATGTGCGTTTATTATGTTTTGTACATTTTGTTTGTTCATCACATTTTACAGTGTTTTCTTTTCATGTCATGTTCATTTTCAATTAATGTTGTGCATTCCTTACATAATTCATGAAGTGTGTGGCTCAAAACTTCACCTTTATCTGTTTCAGTAAATACCAACCAAATAAACAAAAGGGAGAAGTACTGCATGGAGTCTATCTATCTTTACTGTCCACATCCTGAGAGCCGAGCAACAACACCACCAGAATCTGTATTCAGCAATTGTTCTAATCGATAGTTTGTCTCACAACAATCTGAAATAAAGTCTCAGCGGCTTTTCCACCCTGACAAAAATACACTTGGAAAAAAAAAAGTACATTTGAAATGTGAGACGCAGTGACATGACAAGTTCATTTACTTTATTATTGCTCATATACTTTCATTTATTATTATTTCTAGATATTTGCACTTGTCTTGATTTTGAATATTATGCTGAGTCTATCGCCGTGTTTCAACATGCTGGTAAGCTCATCTAAATTGAAGTGATGACAAAAGAAAGAAACACGAGAGGTTAAATGAATGAAGCAAGGGAAAGAGCGCTGAGCCTGCCACGACAATAGACATGTTCCAGCGCAATGGCAGAGGAGTGCAGAGGTTGTTTTATTGAATGCTGCTCTCTATAGAGCTGTTTGACTGCTGTTCATTGAGCCGCTCACTGTCTGAGTGTAAACACTAGAGTCATGAGGGAGAAGCAGAGGCAGCTTTTCTACAGATGAAAGGGAGATTGGCCTGGTTTAGCGTGGGCTGTGCACCATGGGAGTTTGAACAGATACAGTATGCTGCTGCAGTGCTTCTCAGACCAGGGGCCCGGAAACCACCACGAGTCTCTGTGGCAACAGCTGATGAATTCAGGAAAATGTCATACTGTAGCTGATCAAAATGAGGTCACACTATTTTTTTGTGTTTGTGTATTTTTATTAAATTCACCATTCTGCGTTGAGGAATGTGATTCCATCATGCTGGCCGACGTGTGAAATGTCAAACGGTTTGAGTTGAGTTTGAACATGTCAGCCATTCATGAGACATCCTGTTCAGCTCTGCTTGCTGCCCAGGACTGAGAGCTCCTGTTGATTACTGTACATATAACTATAAAACTGTGTCTGGCAAATTTAAGAAAAAAAAAATCAAATCAGCACTAGATATGAAAAGAAAAAGGACAAACCTTTTAATTAGAATTTTCCTACTGTGGTGACCAGGCTTTGTGTTAGGGAGGCAAAAAATAACTTGAAAATGCAAGAATAAATACTGACTTCAGACAAATAAAAGCTGGGTCTCTAATAGTGGGGCGCGGTCACAACAAACAAATAAAGACCAGGGGTAAAAAACATGGAAATGTTTTTGCTGCTGCTAGTTTCTGTGCTGTCACTTCTGAGGGAGATACATCAAAAGATGATCTTCCACGCCTGCACAAATATAATAATCTTTTCTAGTAGATACGAATGTTTCCACTCAGAGTTTTGTGGATGTGAAATTAAATGCTCAACTTTAGAATCATCATATTCCTTTTCCACTATTACAAACACATTTACAGAGACTGTAAAGGCACAGTGTGTAGGATTTAGTGGCACCTAGTGGTGTAGTTACTGATTACAATCCCCTCACATCACATACTTCGCCATGCGGTGTCTGTAGATATAATGTAAAAAAAAAAGATTAAAGTAACAAAAATGAGAAAAAAATCTTATTTCCAGGTGATACATGAAAACAGAGTTATGAATATTAGATTCAATTTTTCTGAATTTCTATTATTCTGAATCTGACACACTGGACCTTGAACAAAATGACACAATTCCTGTGAATCCCTGTAGCAATTCAGAGAAGCCCACAATCTAAAATCACAAACACACACACACACACACACACACACACACACACACACACACACACACACACACACACACACACACACACACACACACACACACACAAAAGCTTCATTGGAAAAGGAAATGTAGATATTCATCCCTGTGTGGGCCCGTTGGGCTGATGCCTAACAGCGTATCCTGGTCAATGAGATCTTGACAGGCTGCTGCTATCTAATCAACCCCTCCACCGTTTTAATCCTCTGGCCCAATCTATTGCCTTCTCCAATTTCCTCCTCTCTGAAAGGCAATCACAGAGTGTAGGGCATTTTAATAGCTATTTGGCAGAATGCACTTGAAGGCACCATGAGCTCAGTACAAGGATCTTTCATTAGATTGTCATCTTTGAGTGATGTGAAGCACTCTGGATGGCACAGCATGGGGGCAGGGGAGGAACAGCGCAGAGGAGGGTGGAGCAGTGACCTTGCTCACATGATGTCTCTGCAGATGGATAACTACAACAACTGCATCTATCTGCCTAACTCATACTGACTCTAATATGGCACATAACACGAGTGTCCTTTGTGTTGGCCTCTAATAGGCTCATTCAGGATTAGTGATCACTATTTCTGACAAGCCAAACACGGTAAAGTCCAAATGTTTCTGCACGCACATTCTCAGATTTCATCCTGCAGTGTCCACAGTCTGTAACACTTTTATTTGTATTCATGTGTCAGCTGACTGACTTAGATCACCTTGAATCATTTACAATTGTATTAATCCCAGTTTTTATTTTACTATTAGTTATTAATGAATGAAATGCTATATTTCAGTGACACCTGTGTAACTCCATATATCATAGTTTTGTTGCATTATAATTATACATGTTGACTCTAGTTGATTTTGTGTATTGACTCAAACCTTTCACCAAACAGGATGATTTTTATAATTCGTGCCTTCTGCAAACTCTGTGCACAGCAGTGACAGTCTGGTTAAGTTAAGGCAAAGACTGTATGTTAGGGCTGTGATGAAGGCAAGGGGAAGATGAATATGAATTAGTTATTAATAAATTAGTTACAGTGATTAAAAAAAGAAATGTTAATTGAAGGTGTGTGATTGGAGAGGGACTCCAGTCTCTGTTAATCTGATGTGGTACACAGCCACCTGCCACCCACACATTTTCCACATTGCTACATAAAGGATATGCTACTTCCCTCAGTTAAGGTGTGCTTCACATTAGGTAACCACCAGGCTAAAGTCATGGAAAATTGGCTAAGTAATCAAAATGACTTTGAGCCATGACACATACACAAGATGCTGATGGAAGCAAGCGCTTTACATGTACATCTCCCCCCCCCAAACTCCACCCCCTTACTTTACACTGCGCTGCATGAAGGTCACACTGATCTCTGCTACTTAACACTGCCATTTCATGTTAATCGCAAATGCAGAATCACTGCATATAAATGTTGTTTATAGAAGAATGGGCTGACATTGTAATGGTATTGGTTGAAAAAAAAAACAGGAACTGCCAAGCCACTAATAGCTTTCAATGACTTAACAGCTTTCCTTTTCACAACTGGACGCTCTGCTGTGCACACATAGCAGAATGAAAGAGGAAATAAAGTGTGCCCTTTACTGTACTGCAAACAAAGTTTAGCCAGTGGCTACAGTCTTGTGAATCTGCACTCAACTGTTTTTTTCAAAGTGTAACCAATGCAATTAACTCTTTGAAGAAAACCCAAGTCGACCTCTCCTGCAAAAAGAATGAACGAGCCAAAGGGTAAAGAAATGCATGTTTATGGTAATGAAGCTCATGCATAATGTAGCATTGGCGTGCAGCTTCGATTGAATTAATTATCCTCTCCTTCAGGTATCTTCCCTAAGTATGCCATTTCTCTCCTGTTTCTCAGCTCTTCTGTCATTTAGCATGCATAGGATTATTAGTCTAGGTGACAACACAGTAAACCTACAGGACTCAGCATTCAAACATGGTTCAGTCGTTTTACAGCGACAAACATGGAAGCTCGACTCCTCACAATACACCCTGACGGCTCATTATTACTGTCACGATGGCAGTCGTGACTGTGGTTGTTTCTGTGTTTCCCCTTGTTTTCCCATCCTTGTGTTTACTTGTCTGTCTGTGTTTGGGCGTGGCACACTTCCCTGGGCCTCCTGGTTAATCATCAAATGAAGCCCACCTGTCGTTCTTCACCTCACCTGCCTTCCAGCTACTCATCACTCCACCTACATATAAACCCTGGCCTTCCTCCCACTCCTCGTCAGATCGTTTGTTCAGCCTCCGTGGTAGATCGCGTTCAGACCGTCTTTAACTACTTGTTCCTTGTTGTTTTCCTGAACCCTAACTGCCGTTCTCTTGTGATCAGGTCCACCACCATCGTCACATCCTGCCACCTGCTCTCCATCCACCATCTTCCGACAGTCCAGACTCCTCCAACCATTCCCACCACTGCATCACCTCAGCCATTCCCTCGTATCGGGCCCTCTCTTTCCCCTCTCTTCCCACATCTCAATAAATCCCATTCTCTCTAATCGTTGTCTAAGCCTGCATCCTGGGTCAACCTGTGCAACCATGACAATTACAAACTAACAACTAAGCAGAGAAACTTAACCTGTGAGGAACCTGCACACATTGCAAACGAGCAGGAAAATACCTAAAAGTGATGGGGCTGCTGCTCCCGCAGGACGTGAGTGTTACCTATTCCTCTTGGAAACTATCGTAGCATTGAAAAATGCTTCCCAATCAATCTCTGCCATCAGTACAGACAGGGACTGAAGATAGAACTGTGCTTTATTGAACTGAGGTGGAGTCTGGCTCAGCTAAAGCAGTTGAGGGTATTGATCCATCAGTCGATACCCTGCACTATTCGTGGCCAAACCTTTGCTGACTGTTGTTTGTATCTGTTTCAAGCTCTCTTTGGGGAGATTGCTATTTGGCCTTGGCTCTCATCTTTATATGGTCAGCTGGGATTCGCCCTCGGGCTGCACACACCAGTAAGGATCTCATTAAACAAGAAGACTGTCAAAGTAATCACAACACAGTGTCACTGCTCACAGTGCTATCAATAGTGAAGTTGATTTACTTTTAGAGCACATTTAAAAAATCACACACTCAACAAAGTGCTGAGCAGAACAGATATTTAAATAACCAAAACAGATTTTAAATGAACGTATAAACATATTAAAAATGCACAAAGCGAACACTGCATATCACCTGATAACCAGACATGTGTCCATGGGGAACAGCATCCATCTACAGCACCTCTAAAACTCTTAAGTCTCATAGTTTAATCTGTACAAAGAAACTTTAAAAATGGCAATTTGCCCTTTTACTGAGAGCTGTGATATTTATCAGCTTGGACCAGCTGACAGGCAACCAGTAGAGACTTTTTCTGTTACTGGTCCTGACCAAGAAATAGTCCGGCACATAAAGTTGGGGAATTGTTTATTATATGCTTCACATTCTGGTATGTGGATTTTGTTACCTGTGGACATATATACAAGCTCTTTACTCTTTTAGATGCCTCTTATCTGTATGATAAGTGAAACTAATTAGCTGCTGGCTGTAGCTTCATGATTAGCTGCTCAAATGAAGAGTTTGAGCAATCTTATATAAATCTCAGTATGAAACCTAATGAGTGGAAACTATCTCACAGGTTCAACTGGGACTGTGTCACAGAGAAGGACGTGACCCTTTGTGGCTTGAAGGAGAAGTAATATCAAGAGGTGACCAAACAAGTGAAACAGGATTAGTAACCAAACACAAGGCTGCCTCCAGCCGAAAGGCCAAATTTGTGGTTGGGGCCTTTCTGTGTGGAATTTGCATGTTCTCCCCTTGTCTGTGTGGGTTCTGTCCAGGTTCTCCAGCTTTCTCCCACAAAGGCATGCAGGTTCATCGGTGACACTCAATTGTCTGTAGGTGTGATTGGGGTGTAACCTGCCTCTTTCTCAGTGGCATATGGGATTGGCTCCAGACCCTGATAGGGACAAGCAGATATAGAAAATGAATGGATGCTAGCTAACTCTAAACCTTTTACCTCACCAAACTTCAAGCAATCTTCTAAGCAACTTTGATATCATAACCAATAGAAATATTGGTCAACACAACAAAAGTTAGAAATCTAAATGACCCATCAACACTCTCAAAGCTGATGCCAAAGAACAACAGAAGGTAAAGAGCAGTAAAATCACTACATATGAACACAATCAGTTTGTTGCAGCCTTTTTAATCCAAGCAGTCCGAATACCTCACAATTATACTGTCAATGTTTTATTATAGCTGAATATTAAAAGGTAGTTGTTAGGCCAACCACCATCACAGGATTCTGAGTGAAACCTCCACCTTCATCCTTTCATAATTTATCTGTATGTTATCTGGAATGGAAAAAACACCTGAAAGTGTTTGAATTGGCTTTCTCTCTCAGTCCCAGCACATGGCTCAGCTATCAAATGTAATGGCGTCTCTGTGTTGCAGAGGTCTTATTATGTCCTAAGATAAGAATTGCGACACCAGAGCTCCATCGCATTTCTAGGGAGCGTGGCCAGGTGAGGAAGAGGAGATTGAACAAACCTCACCCCAGGGCTGCCTCACTGGAGTGATGAACTCTCTTTTCTTCTTTGCCGGCAGTGCTTTTCGCATATTCTGTGTGCAGTCTGAGCCCAGATTCATACACTGAGTTCAGCATTTTAGACCCTCAGGACCTGCACAGTGAGAAGTTACTAAAGTATTGTATGAATTTACTAGAATACGAAATAACCTTCTTACTCATAAATGCATTTCACCACCGAGCCTGAACAGATCTGCAGTCTATCACGGGGCTGTCAAAGACTAAAACACACTTTCCTTTAGACAGTTAGGAAGGAGGATACCATAAGAATATGTCCAGACCAGGTACTGAACCTTCCTTCACTGTGCAACACTACTAAACCATTATTATTATTTCAGCACACAAAAAACTGTATGATACCAAAATATTGAGAAAACTAAGCAGCCACAGGCGTATACAACAGACTTTAACTCCCCCAAAGAGTGAAAGTGAAGGATCACAAACAAAAGAAAATTTAGCAAAGACAAACTAAAACAAGAAAGAGTACACCACAATATCAGTTGGTCATGTTTTGTTTTGTACAAAGGAAGGTGAAGAAGATCTGTTTATTATATGGATGAATTTGGGAAATTTGAAGAAGTTGCTAAATGATGAAGAAGACAAGAAGAAAATCTCCACAAACACACGGAGTATTCTGTCAGGTCTGCCAGGAACAAAGATATGATATATATGATATATTAAAAACCTTGGCAGTATTAGGTGGAGGTGGGAGTGAATGCTCAACAAAGTCGTGAACTTTGACATGGGAGATCACTGATTTTGCTTCCTAGCAATAGCTGAAGTTGGTTTCTTGGTCCCTGGTTTATAGTCACTGGCAAAAATACATTTGCAGAATGGAACATATTCAGAAATGTTTTCTTTAGTGTATAATTACCTATAAACCTTAGAATTAATCTTTTACATCTACACACAGCACAGGTCTATGTCAGTGTCTGCCATGTTGAACTGCAATGTTTCTACAGTAGCCCAGAAAGACAAACCAAACACATGTTCACAAGGGGATTCGTAGCCACATTAGTTTCTCCTATGCTTGGTAGGGGAGTGGTAATCAGTTTTTTGCAATCTGCAACTTCAACACTAGACGTTACTAAATTCTATACACAATCGTTGTTGAGGAACTATGACATTGTCATTAAGTCAGGAGAACTTGTCACACCTACCTAACCTGATTTCCTGTAACAATGACCACAAACCTTAACCAAGCAGTTTAGAATTCTAAACTTGTCCAATCCAAACTCGAACAGGTGAATCATCATTTGCACAAGTCAGAATCAGAATTCCTTAAAACTGCAACTATGGCATATAACATATCAGTGTACGTTGGTACGTTGATTGGAAAAGCGCAAATAGAACTGAAACTTTTAGTTTAGGAATGTCAGACTGGTGCATTCACCGACATCTCTGCTGTTAGTAATTTTATAATTCAGCTCAGTAGGAAATATGAGAACTTTACTGTACTGCTGGTTGTTACCTGGCAAAAAGTGGACCCTTTTATCAAAGCCCTGCATCAGGGTGAAATCTGCCTTATCTTGTATAAAGAGACAATCAAATTAGGCCGCTGTGATCCTTCGTGGCTAATAAAGACCTCTGAAGTAGATTAATGAGAGATTTCTTGATAAGACAAATTAGAAGCCCAACTCTTAGTGTTAGAAAATCTCCGATTGACCTTCCAGGTCCACCTGAACTTTGGAGTATGCCAAACGTTATTTGAATTCAACATTTATTTAAGTCCGTCTATCCGGGGAGGAAACCCTTTCAATTTAGTTAAGAGAAGCTGATAAGACGTTTTAGCCCAGGCACATTTAAAGAGGTCCATAAACAAACAAAAGGAGAGGACAGATAATCCATGAACAATTAATTAACCGCAGCAGCTCAGCAACATCCCAACACTGGAGTCGTTTTATATAATGAAAGTAAATGGAAGATGAGGAAGAACTGCATTTATTTTATCTCAGGTATTAGTCATCTTATCACCTCCTCTTCTCTTCTCTCTCCTCTGCTTTCCTTATCTCTCCCCCCTGCTATCCTTCTGTCATTTTCTTTCTGCTCTCGCTTTCCTCATCTGCCCTTCTTTTCTACCTTGTCTTGATTTTCTGATGGCTTTTCTTTCATTTTCACTCTCCTGACTCTTCTAAAATCGCCATTTCTTTTGTTCTTTCATCTTCTTCCTTTTCCTTCTTTTCATTTTCAAGCTCCCCCACCCTGTTTGCAAAGGCACAGAGTGTCATTTTAGCTGAGTAATGGGGGAGGCATGTGGCCTGATAATCACATTCAATGGTCACTTTGTTTCACTTCATTCATTCAGAATGACACTGTAATTTCAGCCCATTTCCTGTTTTGTTTTGCCCAAATCAATCAGTAGCAAGTGAACTATCCATTCCTGTCAACACAGAAGTTGCGGTAGCAGTGAGTAATTGTTGCTCAAGAGGAAATCAATGATTACGTTCACAGTTCAAGAACAACTTTTGAAAATGAATTCTTTCTACAGTGTCTACACATGCTAGTTTCATTGTGACATGGTCAAGTGTTTTAGTGTAGTTTCTGTGTGCATCTAACAAAATAAACTCAAGCACCTGTAAGCACATAGAGGACTGCAAAGGACCAGAGGATGCTAAGACCATGCAGCAAGTGAGCCAAACCTGCAGGAGACAAGTGAAGTGATTGCAGGGGATATGCAACCAAGGAACTTTCCTGTGCCCTGACAGTAAATAAGAAAAGATCATGGTTTTGCCAAATAAACCATGGTTAAACTATGGTTAGGGTTATGCAACCAAACGACTATAAATCAATAAAAACCAGTACAACATTAATTGCATATCTGTGCTGAGATGCAAACTCCAGTCTCCTGCACAGTAAATAAGACATGCACAATCACCTCTAACTTTTATAAGCTCACCTTTTGCCTCATTGCCTCGTTTGGCTGCAGACTGTTCTGACAAAAATAGCTGTCATTGAGCACAGGATGAGATCGAATGAATCAGACAGGTGGTGATGGTAATTCAGAGGTCAGTAACCAAGCTCAGGGACATGGATTTTGTCTTTCAGGTGGTGCACTCCAGGAGATTGTTGCCCATATGCAGCCTGACAGGGTGCTCTGCAGACATAAGGGCAAATTTCAAACTGTTCCATGATGAAGTTACTGACAACAATTGAGATAGGTGATAAAATAAGTCGTGTCTAGGCACATTGTTAGTAGCTGTATGATCTAATCTATCTATTTTTCCTTTCTTATTTACATTTCCATTTAGTCATTTAGCAGACACTTTTATCCAAAACGACTCACAGAGAAGGGAAGAATCAAGGTACAGTGCGATAAGAAAGTGTTAGTGCTGCAGTAAGTGCTGTAAATTCTTAAAGGGAAATATTTATCATCTCCAGTTATTGGTAGTATTGGAGAGGAGGTCCTCTCTGAAAAGCTGGAGGTCTTCAGGAGTTTTTTAAAGGTAGAGATGATCTGCTAGGAACTGGTAGTGCGTTCCATCAACAGGAAACAACAAACGAATAAAGTCTAGATTGCCTTGGAATGGGTAGCAGAGCCAGGCATCGCGCATTGGAGGACTGCAACGGTCGTGAGGTAACATAAGCTTGTATAAGGGCGTTAAGGTAGGTAGGTGCAGTACCAGAGACAACTTTGTATATCGAGCATTAGCGAAGCCAGTGAAGCGGGGTAATGTGACCTTTTGGGTTGGTTGTAGACCAGGCACACCGCTGCGTTCTGGATCATCTGAAAGGGTTTCACTGTGAAGGCTGTGAGGCTCGTCAGGAGGGCACTACAGTAATCCAGTCTTGAGATGACTACAGCTTGTTTCAGGAGTTGAGTAGCATGTTGAGTGAAGGCCTGATTTTTCTGATGTTGTAAAGTGCAAAGTGGCACGACCGGACAACTGAGGCGACGTGATTGGAGAAGGTTAGTTCGTCATACTTGTTGACTAAAGACTCTGTCCATATCTGAAAGTATGCCTTATCTTTCATGTTCTTCTATTTCAGTGCATCCACCTCCACTCTCTTCCTTTTCTTTTATTACCTTTCCCTTTTTCTTTTCCTTTTCCTCCACACCATCGACAGGAAGCAGCTGTGAAACATCACTGACAATGATTTGCAACCACATATTCATTTTTTATCCTAGGCCAGACATCTGGAAGGTCAGTGGCGTAATGGCCATTGTAAATTTTATGAGCAGCAGGAAGCAAAGCTCTTGGAGTTAATCATGTGGATGAGGGGGTTTTCAGGTAGAGACAAGGGCGCTACTTAAATCATCACATAAGCCTCCCCAAAAAGGTCAGACGCTTCAAAGCGACACAGAATGCCCTAGAGTGGATATAGTGGATGTAATCATTTGGAGCACATGCCATTGTCTACGGGCCAAACACATGGAGGTGACATTGGACATCTGCAGTGCATTTCTATGCCCACTGTATGCTAGAATGTGTCATCTCTCGGTATGTGCACATGTACACTCAGTATGTTCACATTTTGAGGGTTAGGATTCCATATGTTTTCCTTCAATTGTGTTTTTCATTAGCTACATTTTAACCATGAAGTGTTTCTACAGAAAACTGTCTCAGAGTTACCAAGTGCTCTGTGGTGAGTGAGATCTGCATATGTTATTTCACTGTGAGAAAATAAAGATTTGCAGCTCTAGAGCTAATAAATAACCTCTGCACAAAATCTAAGGATGGTTATGGTAAATTACTCTTTGTTGTAACAATGGTTCTTGACAATAAATCTTATATCACTGGAAAGTCTGGTGCCACATTTGTTCTGCTCTCACTGTTCCGCTTGAACACAGCTAAGCAGACAGATAAACTCGTGGACGGATGACAGGTGTATTGTCTTCTTTATTTAGACGTTTACCCTCAAAGACCACATAGTGAAACTGCAAGAAAAATAATAAAATACAGTTTTTAGGTAATTTACCCCTTTAAAGTATCAGATAAATTCACAAACAAAGTTTACTTGCTTATTCATTGCATAAGTTTAAATAAAAATGCAAGCAATAAATCACGTGCTACTTTTTACGTAGCTAATTACGTCCGTAATGCAAACTCAATCAACTGTGTTAAATTCAAACGTCTTCAAACTGCAAACAGCAACAACACTGCTCAAATATATGTCAGACACTGTAAATACTCACAGACAATGGCTGTATTTTGTAGTGGTGTCCGAATGTTTAGTGTCCACTATATAGTGCACTGCATGTATCCCACAATTCACCGCGAAATGTAGTGAACATCCGATGGTCACTAACCGAAGCAAGATATCCCATCGTGCATTGCCAGAAGTTCTCTGGGCACGGAATGGAACATCAATATGGCAGATGGACGGGAGTCAGCAGGGGGTGTAGTTTGACGGAGGATAGTTTATTGAATTAATTAAAGAAAATAATATCTACTCTAATTAAAAAGGCGCTAATTTGACGATGTCTTGCTAGTCTTAGAAGAGCAGCGCATCTTCTCCTTTCTCTCTCTCTCTCACTATTCTAGTTCTCCTCCTGATCATCAATAATTGAATTATTGATAAAACACAAACAGCCAGACTGACAGTAGACGCATTTCTATAGTGCTACAGGAGTTTTCTAGAATAACGGTGTGTGAATAAGTGTTTTTTTCGGCGGAAGGATGAGAGGATGAGAGGCGCAAAACAAATTCATGAGTTGTGGAGCAGTAAACAGTCACAAGGCCAGTTTATTCTATTGTTTATTTAATTACACATTTCAAAACTAGGCAAAATGCCTTTCTACATTCATTTTTTTAAAAAGTGTAAAACGAACAGCATATAATTAAACATTCCAGTAGATTACACTGTAACTTTTGTTACTAAAGAGCCAAGAGAATAAAATATAAAAATATGTAAATACAGAAAACAAAACACAAAAATAAAACGTACAGGACAGTAATCAAAAGACTGTAATTTAATAAAAATGCAGTAGTAAATGGACAAGTATTATGTGAGACGACATTAATGTGGTACGTTTTAATTATGCAACAGCAATGATGTAATTACCAGCGCCAAGAGAAGTGTCCGAACATTTCTTCTGTTAAGCTGACTATATAGTCCACTACATTTATTTCCCTATGTAGGGATCTTCAACCAGCATTTGTCGCAAGTCAGCAAAAGTGGTTGTGTCGGTCACTCTGGCCCGAACAGCACGCCCAAGCTGTTCTCACAAGTATTCATTGTGTTGAGGTTGGGTCTGCTGGCAGGCCAATCCATCCTCTACACTCCTACATTTTTAGAGGTAGTCTCTGATAAACCCTGCAAATTTGTAGAAGACTGCCTACTAAATGCTGACATGATGAGGAAACAGGGTGCTGTTGTGGGGCTCACTCCAAAGAATGCAGCAACTTGGTTTTGAGGAACACCAGCTTGAAGTTGCAGACACCAACTGACCACTGTGGCAGGGTCCATGACGTTTGACAACCATTTAGTACTGTTAAGGTTTGGGGATGTTTAGACACAAAATGATCCGATGAGGTTGAGGAAACATAATTTCAGTTAAAATAAGTACTTTGTTATGGTAAGGTAAAAAACAATGTGATTCGTCGCAGCTCCTCCACCACTAGTCTGCCAAGCTTAGTTTTTTAACATTACAGATTTGATCTGAGTTAGAATTGACATGGACCATGTTTAGAATGCTCAAGTCTTCACTAACTGAGGTCCATAAACAGTGTGGGCAACTACATAGCTAGCAGAGACTAAGGGTGGAGATTTGGTAGAAATTAACTTCACAGAATGACACTAAGCTAAAACAGATCTGGGTTTTCCCAGAACTAAACCTTTGACAGGGTAGAATAAGAGCACAGGTAGACAGGAAAGTCATAGACACTTAGCCTAAATATAAATGGAGTCCTCTACTGTGACAGAGCTAAAGTCCAGAGGGAAATTATGCAGCATGGTTATTGGCCACTTAACCACCATGAATGTGTCAAATGAACACATACGCTCCCTTCCCATGTGGTTTTACTGATGGTTCAATGCTCTGACTGACATCTCTACTTGAATTAGTATACAATTACATTGTGCCTGGATTTAGCTTTTATGTTACATCATAAAAGCTAAATCTGCAAAATGTGCAGTTAGTTCTATAAATAGAACTAATGTCTGTCTAAATAAGTGTCCTCCACATTGTTCACTAGACACTAAAAGTCTCCTTCTTTACCTGGAAGTCCATTCTCATCGACAGGAGGCTCCATGTTTCAACATCACACTTGGTTCTTACAGAAGATAGACTTTGACAGCGAACAGGTATGAAAAAAAAGATATATTCAGATAAAATACATTTATTTATTTAATTCTACTCTAAAGAGGAAGCTCAGCTCAGCTGGCTGAGTGTTTTTACAATGTAATATTGTGATAAATGTGTCAGGACTGCCAACAGCACAAGGAAGAGACCAAGAGAAAGAGGGGAAGAAACAGAAAGTGTGCTGGAATGGGCGAGAGAGTGAGTGCATACATGCAGCCAGCACTATGTTGACTGGTGCTGGGTTGCAGCTTGGTTGTTCTCTTGAGAATCTCTCCATTAGAGGACCAAGCAGTTTCACTTGGCTCACACCATTATCCGAACCACTGAAGCCCACACTTAGCAGTCTTACCATCAGAATATGGAAATAATTCATGCATCTGTTCAAGCATTGAGTTCTAAAGAAAAATCTCATTTCAACACACTACAGATGTGTGGAGCACTTCTATTAAATCACGCTGGTAGAGTCAAGTCTCTTAAATGTGTTTTAATCCTGAATGTGTTGTTGAACAGTACTTTATGTTCATACAAGCAAATAACCCATGTATGAACATGTTAGCGTGCTTTCTCGTTGGTTTAGTTTCTGTAAAGAATGTGAAAAATGACTTAATGACTAATCCAAAGCCTTTTCCTCTTGTCATGCATGTGAGCAAGCACAATAAGCTGGTCTATGAAAGCAGTTTTCTTCTTTCAGGACATCGCAGTCATATTTCTAGTGAAATCCTCTTTCAAAATCAAAACATATGGCAGAGGGCAGTGTGACATAATGGAACTGTGTTTTTGAAAGATGAATTGTTTTCCAGTCCCTCCTGAGCAGCTGAAAATTTTTAAATGCTAATTGAAGCCATCCATCTGATAATAGGCAACACCATGCTTAGTGTTTTGACTGTTTAAACAGGACGATGCTTTGGGCAAATGGATGTTGGATGTGAGTGCACTGTTATTACATACACAGGGAAGTCATAGTGTTTCTATAAATACAAAACTAAGTCCTGGAACACACACACTATTGATTGTTATGTCAGCATGTCACCTTGCAAGAAAGGCAATCCAATTATATGCTTATAGGCCTATAGTCACTCAATCATGGAGATCACACTCCCACAGTCAGAAGATTCATTCTTTATCATTGATTGTAATGAATCACATTTTGGGGGAACAAAACCTACATTTCAAATCAAATCAAATCAAATTTTATTTGTAAAGCCCAAAGGGGGCTTTACAATCTGTACAGGGAGTGACACCCTCTGTCCTTAGACCCTCAGTTCCAGTGAGGAAAAACTTGCCCACAAAAAACCTTTAACAGGGAAAAAAGGTGGAAGAAACCTCAGGAAGAGCCACAGAGGAGGGATCCCTCTCCCAGGACGGACAGACGTGCACGTCACGTGTACATTTACATTTATTCATTTAGCAGACACTTTTGTCCAAAACGACTTACAGAGAAGGGAACAATCAAGGTATAGTGCGATAAGAAAGCGTTAGTGCAACAATAAGTGCAAAAAAATTAAGGTAAAGGGGTAGCTTTCTCATCTCCAGTTGTAGGTAGTGCTAGGACAGAAGGTCCTCTCTGAAGAGCTGGCGGTCTTCAGTAGTTTTTTAAATGTAGAGAGGGTAGGCTGCTCTGCTAGGAACTGGTAGTGCATTCTACCAACAGGCAACAACAAACGAATAAAGTTTTGCCTTGGAATGGGTAGCAGAGCCAGGCGTCGCGCATTGGAGGACTGCAACGGTCATGAGGTAACATAAGCCTCTATAGGGGCGTTCAGGTAGGTAGGTGCAGTTCCAGAGACAACTTTGTAGGCGAGCATTAGTGCTTTGAATTTAATGCGGGCTGCAAACTTCTTAAATACTCATGAAACTGCACATGTGATGTATGAATATATGATTCAAGAGTGACCCCTATAGAGTAGCTCTATGGCATGATTCTCCGAATTGTGTAAAAATCTGTAGGCATCTGTTTCATGTTCAGACAAAAAAAAGGCCCTTTGTGGATTGTGTCAATGTAAACTTGTTATTTTAACCTAGACCGTAATCTTTTTTTTCTAGTAGTTTTGCTGCCTAAACCAGATAGTGACAAAACTATCACAGTCAGCACATGTTCTTAATGAATATTTGCCATTATTTAATTACTTTTCATGTTGTCTGTTGGTTACATTTAAATAACTTGGTTTTCTTGCAGCCTTTTGCGAATATTGTTTGGCCCGCTACCAGTCCATGCATTTGGGGTTGGGAACCACTGTTTAGAGGACAGATTTATTTATAGTAAAAGTCTCTTTGTAAATAACAGAAATGGACCAGAATCAACTGAGAGGATAATAAAGGGTTGGTTTGTAGAATGAACTCAAAAAGGTGGATTCAGTGCTTACTGGCTCCAGTGGCAGTGTGAGAGTTTTAAGACTGGGAATAGCTCTAAATGCTCACAAATTGTGGTTTAAAAAGCACCCAGCTTGATAACAACAAGGTATCTCTGGTGACTGCACACAGCACTCTAGAAAGCCCATCATCACAGTGAAACCACTGGCTACACACACTCTCCAACTCTGAACAAAAGCAGCTGTTCCTCAGTGCTGGCTTACCAGTGTCCAGTGATTAGGACGGCAGCTCACAAGACACAACATATGACAAGACAACTTTGGATTTACTGTGCGGTACATTTATCTCTTTTGGCGGAGACTAGCTGAATTGTGATACAGCCTGTAAGGTGTCCTATGAACCAAGTCGGAATACCCAGCATTCCATACATATAATAAAAAAACAATGTACAGCAGTAGTAAGTTTATGCTGGATAGATGTCTGTTAGTCTGGCTCTTACCTGGACCTCCACTCCATAGCCCATATAGACAGTGATGATGTAGCTGCAGTCCATAGTGGAGTGAAAAGCAGAGCTGGACTGTGGTGGAGGCCTCTATGTATCCTTCTGGCCCAGTCATGTTCAGCTGACAGGGAACTGCAGAGACAAACAGCGGCATGGTCACACAGCCTGGCACTCCATTCATACATTCATATTCCAGATTGACAAACAGTTTACCAACACAACACTTTATACGGTCATGTACTAACCTACGGGAGCTTCAGTCGCTCTCATGCCAGCTGTGTGCTGGTGCTTTTTCCTCCTCATCATATTATTCATGGCAACAATGAAATCGTCCTGAAACGCAACTGAGACCAGACTAAGACCAGTCTCACCTGCTTCTTTAAACCATGACTGTTCCCTAACCTGATGATGATTGCAGCTGCTGTAATGATGATTATGTGTCATTCTGGAAGGTGCTGACAAACATCTTATTCTGTTATTTCATATACAGCTTTGTTGGACTATATTTAGGCAATGACACCCTGGTACAAAAAGTAGTTGATCCAAGTGATGTTCGAGATTGTAGTTGACTGTAGTACCATCCTGATATTTATCTATTTATATTTCTTTATCTGAACTGAGAGATATAAAACTGACTTTTCTATTGGTTATCAATCTCATCTTAGTCATAGTGGTGCCTCAAGACACTGCAGAGAACGGCTTGTCCATACCTTTTTGACAGACAGCTTTGGTGCAGCAGGAAGAGGAGGACACATGCAACCTTTACCTTGTTAGGTGTATTTTTTGTAGTCACCCTGTGCTGATGCCATTTACACCCAGCTGACATTTGAACACTGCAGGTCAGACCACCTGCAGATGTGGTCCAGCCAATCCAGTGGGATTCCTACTCTAATCTGACTATGACACCTGCATTAACATCAGTTTGCTCCGATCCAGATCAGATATCCAGATACAGTTTACATGTCATCATGATGAAAATGTGCTATTCGAGAAGCCAATGATGAGCGAAGCAGTATACATCAGTGTAACTCTATTGCATAAGTATATACAGTGGTATAAACACACATGCAGACATTCTATCTGACTTTGTTTGAAGGTTGGCTTCCTTTCTTAGCAGTCCGGCCCTCTGATGGGACAGCTGAGGACAGAATATTTCCTAGTGGCCTTCAGGGGTTTCTGCTCCACCACCTTCATCCCTCCCTCTCTCTGAGGCTAAAAAGTAAACTTTTGTTGAAGTGCTTCCTTATGAAGAAGAACATCCTGTCTGCGTCCCCTCAGCACTTCACCTCAGGGAGTGTCCACTCCAGTGTTATTACTGCACACACTGTTGTCATTCAGCCTGCGCCCCTGTCTCTGCGCTACACTGGGATTTTGTGTGTCTGTGCTTTGACCTGCAGTCACCCTGCACACAGATGAGCTGATTAATCAAGCTGCTCCAAGAAATCACCAGCCTGATATTTATTTTCTCCATCCTCTTTCTTCATGAGTGACAGTCTCAGGGCTCTGTGGTCCCTGCTTGGACCTCTTGATTAAGGGTTAGTGATGCACTGAGGCTGTTGTCATTTATTTCAGCCCCATGGCTGTGTGATCGTGAGAGAGGCAAATAGAGAAGATATTAGTTGAGGGTGTGAAGATAGCATGGGAGCATGCAAAAGAAAAAAAAACACCTGAGAGGACTGCTGTGAAATTAAATTAAATTAAATCAAATAAAGTATTGAATTAATGCAATTTGAGTTTTGCCATTACAAACCAAATACCTGGTATGTTGCTGTCACATTTATTTGTCTCAGAGAAAAAGGCAGATGTATGAATTTATAAATGAAGATGGCATTCAAGTGTGAAATGTGGTTAAATCTATGGTTGTCAATCCAAAGCTGTGACTCCAGATAACAGATTCAGAGATTCAGAGTCTTGGAGGCCAAAGACAGCCTGTGTAAAAGTTCTGACAGTGTGAGAAATTTAAAATTCCCTCAGTCCAACAGAATGCAGTATGAAATGACACATTTATTGTCAGAGGCGTGGTCAGTGACTTCGACTTGAATCACTGTTTTAATGACTTGCAACTTGAGTTGACAAAATATATAAAACTTTACTTGACTTGGACTTGGAGGTAAGATTTATGATTTGACTTGAGACATGTGACAGAGAAACTACAGTGGCTCATTCTAAGGTATTAAAAACATGATGCTTATTTTCAGTTCACTATACACTAATGCAAACATAGTTTCCCTGTTAAAAGGGTTTTTTGTGGGCAGGTTTTTCCTCACTGGAACTGAGGGTCTAGGAACAGAGGGTGTCACTCCCTGTACAGATTGTAAAGCCCTCTGAGGCAAAATGTGTTTTGTGACTTTGGGCTATACAAATAAAATTTGGTTTGATTTGATTTAGTTATGAATATTATATTCTGTATCTGCCATATTCTGTAAATAGAGCCCCCTGAATCTGGTCAGTGTTGTGTCTTGTAACATTAAACAGGTACTAATGAGACGACTTGTCTTAGCTTAGGATTTGGCTTAATTTGATTTCATTAAAAACTGGGACTCATAACTTGCTTGAGACTTTCTGTATGGAAATGCTGTGAATGGACCTTGGAGATCTAGTCTTAAAAAATACTGACATTATTGCTAATTTTGTACAAACCAGGTATAATCAGGATTTAAAAACAAAAATACAGTATATTCATCTGAGCTGATGATTTATCGCAGCCGCACACACACACACACAACACACACGCACACACATGTGCATGTTAACTTCAGCATTTTGTTAAATACATCATATTTTCGGCTCTAATTTTTCTCATATCATCATAAAGACTATAATTCTTCTGCGATATATCTGAAATGTGTTCTTACTTGGACTCTGCATGGTAGTGATGATGGTGGTGGTGGTGATGGTGGTGGTGGTGGTGGTTGTCTCCTCTTCATCACTGGCGGGTCTCACATCCTGCTTTAGTCCAGGCTGATCTGGCCTCCCTTCATCTTCCTCTCTTGCAGCAGGAACAGCAGAGGGAATGATGGCATCACGCTCCAGATCCTTTAAAACTCCACTGCTGACTGGACCGGGGGTTTCAGGGTGAGAAGTGGCAGCTAATGTGTGCATTACAAGGGTTGTTTGCATATTGGAGCTTTCAGTGCTCTCATCTGAAGCCCTTTTATCACCGTTACCCAGTGGAGTCCCGATTGGTGAAGTGGAGAAGGTGGACTGAGAGCTGGGGTGTGAGCTGGATCCCCCACTGTCTTCAAAGTAGTTTGGCTGACTATGTGGTCCGAACAGGGGCCGGTGTTGGGGGAGATTGCTGTAGAGTGGGTGGTGGTTTGGTACATTGACAGGTGAGGGGGTGGTGACCACGGGGAGCTTTCTGCCCGTATCCTGGGTGGTGGAGTACAGGCTGGCTCCACTCTCTGGAGGGCCCCCCGGGGTGATAGAAAGACCATCCTCAGAGGCATAGGCTGAAAGAGGAAGAACGTTTCTGTGTTACAGAAATCTCAACTTTAATTTCTTTCAGTGTTGGAACAGATGAGGCTTTTGTACAGAGGGCATGTGCATTACATTACAATATGGCCAGTGAGTTTGAGGCGCAACTGTATTTTTTACCAAACTGAAACTAAATGTTTTAACTACATTACATTACATCTTTTAGCTGCACAAATTGGAAACAGAACAGAAAATGATACAAGCTTTTAAAATATATAGAAGATGACAATCAACAATTGAACCCCTAAAGAGCATATAAGAGCTGCAAAGTGTGACACAGTGAACACACACATAGGTGGACAGGCACTCTCTCAGTCCCTGTGTTTGGCCATGAAATATGCAAATGAGGGAAACGTCTCCCTAACATTGAACATATAAGAACAGCTGTCATTAATTTCATTATCTGTTGTTTTTAAAGAAGTTTGAGGCAGAACAAATGACGTTTAAACATATTAGCTTATCCAAAAGACAAAGAGCATCATAACACACTAATATCACAAATGCTTTAAAAGTTTTAACACGAAAGCGTGCCCACATCGCTTAGACGTCCTTATGTGTGGGGTGTTGTTTAGCTCAGTTGGTAGAGCAGCCGCCTAATATACAAATCTGATCTGTGGCTCTTTACCGCATGTCATTCCCCATCTCTCTCTCCACACATTCCCGTCACTCTTCCACTGTAATGGAAAATTTATATCACATGATTGTGTGTTCTTTTATAACCATATATAGTCATATTTGCTCTCAGTAATATTCAAAAAGTTTTTGAAGTATAACACTGTGTGCCTTATAATTTATTTGTATCTAAATTTGCAAAATTTGTGAAAAATGAATAGAACTTAATAACTAAAGTTTGAAAAAAATTTCACCTAATGTAACAACAACAACAACAATAGTCTACGTTTCCTTGTTGGTAACCTTGATTTTGCAGCAGAGGAGAGTAGATGAATGTTGCTTTCTATGAAACAATTCATGGTAGTGTTGCAAATGTTGCAAAAGTGATGAGGTGGAGTTACACATTATGCTGCATTGTACAAAAATGTATTATTTTACTGATTAAGTGTTGATTTCAGCTCTCAGGTGCAAAACTAGAAGGACTGACCAGACATTTCTCTTCTACTTCGCTGATGTGTAGTGTTTGTTCTAATTATGTGCCATCAGAAGCTGTGCACGTCTGTACATTATGAGTGGATACATGACCGTGTGCTGCCTAGCAACCCTGTTTCTTTACTCAGAGGACAGAGTTCCAAACGACAGCCTTCCAACACCATGTCACTAAGTTTTATTTCACAAAGCTGCAGTGATTCTGACAGCAGAAAGTATAACTTCATAGGCAGAAAATTCAGTCACCCTCTTTATATCTCTCTGTTCACGGGTCTCTGCGTCACTGTACTTCACTCTGACATGGAGGCAGAGGGAACCTGTCTCATGCTTCTGGATGGAGACAGGAACATTCACTCACACAGCTCTGCACTCCCTAGAGCAAAGTTATTCCATCTCCTAAAGCTGAATTTCCATTCAACACTTCGTTGTGTAGAGCAGTGCATTAGTGCTGTTACACCAAAATGCCAAGCAGTACAACCCAAACAATTATTGTAAAATGCTCACATCATTGGCTCCCTCCCTTCCTATCCTCCTCGTAATGAGACTTAATATTCATTCCTGAAGAGATTTGATGAGCCGCTATAATTCTCCCAGTGTAATGATCAGGGCTCCCCTCCCAAGTGCACCTGTGAGATCTAATCTGAGACCCCTTCAGGAGGCTATCATCCACTGAGGGAAGTCTTATGTTTCTTTAACAATGCTTCATTTCCACCATAATAGCTCCCACCCTCTGCAGGCTAATAGCTATCTGCTTCAAACAATCAGGGTTTATTGTAGCTGTGTCACTTTCCACCAGCACCTCGCTCCTCAAACACACACACACACGCAGGCACAGCTCTCTGCACAAAATCAGGCACATTGATGTCTAAATCTGCAAAGAAAATAACAATGAATGAGACAGAATTCCAACATGATTGACTGGAGGTCTGCCATCACCCTGCTGCTACAAGGTATGAAAGGTAATGTAGACACTCTGCAGGGTGAGCAGTCAGTTCCTTTGGCTCAAAGTAAATCATGGGACATGACAGAATGTGGAGGAGGAGACAGCTTTAGAAATGTACGTCCACGGTTAATGGTGTAGGTTTTCTCTAAAAAACATAATAAAGCCTTGAATCTCCAATGAGACATGAGAAAATGTCAATGCTAAAAAAAAAAGAAAAAAAAGAAAACAAATTTTTATTGTTTTGGAAATAATCTTAAAATAATACCAAACTATAACTATATTTCTGTGACTGTGACTGGTGTGATTTCCTGCTTATTGACTTGCATGTGTTATGGTCACACACACACACACACACACACACACACACACACACACACACACACACACACACACACACACACACACACACACACACACACACAGACACACTATTCTTGTTCTCCTATACATGTATTCTCGGTGCAGAATATGTTTTACAAGTAGATACAAATAATAAAGCATCGCCATCCACAGAGCCTCAACTATGACATTTTGCTATTTTAGTGTAAAAAAAAAAATCATAACTATCGCTATAACTGTCGCTTTACTTTGACATGTTGAGGTATGACATTTCAGGTCTATAGCCTATTTTATTCAGATTGTATGTGTTTTCAGACCAGTCATTACATTCTAAATCTACTGCAGCTTGTACGATGCAATAATTATCTGTATTATTATTATTTTTACTGGTTCCACACGTTGCACAGCCAATGTGATGGTACTATATATACTGGATACTGTATATATGTCAAATAGTTCAGCCCTACTTATAATTCGTACTCATACATAAAGTTTGGTAACAGCTCTGACTAACTTAATCAGCCACAATAATTGAAAACACTGGAGTGGCTGACTATATATATATATATATATATATATATATATATATATATATATATATATGTGTGTGTGTGTGTGTGTGTGTGTGTGTGCTTCGTAGCACACACGTGAGAAATTATGTTTATGAACAACAAATTTGAATCAGTGAATACATTTTGAAGCAACTATATCTACAGTAATGCTATCCAGTCCAGACTACATCTTCTATAATGATCATGGGAAAATATACCGATACTCTCTATAGTCGGCAAGCAGTTATGTGATTTTTTTATATAACACTTTATTTAAGGACTTTCTGTCAGGATTTAGAGTGTATCAGAACACTGAGACAACAGTAGTGAAAGTTACAAGAAACTGCACAGCTGGTTTAAGACTTATTTTTCAATTGATCTCATGGTATCGATAATGATGAATCCTCCATGCGCAAAGTCAGTCACAGAGTTCCACAAGGTTCTGTACTAGGACCACTTCTATTCAGCTTATACATGCTTCCTTTAGGCAACATTATTTCACTTCATTAAGTTTCATTTTTATGCTAATGACAATTATATTTATCGAACAAGCCTGATGAAAACCAATCAGTTAACTAAACCCCAAGCATGCCTTAAGTATATAAAAACTTAGATGACCTACAATTTTCTGATGTTAAATTCAGACAAAAACTGGAGTTCTTGTAATTAGACCCAAACACCTCAGAAACTGTTTCTAAAGATATATCTTAAATAATGGTATGTCATTTAACATCCATCAAACTTCAAAAACTGCCTATTTCACCAAATAAACATTGCAAAAATCAGACACATCCTGTCTCAAGCAAATGCAGAAAAACAAGTCCATGCATTTGTTAGTACGAGGCTGGAATATTGAAACTCATAGATTAAATCAGTAGTAGTAATATTTTATAGTTATATGTATCATTATTATTTATTCTGTGCATGTTTATCTCTTTATCCCCAGACAGCCCTGCACTTTACATGCCTACCTCCCTGCAACGCTGGTGCAGTGAATATATGAAGCGATTCATTCAGGCAAGGTTGCTGCTGAACATAATCACATTTGTCACCACAACACACTCTGGAAAATTATTTTTGTAATATATAAACCTAATTTCTGGGAAACAAGGCTGGCTTGACTGTATTACAGAGCAGTGCTTTCTCTACACACTGAGGTAATGCAGTCAAACTGGTATTTACATCACAATCAGTCAACATGGTATCAAACACAAGGGTCATAAAAACGCTGCATTCAGATGATTCAAATAATCCTTTATGTCACCGAGCTGGCATAATGCTAAAGGCCTGCTTTGGGCCAAACATATTTGACAGCTGAATAATTTATATCAAAGCAGTACATTAACTCAATGTTCAAGTCTCAGACTGTTAAATGTGTATCTCCATAAAGTATATAGCTGCTGTTTCTCCTTCCCTTAGCTTTTTTATTTTGATTTTTTCACTTCAGCGGCATCAGCAGGAGGGAGAATGTGAACAAGAGCAAAGCACCTTCAGGGAAACTTTGATGTCTTTCCCCTGGGCTGTCAAAGAGCCACAAGAATTTAAGCCTTCCCTTGAATAAACCATGAGTCCAATACAAATCCCAGTCATTAAAGTTCACATTCAGGAGCTTACAGATGGAGACAAAGGGGCCAGGAAGAAGCCTGATCACTGGATTATTTCTAAACTGTCTCTTAGGATCATTCTTGCTTATTCTGATGAAAACTGCAGTACATAAAACACTTTTCTGACTTTATTTTTCATGTGTAGCTGCAGTACATGAAAGTATTCTTGTGCTGCGGGAAGAAAAAGGTGAGTCTGAATGTCTTCTTTATGCACATATAGATATTTTAGAAACTAAAATCGGAGAGGGGTCATATTTCAGCCCAGGAAAATTTGCTTTTATTTGTCTCCTGAATGAACAAAATAGAGCATACAGTCTCTATCTGTATAACGAGGAGCATCTGGATCAAACAGTTGTCCTGCTGCAGATTAACTAAAAACAGACATGAAAGGAAGAAGAGAAGCAAACTCCTTCTGTGCCTTTAATAGGATTTCTTTGATTTTAGCTTCTGACCGAGGAGCTGACCGACCACTTAATGTGAGCGCAGCACTAGAAAGGACGTGGGAGCTCTGAAAGGATACCAGCAGGCCATTGCCATGTGCTTCTGACACACTGTAACTACAGCGGTGAAAGGGTCAAGAGTTTATGTGTGTGTGTGTGTGTGTGAGAGAGAGAGAGAGTGTGGGTGTGTTTTGTGGTTCAAAAGAGAAAAATGTCTATGTTTGTTCTGATAAAAGTCAAGCAGGATAGACTGGACTGGAACAGACTGGAAGAGAAATGATGGTGGAGAGAAAAATATATAATAAAGGCTCACGTGTCACACATCAATTCGGTATGTACCGTACAGTTCAAAAGCACCAACTCTATGAGTACAAAGGCTCTGTCATACTCATTATACTTTGTCATTATTTGAATGACACATATATTTCACATTAAAAGCCTATAGAGACCGAGGGGATTCTGCCTGCCAGTGAAAGTGATGGATTATATAACATCAATGCATCTCATGTTGAGTCTCACTAGCTCTAAATGGAAAACCTAAGTAAACCAGACAGCAATCAGGGCAATAAAGTAAAAGTAAATGGAGGAAGAATATGAGAATAATTTCTATTGCTCTGTTAATGTATAAACACAGAATATTTGCTGCCTGTTTTGGATTTTTTTATGAGGCAGAATTGATTGCGAGGCAGCTGCCTCACCCTTGCTGAATACAAACCAGATTCTTAATCCAGTGTTGCCTGTAGCAAAATGTTACCCACTTTAAAATTTCCCTCATCGTATTGATCGTGCTCCTAATACCCGCAGTGAGGGACACATTCATGCAATCTTAATAATAGCAGGAATCGGCCAGCAGCATTTGATCCAAACACAAGCCTCCCAGCACCCCTGTAGCTCTAGAAAAAAAAACAACAGGAGCCAAAACCAACAGTGACAAAGTTTTCTGTAGTACAAACGGCAGAATGTCTTTTATGTCAACATCTGCACTAAAAAAATAAAAATGTGTTCTTTTGGTGCCACAGCATGTTTGTCTTTGTGTTTGTTTAAAAAGTAAAAGGCTGAAAAAAACAAAATAACAACCAATACAAAAATCAGATTAGACTGAATGATGTTTTGGAATATGTGTATACATATATATGAAATATATGTATATAACATATGTATATGTGTATGTATATGGACATATTTTATGTCAAATGTGCAGATAAGTTTAGACTGAGCTGAACTTATCTGCACATTTTACATATTCATAAAATATGATTCATGTTATATATGAAACTACCCAACAGTAATGACCTTCACAAGCTATAAGTGAACTAAACATTTATTTAGTGTTAAACTTTAATGGATTTGTGACAATGATTCATTCTGTCAAATTTGAATACATATAGCAGACGATACTTCCAAACATTATAGTATATTTTTGAGTACAGGACTTTAAATGATAATTGACTGCTTTTGTCTCTTATGTATCCTTTAATAAAAATTCTATGTTTTTCCATTTATAGGCGTACAATCTGTCCTTTTTAACCACTTGCACCTCTCTTTCCAACTGCTTATGATTTAGAACAGCCTTTGTTTTCCTCTCACCTGGCTAATTACACCTGCATCCAATCAACAGCCACATTCTGTTTCTCATTCTTTCTGTTCTTGCATTTTTATTTCTTTTTCTAATTACCCTGTTTCTGACCCTGTTTTTGCTCTCCCTCTGGATGTTTGCCTTCCAAATCTGCCAGGCCCACTCCAGTCTCATCATTCTCCAACCAACAGTACTGCACCTCCCTGGACACCCCCTCATCACTAACCCCCGACCACTCTGTAAGAACCTTCTACTTCCACTATCACAGAGCTTTTGGCCTTTTTCTCAGCTTTATTTTTGACAGAGACAGCTTGAAGAGTGACAGGAATGTGGAGAGAGAGAGAGAGGAATGACATGCAGCAAAGGGCCACCGGATTTGAACCCCTGGGCCGCTGCTGAGCCTTTGTACATGGGGCGGATGCTCTACCAACTTAGCTAAGTTATAGTATCTTACAGTGAATTTTACATATGTACGTACTATATATATATCCGAGTATTGATATACAATAAAGGTACCACAAGGTATTTTGGCTCAGGGAACTTATTCTGGCTCTTCTGAAAGCTGTTAAACAGTCTCCTCTCCACTCTGACACCTCTGGAAAAGGTCACTCTCTCATCTCCATAATGGCCGAGGACAAAGACGAGGCAGAGTGGATCAATAGGCAGCTCGAGCCCATATCAGTGCTGATGCATTGATCTGCTGCTCAGAGAGAAGATGAGCGATGCTCTGTGCCAAGAGACTGCACTGCTTCTTTTTCTAGAAGCAGATGAGAAGAGCAGCGACACATGTTCAGCGGGCATCCACTCCCTGTAACCCTACAGTTACCTACTATATTGAGACTATATATGCGTGCACATCTAAAATCTATAGAGTTTGACAGATCCTGGTTTTTCATGGGAAATATTTCTGTATTCCAGAGCCAGGAAGACCAATAATTAGAAATTATTCTGCATTGTTGCAATTTTTTGCAGGGTTTTGTTGTTTATGTACATAGACATATATATACTAATACTTAGTAATTGTAATAAACACATAGAATATTTAAAGGAATGGGGCACACATAAACACGCACCTCTTCTTCCTGACCACCTCACTTGGATGTTATTTACTGCCGGGCTCAGAATTAGTTCATTTCTACATTTATGTCTAAGTTCTGGGAGCACGACAACCTCACTACCAAGTCCAAAGGGTCAAGAAACGATCAAAACAATTATCCAGATTATCTGAGCCATGTCATGTGGAGGTTAAAGTGAATGTTAGCATAGCTGAAATGTTAGTAATGATCCCTCATAGAGCAGGGAAACGCACAATCAGACACAGAGTGTCAGAGTTAAAGGAGGAGCTGTAGGTGATGGATGTGATGGATGTTTACAACAGTGATCATCACGCTGTCACAGTGTTACCAAAACTCAGCCATTACTTTTGGAAGTACGATGTCATCACAGAAGGTTACTGTGACAGCCAATACAATGAAATAATCCCAAATTCAAGTGTGTCATTTCCTCACAGACTTCTGGAAGCACAGTCCTCATTGATGAGTAATGCAGCTGTGCTGACTCAAACTCACAGACTCACGTTATGATGAAGAATCAGCAGCAGCCAATTAAAAGTGTGTGTGTGTGTGTGTGTGTGTGTGTGTGTGTGTGTGTGTGTGTGTGTGTGTGTGTGTCTTTGTCATCCACTCTGTTGAAATCCTCCTTCCAGAAATTTCTTTTCTTTCCCCTCCACCGTTTCTTTCCCCTCCACCGTACATCTTTGCTTGTTTCGTCACAAACATTCACCCTTGAGCTACAGATTAGCAATGGCGGCTCTTTGTGAAGCCGTACAAAGCCTAAGCAATTAAAGGCTCTTCTCTCGCTTAACAAGCTCTAATCCAGACATGCTTTTATTGCATTTGATTTTGCTCGCTGCTTCTGCCAAAAAACGCTGAGAGACAGGGACCCTGCTCTTGCTCTAAGTGTAGCAATAATCAGTGAGAATTCAGACTCCGCTCTGGTTCTGGCAGCTGTCACTTTTCCAGCCACGGATGGCAAACAAATTAATGTAAAAAAAACAGAGCAGCCCTAGAGAAAAGCCTGGATCCACCTATCAAACAACTGCAAATAGAAATTGTTTGGCAGCCTTACGCCTCAGCAATGCCAGGAATTGTTATTTAGATGGTGAGTACTTGCTGAGACAACACAAAGCAATGCTCTCCATGCTGGATATGTCTGACCTAGCATAAATTCATTCAGACCTGTTGAAATGATTGAATGCAAACTGGGAACAGATTGATAACTGGGTGTTGTGGCGAGCACATATGCTGTTAACGGTGAAGTAAAATAGAAGTGGCCATAGCCGGTGTCTGTGTGCAGAGATAACAAGCAGAGAGAAATTCTATTTGTGCAGTCTTCAGCAAACCTGTAGAAGAACTATTCACCTGTTTTAACTCAGCATGCTTGTTTCTCAGTTTGCTTCTTTAACACCTCGGCAAAACAACATTTGAGCCTGAGAGAAACACGACGTTTTACAGAAAGCATTCACATTCAGTATGCTAACTTCCATTGAGAAAATTACATGTTTGAAATCATAATTATAGGTATATTCCAGATGAATGCTGCTTCAAATTGTAAAATGTATATATGGCACATGTATATTTACGTAATTGCACACTCACCTTAATTTCAAGCACTTACTATTTCAGTATAAAAGGCACGAGACCGGCAGGTATATGACATGTGAACCACCACACTGATGTCCATTGAATCGTCCAGGCAGGTGAATGGACATCCATTTCTGATCTACAGACCACTCGAAGCACTGTCATCCAGTCATACACATTCATACACTGATGGCAGAGGCTGCCATGCAAGGCGCCAACTCTTCAGCAGTGATACAGCACCTTCTATCCAGAACCCTCACAATGACAACATCACAGTCATGGGGAGCGATTTGGGGTTCAACTCAGTGACACTTGGACTGGACTCAAACTAGGAAATTAAACCAAAGATCCTCTGATTAGTAGAAAACTCACTCTACTACCTGAGCCATGGCCAAGCTTATGTCATATCAGCCTTTATACAGTTTGTCAGTAATGCTTTCTATTAAGAGTACCATCATGCACTGTAGACGTGAAGTTTGTTAGCGGTATTTCATTTCGCTTAGGATGCTCAATTGAGAAAAGGTGGCACCAGCCTCTAAACAACGAGGATGAATGAGAGAGATTACATCATGACTGTAACTGTGTGTCTGCAGGTAGACAATCAGACACTGCATTGTAAATATCATCGCACAGGTGTAATTCTATGAGCCTTTTGAATTGAAATGTCTGTCAAATATTTAATGTTGTCTAAAAACATGCAGTTACTGTATTGAGAATTTGTTCATGCCTAATTTTGGATCTAGAAGCATGAAAGCCAAATGAACAGTCCTGAGCAAGCTGGAGATGAAAACTACTTATGAACCACTTAGTCTTGTATAATGCATAAACCATGGTGCAAGTCATTGCTTTGTTCCATTTTATTACTATATACTTATATGTAATTGTGCATTTCAGATAATTACAATGAAGTGCATGACTCAGGCCTGTCTTTTGGTTCATACCTTCTCTGCAGTCTCTGTCTTTCACACTTTTTTGGCTCTTCGTGGACATCAACAGAAACATTCTGACAAGCAGCAGCTATTACAGGACTGAAATGCTGTTTTTCCAAGCGAGACCAGGGAAATGTAGCACAAAATTACAACAAATCCAACAGTGCTATCATTCTAAAAGCCTTTTAAGACAAACAATTACTGAGGATCTGGCCTCACAGCAGCCTCAAATAGAAGTGAAGCATTACTGTTTGTTTTAAGCCCATTACTCAGAAATCTACCTGTTTAGCTACTGATAGTGAGTTCAGCTTTCTAAGGATGTGCTCACTTTGTCATTTCCGTTCAGTGGTCATTCCCAGACAGATTTAGTTTTGATGTAGTGAGGTGCATTCCAAGCAGTATCTCCTCAGAATTATGATGCCTTAGTTATCAGGTTTCACTGCAGATGTAGTTCACATAATCAGATCTTCAAACAGATTATGAGCAAGATGGCTCAGTTGAAGCTGTCGTTGTTGTTTTGCCATAGCACTGAGAGCTTGTTCAGCAGCTCATTTTGGGATGAGCAAGAATTATTTCCTTTTTGAAATTTTTGGACATTCTCAACAGAGGTGCCCTCAACTGCGTCCATGCAGTGAAACACTGGAGGAGCGGAGCGTGCAATCACCAGTGTTGGGCACATTACTTTGAAAAAGTAATTAGTTACAGTTACTAGTTACTTACCCAAAAAAGTAACTGAGTTAGTAACTGAGTTACTACACTATAAAAGTAACTAGTTACCCAGGAAAGTAACTAATGCGTTACTTTTTTAAGTTAAAAAATGCCAAATAATTTGGAGTAAAGCAAACAACAGATACCCATACAGGTTTTAATGTATTGCACCTCAACGCAATTACAACTGAACTTCAAGCATTTTCTTTACTTACAAATGTAAGCAGTTAAACAATATGACATGTTTTACACTTAACATGCTGCAAATTAAAACAAACTTTCAATGGCAGCATGTTTTCAACCACATACCTCCCTATAATTTGATTGAGTTCTTGCTGTGTGGTAAGTTTTGGGGTGAGCAGAAAGCTGAAGCAGAAAAATCCAGCCTTCCTTGTTAGCTAGCTTGCCTTTATCGTGGGGCATGCCGGTGGCCACTAGCTTAACAGACGCGTGTGCAGTCGAGAGATGCTTCATTAAATTCGAGTTGCTTACATTTGACGTGGACAAAGTCTTTGGTCTTAGACACAGTGTGCATGTAACATGTACATTTTTACCTTTTACCTCGACAAGGTTAAAATACTGCTTATACTTCCACCGTGAAAACGCTGTCTTAGACTCAGCCTCGGGACTCGCCATCTCATCTGACATGCTGTGTGTGTGTGTGTGCGTGCGTGCGTGTGTGTGTGCGCGCGCGTGCGCGCGCTACGACCGTGTGTTGGTTTGTGTGTATACCCGCCCACCGGGTGTCTCTGGTTGGCTCAACATGAAATCTCTGCTTTAGCCAATCGTCATTACGTATCCCGCCCTTACCAAAGGGAGACGAAAAGGCATTCCTGTATGCGAGTTGAGTGAGGTGCCAGTTTCTAAACGAGTAGGTTGGTTCAGTAACGCGAGGTAACGGCGTGTTGGTACCGGTAACGGCGTTACAACGATAGATGAAGTAACTCGTTAGATTACCCGTTACTGAAAAAAGTAACGCCGTTAGTAACAGCGTTTATTTCAACGTCGTTATTCCCATCACTGGCAATCACTAAGCAACTAACTGGATGGACTTCAGCTACTGGTGGTGAAAACTCTTCTTCATCTTCCACTTTGGGCTTCACAGATATGTTACTATGTAGGTCGGTACTGGACTCGCACTGCAGGTGGCAGACTACCAAACTTTTTAGGGAGGGTCACGACAGACCTTTCAGGCACAACAAAAGTGTGGAGGTATCTGTTTTTTACACTAGCAGTGCCAGGTGTAATACAGTTAAGAGCAGTGAAGCTATTAAAAATCTTTGTGCCTGCCCGTGCTCTCTCCTGTTTTCAGGATTGCTACCTGGATGAGTTCACAGAGAATGTGTAGCAAGGTTTAGCAAGGTGGAGAGAGGTGCTAAACGAGTCTACTTTGAGCTCCAACAGACGTTCTCAGCAAATGGATCTGGTTCTGACTGGATAAATTTCAGAACAGAACACAAACCTTAAGACCCTCTATTCTACATATGATCTGCAGCTGGAAAATGATCTGAATGAGTTTTATTGTAGACAGACCTGATCCCATCCCCAGTGCCTTCATCTACCGGCTTAACAGTTCTACCTCCATCACCACAGCAGGAGCCAGTGCCTCTCCACAACTGCCACCACCAGGGACGTCACTTTAAGAAACTGGGGTGGCTTAGCCCATAGAGGAGAAAAGTTATTGCGCGCGCCTAGCGCGTGCCGAAATTTTTTTTAGAGCACCAATTAAAGCTTTGTCAATCAATTGATTAATCTAAGACGATGACGCCTCCATACATCTTCAACTGCTTTACCAGCTAAACAACACCAGTTAAATTGTGCTGAAATACAAATAAAAACAATTGCAGGTGCCATACATACCTGCACAAAATGAAGAGGGCAAGTGTTTCATAAAATCCCAATATACATTATTCGACCCGCCCCAGCCCGCCCCGCCAATAAAGTGGAACATTCTCTACCCGCACCGTCCCGCCCCGCGGGCGGACCGCGGGTGCCCGCGGTTTCGGGCCGGCCCGCGCATCACTAGTGTGGAGTCGAATCTTGGGAGTTCGCCCCGGAGAAACTACTTCGGCCCTTTGGTTTATTAATTACATTGAACTTTTCTGCTGTTAGCTAAGTGTTACTACCAGCAGTGATGAATGCTTACTTACTTGAAAAAGGCTCTAATGTCCATCCTTCACCCATGCGTTCGCGCTCTGCTCTTGCCGCTGTGAGGTTCGGCTCTGTGTACTTCAGAGGTAAACACGCAAGCGGCAGTGAGCAGGGTCGCATGGAAAACATGGACTGGAATTTCAGTGATGTGGGCGTTCTCTATATGAAAAAGTGGAATGGATTGTATAATGACGCACTGAAGGGGCTCTCTCTACCGTACCCGATGAAATGAGATTTATGATCATATTTAAGTGAATAATGACAGTTTATATGATTATTGGTTTTAACTCATATTCTGGCCACTTTGTATTGCATAAATAGGCATTTTTTTGTGAAAAAAAAAATAATAAATAAAAATAATAATAAAACACCACCAAATTATTTAGGGGGGCTTGAGAATATTTTAGGGGGGCTGAAGCCCCCCTAAAATAGGCCTAGTGACGCCACTGGCCACCACAAAGGCTCACTCCTCCCCTAACACAATGACGACTCTTCCTATCCTGGAGAGGGATGTCGGCAGACTGTTCAAGAGACTGGACCCCTGCAGAGCAGCTCAACCAGATGCTGCCACTCCATCCACATTGTGCTGATCAGCCTCCAGTCTCCAGTGCTCACAGGCATCTTTAGCATTGGAGATATGCCACATACGAGCCTACTGAAAGACCTCCGCCATCCTCCCTGTCCCCCCCAAAAAAACAGCACCACAGCACTTATTGACTACAGACCAATCATCCTGATCTCTGGATCCCCTGCAGTTCACCCTCAACAGGTCTGTAAAGGATCCAGTAAACATGGACCTCCACTTCATCCCCAGTACCTGGACTCCTCTAGCTCTAATACCAGGATCTGTTCATGGATTTTAAGCTCAACTAGCTGACTGCAGGTGGCTTACAGACTTTCAGGCAGCCTGTAGAGCTGGGGAAACACAACTTTCCCTCCGGCTCCGCTCAAAGCTCTTCTCTCTGTAGACCAACAGCTGCACCTCCAATTATCAGTCCATCAAGCTTCTGAATTTGACACTACGTTCACTGCACTCTCTGGTGGGAAAAAGCACAGCAGAGGACTTTCTGCAACAGCTGGAGAAGTTCGTGATGATGATGATGATGATGATGATGATGATGATGATGATGATGATGATGATGACGACAGTATACTGTGTTACAAACTTTCACTGCTAATGATGCACCAAAGGTCACTTTGACATGCGAAAATAAGACGCAGATAAGTCAAGTTTTCACATAGAATGTAGTGAAGTGAAAATATGAAAAATGAGATGACGCATGTTTGTAATTTGGATCAATGAGCGCTGGGAATATGAATGAATGTCATAAGCTGGTTGCTCTTCTCTGTTGTATGGTAATTAACCAGCAGCTGGTTGCTGGGTACCTGTGCATGTAAACATCATCACTGACATGAGACATTTTTTCTGACTGTAGTTTGACAGCTCTCACTCCAATCTGGAGGTTTGATGTAAACCCGCCCTCACTCTGTGCTTGCTGCCAGTATGTCAGCATCACTGCACTGTAACGCCACTGTCCAGCATCTACAGTCCATCTGTCACCCTGGATCTGTCCACCTACTGTCTCCATCCATCCTAAGATCCAGCAGAATAGCTGAACAGGATGTTCCCTGCTGACAGACTGCTACAAAAGGCAGCGTGCAGCCTCACTGGAGGGAGGACAGAGACTATTTGACATCATCAAGGGGCTGGAGGCGAAACAGAAAAGGGGCTGCAAAAGAAAACAACCACCAGAGAGAGAAGACATAGATAGATACAGTAGACACAGAATGATATCGAGGACAAGACAAGAAAGAGACAAATATGAGTGGATGGGAAAAATTAGGTAGCAAAGTCATATTCATATATACTTATGCTGTGTCGGGAAGCCTTGAGCTAAGTAATCAGCAGCAGAATGCCGAAAATGTGGAGGAGGTGGTGGTCGTATACAAATGAGATGCTGACAAGCTGCAATCCAATTAGATGAAGAAATATGAGGGGATGGGTGTGCTGAGATGTGGGACCTATCAGCAGCTTGCAGCTTTGGGGAAGATCAAGCACTTCACCACCTTGACTGCTTACTGCTGGCAAACATGATAGATCACCTGACACACACACACACACACACACACACACACACACACACACACACACACACACCCAAACATTTTCATTGTAATCATGAATATTGGTGTAACACTGCTGTTAGTCATCTTCTTCAAGACTGATTAAATGGAGATTTATTAAAAACAAAAGAAAATGAAGGTACAGGGATTATACACAGGCACACACCTCGTCTAATGTCAGGTTTAGACCATATAACAGCCTGATAATAGCCCAACCCCGACAGACTAATTACAAATGGTTTCCCGTATAGCGACGACAACCGAAGCTGCACAACACCTCACAATATGTCCTGACAAATCGATTTCAATTTCAAACAAAACAAGATTAGGAACAGAGAATATAATATGAATTTCTTCAGGACAATGCCAGTGAACGTCTACACAGAACAGCACTACAGTATGTACAATGAAATGTCAGGATAGTGTAGGTCCAAGATTCCATGAATTGACTGTATATACGAAACCCACCAAGGACAAACAACTTCAAGGCCTGTTTGAGTGTCAGCCTGCATTTCATTGTCCTCCTCCTTCTTCTATCTTTCCTGTGACTTTCCAGTGTCCATTGTAAAATAATAATAATAAAAAAAAAATCTTCAGAACAGAAATAAAAGGATTTGAGGGGAGAGAGTTTGGAAACAGAGGAAAGAGAATGAAATGGCTGTGTACAGAAACAGGAACCCCACCAAGTTATTCAAAAGAGAAAGAGAACAGAATTTCATTTCGGGATTCAACACAGTAATCCCCCTTTCCTTCATTCACAACCCCCACTGTCTGTCCACCCTCCAGTCCATAGCATGATGGAGCTGATGTCATTAATTCTGTAGAATGGGTTGAAGATGCGAAAGAGAGCGAGGCACAATCTTCACAGCCACATATATGGAGCCAGGCCTCCTTTCATCTCCCCCAGACAAAAACACAAAGATACTATCTGCAATGCCTGAAACCCATTTCTCTGTACTATTAGGAGCTGAAATGGGGTCCTTCAGAGGACCTGTGGGCCTGGGATCATCAAAGCCTATGTATGTTACTGAATGATTCACCTGCATGAATGTATTCAGATCACAGTCTGCCTGAAAACCAATGAGTGGAAAACAGATGCACAGATTAGTAGACAGGGAATAGGTCGGGATGAGGACTGTCCGGTGACAAAGACACAAGGTTTTATTTCCCTATATTTTCATATTCATTTCTCACTCAAAAGGCAATAAGTGAAAGCATTTGAACACATCTTTCAGACAGTGGTGTGTATAATCAGACAGCCCTATTCACAAGCACAAACGATTATTGAGTTTAATGAGTTATTTCACATCAAAACTCCAGTGATCCACTGCAAGATGCAACATAAAAGTGGTAACAATCGTACCAAGGAGCAAATTACACTGAAGTCACTATTTGTGTAAAAAAAAAAGTATAATACTAAAATAATAAAAAGAAATAATTAAATCATTTTTTTAGGCCACACAAGTGGATATTTATTTCCTAGCAACAAGAATAAAAGAATTTTAATTCCAGGCTGACTGACTGAAAATGCACAAACTTATTAGAACATCAAAGGTAATATTAACGTCTTGCTTGGAGAAAGTAATAATAATAATAATACATTATTATGTTGTTTGTTTAAATCTGAATGTGGCTTCCATGGTTAAATGATAAATCAGCTGTGGCTCGGAGGTAGAGTGGGTCGGCGGTTCGATCCCCTCCAGTCTGCATGTTGAAGTGTCCTTGGGAAAGATACTGAACTTGCCATCAGTGTCTGAATGTGTGTGAATGGGTGAATGAGATATGTACCACAGTCCATTTACCACAGTGCTACTGATCAGCAGATCAGCTCCTATTATTATGCATTATTGGCTTTTTTCATCTGAATGTCTTTTGTGAATATAATTGATTGTCGTTTTTCAAATGAGCACAATAATGAGCACAATATATATATATATATATATATATATATATATATATACATACATACATATATATATATAATATGAATCAATATGTGGCAGCTTTAGAAGCAATACTACAGCTCTGAGGGAGGTGAGAGAAGAGAGGAAAAGAGTGGCTCTCACAGCCTTGAAGCCAGCTCTATTTCCACTGCTGGGAATGCCACTGATGCTGCGCTGTGTTCCACATGACTGCCCACCTTCACCAAACTGACAGCCACAAAAATGAGTGTTTACTGCTCTCCGTTGGAGCCAGATAAGCCCACAGATGGGCCTCTCCACTCCAACAGGTCGAGGAGAGCCATCTCAAAGTGACAGAGGGCTGGCTGAAGGAGATGAGGGGGGCCCGGGCGATGGAGAGGTGGAGGGTTAGTGTGGGGGGAGGCACAGATAGGGAGATTTAAAAAGCAGCTGGCAACATTTGAAGCAGTTCAACATGGTGTGAGTGCTTCTGACCAACATGTGGTTATAATGTAAGAACAGGCTGTGTACTGTGAGATCAACACTATCTGCCATGTAGTGCTCAATTCCAATTTTTACGACACAGCACCACATACACCCTGTGTCATTGTCACACAGCTCTGGGTTCAAGCTGATTATTTAGGCTGCAGTATAAAACGTTTCTTTTCTGTTACACTAGTAAATCGTTTAATCACTAAGAGAAAAAATACAGACACACATGGAGATTAGACAGTAAATTGCATTGAACAAATGTAATTAAAATAGTTTTTTAATGTGTACTGCTTAAAAAACATTTCATATGAAACTTAAAGTATATTATTACATATGAATTACAAACATATTACATTTGTACATATTATTATTAGTAGTAATAGTACTATAGTAATAATAATGTAGATTATAACTACAGCTGTTGTTATCATCATTATTATAATTATTATTGCTGCATGGCATACTTTGGTGCCGCTACTGTCTCGCCCCTCATTGGCCCCAACTGAAGAAGGCGTGGCCACATTCGTCTCTGCTTCCTGGAAGCCTGGAGAATCTGGATTGGAGCGGCACCTTTATCGACCCACCAATCAGAGTGATCCAATTCAGGTCCTGGTTTTTGTGTGGAGCTGGCCTCTGTGGTCTTTTGTGAATTTGATTGTGAATATTAACAAGTGTGTTAATTCAACTGTGCTTTTTCGTTGGTTATACAGGGACTGGGTTAGGGTTAGGGTTGGTTTGTTGTGACTGATTTGCAAAAGAGATTTTTTTATTAGTCACTTGCTTTAGGCATGTTATGTTTTGATGTGTTTTTTGTTATTAGAAGTAGAATAGTGAGTTTTTCTTTCTCATTTTGATTTGTTAGACTCTCATTTTCAGAGTTCTCTTATTGTTATATAAATGTGTTACTTTAAACAGCATCCGCTCGCCTTTTGTTTCCATTTTAGCATGTCACCTCTTTTTGTTTAATTATTCTGAATGTCATTTGATATTTAACATTTAATATATAATCTTGTATACCAAGAACACCTGGTTTTATGTTGCTTCCTTTCCCCTTGAGAGTCGGGTTGTAACAGCATTTTGTCTCTGTCTAAACTTGACCAGTTTACAGCAGATGTCCATCCACTATGATTCAGGTTCAGGAAGTCTTTCCTTGCCACTGCCACCAAATGCTTGTTCATGGTGGGAATTGTTGGTTCTCTGTAAAAAAAATAGATACTAGACTAATAGTACAATATAGACCTGCTCTATGTGGAGACATAAGGTAACTTTTGTTATGATTTGGCACTATAAAATAAAATTGAATATAAACACTCATGCAGGACATTATTCTGTAAATATATATAATGTATGCTGAGGAATTTTTTTGTGAAGCATAAAGTGGGATCATCTGTTTCTTATGAGCACTCTTTGTTTTGTCCGGGGCAATACACTGTACAACGTTTGCATAAAATGAAATTTATTCAGCTCCCTGTTGTTGCACTGCTGGTCCCATTTAAGATGTGTGACACCAATGCCTCCTTGCATAACAGCTTTCATTGAAAATGACTGACATCATGCTGCTTTCTGTCCATCAGCCTGTGTATCTCAAAAATTAACCTGGTCAATAAAATAATGCCAAAAAATAGGCAAGCAGTCGCCTTAGAAATTATAATAAATTCCATCATTTCATACTGCAGCATTCCATAATTGAATTAAAAGAAATATGCCTTCTATTATCCATTTCAAAATTGATGCGCAGGAACGGGACCACTTAAAATTCAGCTTTAACCCGAAGGAATGCAAACATAAAGGGGACAGCAGGACGGGGGGGGGGGTACACTCAGATGGGCTTGTAGCTGTTTGAGGAATCAGGCAGCCTGACAAGTGTGAAATTTGAGTGAAGCCAGTGGAGTGGAACGGAAAGGACTGTCAACATCGAGTGACTCAGAGAGTGGAGGGAGCCCAGATTAAACACTGGCGCTGTAGAGACCTTTGAACTCGAGATAGAAAGGGACACTGGCGGCAACAAGGGCGCTGGGAAGGAAAATAAGCCACACGCTGATGTCTTACAAGGTCCCAGTCTTGTTTCACCAGCCAGAATGGAGGCGATCCTTGATTTCCCAAGTGCAATTTTTAATCAGTGGAGTGTGAGAGAAGGACAGCCACGGGGATTAATCTCAGGGAAAAGCAAACAAACAAGCTGGATGTATGTTTAGGGGTGAATTTAACTATCATCTCTAACTGTGAAGCAATTGGTTTGTTTAGAAGTGGATTGAAAAGAGGAAGTATCTCAGTCTGTGTGATTAAAATACTCCCCCACTAAGCAATCTGCATATCTGTACAGTGACCAGAATGATTCAAATATTTGAATTAGGTGCAATAAGTGGGTGGCATGTGAAAATTGCTTTCTGAATTATCAGGAGCAGAGGAGAGGAAAGAGGAAGGCTTCATTTGCCTTGTCTTAGACGAACCCGTCAGCTGCCCGATCAAGAGGACTTCCTGTCTCTCTTATCAGGGCGTCAGACGAAAGCAGAGGAGCACCACCTGACGATTTCCACAACACATGGGAGATAAGTGACAGCAGACAACCGCTGATTCAATCGGAGATGGGCACGCAGTCTTGCCCCCTTGATTCCCACATCTCACTGCGACAAGGTAGCCACATCGGGTGGAGCTAACAAGAAGGGAAAGCAAAGCCAGGCAACCCTGCTGCAGTGTGTGTGGATACATTTCAGTCGCATGCCGGCTTAATCAGACAGTGAAGAAGTACAAGTGAAAAAAAAGCTGTTAGAAGAAAGGGAGATGGAGAATAGATGTCGGTGTGACAGCTGCACCAGTGCTGACAACTGGTATAAATGTAGCATTAAAATAAAACACATGTGTAGCACTGAGATGCTGCTGCTTGTGTTGTCTTTCTGGCATCATCTCAGTGTGCTCTTTAAAATTACTTGTTTGTTTTTTACTGGCCGGCAATGTATTGAGAAATGAAATTGATTTGTAATATTTGACTTCACATTGTAGTTTTAAAAAAGGTTTGGTCAAAATGAATATAGGTATTTGATATAATGAATATATACGTAGCTACATAAGGTCATTTTATTTGTATAGCCCAAAGTCACAAAGAGGGCTTTACAGTCTGTGCAGGGAGTGACACCATCTGTCCTTATACGATTGGATAAGGCTGGAATGAATCTAAATTCCACTCAAAGTTTTCAAAGTTTTCAAAGTTTTCTTTCACGTTAAGGTAATAAAATGTGAGTTTTTTTCAGGGGCGCAGATAGTGGGTGTGTCAGGTGTGTCATGACACACCCACTTTTGAATGACCGTAGATCCGTCCCACCCACTTTTATGTAGCTTAACGTTTTTTTTTTTTTTTTTTTTTTTTAAACTTTGTCTTCTTCAAATCTTCTGATTCAAGCAAACCAAAATATGAATTAACATAATATTTGGTTTACTGAGGTGTGTATGCGTTGTGTGTAACACTGCGTACGCATCAAGCAAGTGACTCGTTTGGACTGTGCAGCAAAGAGTATGGAGTCGTTGTCGACTTTGGTTGCCACGGTTACCAACTGATCACTTGGACAGCTAGCTGCACGTTCAGCACGGCATGGCATGATGAGAAGGACAACAAAAAAGCAAAAGACTACACGTTTTGCCTACACAGGATCCAGATGTGAAGTAGCAATGGAATGGTAGCTTAGTCAACATGGCTCGCTAGCAGTGCAGTTGTGTCCTGTGGATTAAAATGGAATAATCGCAAGAAGTCATGGTATCAAGACAACGTTTTAAGGTAGGACGTTTGGTTATTCATTTTGCCCACTGCTGCGACACATTGACTTGAGCTCATTTGTTTGTTTTGAAGCATTCCCTGAAGAAGGTTCTGCTCATTTGCGCTAAATTGTATTTTTATTGTGCTAATACAGACGGGCATTTTTGTATCTATATTCTTCTAAAAACTCACACACTTAAAACAAACACTTAAAGCGATGGCCGTGTGTCTCAAGTGTACAATTCACCACTTCTGCGCGATTTTGACAATAGTATCTACACAGCCTTGTAGGCTAGCAGGACCGATGGTTTCATTATCAGTCAGTTGAGAGGGGTCCATGGTGTTTGCATTATTCCATTTCATGTGACTACTTGCAAGGAATTCTTACCGCTGAGCCATGTTCATGTGCGCCTGGGTTTTTTGGCCGGTCCTAAAAGATGGCTCGATGTTACGCTGAGAGTTAGGGTTAGTCTGATATAGGACTGAAAATCTCCCCCTCCAAATCAGATAATATAGGTAAATGACACATTTTCTGAATCTTCAGGGTCATGCCAGTATTTCAGTGTTTGGATTTTGTTTCTCTGATGCTCCCTGGTGCCACAGAATTAAAAGACAAAAGATGACATAGGCGGAAATGGCAGGAAAAAGTGTGTGATTGAAAGTTTAAAGAGCTCCAGGGTTGGCTGGACTTATCCAAAATGTTCACAAATGATTTAAATGAAAGCTCAGAGTCTCCCGTTTTAAATGATACCAAACATAACAAAATAAAATATTCCAATATGTCCAATATAGACTTTTAGCTATATCAGTGTCTGCTCAATTTATACGCATTATTTTCTCAACCTTAGGTTGCATTATGTGTGATAACTCAAAACAACTCTTGTCAGATGGCCATCATACATCATTGAAAAGCTGAGATTCCAGGCTTTCAGAAAAGGTATGGTAGCCTTTGCCACTTTTTCGGTAACGGTTTCAATATTTTGAGGCCCTGGCTCACGGTCTATGAGTGTAATCCCCCATCCTCCCTAACCCACAACAGTATAAAAGTCTTCAGCGTGTTAGCATCTGTGCTTCTCAGTATCTTCTTGTTATTCTTGTTTACACTAAGTTGCTTGCTAGCTCTGCCATCCAAGTACTGCAAATGCATCTTCATTTGAACAGTTTGATTTAAACTTCCCAAACACAAAGAGATAAAGAAGAACAATTTGTGTCGGTAATGACAGAGAAAGTGAGACAGACAGAGAGAGAGTTTTAACATTGATTTCCTGGTATGCACATGAAAAAACATAAAATTATAAATTATGCATCATATTTAAATTGACTTAAATTCACATTTTATGGCTTCACGGTGTGGCATCTAGTGGTATAGTTGCTGATTGCAACCCCCTCACCCTCTCCTGCTGCAAAACATGCACCTTTTATATAGATGCATAAAGGTCTCATCTAGAATCAGTCTTCACCGTTTCGGGCTACTGTAGAAACATGGTGGTTCAATGTGGTGAACAGGCAGACCTGTGGCATGTGTAGATATAAAAGGCTTATTCTAGGGTCACCAGGTGATTATACACTAATGAAAACAGTTATGGATATTATACTAATAATTTTGAATCTTATACACTGGACCTAAAAATAAATGACATCAAAAGGACTACACCAATGCAAAACACTGGCAGTCTCTCAATAATTTCAGATTTCCTCACCCTGTCTGTGGATCTCAGCTCCAAGTTCATTGGTTCTGACTGAAGATGTGAAAAACGGGCTCACAAATGTATCATAAACCTGCACTATTAATTTTATGGACACTGTAATTTATAGCAAATGTTACAATAACAGAAGAGAATGCATTTGCTGGGGACTATTTTAGCTGTAGAGTGATGCAATAAATGAACATGTCACCCATGACAACAGTGTGACACACTGATGTGTTTTTAATAGTTTGTGGACAACAATGGAGCTCTGAAGGTAGAATATTTCAGGCTTTGGATACAAACACACAAAACCTGTCAGCAGGAATCCTTTGTTGCTGGTTTGGCTCTTCACATGGGATTTACAGACTCATCCTTTAAATCCAAATAAGCTTGGCACAAAACATTTCAGAAATTCAGATTTGAAAAAAAAAAAAAGTTCATCATATACAAATCAGATTTTGACATTAGGTGTGCAAATGTCCGCATTATTAGTGTAAATTTCACTGCTGTCTGTTTGTGTTTATTCACCCCAAGCAGCTAATCTACTGCCAGTAATAATGCAAGTCAAAAACATGTAACCTGTGTGTGTGTGTGCGTGTGTGTGTGCGTGTGTGTGTGCGTGTGTGTGTGTGTGTGTGTGTGTGTGTGTGTGTGTGTGTGTGTGTGTGTGTGTGTGTGCGTGCGTACGTGCGTGTGTGTGTGTGACAGCTCAGCATCTGAAGGAGCCCAGAACACACCAAGAATTTTCCTTTCTCCCCTGTTTATGAATTAAAGTTTATAGCCAGTCATTACTACACACACTGCTTGTCTTTTCTGTACCTGTGTGTCAAAAAGTGAATTCATAAACTGAATATGTATTGCTTGTTTTTCCTGTCGGCTGTGGTGCTGTGGTGCTTTTAATGCCTGTTGCCTTACTAATAGCACATTAGAACAATTGAAATTGAAATCTGCAGATGCTGACACAGGCTAATTGCAGTTTCCTAAGCAGATAAAGTGAAAACCACTTTCCTAACGTGTCCAGCTCCAGACACACACACAGTATCTGTTCTGAAGGTGAGAAGCCAGTAATGGTGAATAATTATTGAATTTGTAGCATGAGTAGATGTTTTGTACATTCTGATTTAATGAGACAATTTCTCATTGAATCCTCTTTGTTGTGTTGTCGTGCCGCTCTGTGTCCCACTTGGCTGAAACTAACTAGCAGCAGACATTTTTACATTCACACAACATAACACTGCAGTGTTTCAACTGCAATGACAACGTCCTTAATTCATGCCAGGAAAGTTTTGGGTCTAGCTCAAGAAAGCAAACACAATTACCAAATCAATTATGTTCCACTGATTACTCTTGATTTATAATTACTCAGCTCTGGCCTCGCTCTGCTTTTTAACATTAATTCAATAAGCTTGCTGCTGATTGTATGAAGGTAGATTAGTGCCATATATCTGAAGAAGAGCAGACTATGATTTGCACTTGTAAAACCAGATCCACACATCTGCAAAAAGCAAACTGCAAGCATATTTCACAACTTGTGAAAGCGCATCTTCGAATTTGCACTTGTAACTTCAGATTTGCAAAGCTGCACAACATGATTTGCATGCGCAGGTTCCTATTTGCTCGCTCAGTTGCGTCATCCTTCTCACGTGAATTTTGGCACGATTCTCTCGGATGGATTTGAAGGAAACGATTTGCGCGCAGAGAAATTTCTAAAATAAAAATATCAAAGAGAGGTTGATTCTTTTGCCATTTCTGTTTATGAATGAAAAATGTGGCTTGTAGAACATAAAAGTTAACTAAAAATTCAAATGATGAATCTGTAGAGTTCTCATAATAAAAGAAGATGTCTTTGAGAGTGAAGACATAATGGCCCTGTTGTGCAAAAAGGTGAAAACTAAGGTCTATTAGAAATTTCTTAACAGTATCGCACTCAAAAAATAAATGTACAAGTGTTTCATCTTCCTTATTACAAAAAGAGCAATGTAAATCTAGGTCTATGTCAGTATATTTTGAAATATTAACATTTGTAGGGTA